>OW026368.1:98263888-98975150 GCA_932273885.2 Leucozona laternaria
AAAAATTATTTTTCGTCTAAGAATTTAATTAATCATTTGAAATGCGACCACATCTTAAAAAGTTTGGATTTTTTTTTATGCTCGGAAGAAGGCTGTCTACAGCAATTTCAAAACATTTACGCGTTTAAACGCCATTTACAAAGAGTGCACGAAAATAAAATTTCTAAACCAAAAACAAATCACATTTGTAACGAAACAGTTCAAAGCATTTTAAATCCCCATGAAAGTGTTTCGAGTACAACAAGTTTGTTTCCTCTTATTATGTCAGAATCTCTTCCACAAACCTTAATTCAGAATATACCTGAATTTACACCAAGCTCCGAAGATTTTGCAATGGATATAGTTGGAGTTACTTTCGCCCTATCTCTACACAAAAATGATAACTTCAATAGAAAAAACGTTTCAGATATTATCGAACAAGTTCAAAAGAGTGTAATTAACCCTCTATTGAAAGGTTTTTTCAAAACAAAAGATAGGTCTTCATTTGGTAATTCTTTTTCGATGAAACCATTTGTTGATCGTATACAAAATCTTGAAAGGGAGGGTTTGGAAATAAATGTAAATAAAAAGAGTTACCACATACATTTCATCTTAGCATTTGTTGTCGGAGATAACCTGGGTCTCAACACTTATTTGGGATTTTCAAGTAGCTTTAATTCAAACTTTTACTGCAGAGCCTGCAAAAGAAGCAGAATTGATATGCAGTCTGACGTAAAGGAGTATGCCTCTTACTTACGTAATCCTGACAATTATCAAGCAGATCTTGAGATAAGAAACGAAAAATTGACTGGTATTAAAGAAAATTGTGTTTTTAACGAAATCAAGTCTTTTCATGTATCGCAAAATTTTTATTTTGATATTATGCATGATATTTTTGAAGGTATTTGCAGGTATGATATATCAAAGATCTTGGTACACTTTATCGAGAGCTCAAAATTTTTTTCTATTGATGTTCTTAACAATCGTAAACAGTTGTTTAACTATGGAGAAACGGAGATAGGTAACATTTCGCCTCCATTTGTATTGTCGTTGTTAAAAGCAAACAATTTGAAAATGACTGCTCGTGAAACAATGACTCTAATACATTTTTTGCCCTTGATGATAGGAGATCTTGTACCAGAAAATAATAAGATATGGGAACTTCTTTTAACACTGGTTAAAATGATTGATTTAATACTCTTACCAAAAATAAATGAATCACAACTTAATTCCTTGGAACACTTAATCGCCAAACATAACTCTTTGTTTATTAAAACATTTAAAGAACCATTGAAACCCAAGTTTCACTTTTTGGTGCATTATCCTTCTGCAATTCGAAAATGCGGAACACTTAGAACCTTGTGGTGCATGCGTTTTGAGGCTTTACACAGACAAAACAAGCAGGCTGCAAAAGCTACAAATTCAAGAATCAATATTTCATACACTCTTGCTTTCAAAGCTGGACTTAAATTTTCCCACAATCTTCTTAAACAAAGTTTTTTTGAAAGCGATTTTATTTTCGATGAGAAGTCAATTTATGCATGTAATTTAAATCTTCTCTATGAAAACATTAATTATGACAAATCTAGCATAACTCCTTGTGAAGTAAATTGCATATCAAAATTAACATTTAAGGGAAAATTATACAAAAAACATTTTTTTTTGACTAAAGCCGATGAATCTTTTTTGCTTTTTGAAATTCAAGAAATTTTTAAATATGAATCAAAGATTTATTTTCTTTGTGAAGAGTGGAACATAAAATATTTCAATGAACATCTGCAAGCATTTGTAATAGACAAACACCAAAAAACTTTTTCCTTACTCTGTGTGAATGATTTTGACAGCCCTCCAATCCACATTCATTATTTACAGAATGGGTTGAAAGTGTTTCGAGTAAAAAAAATTTAATAACCTTTTTTGGAACACACAAATTTGTTTCCCAACATAAAATATTATTTTAAACTCAACTTCAAATTTGTATCGTTATATCCATCTAATCATACCTACAGGTATTGAACTTAGTTTACCTTTTTTGTAATAGAAAACCTATTTAAGAGACTTAGATTTAAGGAAAAATATAAAATCCATTTAAAAGACTTAGTTTTAAGAAAAAATGTTAAATTTTAAGTACTTTTTGAATAAATTATAAAATTTAAATAGTGAAAAATTACTCAAATTTTGTATATATTTTTTGGAGATTATTTTTACTAAACAGGTTATGGATAACTATGACTGAGTATAATGTAAAAGTAAGTATATTTTTTAGGATTTATACCTAATGTGTTATAATGCTTTATCGTTTTAGCTTTGTATTTTTGGAACATGGTTCGTATTATTTTTTAGTTTCATATCTATTAATTTAATACTACTATACTACATTTAAAACAAAAGGTATGTGGTTGCGTAGTAAGATTGATATAGATACCACATTAAAACAATAATGCTTACCACTGATTCTCAATAATACATTCTATGAAAGCGATTAAATAATACTATTAAAACAATAGTGCTATACTATTAAAACAATAGTACTATACTATTAAAGCAAGAGTACTATACTATAGTGTAGTACTATAGTTTTAATAGTATAGTACTATTGTTTTAATAGTGTGGTACCATTGGCTTAATAGTATAGTACTATTGTTTTAAAAGTATAGTACTATTAAACAATAGTACTATACTTTTAAAACAATAGTACTATACTATTAAGCCAATGGTACCACACTATTAAAACAATAGTACTATACTATTAAAACTATAGTACTACACTATTAAAACAATAGTACTATACTATTAAAACAATAGTACTACACTATTAAAACAATAGTACTATACTATTAAAGCAATAGTACTATACTATTAAAACAATAGTACTATACTTTTAAAACAATAGTACCACACTATTAAAACAATAGTACTACACTATTAAAGCAATAGTACTATACTATTAAAACAATGGTACAACACTATTAAAACAATAGTACTATACTATTAAAACAATAGTACCACACTATTAAAACAATAGTACTATACTTTTAAAACAATAGTACTATACTATTAAGTCAATGGTACCACACTATTAAAACAATAGTACTATACTATTAAACCAATAGTACCACACTATTAAAACAATAGTACTATACTATTAAATCAATAGTACTGTACTATTAAAACAATAGTACTATACTTTTAAAACAATAGTACTATACTATTAAGCCAATGGTACCACACTATTAAAACAATAGTACTATACTATTAAAACAATAGTACTATACTATTAAAACAATAGTACTACACTATTAAAATAATAGTACTACACTATTAAAGCAATAGTACTATACTATTAAAACAATGGTACAACACTATTAAGACAATAGTACTATACTATTAAGCCAATGGTACCATACTATTAACACAATAGTACTATACTATTAAACCAATAGTACCACACTATTAAAACAATAGTACTATACTATTAAATCAATAGTACTGTACTATTAAAACAATAGTACTATACTTTTAAAACAATAGTACTATACTATTAAGCCAATGGTACCACACTATTAAAACAATAGTACTATACTATTAAAACAATAGTACCATACTATTAAAACAATAGTACTACACTATTAAAATAATAGTACTACACTATTAAAGCAATAGTACTATACTATTAAAACAATGGTACAACACTATTAAGACAATAGTACTATACTATTAAGCCAATGGTACCATACTATTAAAACAATAGTACTATACTATTAAAACAATGGTACCACACTATTAAAACAATAGTACTATACTATTAAAACAATGGTACCACACTATTAAAACAATAGTACTATACTACTAAAACAATGGTATATCACTATTAAAACAATGGTACCACACTATTAAAACAATAGTTCTATACTATTAAAGCAATAGTACTATACTACTAAAACAATGGTATATCACTATTAAAACAATGGTACCACACTATTAAAACAATAGTTCTATACTATTAAAGCAATAGTACTATACTACTAAAACAATGGTATATCACTATTAAAACAATGGTACCACACTATTAAAACAATAGTTCTATACTATTAAAGCAATAGCACTATACTACTAAAACAATGGTATATCACTATTAAAACAATGGTTCAACACTATTAAAACAATAGTACTACACTATTAAACCAATAGTACTATACTATTAAAACAATAGTATGATACTATTAAAAGAATAGTATTAAACTATTAAAACAATTTCGAAAATGAATATAATAAGATAATACTATTAAGCTAATAGTACAACACATACAGTAGACTTCGAATTTCGAAATTAAACAATGGTATTTCACTACTGAATCAATAGGATTGCCACATTGATTTTCAATAGGACATGTCCTATCAATTTAAGTCTTTAATAGTACAACCCATTGATTATTTATAAGACGTACCATTATTTTAATACTGTGAAACTATTGAAACAATAGTACGCACGTACCATTAAAACAATAGTTTCAAAACTATTAAAGTAATGGTCTATGTCCCATTGACCAATTTTAATCGTATAAAACCATTGAAACAATGGTTATTCCCATTGATTTTATAGTATTTTTCTCTGAGTGTGCGCAAAAGAGTATGAATTATTTTGAAATTCTAATTATTATTATTTTCCATTTAAATCGCACCACGGTGGTTCTCGTTCCGTTCCATCGCTTTTTTATTTGTGTTTTGTTCTTATTCTTCCATGATCTTTTTTGACTTTTCACACCTGATTTTTGTCTTGCTAATGGGTAAGTTATGCAGTCGTAGAAACATTTTACCTCAATTATTTTTCATCGTCTGCTAGAATTTGTTTTAACTGAAATCTAGATAAGAACAGAGCAGAGTAAAAAAAAGCATAGGGAAGACATTCAGAACAATAAAGAGAAGTGACGCTTTATTTTTTAACGAGGTCGAAAGTTTCCTATAAGCTGTGAAAATTCAAATTTAAGCTAACATAATATCTCTTTCCAAACGAACAAACCAGCTGACACTTTGAAATTTCTCACACACTTTCATTGACTGCGTTCAACGCATATCTGAATTTTTAGAACTCCGAATTTTCGGAGCTGTCATAAAAAGTTCTGAAAATTCAGATGACATTTAACTTTTTATGACAGCTGGCCAATCTGGCAAATCAGAATTCTGAAAATTCAGTATGCGTTGAACGCGCAATTAACTCAAAATAAGGAGCAGAAAATGTGCTAAACTGAGCTGAACTGAAAATTTAGAACTCGAACAGAATCTTATTATTCTTGAACGATATTTTCTATACAGCTCGATATTGTGGATGAAGCTTATAACTTATATTTAGTTTTAAGGTCGAATTTTCAAGATTAAGGTATTTAAAGAAGCTTAAAGCTAGTGCTAATTATTTATTAAGATTCGTCGTTTTATTATAACTAAATTATTTTTTTGCATTGTTATTTTAAGTGTAAACACAACTAATAATACTTTTATATAAGTCCCTAGGTAACTGTCACTCATATAAGAGCAAGTTTATGCGACCCTGTAAAGCATTATGTATTTTATTTAACCTGAGGCATGTGCTTATGTTATGCGTGTGCGTGTGCAATGTGCACTTCCCTCATAAACAAAATGATGTGCAAGAATAAGTAGCAAACTGATTGACTGATGTCTGAGAAGACGGAGATAAAGAGGAAAGATGGTATAATATATGTATGTTGTTGTTGTTTTTTTTTTACTTTGGTTTACACCAGAAATAAGAATTATTACTCTGAAGGCGCCAAAAGTCTGCGCAAATCTGTCAAAAATCCAATGAACATTTTAAAATAAATGATGAGGAGCAAGCCCTTCACAGAGATGATGTTGGTTGGTTGGAAGGTTGCATTGTGGCAGTTGTTCTCCAAACTCCAAACAAAACTAAAAAAATTTGAACTGAAGGTAACACAAAGATGGCCATTGCCAGAAGAGTTAGGGTCTGGGGGCCAAACGGGCATAATTTAACTGATTTATCGTTGGTTATCGTTCGTTATATTGTATAGTAGGTACATGTGTGTGCAGTGTAGTTCCCTATTATATGTTGTATAGTGCATTGTTTTCTTTTTTTGATTTATTTTTTGTGTGTCCCTTCGGATCAACATAAATACAATTTTTTCAACGAAGAAAGATAAGAAGTTATAACGAAAAAAAAGCGCTAGAGGGCGCGTGTGAGAAGAATAATCATCACAAATGATTGATATCATCTATAAGAGACGAGAGTTTCTTCTGCGTTATCTCGTCGTTTTTTTTTTAATGGCGAAACACAGTAGTAAGGGGGCAACAAATTGTTGTAAATACCAATTTACGTGTCAGTTTGGTTATAATTTTATTTCGTCCAATCAAATACATAGATGGGTATTCACTTTTTTATGGAATATTTAAAAAAAAATGTATAGGTATAGGGTGCGTGATGTTTTTAGGCATACGATGATTATATTGTTTTGGTCGGTTATAGTGTCGAACTGATGACATTTGACAAAGTGGCATTTTGAAGATTTCGATTTAAGCTTAGAGGATTAATATGGAGTGCTTGTTTTTATTCGAATGCGCAGGTACCTTTCATAGGGGTCGCTGTTTGAAGTTTCGGTCTGAGTTTTCTGCACATTGGGGAAAAAAACTAAAAAAGAAGACATTGAAATCTTTAAAATAATAAACAAACACTTATTTATTTCAAGAATTACTTCAAATTAGAACAATTTAGAGAGAAAATAAGCAAATTATGACTTTGATAGCAGCTGTACGATATTCTAAGACTTTATCTAAACCGAAATAGCGCCCCCTATCAATGCCCAAGGCGTTACAATGCATTAGGTATAGAAACGAGCACTCCATATTATATATCCTCTAAGGATTTAGGGAACATCACAATATTCTCTTGGGAGTAATAGAGTGCATAGAAATGGCTAGGTAAATCATAAATTAAGATGGAAAATGTTGGTACATATATCCTTGTCTTTATTATGGAAGGCAACTACGTTTGAAGTTGAGTTGTAATCCCCCAAAGGGTAGATACCATCAATCAGAACTAGTTTTCTGTCAAAAGCCAACCATCGGTAAACCATCGGTCTAGAAAAACAGTCAAGTTTTTAACCATGCCCTATAAAGACAAAAAAGAAATTTAAAAAATTGGATTTATGTTATTTTTGATTCTGGGACTTTCCGCTTACCAGTTTATGGACCTTACGAGCATTTAACACGTTTAGATTTTCCCATTAAAAACTATCCAGAACCTTGGCAAAAACTTTCAATTTTTTCAGGAAAAAATTAGGCTGTAACTGTAACATAAACATCCAGGTCCAAGTCGAAGCAATCCTGTTGCGGTCTCTCTATTTTCGGCTTTGTTTTCGATTTAAATAATCATTCTATTTGTTGGCATTAATCTCTTTTCTCATATATCAAAAAATTAACGTCATAACTAAAATGGCGAGTTCACTTCACAGTTAAAAATAGTTTTCTCCAAAATGTATCAAGTTTTGTGTTTTCTTGTATACATGCACATAACATCAAGATCATTTATGATAAACACATATATGTATCTAATATGTTCTACTTACAGATACTCCTATTTATTTCCTCTAAAATATTTTCCCATCCCTCGAATCAGGTATATGCCACTAATGACACAAGCACTTCCACTCCGCCACCGAAGCCACGAAGTTTGAATCTACCATACTGCCTTTTGTCAAATTTAATTAATATCTAATTAAAAAATAAAGTTATGATGATCATTTATTCTTAATCATAAAACTTTTCGATAAACTTTCCAAGACCAAATTGCGTTTCCTATAAAACAATTTATATCCCACCATTTGCTCTCGTGTAGCCTCACCGTTCGAAGGCGTCAAAATCATATTAAACCCAACACCTTTTTAGTGGCTCCTTGTTGGTGGCTTTCCCCTTGGGGTACACACAAACAAACCAAATCAACATTTTACTGACATTGCAGTTGTATAGCATCCATGGAAAATAATTCCCTTGTGCCCTGACGTCTCTGCGTGCTTATTCGACGTTCCTTGAGTGCTTCCCGATGTTATATAGCCTTAAGAGTCAAAGCCATATCCAATAGCGACTGACTGAGAAACTTAAAAGAAAATTCTTCGCTTGGTTTTTGTGTGTTGGTTTTTTTCTTTGCTCTAAAGAGCTAACGATTCCGTGTTTAAAATATGCCAAGAACCTGAATGCCTTCAACCGACCGACCGACGACCGGGCATTCCATGGCCAATGCGGGATTCTCTTTTTCTCGCAAAAACACAAAATACCTTTTATGAGCTCAACGCGGCTGCAAGCAATGATCTCGACGTCCGTCGTCGTTCTCGTCGTCGTCCGTTCGAAAGTTACGACCAACATCATTCCATAGGTCTTCTTCTGCTTCTTCTTGGACTAAATGTGGTAATGTGCGATGGTAACGACATCCCAGAGATTCCACATTCCCATTTCGAAAGCCAACGTTTTCGTTGCGATAGTCTTCGTAGTTGGTAGAGCTCTTGGACTAGAGCCAGCCGATGCCGAAACCGAAGCCAATGCATGATGGGACGAACGGACCGGGCGACCCATTGCTGGAACAAATCCGATGAAGTAGAATCTCTTGTTTGGGTTAATTTGACACTGACTCCTGCTCTCGCACTCTCTCTCTACCATACATTCTCGACCAAGAGAATACAATCGTTAAAGTAATGCATTTTCGTACAACAAGAGAATTTTAAGTTAGCCCGAGAGTGGACATACAAATGATTTTAAAATGCGTAAGTCTTTTGGTTTGTCGTCATCCTTTCCGTAAGTGCGTGGATATTCATGTGATGATTGCACCAAAAGAATTTTTAATTAAAGAAAATAAAAGACTTTGGAATTGAAAATTTGTTGGTCTTCGTCTTCGTCTGGATCTGAGTCTTCCGCAGAAGGCCGAAATGAAAATGGAGCCTGCAGCGACCGACGAAAAACAGTGAAATTTAATTTCGTATTCACAGCCGAGGTGTTTTGAGACACCTTTTTGGTGTGTTCCCGGCAGCCAACATAAGGTCGGGAATTCTTTATATTTTTTGTTTCTTCTCTTGAATAATTTTAGGATCTTTAAATGTAGGCGGTCTGTAGTCTTTTTTAAAGAAAAGTATTTCCAAAATAAACATAAACAGGACACAAGGTACAATAAGTCCGGTGACAAGATGATTGTTGTCATTTGAAATGAACAACTATACGATCCCCGTTGATGGATTAAAGGCATTTCGGGAATTCTATACTATACGGGGAATACTAATTGCTATACGGAACCATTAAGGCCTTTTTCAAGAAGAGAACTTCGGTATGTATGACAGAAAATGAGTATCGTTATAGAGGAATATATTTACTACAACACACTTTTATGGGATCTTTGATCTTAAGAAAATAAATGCAACAAAAGTCGACCTTTTTTTAGGGGAGGAGGGGGTGTATCTGGGACTTTATGTCGGCTTATTGTGAAACAAGTGTTTTTTTGTTTTGAATTTGTATTCAAACTTGTCACTGGTTCTTTGATTTATCCAACTTTGGATTGTGGTTTCAATAACACCTGCACCATTATTGTTGTCGTGTTGGCATTTAAGTAGTGTAAAAAATGTTCGAGAGGAATGGGCGGATTGGTGTGCTGTCCACTTTTTGTTAAACTTAAATAGAAAAGAAATAATTTTTGTAATGGGGAATTTGATATGGGACCTGTGTCCCAAGTTGTGAACTAGCATACGTACCCATATATCTACATAAATATGAATACATATGTACGTGAAGATCAAGAAAAGAAAATCGATTGTCGCGGGGTCTGTTTTGTTTCTGGGTTGAGCTCAGCATGAAAATTTATTTTATATGCATGGAATAAAAATAAATTTTATAGAAATTGTACAATGTTTAATTTTGCTAACATCGAAAGTAAAGCCGTTTTTTTTCGGTTAAATGCTCAAAAAGGCAATTTTCCGATGGAAACAAGCAGATCTTTCCTCGGATTTAATACTCTTATGGATGTAAAATCTATATAATTACTGCAAGGTGGCGCTGGTGTAATGGGGGGAGGATTATCAATCAACATTTCGATGCTCTTCTCCTTTTTTGTTAATAAATCTGTATTTGATTCTATGAAAGTTATATTATTTGTTATCCTATGACAAACGGCGATGCCATGCTGTTCCGTTCGTTGAACTTTACCCAGGGTTGACCTAGGTTTTCTGGACAACCCCAAGAATTGTCAAAAAAACCTGGGTTTTTCGGTTCTCAAAAAACGCTTAAGGGCTGTTGACCTTGAAATTAAAAGCAAGACAAAAAAGTTCTGTGCTTAGATAATTAAAAATTAAAATTTGTTTCAAATACCTATGTCTTCTACCGTTTCCATTTCGATTGCTATTTATTAGCATTAAATTAAATTTGTATATTCTGTCAATTTGTTTTCCAAAAATAAACAATAACCAGCTGCACGTGAATCCACAAAAAAACATATGCATAACAACTGATGTCACTTTGGCAGTTTTTGCTTTACCTCAACTCGCCACAGTAAAATACCTAGTTCTACTTCAGGGCGAGTTCAGGGCGACCCCAGGTCTCAAAAAACACAGAATTTTTTCACCAGGGTGACTTCAGGTTTTTCAAAAAACGCTTTGTGGCGACCCCAGGGTGACTTCAGGGCTCAACGAACAAACCTATTATCACCTGGGTTCGATTCCAAACCTCATCCACCACCACAGCTAGTGCCTCTTGCGAGCAAGTGACAATTCCTCAACGAGTATCTCTTTTAAATATTGAAGGTCTCCTCCATTCCTGCAAACAAACAACACGCACACAGGAATGGTTGAACGTTATAAGATCTTCAAGGGCTGTCCCGCCACCAAATTTATATTTAATACAAAAATTTAATTAACAATTTAACTAAAACGTTGATCAATAATTAATTCTTTTCTATTAATTCGAAAATCTACTACAATCAACTAGACCTCTGTTAGTTGTCGCCAAAGACTCCCTATGTTAATTAGTCTCCACATGTACTTTCACACAAAATGTGAACTTTTGCACACACACTTTGTAAATGACACACGTTTCACTATCGTTTGTTTCAAATTGTCTCTAGTTTTTAGCAAGTTTCAACCTTCTTCGTTGAATTGATAAGCTGCATTGTAAAAGATAATTCATGTTTTAATTTAATTTATTAATTTGATTGCATGTGTGTGTTTTATGTCAAACAAAATCAGCTTAACTAACCACTAATCTAGTGCTTATAACGAATTTTCGTTCAGTTCTTCAATTCGCTGTTTGCGTATAATTGGTATACGCCAAAAACTGACCGCCTAAATCTAAAATAAATACTATTTGCATGGGAAATTTGATTTTTTCCACTATCTAGAGATGAAAAATAATTTCACATAACGTATTTTTATACGTTAATCCTGATACTGCTGACTGGACTAATCTCCTAGTATAAAGCAGACATTAAATAAATAGAAAAGTGTGAATCTAATAGAAAATATCTGTCAGTATTGCAATTTAAATCGTTGTAGAAATACACCACCCTTTACATAGTACGAGATATTGTTTAACAAATAGAAATCTGTTGGGTGTTGGTTAACCGAAATGCCTCTTCTCGGTTAAACAGAAGAGATAATATAGATTTGCTTTGTTAAGTCCACTAGAATTTCACACATTTTATGGTTTTCTATTAATAATGTATGACTTGTTGTTAATTTGACTACTTAAATCCCATTTTTTTTAAATTCCAATACTGAAACAATACATTTACACAAAAAAATCCTCTTCTCTGAGCCATTCTAATAGAATTTGTCAACATTTCTTTGGTAAAAAACACAGAAGGCATTTCATAATAAAACGCAAGTTTCTTCAAATAAAAAGAAAAAAAAAAACAAAACACACAAACCAAAGAGATGAAAAATAATAATAATAATAAAATCAAAATAAAAATAAAAATAAAAAGAAATAAAGAAAAAGACAAATAAGACTCACATTACCCCAACATGTAAATAATTGTCGACGACACAAGAACGCGTCGATTCAATTAGTAATTCTGGAAACGACCAATGTCGTTGCTTGCATTTCAATAAGATCCAATCCCATCATAGACGCCTAGATCTCTTGTTCCTCTTGTGTCCCACTCTGCTTCACTGCCTGTTTCATCATCCAGCACCAGCAACAGCAACAGCAGCAGCAGCGGTGCTTGTTTTTGTTTTTCATTTAACCATGTAACCGTGCGAGTATACTTGAACTTTGTAATTACAATTGCACCGTTGCGTAGATATATGTATGTATGTATAGTTCTTTGCCTTACACACCAAACAGGACTCTCGCACGATATTAGCTGACTAGTTAGCTGGCTAACTCCGACTTATGGACAGAAATGGGTTTCCCTTCCTGGCGGCGGGTACCACACCACAAAAATCTTTTCTCTTTCGTTATGGAATATGGTCATAATGTTGTTGATTCGATACTCTTAGGTCTCTGTATTTTGTTTAGATATCTTCTGCTGTCGTGCATAGGCAGTGCCGACATGATTTTTTTCAACACCACCCCGGCCCAGTATGGCTGCTTTAGTATTCTTCTCGTCACCGGCCGTTGTTGGAATTGCAAGAAAAACCTTTGGAAAAATGTTTGTGCACATTTATCTGTTTCGGAAAAACAACAAAACAAATCCAGGAGCAAACGAGTTTATAATCAATTCCCAGCTATAAAGGCTAACCAATCCACTGCTGTGAAGATTTAAACAATTTATGTATTTTATTTTTTCAGATATAGTTGCTACTGTCTGCCGCTATTATAGTTGATTCTATGGGAAAATAGATTTCTCCATTAAAGGATGTGGTGTGCGATTTAATAATAATCAACAGCATCGTTCATGGGAGAGTATGTCAAGCTTCGCGAGTGATTATGATTAGCGACAGTAGGTATCGTGCATCGGGTATCTATGACCATCGACGGTCAACAATCCGAATCCACCACAAACAACAACAACAACAAAATGGCAAACCATAAGTATATTCCAATGCATTCCTTTTCTACCACCATAGGTACGTCTCGTTTGGGATTGCAGAATGCCCTATATGGGATCCTTGTTTGAATTTATCATCATCGCATCATGATGGGCTTAGATTTGCACTATAAATCGCGATGGACAGAGTGTTCGCACACAACCCGGTGATGCATGTCAGGTGACTTCTTCGTCTTCGTGCGTATGACGAGTATATTCCCAGGATTGGCTTTGGAAAATTGGACTCAGGCCAATTACCGAGAAACGACGGACGAGTCCATACATACATACTTATAAGTCCATATTTTTCCTACAAATACTCGTAGTTACGCACCCCAGCAAAATATGCGCAACAATTTTCAGGGTAAGGGGAGGTTTGTCATATATAGAAATTGAAGAAGCAGCGGGAGATTATAAACTGTTTGCCAATTTTTCCTGTAAGTCTTTTCTTATAGTGGAAAAGTCTCACGTTCGCATAACGTTGCCATTAAAGGCCGTAAAAAAAGATCGTTAGATTCATTTGTTATAGTTTTGTTCGGAGAGTAAATTACACTTAATTATGATTTATAGTTATTTTATGGTGCTTATTGATTTCTTTTTTCACATAATAAGTTTTATCTTCGCTCTTTTCCCCAGTAGCTTCACCATCTCCATCCCCACACAGTCAATTCTCAGATAATCATCGTTATGTCATTCGTGAAGAGAATTTATAATAAAGTTAGCGAAAACAAAATGCTGCTGCTCTGCTCCCTCTCTCTATCTTTCCCTCCTGTGCTCTTCTCTTTGTGAGTTTTCATCAGTAAATCTTCTCATGCAATTATGGAATTTAAATTTATTGACTTGGCAAAATATTTTGACTGTATACGACCAACTCAAAAAAGAAAATCCTAAAATATAGTTCTTTCTTCCGGACGTTAATGAGAGATAATGCGCTGACAGATGGAAACAATATGATTGATGTGATGGCTTAAGCCGGATGTGTATGAATAAGATTACTGTGATTGCCTTCCGGAGCTGCTGGTGGGACATTTGAATGAGCTAGATATTCAATTATTTAGCACACTTATTTTATTCGTAATTTCGAGTGGTTCAGGTTCTTGAAAGGTTGCAGAAAACAAGGTCGAGGTTATTTTTTTTCGAGAACATACTTTCTTCGTTACGAGTATGTGTCTACTTTGATAGGCACAGGAAGATTCCGATTTTTAGGCAAAGGGCCTATTAAAGTAAGTGTTGTCAACTTCAAATTGAATTTTACATTTTTTAAGGCTTTCGCTTCTCAGAATATTGGATAATTTTACGAAAAAGCGGTACCATCCTTTATGGTTTTTTTACCCATTTAATCGAATGGTATTGTCCGTTTTATTTTTTGAATCAATGGATGTAAAGGGAACTTGAAAGTTTACGTTTTCATATCTAGTGGATTAGCACGATATCAATCGATTTAGCCTGAGAAAATCTGTAGAATACAGTTTCAAGAAAGTTTTTTACAAAATATCAAGGCAAGTTACAAAAGAATTGATTTTCGTTTCGTATTAAGGTAGATCATGATGAATTAATAACTTAATTGAAATTCCGCAACAACGTAGAAAAATGTGCCTCTTGTTTGTTTTCCAACAAATATAACATTTAAACTCGTCCAGGAGAAAATTCTAGCGATATCTCTTTTTGTAGAAACCAGTTTACACTTTTCCGAATTTGTGATGCCCTGAATCAACTCTAATCATGTTGATAAGCCGTGATCTCTGTCTAATAAGGTTTTTAAATTCTAATAAGCTAATTTTGAAGTAACAGTGTTTGGGGTCGTATATCAAAACACAATTAAAGTTTAAGCGAGTTGTCATATTTATTTCTTTTAACTTCTAAGGCTTCGTAAAATATGCTGGCTCGTGACTCTCCGTGGAAGTTTTGAAGATGCAAAACTGATAACAATTGTTTCCACGGCTACTGCCTCTTGCGAGGTAGTGAAAAATCCTCCAAGAGTCATAAAAAAGTGCCTCTTACCTTAGACGTTCGTATTCGGCAGAAAATTGTAGGTGTCCCCCATTCCTGCAAACAAATAACACGCACACAGGAATAGTTGAGAATTGTAAGTCACTAGACCCTGGTTCTTGACGAGCTGTCTCGCTACCAAATGTATTTATATTTAAGGCACGATAAGATCGATCCTATAAGAAAGATTACAATATTAATAATATTCCAACCCTAAATTCCCTTACACTCCATCGCAAGAAATCATCGATTTCTTTTTTTTTTATTTAAATTTCTCTTTGCAATTCGCAACACTGAGAAGAAGGTATTTAATTTATATGCGAAGCATCTATTATAAGTAGTGGCTTTTAACTGACTTAAGTATTCCATTTCAAAGCAATGCGTGCTTTGATTCTCTGGTACAATGACAGTAACTAAAGTAACTACGATTGCAAGGTTGTTTGGCAAAGGATGTTATTGAATAATAAATAAACTTCTTGATGCAAGGGAATAACCACTTTATGTTACTCTGGAGTGATAGATAGCTGAGCAAAAGCAAAAGGCAACACAAAAACAGAAGCTAAATGCGTAGACAAGAATGATAGAGCGAGTAGCTACCGTGAATTAGGTATTTTATTAGATAACAATCAAGTTTGCGGTAGTTTTGTAATGCTGATACATATATGAACGTGCGGTAAACCATCATCATCGCATTGTGTTGTTTCCACTTCAAATTGTAGTTCACAAAAAATGTGTAAAAGAAACGGATTTTTTTTTTGTTCAACAATCTAGTTTGACAGTTGGACAGATTGTTATTTGATAAGTTGGTATTTGATATCGTACAAATAGCTACAATAATGTTGACAAAACTTCGATAAATTGAGTGGAAAATTGCAAAAAATCTCGCTAGCATTACTAACATCCATCATTGATGCCAGTTTAGAGATATCCTTATCTGTGAAAACCAAAAATAGATACGGTTTTTTTTTTAAACAAAAGAGGAGAAGTTTTAACATTAGTAATACATAATAATAATAATAACTATAACTATATGACTATAATACCTAAGGTCCTTAAATGCAACCTGAATTGCACAGTACTAGTAAGAGGGAATAGAGGGATAGGAAAGAATTTGTGTGTGTACTAAAATGATAACTCTGAAACACTACCTTATTAACATCGATTTCCTCATTAACAGTTTAGTACACATACGAAGATATTGTATTACTCAGTTATGGTTACATTATCGAATACAGAATGAGACAGAAGGGCCTAAGTTGGGCATGGTCACCTTCCGTAATTAATATTCTTTTATTAATTGAAAATCTTGAAAAGACGTCTTTTATTATTCTAAATTTGATTGATTGAAACTTCTGTTCAAGACTGTCGATCGTTAAATGAATAATAAAACGGCATACAACAAACCAAATAGCAGATAATATAATAACGTATAATATTTTGTCAACATTTGTAGGTGTAAAAGATTAGAGCTGAAGAAGAAAGTAACCACGTTCGAAACGTCGTCTATTCAAAAAATACAAATATCAAACAAGACCTAAAGCCCACTAAGGAAGATTTAAAATTTTGTTTTACAAAAGGTCACTATGCAGGAAATATTAGTAAAAGTCAAACGTCGCGGACGTTAATTTCAGTAAATAGGGAAAATTTTGTAACTTATTTTAATTTTATTTTATTGCAAATTGAAAAAGTCAACTTAGTTAACAAAAAAGAGTATCTTAATTTATACATAAAACAAATGCACAGTTAAAAACAGAGAAATTTGAGTTATCAAATTCAAAATTTTGTCAAAATCGACTGACTTTGTGGAAACGTCTTGTTTAACATAAACAAAATTTTAAACATTTAAAACCTACTCTAAATCATTTTTAAATTCGACGCCGACTCTAAAAATGAGTTTTAGAATGAGAGTCGACGCTTTGATAATTTTAAACGATATAAAGTATACTTTAACGCTAAAGCACTCGTCTAACTTTAAGAGCAGCAAAATGCTTCTCTATCTTTTTTTTAAAGTATACTTTATCCATTCAACGTTTGTAATTTCATAACAAAATTTAAAGAAAAATGTTTGATGAAGATTTTAAGCATGTAAATCAACAATCACGAAAACTGTATTATTTTTAATTTGTGGTTCATGGACCCAGTAATCATTACCACGACAAAACAACACCATCTCCCACCCCCCGATTAAATAGACTACGACACCAAACAATATATAATACAAACTTGTGTTCGGTCGACCGCCCCAACAAAAAAAAAAAAAAAATGTGATACATAGTGTTGGACTACCATATCGCGGCAAATCATTGTCTGCTCACAAAATCGCCCGTCATCTTAGCTGGAAAGGTGAAATAGCTATAGGAGAGTTAAAAATACAAACAAATTTAATTTTCAAAGTTGACACCCGGATTTGAACCGGGGACCTCTCGATCTGCAGTCGAATGTTCTACCACAAATCATAAGAAAACCTTACAAATGCGCTAAAAGCCTTACAAATGCGCTAAAAACAACAAGTAGGTACGCGGATAAAAATATTTATATGTACTTACATAGTTTATATTCCATTTTTAGAAAAAAATTAAAAGCATTTTTTGTTAATTAGAAAAATCCAAATAACATTTTTCTAGTCTAGCTAAAGATATTTTTGTTTTGTAATTTACTTGCACTTTTTAAAAATTGTATCTGTATTAATATTTTGATTCTATACCTTGCCTTATTGTTTTCAAAAATGATTTGTATTAAGGAAATGGCTCGTCGCGAATAATTTTATTACAAAATTTGTCAAAATTTCGTTAGAAAAACACATCTACTAAATTTGATTTTGTTTTACAAGCAACGAATAACATCCCTGCCTCTGGATTCAAAACAAAAAAAATAAAGTAACAAAAAAGAATTTAGTCCGCCACCTTTCGGTAGATAGTAGAATTCTTGTAAAACAAGAAATTTTCACCTGACTGAAGATTATTACAGAACGAAAGGATTATTTTTCGCTCTAATTTAATATGCTTAATCTTATCACATAAAATGGTCTTAGTTTGAACTTCAATTTAATTACAAAACAAATGATAAATATACAACGACAACACAAAAAAGAAAACGTTTATTAAATGAACTTGCATATTGCGTTCGTCGTTCGTCCACTTCGAAATCAAACGAATGCAATGGGTTGCACATTTTGAACTAAATAAGAAAAAAGAAAACTAGATTTCTATAACAAAACTAATAATTAACATTCATATTTGGATTTGCACTTCCTTCTGCAATCCAATTAATATTCTACAAATATAATTACGCTTCCCTCCCAAGTCCCAAATCAATTAATCGATTTGCAAAACAAAAATAAAAATAAAAAAAAAACAAAACACTGCATTTGAGAGTATATCCGAAGAAAGGAGACGACAGATATCGGTCGAATAAGAAGAAGACACCAGCAGACACACAACGGGATAACTCAAGCACAGGATATTTTAATTACAATTACACACTTTATCAATTAGAATATCACTTCATTTTTGTTTTGATTGAATAAAATGATTTGTTAATTAAAAACTTACCACTATTTGAAGATGAAATTAACATCATAAATAACAAAATAAACAGAAAACACTGAGTACCCCGGTCACGAAACAACAACACATCGGCCATTTTTAATTCAATTTGTGAACAGAGGTGAACTGGAGAGATAGTACTGCGGTTTGAATCTTCGATGAGAGAGGAGAGTTGCTCAATTTGTACGGCTTCAGTTTTCAACCGGTAGGCGTCGGATGGAATCAAGTTGAATGTCGATTTTATTGTAAGGACTGTTCATACTTTTCACAAGACTTTTTTTAAGATTTTCAATAAAAAGTAGGTATATAGATTTGGTTTATAATTTTAGACCGCAAATTTGCACGAAATTTGTTTGGAAATTAAGTGCAAAATTTATGAAAACACCCAATTTCAATCCGTTTTAAAAGTTTTTGTATTGAAATGTCAATATGAAAAACAGAAAGAGAAAAGAACAATCACAAAACCGGTAAACGGACAAATCAAATTCAAAATGAAATGAGTAGTCAAACGAAATAAGTAAATTTGTGATGAAAACACTTTATTTAATTTGTGAAATTACGTCATTTCGACTCTAAGGCCGCGCACATGCAACTAAACAGTTTGGTTTCGATTTTGAGCACTTGGGATTATATGAGTCCGCCGGTTTATGTGCGGGGACTCTCAGGCCAGGCGCGCACATGCAACTAAACAGTTTGGTTGCGATTTTGAGCACTATGAGATTATATGAGAGTCCGCGCACATAAACCGGCGGAGTCTCATATAACTCCGAGTGCTCAAAATCGAAACCAAACTGTTTAGTTGCATGTGCGCTCCTGGCCTCATAATCCCATAGTGCTCAAAATCGCAACCAAACTGTTTAGTTGCATGTGCGCGCCTGGAATAATGAAAACGTAGTATCGTTGAAAGGAAAAAATTAAATTTCTACCTAAAAATTACAGTTTGCAACACAGCACGCTAGATTATAATGCACACACATGAGACATTTGTGTGGTTCTAAATTTTCACTACATATTTAAAAAAAGTGGCAAAAAGTGAAAAGAAAAACCATGCTCCAGAGATGACTGTGTTTGAACAGATTATGCCAAAAACTCAGAAAAGAATTGAAAAATTCATTCTTTTGCCAGTTTTCTGACAGAAAACTACAAATTTACCTGTCGTGTAAATCCAGCTTAAGTCAAATGCAACGCCAACGCGAACAGGTCTAAAAATATATTGATTGAAACTGATGGAATGGTTTCGATAACATTTGAGCTCAGTTTTCATTAAAAAGCAAACCAAACGGAGCTGTTTTATCATGTCAAATGTCAAAAACCAAAATTTTTTGTTGAGAAGAATGGACGTAGATAGCTGCAAAATTGGCCAAAAACTAATTGTAGAACTTGAAGATGAAATCCTTGTCGGCGACTTGAAGTTTATATCTAAAGACAAACGCGTAATTGAACTATCGAATGTTAGAGATTTCAACAGTGGATATGTTTTTACTTCGGCACAAACCATCCCCCGGCCACTTATCAAATCTATAAAATTTTGCAAGGACCTTGATGCCTCAGAGTCCCCAGCTTCGAGTTCAGATCAAGAATTTGATAGACCAAAATTGGACTATCTAGTTCCTATCAGCTGTGGTGAACTTGATCAAATCCAGGCACTCGTATCTTCGACGACATACATCTTCCAAGTAGATCAACGGTATCACAAAGCCATTGCAAATCTCAAACAACAAAGTGTCATAGGCTTGCACATTGAGCCATCGAATTTTGGGCGCCATAATCGTACATCCTTGGTGGCGTTGACGACTTGTCAAAATATTTACATATTTGATCTCATTTCGCTGGGTGCTATCTTTAAAGATTTCAGAAATATACTACAAGCCAAGTCACCCAAGAAAGTATTATATCACTCCAACAAAATAGCCGATAACCTGAAGTACAAACACAATGTTGAAATAGATGGAGTATTTGATCTCTTCGTTGCGCACTGTCTTATTTCGAAGCAAAAATCTGTGACCAATTTTGATCAGTGCGTCGTTACTTACTTGAATATTCCCATCAATTATTTTCAAGGAGACGACGAGTTTCAAATGAAAATCTACGACAGACCTTTGCCAAAGACACATTTGGATGTGCTTTCGAAAAAGTCTGCATTCTTATTAAAGCTCTACGATCACATGGTGCACGAAATAATGCTGAAAAACTTCTACAAACAGTGCAGGAATTACTCTGAGTCATTTACGAAAAACGAATGTGATGATGAAGTAGCTATGCAAATGGCACCTGGTTCTACACATGGAGTCGGTTGCATCGGTGACACCGAATGGGCAGACTTGCTCGAACTCCATTTGAAATTGTAATCTATTAACTGGACATACATACTCATTAATGTGATTTTGTACAAAATATTGTTAGTTTTTATATATTATAAAATATAATTATGGTGAATTTAAATATGAATTGTATTTTAATTTATTTTATTGGTGGCTTATTTTACGCTGCAGTTTAATAAGGAGGCGTGTAGGATTCGTGTCAGCCGTATTTCTTTTGATTGATTGAAAATATTAATGTATTCACATATGCATTTCCAACAAATACATTGACCGCAATGCAAACTGAAGGACATTTTTGTAAGTTATTAGGTGAGTGGTGTCCAAATGGTTTTTGATTCGGTAAGCTTGAAACATTATTCAATGGATTTTTTTGGAGGATCAATAAAGGATGGGTCAGTTCATAAAATTATAAGTTCGGTATAGCCAAATAAATCGCGTTACGTTTCTCCAAGCTTCGTAAGAAGGGTTTTTACATGTAAACAAATCTTGATTGTTAATGTTTTTTTTCAAAAATGAATGCAAGAAATGACAATTACATTAATATAATAATTGACTGACAATCCCCGGTGCGTGACTGTTTAACTCCGCCGGTTTACCACTGCAAACAATATCCATGGGGAAGAGAACTCTAGCCTAGAGAGAAGAAGTAATCGAAGCCTGTCTCCAGGAATGTAAAATGGATTTTTAAATCAATATTAACATCGCAATCGCAAGTACCTACTTCATCAATTAATTAGTAGTCATCAGCTTTATTACATGTAATTGCAACGTTTGTTTCTAAGTTAAATAGTTTTTCCAAATTTGCATTCGACAGGGCACAGTTGGTTGAAAATAAACTGCTTTGACTTATTGAAAAATCCTAATTTCCTTTCAAGCTAAAATCCAAAGATCACTCACATACATTAATAGAGTCCTGAATCCCCAATTCAAGTTTTTCCGATTTTGTGAATGAGAAAGTGTTGTGAACACAATTTAAAAAAAATATTTTTTTCTAATAAAAATTTATTGATTTTTTAAAAGGGTACACTTCTTATTTCTTAGACTTTGAAGCCGACTTCTGTGCTGGCTTCTTTTGAGGAGCTGGTGCAGCTGGCCTGACAACCTTCACAGGTTTGACAGATTCCTTCTGGCTCTTAAGGGCCTTGACAATCTTTTGTTCTTCAATAAGGAAGGCACGGATGATACGCTCGCGTAAGCAACCATGGCAAAGTACACCACCGTATGTACGACGGACGGTCTTTTGGCGTTTCGACAATCGGGAACGCTCACATGGGCGGGTTGGTCGGATACCCTTTAGTTTCTCCTTGCACTGACCGCACTTTGGTACAGTCTTGTTCTTCTTGACATATTGGTAAACCAAGCGACCACCTGGAGTACGAACACTGAAATAAAAAAGGGTTTTGTTTTAAATAGCGTTCTCAATTATTGGATACTTTAATAAAAACAAACGGAGGTAGAGGTTTGGTTGAGTTGGCTATTAAACATTGTCATTCAAGAACAAAAAATTTGACTTGTTAACTACATGCGACTTATCTGTCAAACAAAACACTTTTGGTGCGCCAAGATTCTTGAGAAACTTTCAGAGTTCCATAACTGTTTAACACTCAAACTCCACTTGTTTTTTTTTCTATACTTTAAAATTTTGATTGATGATATTGAATTAACAATCTTTTATAAGGCCAATTGAACTTACATTCGCCTCCTGTTGGATTTTGTGTTGTAAGACAAACGTCTCCTCAAAGTCAATCGCTGAACCATTTTATCGGCAACTATAATTTGAAGAAAACACAAAGAATTCGTATAAGTTTCACAGAATTATATTACACGATGTATAATGTTTTGTATAAAAAACTAATTTCCATATATTTTCTATCATATTTAATGGATGGATTTAGATTTTTTTGAGGAAAACAAATTTTAGGTACACATACCTTCAAGAAATAAACTGGAAAGGAAGTTGATAAGGCAGTGCGAGGAGGTAAAGATGGCCGCGTAAAAAGAAGAATGTCAAAAATTGACATTTTGCTGTGGCATAAGGCTTTGATTACACATTCAAGTATTTAAGGCATGTGCTTAATTTTTTGATAAAGCCTAGTTGCGAAAAAAAATTTAATTTTTCTAAACATATTTTTTTACTGCACAAAATATAAGACCAAAATTGCTTGCCTGATCTGATAAACTTAAGGTTTAAATGAATTTTCTTAGCATGCAAACAAATTTGTATTTACTACAGCATGCAAAAAAAATTCAAATTAATCGTTTTGCATTGAAATACCAATATTTATACTACGGTTTCATTACATGCCGCCTCCACTGGGCATGAACGATGCTCGGATTATGAACATGTCTTTAAAAAATCCAATGGAGGCAGAAAAATCCATGTCATGTAGTGACATAATCCATACAAGTCAGATTGTGGATTGGATTGTGGTTGTGATGTTGGACATCGCTGATGCCCAATGGAGGCGGCATGTTAGAACAAATGAGCTAATTTCGTTGAATATTTAAAATTTTGATTGCATACTACTTCATTTCTCATACAAATTAACATTTCGAAATGAAGTAATTTCAACCGAATTTCACGAAATTACATGCCAACAGTACGAACACACTCATTTAGAATCCATTTTAAATTTTGTATTTGCTTTTGTATTGAAATGTCAACACTCGATGTCATGAAAAATAGAAAGAGAAAAAACAAGTGATTAACAGCCAAATAAAATTCAAAATGAAATGAGCTGTCAAACGAAATTACCAAATTTTAGATAAAAGAACTTTTTCTGTAATTTGCAAAATTAATTATTTCGTCTATAATAATAACGTACGTTATAATCCATCAAACTTAGGTGAAATTTCTTCGTATAAATGTGACAAGCGTTCGATTGGAATTTAAATTGCCATATAAAGGTAAGGATTATTTAACAGCCATGAAATCCACAATGAGGTGAGCACACTAATGTGAAAGCGAAATATATGAACCGATTCTGCAATCAATTTCACTCCATAGTTCAATGAATGATGACTAAAAACAAAATGAATGTTAAGTGCTATTACACGAAGATTTTGGCGTTATGACTCTCATTCAAACTCTTCTTAAAAAAAAAAACGGTGATTGATAGTTATCTTTTAAACGAAAATAAATAAAGCGACTTTGTTTGAGTATCAAAATTCTTAAAGGCTCTCCCAAATCAGAGCGCGAATATTTCACAACGACGACGAAACTTACTTTCGCCTGTCTTAATTTATTAACATGGAAATTAATGGCAGCACCCACACTGGCACGATGCGAACGCAAAACGAAAGTTTCACCGGCGCGAAACATTGGCAGCGAATATGAGACGACCAAAGAATGTTCAAAGATTCGCATCACGCTAATGTGAGCACTCTAATTATTTTCCATGTACATAAATTTAGATAGGTGAAAGTTTCGTTGTCGTTCCGAAGTATTCAGGAGAACCTTAAAAGCAGTCATATATAAGTATGTACCCTGGCCAGTGTACACCTTCCCTCAAGAGGGGGGTTTACATGGACCAGCATGCTCGACAACATGGCTTGACAACTATCAATGCTCGATCATTTAAACACGAAAACAACTGCTGGACCAACATGTTGGATGGATTTTTAAGTTTGTTGAATACCTCTGCTGGCTCGTCCAAGCAACCAACTTGTGTGAACAGATGCTCGACAACTTTGTTTTTTTATTCGGTAAATTTTCTCGGCCAGATAAAGGGGTCGGTTAAAGCGACCAGGAAAACGCATCAAGAAAAATTTTCTTTTTATAATTTAATGCGTTATAACTAACAATTTAAAAAAATAAAAAGGATACGAATCTATAAGAAATCACTTGACATATTTTTTTCGAAAACAAAATTCTCTTTGTGGTAAATATTTTTTCTTCAAAAAGCATTTTTTATTTTATCTGATTCAAATTCGTTTTCTGTACAGAATTTTAATCAGGAAAATTAATAAAAATGTTGTTATTCATAATTAACGCTGCTAAAATTCGTTTCGCCATCCTGCGTCCGTGTGTTTTGAAAATCAAAAAATAATGATGGGTGCTCTCATTGATTTCCATGTAAAGAAATTAAGACAAGCGAAAGTTTCGTCGTCGATCGAAAGTATTCGCGTTGGTTTGGGAGAGCCTTTAATTTAAAAATTAATTTAGAATGTAGGCCTACCATTAAACGGAAGTAGAAACTACCTTATCGGCGAATTAAATTTTAAAGAAGAAATGCAAACGTCAAACTAAAGAAAACCGAATAGAAAACAACACAGCTGGGAAAATATACTTGAATAAATTTTATTTATATATTCAAGATTCAAGAATTAAAGATGACTCTAATCGATCACTACGAGCAACAATATGCTGCACTAATTGCAGAAATAACAGCATTGATTGGCCGATTAAATATCTATAGTGGAGGTAATCATAAAATTATGAATTCCATGTCCAACTTACATACAATTTGATAACATATTTTTTTTATTGCAGTTGAGAGACGTGAACTTTGCGCAAAAATCGATGGAAGTCTTACGGAAGCTTCTGAATTGGTAATGTTTTCATCAACTCTATATTGTAAAATAGCACATTAGACTTCACCCCTTTAATTTCAGTTAGAACAGATTGGCTTGGAAATAAGAGACTTGAATCCATCTGTTCGACCTGGTTTCAATAGCAAACTGAACTGCTATCAAGTCGAACTTAAACGTCTTCAAAGTGAATACAAAAACATCAAAGACCAATCACGAAATCATTCCTCTCTCGAGATAACCGATGACTTTGATGACATATCAATTCGAGATGATCAGAAGCAACGATTACTCGAGAACTCGGAGCGTATCGAACGAACTGGAAATCGTCTAGTTGAGGGGTATCGTATCGCCGTGGAAACTGAGGAGCTGAGCACACAAGTTTTGCAGGATCTACACCATCAGCGCGAAACACTTCACAATGCCAGATCTAGACTAAGAGAGACAAATGCTGAACTGGGCAGATCATCTCGCATTTTGAATTCAATGATGATGCGTGCATTGAGAGAGAAAGCTATTCTCTATGGAGTCGGTGGTTTCTTTGTAATTGCCGTGGTAGTCAGTGTTTACTTTTCGTTATCTAGTTAATTATTTTATTGACACTATCTATGATGCTGTTAAAAGTTTGCCAATATCATAAATAGCGTTGATCATTCCGTTAAGTTTTTGCTCATTCAATACTATTATAAAAAGAAAGGTGTACAAAGCGCATTGTAGTATTTTTTATTTATTTTTAGCTTAGCATTTAATTTAACATGTTGATATTTATGTAGCCAATTTTAATTAAGTATAAAAACTTTTAAGTTAGAAAATAGTTTTTCTTTTTATATTGAGTCCACCATGAATGAGCCCTATCAAAGGATCGTTCGCAATTGCAGGCACACATACAGAACCCCAGGAAAATTTATGATACTTTTGATTCGGACTTTCATTTTATTGGGCATGTTGAAGCATACAAAATTAAAATGATATCGAAATCATATGGGATGCTCATAAAATGTTGCAGAATCCTTCACGGCGATTGAAAAACTGGCGAAACTTGGTGGTCTTGCAATAAAGGACGACAAACAAACGAAGATCACTATTAATAGCAGAGACTTCGAGATAGTTAAACAGTTTATCTACCTTGCAGTCAAAAATAATTTCATGAGTGAAACCTTTGATAAAAATCCACCAAGAATTACCCTAAGAAACCGCTGCTTCTTCGGTTTGTCAAAACAAATGGCCGAGGCTAGAGAAATGTCATTAAAGTGGTCGTGCGTTTAGAGCGCTTTCCAGAACTTGGCAACAAAATTTGGGTGCCCCAAGTATGTTCACCGGGGGAGGGTCACGTACCTGAGGGACTGCATAAACAGTACTTTTATAAGCTAATTGGCATTTCTAGAGCCTCTTCCTTTCTTTTGATTTCATCTAATATCTCTTGTACGTCCCACTCGAAAAAACAAAATTGTAAGAGATTTTTTTATAAATAATCTTGGTTGAACGCTGCAAAAATCTCAATCGTTGACCGAGGAGATTTTGTTCACTTTCGTGCCCTTTTCTCTTCAAAAAAAGTTACTGGAAACCCTGGGCCGTATTACGAATTACGATTATCGTTCAAAATCCGTCGTTATCGTTATTTTGCGATGACGATAGTCGTTTTTTTTTTAACGATACTCGTTTTCGTTTACGACTGCTCTTGGCGGTCGTTTTTTTTTAGTTTTGGATCGTAACTTGATGTTGTCCTCACTTAATTATTATGTTTGTTTGGTTCTGCTGTTTTTTTTTATTTTATCTAGCATTATTTTGCAGCATCCATTCGCGTAAATCATAATCGGTTTATGTCATGACTATCGTTTTCTTGGGTATCGTTTTTTTTTGGTTTTCGTTCGTAATTCGTAATACGGGCCCAGTTTCTTCGTGTGAAAGGGGGTAACTGCGATATTTTGCAAAAAAGTGGGAAAGTGAAAAACAAAAACTTGCTACAGAAAAAACTTGTGCGAAAAAATTTTTTGGATTCGTCGATTCAATCTGAAATGACAAATCAAACACAATTTTCGTATGCTCACAGGCATCTAACCGTTGTTTTTCACTTTTCAACTTTTTTGCAGAAAGTCTTGATTGTAGTTAATGCTGGATTTACACGACTGACTGGCTTTATTCTGGCAGTTAACTGTCAAAAACTTGGCAGACAAATGGATAAATTCATTCTTTTGGCAGTATACTGACAAAAAACTACCAATTAGTCAGTCGTGTAAATCCAGGATAAGCCTTTTACCAGAATAAGTGATTTATATCAGTTCTGTAGATAAATATGGGTACTCTATGATACGATGAATGAGCTTCGCAGGGAATCAGACTTAATTTTGAGATTTTTACTCTAAGCGAAATGTCAAAATAATAGGTAATGAATAAAAAACAATCAAAACTCACTTTTTGTTCTTTCTTTCACTAAAGATTTGACATTCGACCCCCAAATCTGGTTGAATAGAAAACTAGATGTTATTATAAATGGGCCAATTAATCATAAATACAGTGTCAAATAAATTTCAAAATCAATCAAGTTGCATTGGGCTATACGAAGTTTTTCAATGGGACCAATCGAAAATGCTATATTTGTCTCCTTTTTTAATTCTATCATCACTTTTCTTTTCCGAATCAAACCAACCTTATCGGTTTCGCTTGACTCCAGCATGAACAGCTGATATTTGACGTTCGTTTTTATTCAAGCGTTTGTTTTCTTGCTTTTGCTGTTGTTCAACTACAAAATCGCTTGTACTTGTGTTATTTTATTTCCATTCTTTCTACTAGCCTGGCCAACATACTACGGTAGTTGCACTCCTCTAAACTAAACAAATTAGTAAACATCGTAGATACTTAATTGACTTAAAAAAAGGGTGACAACATTTTATCTACCGCTATAATTAAATATGGCCAAAGTTCGAATTCCTGAACAAAAAGTTATTCTTTGTGGTGAATATGGAGTCGGCAAAAGTTCCTTGTTTCGTCGATTCACCAACAATAGTTTTGTTACCGAGACAGATCGTAAATCTACACTGGGTCTGGATCACATGGACAAAGAATACACCATCGATGACAAAACCATCAAAGTGAGTATAAACTTTGTTGATATAACTAAAGAAATGAGGAATCTACATCCAAATGTGTTTATTATCCCATGGTAGCTTCAACTCTGGGATACTGGGGGAATGGAACGTGTTGCCTCCGTCACATCCAGTTACTATAAATTCGCTGAAGGTGCTATACTGGTATTTGCTTTAGACAATGCATCCTCATTTCATTCACTGTCGCAACACCTGCTCGACATTGTCACCTATGCAGAGAATGCCAAAATCTTCATTTGCGGCAATAAGTCGGATTTAGAAGGTCGGGAGCCACAGGTGAGCGATGCCGAAATGGAGGCTTTCTGTGAACAATGTCACAGTCTCATAAGTGCCACATATAAGACGTCCTGCAAGACGGGCGAAGGTGTTGAAGAAATGTTCCGTGACATATCGAATATCCTTGTTGATGCGAATCGCTCAAAAATGGAGCTGCAGGCCCTTGAGCAGCATGGATTTAAAATCGATCATCCCGATGAGCCACCCGAGAATGATGGCAACTGCATTTGCTAGTTCTAGTTTCTACACCTACATATATATTTTCTAATCCCATTTGAATTTGCCCTTTAGTTTTTGTTTCGTCCATCATCGATTGGGGGACGGTTTATTTATTTTAGTTTTTATATTTATCCGTCCCATATTGAGTGGATTGTTTCATGTTTCTCACCATGACTTATAAAATAAAACATCAAAAACAAAAAAAATTATTAATTTTCTGTATTTATTTCTTTTTATTCTCGAGGAAATAACTTAACAAATAATCTAATAGGCTAAATGGATATATTTATATATTCTGTGTTGTGGTGGATAATACAAACAAAAATAAGGCAAACTAAAATACAATATCCTTCTATTATGCGATGCCACTCGTTTGTCTTTTAGGGGTATATTCATTCAAAAGCTGAACTTGCATTTTGCATATCATTCGTGTAAAAGTGAAGAACTTAAGAAATTCTAGTGCTGAGCCCATATAATTGACTTCAAATCAATGCCTTCTTGTACCATTTCCCAGAGTGGCGACATTTCACGTAATTTTTTTACTTGAGCTATGCACTTTTCTGCCGTGTAGTCTATTTCCTCAACTGTTGTAAACCTGCCTATTCCGAATCTGCAAAAGAAATGAGAAGAATTAAAATCTTGGTGAAGGTTCACTTATTTATCTTATGGAGAGCTTTAGTATTGGTAAAGTAGGACACAGGTAAATTAAAATCTTACACTCGTGAAACTGAGATAAAGAGAATCCATAAACCTATTTTCTTGTTGCTTCTTTTTATCAGGATTAAACGAAGACCAAGTTTTATAACACTGACGGTTTGCAATACTACTTTAATCATAGAAAACTTGCACAATACCGGTATAAGTAAAATATGTGAATTATTGTTCTCGACGATGATGAAACGGTGCGGCGATTCAATAATCCATTTTGTATGTACCTTCCTGTTTAGATTCTATTTAACTGTATCAGTTCTATAAGAAGATTTACTAATTAATTAAAATCTTTTTATTGCACTTCTTAAGTTAAACAAATTGAGAAATAGGCGTATTTTTAAGCTTTCCCAGCCTAAACAAAGCCCAAAATAGTTTAAAATTCCTTACCAATTCTCAAACAAAATGCAGGACCGAGATCGTACAAGCTTGGTTCAAGTGGTTTAAGAGTTTTTAAGATATTAATATAACAAAGAATGCATAATTAGAGAAAGTGGTAGAGAAGCATAAAACTTGTTCTTTAAATTGGTAAAAGAACTTCTAAAAAGAAAGAAGAACGAAAACAATAGCAAAAAATTTTATTGTTTTTGCTTTTGTTTTAGTGGACTGTGATGAACTTTTAAAAGTTTTGAGCTCAAGATAAAGAAAGTCGTCTGAATTCTTGAAAAATATGAACTTATGCAAACCAAATTTCAAAAAAAATTATAACTGGTTTTCTTGCAAAGAAAACAATTTTTATAACTACATTTTTGTAAAAAAAAATCGAAACCAATATTACAATAGCCATTGTAACGAGAAGAAAGAATCTCGAGTGGAATTTTATTTCCCTATCGGAATATTTTATTCACTCGAAAATTTTTCCGCTTTCTCGAATTTCCCTTATGATTAATTTTCTCGTACAAAAATCTTATGAATTGGAAGCCAATTCTCCTGGAAATTTTATTCCCGATACCAATAAATTACGCGAAAAGCCTGTGATCATCATTCACGTTCCCAATTTTCCAAGAGGGAATCATTCCAAAACCCCCAAAATGGATTGACTGCCAAAATGCGGACCATACCTACACAAAATTGTTTATCAAAGTGGTAAGAGCAATTTTTGAGATAAATAAACTCTTTCAGAACAGTTGTAGTAGTAGTTATTTTTGAAGCTTAAAAAATGTCAATTTCAGCTCTAGGGAACTGAACAATCTCGAACAAAATTTCTCGAAAGAAATTAAGATTTCTAACGAATTCATATACAAAAAATATTCTCACCTTATTGAACTATGCGCCAAGTCATCGTCTGTTCCAATCGCCCTAAGCACGTATGACGGTTCCAACGAGGCCGATGTACAGGCTGATCCACTTGACAATGCGACATCTTTAAGCGCCATTAGTAAGGACTCTCCCTCCACATATGCAAAGGATAAATTTAAACATCCTGGATAAGTGTGTTCAGGATCACCATTTCGAATAACATGCGGCAAACCCTCCATAATTTTGTCCAATAATCGTTTAGATAGAAATTCAACCCATTTCTTGTCATATAACATTTCACGTTTAGCAATTTCACATGCGGCTCCCATTCCAACAGCAAGGGGCGCAGGAACAGTTCCACTTCGTAAGCCACGCTCTTGACCTCCACCACTTTGAATAGGTACAAGACGAACGCGAGGTTTTCTACCCACATACAATGCACCTATTCCTTTGGGACCGTAGACCTTATGTCCCGAAATAGACATTAGGTTTATATTTTCTTTATGGACATCTATAGGAACTTTGCCAACAGCTTGAGCGGCATCTGTGTGGAATAGTACTTTGTTGGCTTTGCAAATTGCAGTTATATCTGAGAGGGGCTGCCGGACACCTAAAAATGTAAGAATGTTATTATATTTCAATAGAAATTGGACACTTTTGTAACTGCTTTAAAACTTTAGACTATTCTTACCAATTTCATTGTGTACGGTCATAATAGACACCAAAGCCGTCTGTGGAGTGATTGCTTGTTCAAGGTCCTTGAGATCAATGATTCCATTTGTTTTTACCGGCAAGTAGGTGACTTTGAAGCCTTCTGCTTCCAAAGCACGACAAGAATCCAATACACATTTGTGTTCTGTTTGTGTTGTGATAACGTGATTTTTCTTTTCTCCATAAAATCTTTGACAACGTAAGAAAAATAGTTATTTTTCAATTAAGTTACAAAAGTACAATACACTTACCTTGCAACGCCCTTAATGGCGATGTTATTCGATTCAGTTGCACCGGATGTGAATATGATTTCTTTGGGATCAGCTCCAATTAGATTGGCAATTTGTTCACGTGCCAATTCGACACCTTTTTCAGATTCCCAACCATAGAAATGATTTCGGGAATGCGGATTGCCAAATTGATGTGTTAGGTAGGGTAGCATAGCATCCAAAACACGGGGATCCTACAACGGAATAACATTGAGTTTAGTTAGAAATCAATTCATCTAACGTACCATGGGAGTTGTTGCTTGTGCATCCAAATACAAAGGCCTTCTTTCCGGTTGGATAAATGGTTTATCTTCCTTGTCCTTTGGCTCTGCTTTTTTTTTAAATTGTGAAATAGTGATGCATATTAGTATTTTCATCAGAATAACCTCAAATTTTGTTACCTTTTGCTGCTTTAGGTGCATTTGATGCTAGACGAATGCCATTTAGATTTACCATCGGAAATCTGTTCAAATATTTTATAGGTTCAGGATAGATAAGCCTTTTTGGCAACAACGTAATTCGTTGCATCATTTTTACGGATAATTGGAAGTTATTTCGTTACAAAAATAAATCTCGTTCGCAGTTCGACTTTTACGATGATGCAGCCAACAAAACAACTCAAGCAAGAACACTGATAACCGAATGTCAAAACAAAGCGTGGGTTTAACAATTTAGTTCTGTTTGATTAAACAACGAAAAAGGGAACAAAAACTGCTTCTAAACGATGCGATTTTTAAAACAGTTTGTTTTGTTGGCGAGGGACGTATGACTGCTTTTAAACCATGCAATTTCTTCTTGCGATTTTTAAGCACGTGGGCGAGGGCCGTATGTGGTGGCCGGGGTAGACGAAATTGCTGAGGTTGAACAAATTGCAGAGTTATCGCTCATTCTTCTTTGTGCTTTTCCGTTTTGTTCGAATGTGTTTTATTTTCATTCGTCGTCCACTCAGATAAGACTGCTTTTAAACCATGCAATTTCTTCTTGCGATTTTTAAGCACGTGGGCGAGGGCCGTATGTGGTGGCCGGGGTAGACGAAATTGCTGAGGTTGAACAAATTGCAGAGTTATCGCTCATTCTTCTTTGTGCTTTTCCGTTTTGTTCGAATGTGTTTTATTTTCATTCGTCGTCCACTCAGATAACTTCGCTTAATCAAGTAGAGTAAAGAGTGCAGTGAGATGATACTTCTTCACTTGCACAAACTAAACTTTTCATTAAAAATCGCTGTCGTGTAAAAGGTATTTGCAATTAGAAGGAAACCAAAGGAGAAACGAAGATTAAAAATCGCTGTAATGTAAAAGCAGTCTATGCTGTGGCTGGAGTAGACAAAATTCCTGACGTTGAACAAATTGCAGAGATATAGCGCATTCTTCTTTGTGCTCTTCCTTATTGGTCCTATTTTCATTCTGCGACCACTCAGATAAGTTCGCTTAATGAAGTAGAATAAAGAGTACAGAGAAATTATACTTTTTCACTCACAAAAAGTTAACATTCATTGAAATCGCAGTGTTTAAAAGGTACTTGCAATATGAAGGAAACCAAAAGCGAATTGAAGATTAAAATTCGCTGTCGTCTAAAAGCAGTCAAATACTGCAGTCTTGTGCAAGTGAAAAAGTATCATTCCCAGAAATCTCATAATTTACTGCGAAACATTAAACACTTTTAATAAATATTAGAAATATTTTTGATGATTTATTTACTTATAACGCTGAGTTTTTAATGTACGAATATAATTAAACTTCTATTTTATTTCTTTTTAATGTAAATCCTGTATGTAGGTAAATACTACCTTTGTATATATAAACTGTTTGTTTATATATACAATGATAATAATTACTTTCGACTGAAATTTCAGATGCGTTTAACAACGTTAATTCAGATCTGAATTTTCAGATTTTGTGATTGAACGTGCCCAACTTTAGAACAAAAGAAAATAAAGGAAATTTTGACAGTTTAGTTCCCATAATCCAAATGTCAATTTTAATTAGTGTTGGTGTTGGTAGATTTTCCCTGGGTTCTTTTTCTGCCTCTGAGTTTGGGAGAATTTTTTCGATAATCTACATCAATAACAAAAATATCTTTGTTCTGCTTCGAAGTTTTTGTTCAATCGAATTAAAATCATTTGAAAGTAATTAGCTTTGTTAATCCAGTTTAATCTTGATTCGCTACGGGGTGTGTGCAAGTTGTTTTCTTTAAAACTTTTTAACTTTCTTAATAGTGCGTGCTGCTATGGCAAGAAGATCTTCAGCTATTGGAGGGGATATTATTGGTACAACAGATGATTTAGATGACTTGGATACTCCATCCACAGACGGCATAGAAACTGGTTCCCTAGCCATAAAAGAAAACGAGCGTATTAAAGAGAAAGGTATAATCCAGTGACTGCTTTGGATTTTAACTTTTCCATTACATAACCCCGGTTGAAAATTCCAGAACTATGGCAAAGGCCAACAACCCAACGAGTGCTTCCAAACGATGGTACAACAATTCTCCGTTTTGAAATTCCATATGCTCGTATTATGCCACCAAAAACCGAAAATCCGAACATTAAACGCTATGTCGTTTATGATTTGTCAGTGCGTCAGGATTCAGATGTAATTGATCCGAATCCAGCTACTATTGAAAGACGTTACACAGACTTCCTGAAGCTATACAGCAACTTAAAAAAACATCATCCAACTGCTCTCAATTCAGTGTACTTTCCGAAAAAAGTACTCATGGGAAACTTCTCCCCAGATTTAATCGCCGAACGAAGTGCCGCATTCGAGGCATTTCTAGATCACGTCGTATCGAAGGCTTCCCTTAGAGAATCACCACATTTTCTGCACTTTCTCCAAGATATTGAATTGAGAAAAGCTTGTCAGCTACTTGACGAACGTCGCAATGAGTCGGCTATTCCATTGCTAGAAAATTGTTTCCGCTTGTTGAATAAGATATTTATGGATCGTTCGAAGCCCGTCTTGCTAATACTTTGCAGACTTGTGGCCGCTTGTACAACATCGCCCGTACCACATCCATCTGCTGATCGATGGGCTGAGTTAGCTCTCAGGCGCTATGAAACGCTATGTGACACAGATCTGCTGCCTCTTTATATTCCGCTTTTACAAACTTGCTCCCATTTATGGTGAGTTATATATTACCTACATATACATACTTTGTTTTAAATATTTTGGTAGCTTCAAATCTGTTCTTTTATTTTTGTTTGTAATAAAACAAATACAATAAACACTCAAAAAATTATCGAATCATCGCTTAATTAGTACCATGACATGACTAATATAGATATCCATGTGTGCCCAGGTTGCAAAATTCGATCGCCAATCGCGAAGGTCATGTCAATATGTATTTTAGAATTAAATATTGCTTGTGACGCAGATCATTATTTACTTTTGTATTGACTAGAAAAAAAGTAAATCATTCCGATAGTCATTTCCAATACTAATTAACATAAATCCGATACTTTTATTGTTGTAAATTTGTCTTAATTATGAAATATAACAATATTTATATTCATATTCGGGAATCGGATTCTATACGTTTTCTTGTTGAAAGTTCATAGTTAATAGTTCTGTTTTATGATAACAAAACTTCATGCAAATAAAATACGTTTTATTTCAATGATTTTAAATGATATGAATCTCAAACTGTGGACGATAAGAAAAGCATAATTTTAGATTTTAGTCTTTAATTTTATTGTGTAGCTTTAGTTGAAGCAATACTACATACAAATGTACATGTATAAATATTAATACTGTGTAAATACAAATTCGGTACTTTTTATAATATACATATATATATGTTTTCTTTTTAGGTGGCAACGGGGGCGTGATCAAAAACTAATAACCGATCGCCTTACAGACATGTCCAAAAAAGGAATAAATATAAACAACAGCCCGCCACTGATGAAAGCCATTCACTTGCTAGATCCATTAACTGAAACAATATAACTTTTAAGCTGCTGAAACTGTAGTCTATTTAATTTGATATTATGTATTTATTTTTTTTTTTGTAATCCAACGCCTATGCACTTTGTTTATTGAATGCTTATGGAAGGGTAGTAGTTATAGGTAATTTTTTACATTAATCATTGTTATTATTTTTGGTGGGTATTTTTAACTATTTTTAGTTTGCTTTTAAATGCATTTGACTGAGATTAAAGATGTAACTCGAATATTATTTCTATATTTTCGTTATACATACTCAATTCTGTTACAAATTTATCGCAATATTGCATCAATTGTATGGACCAGTTTTAAAACTATTTTTCTAGTTAAAAAGTATTTTCAATGTTATGTTACGTACTGCACGCAAACAATTACATAATAAGTATAAGAAAATATCCGTCAATTTGTAACTGAAACATAAACATTTTACTAGAATACATTTTACTAGAATTTAAAACCACTTATATATTATACCTTCTCATATCTTATAGGATATAAATAAATGGTTAAAATTTGTATAAAAGAAAAAAATGAAAATCTTTTTTGAGTTTTGAAATTAAAAAAAAAAAAATATGCACGACTGGGTGGCACGAACTTGCTCTTATACGCGATCACATTGTGGTTCTATAGTCTGAAATAAATTAGCTATGGGAGTCTATATTTTATCCATTTGACAAAACTTAGTTTAGTTGCAGGTGGTATTATGTGAGTATACAACAATTAACAATGTAGTCTATAGTGTGGCACATATGCAATATGCATAAAAGGAAATTATATTATTTAAACTGGTAAATTGCTTTAAATCAACAAAATTAAAAAGAAATTAAAATTAAATCTGTTTTAACCCAACGCGGTGTACACCATCTGATTTATTATATAATTCTTAATTTATGAGAAAAAAAAATTTGAAAATCGTAGGAGCGGTTTTAAAAATAATTAATTTTGTATATATAAAATTTCGTTAACATTTTTGATAAAAAAAAATGGTACGCCAATTTTAAGTATTTGTTAACGTTAAGTTAAAAATTGAATTTTACAAAAAAATCTGCTACCCGTTTTCGAAATATCGAATTTTCAAAAAATAATTTAGAATTTTTTTTTAACCAAAAATCATTTTTTAGAAAATTTTGCTACGCACTTTTATTTATATTTGTTTCAAGCTTCTGTATTAGAAATCTAATTTTATTCGGTTGATCAAATATAGTGATATAGTCGAAAATCAAAGCAACAGTTCTATGAGAGGTACTGTTAATAAACGTTAAATATAAATTTTAAAAATTTTAGATGGTAGATCGTACTAATTTCACCAAATAAAAAACTTTTATCAAAACCGTAGGAGTCGTTTTTGAGAAAAAAAATATTTTTCTCAACGGTTTTTAAGCATTTGTATGGGAAGCACCGTTATTTTTGAGTATTAGAATAATTTTTGTCAAAAATCTTCTAGATAAAGTTAAAAAAACAGCTATTTACCAAGTTTAATAAAAAAAACAGAGTCGTTTTTGAAATATTGAGTTTTCAACAAAAAAAAATTAAAACTTTTTTTAAAAATCCAAAAAATATATTTTTGAAAATTTTGGTACACAATTACTAAGAATGTGTCAATAATTCTTCAAAAAAAATTGGTCAGAATCAGTTGAACCGTTTTTGAGAAAAGCGAAAATCAAAAAAATGGTACCTCCCATTAATATCCATTTTTCGGAACCATTTTTTTTTTATTAAAGGGCAAATTATAACTATTTAAATTTTTTTGATTTCTTAAAAAAAAATTCTGTAGCGCCGATTTTGAGAAAAATTTGTTTTTATTTTTGGCCAAGAAATTTTGTATGACAGCTACTGTTAGTTTTGGTCCTAAAAAAAAGAGAAAAAAATGTGTGGGGAGAATGTCCAAAAAACGCTAGGTACCGAGTTTAAAGAAAATCGAGCCATCCGTTAAGGCTGTAGTCGAACACAGACAGACAGACGGACGTTTTTGCGAGGCCCTCTTTTTTCGTCTTCGCTATCATCGTAATGTCAAGTTTGAGCAAAATCTCAAGTTCGATTTTTTGTACGAATTCATAACTTGCCATTATATATGTAGTACCTATATTCGCAAGTAAAATCAATATTATAATTAAAAATTGGATTGTTTTAGTTTGTAATCGTTATAGACCGACGAAACAATCAGCCCAAAAAAATATGATCTCGTCTTGGATGCGGCGTCTTTCGAGGATTTTTGTTTGTGTTGAATAAATCTTTTAATATACATAATGTACCTGCTCTTTCTAATTATAATAAATAAACAATCTTATAATATTTTGTCGGTGAGCTGTCATCAGGCAACGTGACCCCCTCCAAACTAAAATGCTGGATCAGCGCATGCACACCATCGAGCAGATAAAATTTCTGCATTGTGTATTTCAATACTTTTTGTTTGCAGCGAAAACTATTTTGTCTCTTATTATTACTTGTTTTATATAGTAGTAGTTCCGGCTCCTTAATTTTGTCCACACAAACAAAAACTGCGGGTATTGAAATAAAATGATGGTGGTGTGGGTGGAGGAGCAACGAAGAAGGCACCTGGTGGGGACGTGGAGTGGTTTTGACGAGCAGTCGATATCAGAAGTTTATCTCGCGTTAACAACCCAAACACCCACAAATGGTCAGATTATTTTTGAGCTTAATTTCTCACTCCCCTGCCACACGTTTTTTTCATTTTTTTAGGACTAAAATAACGGTACTTGACATAAAACTCATAAACCGTTAAATATTATTATTCTCAGAAACGTGTCCACACATTTAAAAAAATAACCATTTATTTAAAGGCTATTATGGGTGAAAAATTTCTTATGGTGTGACCACCCATAGAACCAATTGGTGGCGCCTAAGGAACAAAAAAATAGGTATAAGACAATGTTATCACTATGATCGGTATCATTTTATGGGTGCTTTCGAACAACAGTGAATCCATCAATCAAGATTGCAGTTTGGAAGAGTTTGATTTCAAGAACCTGTAATTTTGTACATAATACATAATAAACTGAAATACAAATTTTAAAAATATTTTAGAAAAGTTATATTGCTAATATGAAAGGTAAATGTTTTTTTTTTTGGTAGTCCCCTCAAACACGAAATACTCCCTTCAAATCCTCTGAAATATATGGCCTTTTCGATTGGAGTCAGAATGACAGTTCTTCTTCTGAAAAGAAGAGAAATTTGCTTCTGATTTTGTTTTCAGAATCGTTCCAGAAGGGTTTATATTTATTTATAAGCTTAATACAAGCAGAACTTAAAAATAAACATAATATTTCTTAAATCTAAACTTAAACATATAAAGGTAGAAATTTTCAGTATGGGAGAGTTAGAATAAGTAAAAAAGGACTAAGAGAAGGATGAGTTAAGAATAGCTTGTTTTAAAGCAGGCTTACTCATGTTGGGGTTGAAGGTATTTATGTTGTTGGCTTTACGTAGCATTCGAGTCAAAGGTTCGTTGAGGCCATAATCGGTACGGTGGTAGGCAGTGAGGAAGAAAGGAATAGATCTTAACTGACGGGTGTTTGGATTCAGATAGATCTTTTGGAGAAGAGTAGGGCAGTCAATGACCTCATTTATTAATTGGTGAACAAAAACGATGTCAGCAGTATCACGGCGTAATTTCAGCGGTTGAAGGTTCAGAAGTTTAAGACGGTCTGCATTAGAAGGCAGGTTATAGGGATCATCCCAGCCAAGACCCCGCAAAGCGAAGCGTAAAAATCTGCACGGCTTCGATACGATCTATGTGAACTTGATGATATGGTGACCAGACTGGTAAGGCATATTCTAGGAGAGGTCTAACAAAAGTCATATAAAGGGATTTGGTTACATATGGACAAGAAAATTCTTTTGACCAGCGTTTTACGAACCCGAGTGTTGAGTTGGCTTTGCTTATAATGCTGTCGTAGTGGGAGCGAAAATTGAGTTGAGTGTCACAAATGACTCCCAAGTCGCGAATGGAGGTTACAATAAGAACAGGTACTCTTTTAATCGAGTATTGTCTTTGGGACAAGGGAGGGCGCTTTCGAGTGAAGGTTATGGTTTGACATTTCTTAATGTTTAGCCCAAGAAAGTTCTTTTGGCACCAAGTAAAAAAGCTATTTAAGTCTGTTTGCAGCATAAGTGCGTCGTCAGGGGTTAAAATTTGTTTCGATATTCTCATATCGTCAGCGTAAATTTCTAAATCAGATTGAGGTAAAATCAGCTCAACGTCATTTATAGTCAAAACGAAAATAAGTGGTCCCAAAAGGCTTCCCTGGGTACTCCAGAAAATCCGTGAATAGGTTTGGAGATACTCCCTCTGAAGAGCACTCGATACTGACGGTCAACTAGGTATGACTGAATCCAAGAGGTGAACAAAAGAGGAAAACCAAGCTTTTTAACTTTAAAAAGAATGATATTTTACTCACCACTGAAGATAGGGAAATGTTGATATCAGTAAAGGAGGTATGAGGATAATTGTACAAATAACTAAAATAGTTCAAGTCTACCTCGGTATCGTTAAAAGAAAATGCTTCGCTGAAAAAATCTGCAAAAAGATTGCATATGGTTCACACGTATCAAATCGTTCTCCGAATTGTCAAAACGACAGTCTTGGTTGGGAGTCACTCTAGGCTCTGGTTCTACATGAGACGTCGCGTCACCAAATTTATTTATTTTAAATATAGTTTTACCACAATCTTGGAAATGAGTTAACATACAATGTTCTAATTTGTATCTTACATTCATAAATTAAACAGGAAATTATGATACATGAATAAAAAATTTGATTGTTGATTCATGTGCAACGAGTGCAATGCTGCCATAGCCACTTTCTTGGATAAAACTGTTTTTTTTTTTTATTTTTGTGGCCAAAATGAAAAATCTTATTTTATTCAAAATCGGCTGCACAATTTTCAAAAAAGAAAAATTCAATGGGGCGTATTCATAGTTGTTTGCTAAGCTCATGTTTTACTAAACTACAGGTTAAAATCAAATGCATAAACGAATACAGCTCCTATTTTTAACCGAATTACCTCCTATGTACATAGGTTCAAATAAAAGTGTATTGAAATATTCAACTTCAAGTATTAAAAGTCTAACCCATAGCAATCAAAATTTATCACAGAAAATACAATTAAACTCAGGTTTAACTTAGCAACAGTTTAAAAATGACTATGAATACGCCCCAATAAATTTTAAAAGATACTTACCTATAAACTGAATTCCCATAGAAAAATGGTTTCGAAAAATGGTTATTAGTGGCACCTTCCAAAGATCCATTTTTTATTTTAGCTTTTCTCGAAAACAATTTAACTGTTTTTTTTTTTTTTTAATTTTCAAAAAAAATATTTTTTGGATTTTTCAAAAAGTTTGAAATTTTTTTTTTGAAAAATCAAGATCTCAATTACAACTCAGTCGAATTTTACTAAACTTGGCAAACAAAAAAGTTCTTATAACCAAAAATATCGGTACCTCCCATACAAATGTTTAAAAACCGTTAAGGAAAATATTTTTTGCTCAAAAACGACTCCTGAGATTGTGATAAATAATTTTTGTGTATCGAAATCAGTAAGATCTACCATTTAAAATTATTAAATTTTACTATTGTCAACCTCTCATATATTTACATAGATCGTTTTTTTTTTTATTTTCAACTACCTACATATCTCAACCGATTAAATCTATATTTTTATACAGAAGCTTGTAAAAAGTTAAAATAATATTGCATATCAAAATATTTAAAATAAAATAATACAAAATAATTTTTGTATTTATAAAACAAATTTCAAAATACTTTTTTCTTTAAATTTGATATTTCGAAAACGAGTATAAAAGATTTTTTTGTCAAATTCAAACTCTTTATTTTTAAATAGGTACTTAAAATTGGCGTACCAATTTTTTTTTCAAAGATGTTCACAAAATATAAAAAATAAAAGTAAAAAATATAAATATAAAAAAATTATTATTTTTAAAACTTCGAGTATTATTATTTTTTTCCCATAAATTAAGATTTATATAAGAAATCCGATGGTGTACATCGGATTATAGGTTCAAAACAGTTTCAGAAGTATTTTAATCAATTTATAAATAAAACGGTGCTGCCTATATTGTTAATTTTGGATACTCACATAATACTACCTGCAACTAAACTATGTTTTGGCTCCCATAAATAATTTATAAAAAATAGGCATGTAATTGCAGGTAGGATGAAATAAAAGTTGAATTAAAAGCTTTAACTGATTATGAAATGAAACATGCCTGATTTGGATTGAGTTAGTAAATATTTTGCAAACATTTACTTACAGATGTAATTGACGTTTTCCTTAAAACACATTGTCCGTATTTTTTTGCGAAGCAAAACGAGCACGGGTCTGCTAGTTTATTTTGTTTCTAACTGATTTAAGTGCATACGAAACGCATACGAGTAGAAGCATCTGAGCAATGTTTTGAATATTACTATACGTTCTGTAACTGAGTAAAAGAATTTACTGATTAAACTTTCTGCTCACATATGTACATCATACAATGTATAATATGTTAGTCAGTCAGTAATTGTTTTTGGTGGTATAAATGTCAGTGATTTTCGTGTTTGGATTTCAATGTTTTCCAATTTTTGTATTCGATTCGCCACACTGCTAGTTTTAAAAAACAATAAAAAATATTATTTGACTAAATAATTTTGTGTTAAATTTTGTATTTATTTTATTTGTGATAATATATACTTGCGGAATCTTTTTTTAAGAAATTACTATGGAATATTTCAACCTTACCAGGGACACACCAGGGATGATTCCAATTGGTCCTGTTCCAAGTCCCGATTTCATAAGACCATCTCCATATTGTAACAATTGTAACTTTATTACTTATTAAAATATTTTACAGTATAAGCTATTGATTGTGTTAATTGGATTTAAAAACATTTCGATATCCAGCAAGTACGGGTGGTTTAAAAAAAGGAGTGACATTGAAATTGATGAATAGCATAGCAATAACTTAATCTTTTTTGTCTAGGTTATACGGGTGATATTAGCTATCTCTTTTTTTTCTTAAGTTTGTTTATCTTTCATGTATTTGTAGTCTTTTTTCTTAACACTACAGTTGGCACTAACTTACCATTTTCAAAACTCAAAGATTATCTAACAGCCATCGCCAGAGTACTAAATTTCATGAAACGTGATCCAAAAATGTAAAAGTGCATAAGTCCAACACTTTCTGGCATTCAAACAATTAATTCTAATTAATTTGCACTCGTGTATTTGTCCGCGTTCAGATTTGTATTCAAAACGATCTGGATAGATTTGTGTTGTTGTAATCCTTTGTTAATACACATCTGATGACAAAACAGCTGTAACAAAAAAATAAATCTCAAGCTATCCTTAAAATTCTGGTGTTCGCCTCTATCCGATGAGAATTGTTTAGAACAGCTGACTACAAAAATTTGAGTAGCAAATTTGACCTATCCGGTTGATACTTCAGTACCTATCTAATGTAGAATTCCTTTCAACAAAGATATCGATTTTTTTCGAAACCCAATCGATTTGTCTATTGAAAGGAATTTATAAGGAAACGTTTTTTTTGTGTGTGATTGTGCGTGTGTTACATGACACTTAAAATTAATAATTTGTATAGCTATACCTATTAACTGAAAATATTGTTGAATATTTTGTTTAATTATGTAGAATTAGTTGCAACCAAAAAAAGAAAACCATTTGTCTTCCCAAAATTCAGCGACTTTCAATTTGAAGTATAGAAATATCAAATCTTTATGGTGTGTGTGTGCAAATCATTATGAATACTTGTTAAAAATGCGACAGACAAAAATCGTTTTTGTTTAGAAAAAGTCGATTCTTTTATTGATTAGAATTCGACATAAGATAGGCTATCCTAGTAAATTCTGAACGTGGCCTTATAGCTACCCAAATGTCATTCTTACTGTCAGCTCATATTCATTTGTGAAATTTTGCTTTCTGCACCGGATTTACATTTTTCAAGAAATATTTTTAAAATTCATTTTTTTTACATGATTGTCGATTTTATTTTTATTTAGATATGACTAAGTATGCATGAGCTAATCACAACTTTTAATTTTGAAAGTCATCTTATAGGGTTGATACCTTTTGTTGGGTCGTTTATTTAAATTTTAAGAGTATGAGTTAAAAAAAAGATTATTAATTTTTTGTATTAAATTCAAAGCAGACATACTTCACAGTGTGAAATATCATTATGACTGTTATTTCAAACTAAAATTGCAATTGCGTTAATCATTGATTTATGAAGAGGATAACCGAAATGTTATACACAGTTTAATTCGAAAATGTTCGAACAAATTGTTTGTGATCACGAGACTTAAATTTAATTAAAAATTAAAAAAATATTTTATAAACCAAAATATAAGCTTTTTATTTTCGTATTTTTTTATACTTACATAATGTACATAAATACATATTTATGTAAGAATGTATGCATGAACGTAAGTCGATTTGCACGAATGACTTCTGACGACACTAATATTTTTTAGTAAATTTTTTTTAACGTTGTTTTGCTAAAGAAAAACATTTTTGGTTGCGAAATACAATTTAAACATAAGGAAGGTGCTATTAATAATGTGGCAAGTTATGAATTCGTAAAAACAAAATAGACCTCTAGATTTTGATTAAACTGGAAAATAAGATTTTAGGTAAGACCAAAAAGTGTGTCTCGCAAGCCTGTCCGTCTGTCTGTTCGGTCGGTTACAGCCATACAGCCCCAACGGATTGGTTGATTTTATTTAAAGTTATGGGCTTTTCCATTGGTAAAATAAATCAATATATTTTTTATTCGGATCTCAAAAAGCCGATGTTGAGCATTTGTGCGTTTTATTGCATTTGCCCCAAAATATATTGATTTAAAATCAATTTTGCATATCTAAATTTGGCAGATTTACCCCTGCCCTTAACTAACACAGAAACAAAACGTCACAAATACAATGACAAAAAGACATAAACAAATTAATTTTTAAACTGAAATCTTACCATTACCGGTTTTTTGACGTTTCCCTACATGTTTTCTTTAGGATCAAAGATAACCGTAGCAGTAAAGATAACAGGGTTTCCAACTTATGCATGTTTAGAAAACATTACTACACACGTAAGCTAGCCAATAAAATAGTCAATTTTTTTGTCAAGTAGTCTCAGTGCGTGGTAGCTTAAAATCTCAAATGACCAAATTTTAAAATAATTTTAATAAATAATTAATAATATTAATTATTAATTGAAATCTCTTTATAGATGCACCCAATGAAGGTGTCTTGCAGGTGCTTTACATCGACATGTGCTTGGATGAAAATTCTATTAAGCATCATACTAATCGCTTTGTGTCTTCGAATGAATATTTGATCGTCCGTCGAGGAGATCCATTTCGACTGCAGTTATCGCTTAACCGTCCTTATGACTCAAATAAAGATGCCATTAGTTTTATTTTTACGGTTTTTGATGATAAAAAACCAAATTCAGGACTTGAAACACTTATTGGAATTACGCCTTCCAATGATATTGGGCATCTTGTTGATATTTTCGACTGGGGTGTCATAATTGACTGTGTCAATGGAAATAATATGTCATTGCTAATTAAACCCGCCGTTACTTGTCCTGTAACACAATGGAAATTAGACATCGATACAAAACTTTTCGGAGGTTCATCGCGATCCCATTCTATACAGATTCCAATCTATATTCTGTTTAATCCATGGTCTAGAGATGACCAAGTGTTTTTGAAAAATCAAGATGAAAGAGAAGAGTATCTTCTGAATGATTCAACTTTTATTTGGAGGGGCTCATACAATCGATTGCAACCGACAATTTGGAAGATAGGACAATTCGAGCGGAATATTCTGGAATGTGCCACAGAACTGATTGCAATAGTGGGAAATGTTTCACCTTCAAATCGAGGAGATCCCGTTCTTGTATCCAGAGCCCTTTCAGCTGCCATCAACTCGAATGATGACAACGGAGTTATGGTGGGTAAATGGAATGAAAATTTCTCAGGGGGCACTGCACCAACAGAGTGGATTGGTTCAGTGAAAATACTTCAAGAATATTATAGTTCTAAGAAACCAGTGAAATTTGGACAGTGTTGGAATTTCGCAGGGCTTCTTGCAACAATTGCCCGGGCTTTGGGTATACCATCACGAATTGTTACCAACTTCTCATCAGCCCATGATACTGAAAGCTCTTTGACGATAGACATTTATATCGACAAAAGCAATAAGGAAATAATGAAGGATGGGGACTCTATTTGGAACTATCATGTATGGAACGAAGTGTGGATGGAACGTCCTGATTTGGGTGAGGGTCCAAGCGGGTCCTATGGAGGTTGGCAAGCTGTTGATGCTACTCCTCAGGAGAAATCAAAAAAAAAGTATCAATGCGGACCAGCTTCAGTAGTTGCTATTAAACAAGGAGAAATTCTCCGACCTTATGATTGTGGATTTTTGTATTCGGAGGTTAATGCTGATAAAGTCTATTGGCGTTATAATGGAGATTCTCAACCAATCAAGTTGATTCGAAAAGACGAACTTGTAGTTGGCCAGTTTATAAGCACTAAAGCTGTTGGAAAATGGGCTCGAGAAGATATCACACATACTTACAAGTTTGAAGAGAAAACCAAAAACGAACGCAATACTATGATAAACGCATTGACACAATGTGGAAATGCATTTAGTCGTTTCTGTCTGAATGGAACTTTCCATGATGTTGAATTCGAAATATTGCTTGAGGATAATGTAAAAATAGGGGAGAGCTTCCAAGTTGTCGTTAAGATTACAAACAAATCAAAGGAAAAGGAATACGTCGCTTTTGGCCATATTAATGCTGACACAGCACTTAACACTGGTCTAACTCGTTCTGAAGTAAAATCACTTGGATTTAGGGTAACTCTCGAACCCGACAGATCGCGATGTGTCACAATGGAAGTAAGCTTTGACGATTATTATGTAAAACTACTACCAGAAGTAAGATTTCATCGTTTTTAAATTATAAAAATTCCTATTACCTATACATTTTTTAGGGCGCCTTTATAATCACTTGCTCAGGTCAGGTCATTGGAACAGAATGGGAATATTTGGCCCAAGATGATTTTCGTGTACGCAAGCCTGATATAATGTTCGCACTCCAAGGCGAAGCTATAGCCGAAGAAGCTGTGGACGTTATTGTACGACTAGTAAATCCCCTTCCTATTCCTCTAAATGATGGTGTGTTCTATATTGAAGGACCAGGAATTGATAAATCGTTGACATTCGAGGTAAATTAAATTTTTAAGTTTTTGAATTATTTCTTAAAATTTCTTTTAGATTGCTGAAATACCTGTTGGAGGAAAAGCGACGTCTGTTTTTAAATTAACTGCACCATATTCTGGTAGAGGAACTCTCATGGGAAAATTTGTTTCAAATGAATTGTGCGATGTTGATGGTTATTTGGAATTTGAAATCAAACCAAAGCCAGATATCTTTTGAAATGCCAATGGAAAATATTTAAATTATAGGTGTTACTATAATATTGTTTAAGAATAATATTATCATATTGTAGTTTTTTATCAGTTTCGTTAATTAAACTTGTCCTCTTCACAAATTAAAACACTTTACTTTTTCTGTTGGTATAACGATGTAAACGGTCACATCACAGTGAACTACTTTAATGTTCGGTTTCACAAATATTTAACACGCTTTTAAATTTTTAAATGACGTATTTTGTATGGAAAAAATGTCATTTTAAGATTTAAAAGCCTGTTAAATAGTTAAAAGGGCTTTATGAAATCGGTCATTACACATAACATTGATTTATTTCACAACCTTATAAGGAGCTTCCAAGTTTAGCTGAAGTTCCCGTTATAGATCAGTCCATTTTGCCGATCTAGATTTACCTCGTTTTGAAAGATGTCTGACACAATGTTCCCTCCAACGTCAGAATGGATTTCCTCAAGTACCGCGTCAACCCAGCTCGCCCATGTTGAAGACGATCTGATCCACGACCCTTTTTCCATGACTTCGATGAAAGGACGATATATTTATTTCTGTTGTTGTCTTAGGAAAATACTCTGCGACTTCTGCTGCAATCTTCTTGAAAGATGAGCCCGTGTTGAGTTGCTGCATTTTGCATTGATTTTTCTGTGAAATTTATTGGTGTCCAAACAAGTGACAAATTTCCGGTGCCACTTTTCGATGTCACATCGTTTGGGTCGGATTTTTGGCCAAGAACAGCCCAGGCCGTTTTTTTGCAGCGACTTTTTGACTCCCAAATAGTCTCAATCAGGAGCTCCATTATGCATATCTCGAAGCTCGTCTTATACTTTTGACCGCAGATACATACATTTATGTACATATATTACAAAGAATTTACCGTATGATGACCATAGATTGGCCATATGAAGATCAGATTGTTTCGTACATTTCACCCTCCAAAACCTATTTGTTTACATTGTTGTATTTGTAATTTCTTCCCGCGTCGATGAATAGATGTGAATTACAAATACAATTTAACCGGTGTCTGAAGATCCCTACTGTCTATGTGTGAGGTTTCTATACACACATTCTCATTTTTTATCTGATATCTGACAGCTCAAGCTTGTAGGCAAATTAAAATGGCTGCTGGGGATTCTCATCTTCATGTGGCTAATCTGTGATGATGACTGTCACACACACGAAGCATTGGGCCTGCTCACCACAGATTAGGCACATGAAGATGAGAAAGTTTCGTAGGTTTCACCCTCCAAAACCCATTTGTTTACATTATTGTATTTGTAATTTCATCCCGCGTCGATGAATAGATGTGAATTGCAACAACAATTTGACCAGGTGTGTGAAGATCCTTACTGTATATGTGTGAGGTTTTTATACACACATTCTCATTTTTTATCTGATATCTTACAGATCAAGCTTGTAGGCAAATTAACATGGCTGCCGGGGATTCTCATCTTCATGTGGTTAATCTGTGCTGCTCACACAGGATGAATTCTGCTGGCAGAAAACTCAGTTTTAGGAGACGGAAGCAAAGTGTGCGGAATTAAACGGAATAAAATCTTGTACCATCATTGGAGTGAAAGAACTAAGTGGAAACCTATATAAAAATGGGATTTACACGACTGACAAATTGGCAGTATTCTGTCAAAAAAAACTGACAGAAGAATGAAAAAATCATTCTTTGGCAGTTTTCTGACAAAAAACTGCCAAAGTCGTGCATATCCAGCATGATACACACAACTTCGTACATTTTTAACCAATCATGATGATGAATGACAGAAATACTGACACAATTAAAAAGAGCTTCATGTATACATTTTTAATGCCAGAACAGTTCATCCCGTGTGCGCTTGAAATAAAATTTGAAACCGGTTTGATTCGACAAAAGCAGCACCCAAAGAGGGGGAGTTAAAATTATACTGTTGTCCATAAAAACTTTTGACATAAATTCGGAAAGAATTATATAAAAATATTTCGGATATTTACCAATATTGCTGACAAAATTGCATACATTATGTTTCTGATGTGAAATAGAGCTCAACACAAATTTCATTCATCTTTGATCATATTCAGATGTAAAAATAAGGATAAAAACCCTGCGATAAACTCACTTTTTAACTTATTATCAATTTTATTTTAAATTATATGTAGGTATGGATGAAGGTCATCAACAGTAATCCTCATATCATTGCTGATTCAGTAGATACCTTCTCTGTAGGCAATCATCATCACTTACACTAAATAGAAATTTGTTTATATTCCTTTATTTATGTTATACATTCAAATACCTACATTTATTTTGGTATGTATATAGGTACATATATATGTATCTACCTATTTTTAAACTAAATTATATACATGTATCTACCTATTTTTAATTTAAATTTTCAAGAAGAATCTGTACCTATCTTAATTTGCTGTAATAGAAATGTTTTGTTGGCAAGGAATAAATAATTGCAATAAGTGTTCAATTGAATTGAGAACGAAAATAGAAACTTACTAAATATTTTTGAAACTATACAGAAAAATGATAGAGAAATATTACTTTTTATCACTAATGTCCCATTTAAGGTAGTGAAAAATTGCCAAAAATTCATCAATTTCTTTTCCCTCAATTGAATTTGGTTGTCAACTCAGCTGTATGTAAATTAAATTGATGCTTTGGTATCCCACTACATAAACTAATGACCTTTTCGATTGGTACTCCGGGAGAACGATTTGATACGTGTGAACCCGTCTGGAACGATTCTGAAAACAAAATCAGGAGCAAATTTCTCTTCTTCCAATCGAAATGGCCATAAGTTGAAAGACTACTGTTTAAACTGTCAAAAACATTTGACTTTAAGAAGTTACACGACACGAGTTTGTTAATTTGTTTAAAATATGTGTAAGAAAAGCAAAGGGCCAGTTTCACAGTCGACACTTACCGGAATAAGTGGCCCTTAAGTTTCCCATATTTGGAACTTAAGCTAAGTTTCATAGCCAGCATAAGTGGAACTTAAGTCACCAACATTGGAGACTTAAGTGCCAGTTATTCAGACAACAGTGCACTGTGATATTGCGAATTAATCTTTCATATTCACTTTTCTGACTCTGAAACTGGCCCTAAATATTAGAATTAATGTGTATTGCAGAGTGCTTAGAAAAAAATATAGTTTGAATGAAAGCATCGCAGAAGAATACAAAAAGAAACACGTTAATCAAGTAAGATTAAACATCGACCCTCTCGTAAATCTGACGTCGAGTTAAAATTGGTTTATTTTAATAGTTGTTCGTTTTGGATATTTTTATATCTTCAAAAGTATACGTTCTAGGACTATCTGCTTTTTAGTGTTGGACTTTAAATTAATAAGAGCACTGAATATTTAAAATAAAAGTGATACTTAATAACGTAAAGTTTTGAAACAAAAATTAGTTTAAAAAAAATCAGTTTAAAAAATAATCCTTTTTTTTCTTCAAAATTTTGGGTTTGGTAATTAATTTCTCCTTTACCTTGCACTAAAACAACTTGATTTAAAATAGAAAGTAAAAGAATGGAGTCTTAGCTTTAAAAAAATTCATAGCATAACATTGTAAGTGTTGTCGTTATTTTTTAATATTTTTTTCTGTTTTAGGTCATTTTTTTGTTTAGAAAATTACGTAACACCCTGTATTCAAACTTCAATAACTCCGACCACACAGCGAATTTGGATATGCACTCTAGTGATAATGAGTGTATGAATACGCATCTTTATTGGGTATACATATGTAGGTCATTGTTATTGGTGCGGGGCCAGCGTTCCATACATTTTTGCCCATTGTCCTTTGTATTTTAAGTTTTAAAAACCAAAGTCGGTGATTATTTTGATGCCAACATAAAGGTTATTAATTAATTATCATTATTTCTTGAGAAAATAAACTTTCATTTTGGACCAATATTCCACATAAGATGACTTTTAAAACTTTAATGATCATTGGTAAGGTAGTTCACCTATTGAAATAAAAAAAGCTATTTCATGAGCAAGGTTGGGCAAAAATTAAATTGTTTTTTTGACTATAGGAATAATAACTAATTATTAAGCCTTATTTTGGCTTCAAAATAAATATTAATTTTGCTTACTAAACGTCTAGAAGTAAAGAAGACTAAATTAATACTTTTTTGTATCTTTAAATTAATATTTTAATAAAATTAATAAACATTTAATTTTAAATTTAACTCGGATTGATGTTTTTCTACTTTTTTGTTTTTCTACTAGTTTGTATAATACCTACAAACAAAAATATAGAAGCTCAATAAATAGTTCTTCATATCTACCACGCAAAATCTATATCTACTAAATATTATTTTACAGCTCAATCTAACACGGTTACAACACTAGTTCCAACTTCAAACCTCTCTAATCGAATGATGAATTTTTAATTCGATTGGAACTATTCAAATCGAATATATTATATTCTTCAAATATTTCAATTGAAGTGACATCAATGAACCAAACTACCCTACAAGCTACAACGCACGACTCGCTTCCAATTCCATGGAAAGCAAACAGAAATCAGAATATGCGTTCCGTTGTACTCGTGTGTCGTATACGTATTGTGTCTGCTCTGTGGTGCGTTCTTTTTTTAACTAAAGTTAACTATGGTTGATGTGTCAGAAATTATAGTTGGAATGTCATAGTTAAAAAAGTTACTTTGGGTAACTTTTCATTTAGGAACGATCAAAGTTATAAATATGGTTGAACTGTCAAACGAAATGTGTTGAAAAAAAAATCGAAATACATTTGGAATGAATAAAAGAGATAAAATCGTGTTTGCATTAAATTTATTGCCAAAAATAATTACTTGCACTTCAAAAATGGAAACATTTTGTTAATTAAATTTATGTATACTTAATTTTTGGACAAAATCGAATCAATAATGTGTACATTGTTGGTTCATTCATTATGGGCACAATGCACAAATTTCGTAATAAAAAATTGACCAAATCGAAAGAATAAAATGTCGACAAAAAATTAAAATTAGTCAGATAATAACAGAAAACAATTCCCAAAATCGAAATCGACAAAAACAAAATGAGTTAAATTGAAAACACATTTACAAAAATGAATGCAATTTCAGATCAAAAGAACGAAAAGTAAACAAAAGACAACCACAAAATGAAAACATTGCAGTTTCAGCTGTGTTTGACAGATTAACCATTTCAACTCATATCAATGAGATGAGTTGAAAAAGTTACTAAAAGTTACTTTCTGACACTTTAACCTTGAGTTTAGGAACGACTTTATGACGTCATAAAGTTACTCAAAGTTACTTTTCTGAATTAAAGGAACGATGAAAGATAACTATAGTTAACTACAGTTAACTTTAGTTAGAAAAAGAACGCACCACGGCTCTGTTCTAATAATGATCTTCGATAGGCTGTGTGTCTTCACTTGATTTACTCTCTTTCAAAATGTTTTAATACTTTTTTAATCGATTTCCAAAGGGCAGAAAATACTTTAAGCTTTTTATATGTATGTAGGTACATTATACATGTATATCAAAGAATCAAATTGTTTAAAATATACAAACCACATTGTTAATGTATCTTCGTTGGTTGCTGGTTGTCTTGTCTAATCAGTTATCTTTTCATATTTACAGAACAAAGTTGTTGATGACAGTCGATACATTATTTAGTTAGTAATGTACCATTCGTTAATTGGTATGGTTGGGTGATTTTAAAAGTTTATTCGTCGAGACTTGAATACGATATATTAAAGGGGTTCATTCTTTTTTAAAAAAAAATTCCATCTCTCCCAATGGTGTGTTATTTCAGTTATTTGATTGATCAGATTAGAGAGTATAAAATTTACCTGCAGTTTAAACTTGCAACGGTCATATGTAAATGACGCAATCATTGAAAATAAAAATAATTGTTGTTTACATTTCGTTTGAATATGAATATCGTGCTGTTAAGGTAAACAGCTGCTGTTAAAGTATTTTGATCAAAATAACCAGTTTTACAATATTACTATTTGTGCGCGGTTTTGATTTTCTAGTGGTTAAAGTGTTGGAATGAATACAAATGTGTATTAAGTGTTGGAATGTTTATAACTTTGTTTATTTTGGAATAATTATTGGAAGGATATAAGAAGGAATATGGGAAATAAGATATCTTGTGGCTCAGACAAGCCTATTTCAATTTGTTGTCAGAAAGATTCATGGTCACCAAAGCAACAAAACGAAATTCGATTCGATCATTTTACTTTGAAGAAAGTTGACCCCAACTTAGTGGGTAAGAACAAGTTATTTTCTTAATGGTTTTATTTATTATTATGATGGTATGCAAGCAATTTTTTGAAGGTTATTAATAGCCAAAGAAAATAATATTAATTTTATTATTTAATTGTTAATGGAATTGACCTTTAAAATTTGATTTTCTTAGAATCAAAGCATTTTAATTGAGTGAGTGGTGGTGAAAACGTTTTCAATTTCAAAGGTAGTCTCTGATTAAGCTGGTCGGGACCTGGATTTTGATTTTTAGTCGTTAAGACAAATTTCCAGAAAGTACAATACGTATACTTTTACTTAAGGTTCAAACTTAAACCTTTATTTCTAAAATTTCAAAAGTTTCATACAAATGTAAAGTTTTCGACGCAAGTTTAATGAACGGCCGTGAAAACTGCTTGCGTAATAATATGGCATAGATATTATGTAGATATATAACTTGATATTTTATTGTTCATAGATAAAGGCTTTACAATGTTTGATAATACAGATCTCGCTGAGAGATTTAATATTTAAATTCTATCTTACAACTGAAACTTAATTACAATTTTTTTTTTAAAATTAATTTTGAAGTGAAGGAAAACTATGGGCGTTCACTTTTTAAGAAGTTTTGAAACAAATATTTCAAAATGTTATTTTATTCCATTTTATTGTTTTCTTTTTAAACTCATTCCACTTTAGAACAAAGTCTTCTATTTTTAATGCTCTGCTCTTTCATTTATGTTTTTTACTTGCGATATATATACATAGGTACTATATGGCAAGTTATGCATTCGTACAAAAAATCGAACTCGAGATTTTGATCACACTCAACATTAAGATGATAGGGGGTCTCGCAAAAACGTCCGTCTGTCTGTCTGTCCGTTCGACTACAGCCTAAACGGATGGGTCGATTTTCTTTAAACTCGGTACCAAGCGTTTTTCGCACATTCCCCCCACCCTTTGTTTTCTCTTTTTTTTAGGACCAAAACTAACAGTAGATGTAGATGGAAAAACTTATTTTTCTCAAATTCAACGCTACGGATTGTTTTTTAAGAACTCAATAAATTTAAATAGTTATAAGTTGCCGTTTAATAAAAAAATGGTTCCGAAAAATGGATATTAATGGTACCTCCCAAAGATCCATTTTTTTGATTTTCGCTTTTCTCAAAAACGGTTCAATTCTAAGTAATATATATATATAATTTTCAAAAAAATGTTTTTTAGATTTTTAAAAAAAGTTTTAAATTTTTTTTGTTGAAAACTCAATATTTCAAAAGCGACTCTGTCTATTTTTATTAAACTTGGTAAATAGCTGTTTTTTAACTTTATCTAGAAGATTTTTGACAAAAATTATTCTAGTACTCAAAAATAACGGTGCTTCCCATACAAATGTTTAAAAACCGTTGAGAAAAATATTTTTTTTCTCAAAAACGACTCCTACGATTTTGATAAAAGTTTTTATGTGTTGAAATTAGTACGATCTACCATTTAAAATTTATAGTTTACGTTTATTAACAGTACCTCTCATAGAACTGTTGCTTTGATTTTCGACTATCTCAATATATTTGATCAACCGAATAAAATTAAATTTCTTATACAGAAGCTTGTAACAAATATAAATAAAAGTGCGTAGCAAAATTTTCTAAAAACTTAGTTTTGGATTTAAAAAAAAATTCAAAATTATTTTTTGAAAATTCGATATTTCGAAAACGGGTAGCAGATATTTTTGTAAAATTCAACTTTTAATTTAACGTTAACAAATACTTAAAATTGACGTACCAATTTTTTTTATCAAAAATGTTAACGAAATTGTATATATAAAAAATTAATTAATTTTTAAATTCGTTCCTACGATTTTCAAAATTTTTTTCTCATAAAGTATTTTCATCAATTCAAAGTATTTTCATCAATTTCTGTCTGATTTTGTTGATTTAAAACAATTTACCACTTTATATAATATAATTTCCTTGCATGATGCATATTGCATAGGTGCAACACTATGGGCTATATTGTTAATTTTTGTATACTCATACCAACTGCAACTAAACTCAGTTTTGGCAAATAGATAAAATATAGACTCCCATAGCTAATTTATTTCAGACTATAGAATCACAATGTGATCGCACATAAGAGCAAGTTCGTACGACCCAGTCGTGCATATTTTTTTAATTTGAAATGATTTTCGTTGTCATTGATGAATTGTAGCATATACAAACTTTATTAAAACGAAGTCGGTTTAGTTACACCATTTCTAACTCAAAATCTTTGATTTGTTGGATTCATCTACTCTCCGAATAGCAGAATAACTAATGAAATATCAGAAACATTCACTTGGTAGGGTGAAATTGGGTAAAATGAAAAAGAAGTATCCGATTGAAAAAGCTCTACCTACATTTAAAAGGTTATTCGTAGGAAATTTCTTCTATATAAGTTCCTTTGGTTGAACCCACACTATGTTCAGTGTGAAAAGGAATGTTAACAAATTTCCTCAAATCTTCCACCCGGGAGATTTTGTTCACTCCCTTTACTTTGAGCCCTTCTCTCCTAAAATCTGAAAGTTGCTGGAAACTCAGCTTGTCAGCTTCCTTCCCACGAACTGTCATTGTCAAAAAATTGATAAAAATTATTTAAAATTTTTCGCCAATTTAATTAACTAACTAACTTACTAACACTATTCATCAATTATTATTCGAACAATCAATTTTTGCACAAATGGGTGCCCTTGTCACTTGGCAGAAATGTAGTAATAAATGTTAATGTTATTTTATTTAGGTGAATTGTGTACGGTGACTTTGACACTGGTGATACTACGAATACTAAAAAGATATTTGACTATGTATACTACAACATAACCCTTAATTTTGTCTGTTTGCACTTTACTAAAAATATTTTATTCGGGATGGCTTTAATGCACTATTTAGTCAAAAAACTACAGTCTTAAATACAATATATGATTACTATAAAAATATATGCAAAGATTCAGAACGCATGTGTTTATTAAGCTGTTTTTTATTTATTACTAATGTTCAAAGACGTGACATAGGTAGAGCTTCGTCTTGTTCCATGTCTTGTTGACATTGAACAAGACTAAGCATTTTAAATTTTTCAAACAAATAAATATTTAAAATTAATCTAAATATGCAAATACGAATCTTATATATTTTTGAAATTCATTTAACTATATTGCTTGAAGAGGACATAAATTTGGAAAAAAAAAAAAGAATTTTGACGTTCATATTCCTATGGAACGTGCTTTTGGGTTGAAAAATATTGTACGTGAACAGAAATCACATTGAATCTTTATAACATTTTTAAATTTGGGCTGAAGTGTAGTGTATCGGTAAACACTAATAGATATACATAAAAGTAATTAAATACAATACAATTTGTAAGCTTATATCGAAATGGTTTTTATGCTAAGAAAGAAACTAGAGCATGTGATGCCTGAGTTTTATTTTATTTTCATTTCATGAATCATGAAATTTTAACCTCAGATTAATTTCCAAAACAACTTTGAAAGTATTCATAGTTAACATGCATAAACTAATTACAATTCTATCTTAGCTCATACTACTTCATCTATTTGTGTTCTATTTATTATAAGAAACACAAATTCATCAAAATTACAAATTCTCCAGACATCAAATTATAATGCATATTGACAAGCTTGTAACAATAATAACACACCTCTTAATGACATAATAAATTGCATTATGATAGTTCGCTGTTACACCTTACGACTCTTTAGTTTGCACAACGTTGAGAGTTGCAATCTGTTGAGTGCTAAGTTTAAAATATTTGTGTGTATGAGGTTTGAGTAATAAATAATATAATTTAAAATTATATGTGGAATGCGTTTAAACCTAATAGATGTGTGACAACATTATGTGTATAAAGTCCAATATGTGTCTAGGATTTATTGAATATACAAATCTGACAGGCCATTTTATATTTATATTATAGAAATCAGATATATTTGCAATTAAAGTTATAGTACAATTATTGTTTTAAGTTTTTGCTGGGATGATTGCACTGATTTAGAGATAAGCTTAATAAACTAAAATTATAGATGAAGATTTTTAAAACTATTAGTACACTACTAGATATAAGACGGGTATAACAGAAATTCTTTTTTATGTCATCTAGTACATAGATGCAGTCTTCCCACTAAAACACCCACCATTCACAATGTTTGATTTTTTTTTTAACTTGAGATTCTAAGTTGTAGTTTGTTTTATTTCGCAGCAATCCGGGTTCCATTATTGGAAATGTCTAAGGTTCATTGTGGGAAGAGATTTGATGCGATCGACGACATATACTCATTTATGTCATAATGTGACATTAATCATTTAGATGTAAATGTCTGGTTACAACAAGAATAATAATAAATTTCTATTTTTTGGTTAAATAAATCAAAACATTCAATGATCTAATTTATATAGGTATTAATATTTGTATTTATTTCATGTTTTCATGGAACAACCCATATGTACATATATAAATATTTAAATTCAATCCCGTCTTCTTCTTTTATTTCTCTCATGATTGACACCAAAGTTACTGAAACCATCCATGGTTTCATGGAACTTGTTTGACACATATAATTCTTCAAATCAGTCATGATTAAGTTGAGATACGCGCAATTCTTCATCCTTCATCTAATGGTTTGATACTGATTTTTTTTGAGGAAGTGACTCTAGGCATGCCATTTATAACAGTTTTGGTTTACAAAAGTACTGTTTATGCCTCCCCGCAAGGCCAGGGTCTTCCGCCGGTGGGCATACTTCAAGCACCCAGAGTTTGTTTTCAAGTCGCGCAAACAGCGTTAACGCACGACCACTTTTAATGGCGAAAAACTGTTATAACTGTCATAAATTGGCATGCCTCTAGTCTCGTCCTTTATTAAAAAAACCACGCGTTCAGAGAAAATCTACCAATCTCTTATAATTTATTTTCAGAAGTTGGCTGACAATTTATTTTCAAATACTTGGCTGAATACCTGCCAATAAATTGTAAGAGATTGGCAGATTTTCTCCGAACCGTGTAAACACACAACTAGCTGTCAGTTTTGTCAAGCTATTTTCAGCTATTAAAGGTTGAACACAATAATTTTGACAGAGAGTATTAAAGTAAAAACAATCTTTGTAATGGAGTTGGAAAATAAAAAAGCAATCGCATCTGTTTTGACTGCATACATATATTTCTTTCACTTCTGGTCTTTTCATGTTGTATTAAATAAATTAAAAAAATACAATAAATTGTTAATTGAAATAAATTGTAAATATCTAAGATGTTAAAAAAGTACATCTGACAATTTCTTTATCGTCACGAACGTCAGACAACGATAAAAATTGGCAGGCCTGGAAATAAATTGTTTGTTTACACGGTTATCAAATATGTACTTTATAGTTTATTGTCTTACAATTAAAGCCTAGTACGCTGCTGATGCGAAACGAAATTTTCCGGTGGTCTCCAACACGACAACGAAATGCTTACGAAAACCACAGCGAAAAAATGATAACTGAAAGCGTCACCAATTGCAAACAAACATAAACGCAAACGCAAAAAAATCACAGAAAGCCATGCTAAAATGAAAGATACAAATTAACACAAACACAAAAAAACCTCAAATGTCACTTTTTCGCACACAATTAATGGTCCGGGCAATTAATTGAGTGCGAAAAAAGAGCGGAGACCTCTCCAAATAATCTGCTACAATTATCAATTTCGCTCATCGAACAGCGTACTGCAAAACGAAAAGGAGGACGAAATTTTTCGTTTATGATTTCGTTGTGTCATTTTTGTATGGGATTTTTCGTTTCGTATCAGCAGCGTACTAGGCTTAACTGTCAGATATATTTTCTGACAATTAATTGTAGGTCTACACGGTTGTTTAGACATTGTAAACATGTTTTTCACTGACAGATCTGACATCATTATATAATTTCTACCAATCGTGCACACTTAGTTTACAATAAAAATGGATCTCGCTTCTTTAGCGGTTAAAAAAAATACTTCTGTTTTCATTAAAAAATAGAATTATTATTATATTTATAAATTTTAAAAATGTCAAAACTAACTTTAAAATCAGAAAATAAAAATTTAATAAACATACGCCTTTTTTAGTTGTCATGGCAGATTGTTTTTTTAATTTTAAAATTAAGTTTTTTTTCTGAATAGTTTTTTTGAAAAAAATTACTTTCAAACTCAAAACAAAAAAATAATAAAAAAAACAGATTGCGTACCTATGGAAACAGAGCACTTATTTGTAAGTGTTGCCGTTGTTTTAAAATTATTTTGTTTTCATTTTAAGTACCTAATTATTTTTGTATGAACATTTCCTCGCACACAATAAAACTCGTTATTATTTTGCGGCGCCTAAATTATCTTTTATTTCACATTCATCAATGTATATTTTATTTCAATCTAGAAAAAAAAATTAAAGTACCATCATACTTCACAATATTAACTCTACAATGCAAAACATAATGACCATCACTTAAACATGAATCTATTTCAGGCCCTCGTTAATCATTCATATTCATCATCGCATACATTCAGTTCTCCTTGTACGCATTTTTCTTTAAAAGAAAAAATACACATTACAAAGCCTTACATTAGCGCCAGTGGTTTACTCGTGACATCATCAAAATACGTGAATTACCTAAGCTTCTTCAGTTTTAAAACTGTGTATTTTCCGAAATAGTTTTGAATCATAAACGCGGGTCATCTTCTTCCGCTTCTTGTTACATTCCTTACAGATTAATCACCCATCAAGGGATGTCAATTGAAATACTGTACAGTAAATGTAGTAGTATAGATACTGTTGACTGTTTGATCGACAGCCGGATCGATCGATCTTCACGAAAAATATTTCTATTACGGTGCAGGACTAAGGGTACTTTTGGTAGCTTTTGAGATAGCAATTTTGAAAAAATAACGACTGCTAACTGCAAAATCTCAATTCATCTTGGCCGAAAAAAAAGATGTAAAAGTTGTTGTATGCCATACATTTACATTTGTTTTCAATTGATTGCGATGCAATTACATTTTTTTCCTCATTCGTTTACACGTTATGTTTTGGCGAAGAATATTAAAAAGCTGGAGTACAAAAATTTGTTTTTTGTGTATGAAGAACGTTTGATAATCGTTTTTGGTGAAATTGCTTATGAAAGGAAGCTTTTGAAGGCTGAGAAAGTAAGGAAAGCATTATATTGTTTGAGTATTGAAAATAACATGATATAATTATTACTTATTGTTTAAACTCCCTCATAACACCTAGCACCAAATGCAATCATGCAGATGAAACCAAAATATTTATAAATTAGTAGCCAAGGCAGTACATAAGCTGTATTACTATAACTGTAATTTTTGGGGCCCCACACAGATGATTCCCCAAGTAGAAAACCAGATATTTTAATTATTAAATTCGACACTGTCTGGCGTTCTGATACGGAAATCATTTGACGCCTGCTCTGCAGTTTACAGACCCAATCAATAATGATCTCATGCTTTACAAACAATCACGGGCCAATAATGAATGAATCCGTGTGTGTACCTATTTTTATTTTATGTACATACCTACTTGACAATGCAATGGGTTACCCTTGAAATTGGCAATGACACTTTCTCGAGTGCACGTTTAGTCGTTTAAACTATTCAAGGGTTGTTGCCATTGTTGATGATTAGTGCATGAATGTAATAGTGCGGGAAGATCATTTTTAATTTCTTATTTCTATATTTATAACTATAGTACTTCTACTCTTCCACTGATTTCATCTGAGCGATGTTTTGAATATTACTATCTATGTACGTTTTGCAACCAACTGGAGAAGAATTATTTAATGAATAAAGTTTCTACTCAATGCGATCAGATATAAACAATATTTCATTCAGTCAGTCTTTATTGGTCGGCGGTTGAGTTTGCTGAAGAGCCAGCAGCGCTCTTCGAGTTTGAATTTTTGCAAATTTTTATTCAATTCGTGATTTACATTACAAAGAATAAATAAATAATTTCGAATAATTTTGTGTTAAATCTTTGTGATTTTTTTTTAAATTTGTGATTTGTGGGAATTATTTAAAAGCACTATAAATATGGGAACTTACTGGTTTAACGATTACATACCTTCATGGGTGAATCGATGGCGCCCTGCTCCAAAACCCGCCTTCATACAACGATGGCCAACTCCTAATTGTAACTATCAATAAATTCCTTTTTTAAATATTTTACTGAATGATTGATTCTCTAAGTTGCTTTTAATAACATTTTGATATCCATTCCTAACATGGCCTACTGAGCGGCCGGCAAGTGGGCGATATTTCCGTGAATGACATAATAATGTTAAGGAAACCATCAATAACAATAACTTAATTTTCTTTAACAAGGTTACTGCTCATGATTTTTGCATGTATACAAATCAGATATACATATATTTATATAGATAACCAGTTTCTGCTTTATTGTTTATATTTTGAATTAAATAATTTTTGTTTGGTTTTAGATGTGACGTAGGGCGTATACGCAACTTACATTTACCTTAAAATTGAAAGTTATTCTTACTCATCGTTCAGTTATTTATCATATGGGTTTAGTTTTTTTTTTCTCTTATTTTGCAGAACATGTTGGGTTATTAATTTATAGTTTATGGGTATAAATTAAAAAAAAAATATATAAATTTGTATTCGATTGATTTCAAAGCAGAAGATGTTATGTTTATTTTTCAAAGTAACCTTTTTTTTTGCTATACCTGTTTTTTCATCGGAAAACATTTGATACCTAGTTTTTTGGAAATATAAACTCTTTTTGTTTATCAGACCCCATAATTCGCCTTAAAAAATATTGACCAAACAAAAATTTTGTCCGAAGTAATTAATTGGCTGCTGAAATATTGTTGGGATGGGTAGTTAAAAAGAAGACAAAAATTCAAGCGCTTGAATTCAACAAAATAGTATATTATTAACACATTGAATTATTGAAAATAAATAAAAAGCTATTTTTATGCGTGGATGGTCAAGAGACAAAAATCCATTTAAAAAACATATCGTCGGCCTCATAAGAAGACCACGGGATTGCAACTCAAATTTTTACTGAAATTGACTTTTAAATTTAATTTTATGGAAAACAAGCTGGCCCGTCCGGCTTTGCACGGGTAGACATAGACAAACCTAAACTTCGCATACAAATTAAAAAAGAAAATATTAATAAATAGGTATTCAAGCTAATTTTTGTAATCGAATACTACTTTATGGGTTTTAACCTACTTCACTTTATGAATGGCTAAATATGTATGAACATAATCTTCTAAGTCCAATCTTTATTTCTTTCACAATACAGAAAGAATTTTTGGAATCCAAAACCACTTTTTTGTTTTTATCGCATTTCAATCTTAAAATAGCAATTTTTTTTAATTAGATGCCACATTTTGTTTTACCCCATTTCATCTTATAAATGCCAAGTTTCTGCAAAAAATCCCACTAAAAAACAACCTTTTAAACAAAAAAAAATAATTTCCTAAATCGGACAATTTTTTTTATTTTTAACCCATGTCACCCTACAAATATTAAAATTTTGAAAAAGAATATCCCTTTAAGTCATTTCCTATAAGAAAAACCTTACAACCAAAAAAAAAAGAATTTCTTAAATCGGACAATTTTTTTTGTTCACCCCATTGCACCCTACTAATAACAAAAGTGGAAAAAAATATTCCAAAATTCATTTCCTTACCGCCTACAGCGCCACCTGCTGAACGGTAGTTTCATTGAACTGAATTGTGAATTTTCCGACTTTGCTTTTTCCGTAAGCCTTCGCGTAGCAATTACGAACAAACCCGCACAAGGAAGTATACAATTTGATCCAGTTGTTTTCAAGTTTTAAGCATCCGAACATACCAGGATCCATTTTCTAGATTTGGTAACGCACCAGTCCAAAAAAATTGTATCTCCCTCATAACTCTAAATTAATTTAAATTCAATTTTTGCAAACCTAATTCCAAACTTAAAACGAAAATTAAAAACAAGCTCCGTGATATATTTTCGTCTTTCCTCTAAAATTTGGAAATCTGTGAGTTACAAGGGGTGCTTATGGGGACGACGATATAACGGGTGATTTTTTAGCTGGTTTGGTTTTGGCAACACTGGTTTTGACAGCTGACGTGTGTTTAGTACCTTGTGTCACTGTCAAACAGCTTCAGTTTGGTTTGCAATTTAACCATGGATCGTCTTACAAATGAACAACGCTTGCAAATTATTGAATTTTACTATCAAAATTCATGCTCGGTTCGAAATGTTCATCGCGCGCTGCTTGTGTTCAGCGATGAGGCTCATTTTCGGTTGAATGGGTACGTAAATAAGCAAAATTGCCGCATTTGGAGTGAAGATCAGCCAGAAGCATTGCAACAGCTACCAATGCATCCCGAAAAAGCCACTGTTTGGTGCGGTTTATGGGCCGGCGGCATTATTGGGCCATATTTCTTCAAAGATGATGCGAATCGCAGCGTTACTGTCAATGGTGAACGCTACCGAGCGATGATAACAAACTTTTTTTTGCCCGAAATGGAAGTTCTTGACTTGCGTGATATGTGGTTTCAACAAGACGGTGCCACATGCCACACAGCACGCGAAACAATGGCGCAATTGCGAGGCGAGTTTGGTGAACAGTTAATTTCACGTTTCGGGCCGGTCAATTGGCCGCCTAGATCGTGCGATTTGACACCATTAGATTATTTTTTGTGGGGGTATGTCAAGGCTAATGTCTATAGGGACAAGCCCGCTTCGATTGACGCACTGGAAGCCAACATCCATGCATTCATTCGTGAGATACCGGCCGATATGTGTGAAAGAGTATGCCAAAATTGGACTCAGCGGATGGGCTACCTGAGACGCAGCCGCGGTCAACATTTGCATGAAATTATCTTTAAACATTAAATTGCAAGGTTCAAACTATCGATTCAAATAAATATTTTATTCATTTTTTCGAATTTTTTGTGTTTTTTTTTTTTAAAAAGTTCTAAACCTCTTAAAAAATCACCCATTACAATTGACCAGAGAAACCCCTTGAAAAAATTACTTTTCTCCTCCCGTATGTAAAACATTATAATCAACTTAATATAGTTGGTGCTTACAAAGTAAAAAAGGCCGCGAGTAAGAATAATTAAAATCTAATCAAATCTTTATATGTATGTAATATAATAACTTATTTAATTAATCATATCTCAGTTAATAACTTTACAAATGATCAGAAATGCCAATGAAATTTTATTCCAAGTACCAAGTGCTCAAAGTCGATTGATATCATCAGGTTCAACCCCTGACCGATGTGTTCCTGGGTGGATTTTCAAGTCTATGAGACCATTTCTACTCCACTCTTGCTCTTACTCCTCCGCGTGTTCAAATCATCAATTTTGGGCCTTACTAATAATCAAACGCTAATGTCGACTATTAGTTAACCGGAAGGTTAAAACAAAGTGCTAAGATTTAACAAAATGCTACCAATAAACAATTTAACCCTTTCACTAACTAGTGTCCAGACTTTCCTTGAATCTATTACAAAATCTACTACAAATTAGAAAATAAATTGAATGAACTGTCAGAATTTCCACGAAAGTCTGTTAAAGTTCCAACCGGAGGCAACCAATTAATTTATTTTTAGTTTATTTATTTATGAATTCAGATAATTAAGTCGTTTGCTGAAGGAACAATTAAAACCCAAGTTTGTTTTATATTATTTCTATCAGCAGGTCCAGTAATTTTAAATTAAAATTAAAAAACAATCACAGTGATATATTGTAGTCAGATTTTCTTATTTTTTGTTTTGGGGCGTAGGTAAAACAAGTAGGTAGGTACAATATTTTATAAAGAAGGCGAAGTTTTACTTTTCGGGAACGCTCTTGCCAGCTACCGAAAAAAATATCGTAAGTCCATCGCTCTGCTTAGTTGCGTCCTCCCTTGTCGCCACATTCACACCTCAGATGCCCGCTCTTGCCACAGCTGTAGCAAGTCTTGGTTTTTTGGAAATGTGACTGGCTCTGTTGCATTTGTAACACGATAAAATGAAGTTGGACGAGCTACGGCTATCGTACATCTGTTTGGGACAGTTGCGGGCCCAGTGGTCGAGTTAGTTGCATTTGTAGCATGTTGGGTTATCCATTTGGGTGCAGGATTTGGAAATGTGATCAATTCCATTGCGACGACTCCTCGGGGCATGCATGAGTGTAATGCCTGGTTTGGTTGCATTTGTAGCATTTCTCCGGGTTTCCTCCATTCCGCCACCGCCCGGAGCCCAGAATTACATGTCACGTGCATAATGGCCGGGACGATTGCATTTGTAGCAAGCGATGATGAAATTGTTGATTGATGTTTTGTTTGTTAAGTTTTTTTTGGATAACTTTATTTTCTGCAACACTGTCACATAAATAAAAAAAAACAACAAAGCAGGAACTGTCATAATTTGCTCTATTCCTTCAAAGTTAAGTATTGCCGTATTATTTTTTTACAGAATGTATTAAAGTACTAATAGTACGTCAATTGATTTAAGTGTTGGAGCAATTTTTTTTTAAATTAATAACACCATATTTTTTAACAAGGAAATATATTTCTTATATTTTATTTTAATATTTTTCATTCGAGGAAAATCTTAAACTTAAAATATTTTCAAATAAAAATAAGTTAACTGGCATATTTTGTCTGAGTATTTAATTATTTTTTTTTTTAGGTTTTCTATTGTTAAACAGTAAGGGCTAGTTTTTTCACAGTGTGTTATCTGTTATCCATGATTATTTCCACTTGTATCAAAAAATCCATAGCTTGAGTTGTCAATCATGGATTAAGCCAATCAGCTGATTTCGGTTGATTTACACCATTTAACCAGGATTTTGAAAATTGTATCAAAAACTTGACCTATTGTGAACAACTGGCTCTAAGGGTATCCACGCAATGTCCATAAGTCGTCGTAAAATTCGTTAAAGTCGTCAAATGTGTAAGTCTATCAAAATTTGTATGGAAAACCTGAAAGATTTACAAAGCTTACGACTGTTTACGAACGTTTACGATGACTTTTATGCCTTTGTATTTTTTAAATTTAGATTATTATCGAAATACTGATTTCCACAAGTGCACACTGTATGAACAAATAAAACAATCAATTTATGTTGCACATAACTACCTAAAAATACAAACAATAATTAAAGTACTTCTAAATGAAACACTTCTTTTTCGCTTTAAAGAAAAATCTGAAGATTGAAACCAACCCATGAATATACCTATACCTATTGAAATCGACCTGCTAACATGGAAGTAGAATTAAGTATTAAATACAAATTTTGGTACCATAAAACAGCACTAGGGCAGCACTTTTCATTTAGTGTTCGACTTTAAACATGGATTTCCGTGTATTAAATTTTGACATATTGCTAACGACTAAACTGGAGATTAAAGTCGTTATTGGTATGCGGATTTTCTAAAATCTGAAGATTTTCTTTTAACCTCAACACTAAATTTGATTATTAGTAAGGCCCATGTGTTTTGTTTATATTCGGACAAGTGCACAATTATTTTTGTTTTTTTTTTTTAATAATTATACCTATACCTATCGTATCAAAACGAGGTAAAAAATTAAATGCTTTTTTGAATAATTGTTATTAATTTGTGCAAGCTGTCAAAATGTTCTCTAAATTATATCCGTATAATCCTTAAAATAACACCGCCTTGCAAATGATTACTCACATTATGTTGACATGGTTTTCGTAAGCAAAAATCACAACACTCAGAAAATATTATTTTTTGGTCAATCTCAGAGGTAGTAGGTAGGTAGTTTGTATCGTATTTTTCCGACGATAAATAAACATTTCATGAAAGAACTTTTGTTTTTCTTCGTTGTTTTTCTTTTAATTCCAAACACATGATCTAACACAGTTTTATATTAGTCATTTTAAACTAAAGAAACAATACAAATTTCACTGTAAGATGATTTCGAAATCATACTATTTTTTCATTTGATCATTTAGAAAAATAATTGAAGACCTGAAGAGGTCAAGGTACATAATATAAAACTTAATTCTTTAAACTTGAAATGGGAAAAATGCCAAAAAAAAAAAACAAGTGGAAAAGGAAATGTGCAATTAACTTTGTTTGATTTTCGATATTTTTAAATTCAAAAAAAAAAAAAAACTATATCAAAAATGTTTTTTCAGTATGCCGGACAATAGCCAGATAGGCATGTTTGTTTTATCTAAATATTAGATCATTCACTTCAATATTTTTGTTTGCGAAAGTAAAAATTACGAGTTTAACAAACTTGAATCGTATGTTCCTTCTCGAATATATATAGTTTCAATACAATATTCTATGTTATCGTAGGTTTTTGGCTTTATACAACCAAAATAAAAATATCTTTTGAAAAAAATCATTTATGATTTTTTTAAATTTTTTTTTTTCAATAATTTTATACGTAACTCTAACTACATTTAAACATGCCGTGGAAAGGTAGTGGAAAATCTTTATGGAGCCTGATACTCACAATAGCGAGGGATTACTATAAGTACTCACTACCAGAACATTTAAAACTAGATCGACATTATTTCGCTATATCTAATTGTTCTTTGAAGAAGGTGACAAGATTTGTAACGTCAAATATTTTTCGTATGGTAGTGTATAAATTAATTATTTCAATGTGGTCGAGTTCTAAGCTTACTAGGAAATTGGACGTTCTACCAAAAAGTGTGAAAATATTTTATCGTAAATGCAACGATTTTAAAGAAACATACCTACATACAGTTAGTCAATATTAAATTCTAATTGAAACAGTCTTATATAAATGTAAGGGGTGTTTTTTTTAGAGGTATGGAACTTTAAGTCGTCAACACTATTTTAAGTGGCGGCCAATTTGTCAGCTGTTAAGTGATTTATTTTTAGTTTGGTTTGGCATTTTAACATGAATAGACTGACTTCCGAACAACGCTTCCAAATTGTGCCCAAATGTGCGGAAAATAAGGTTGTCGTAGATACCAATTTTCATAAGCGAATTTTGTTTAGCGATGAAGGTCACTTTTGGTTGAATGGATACGTCAATAAACAAAACTGCCATATTTAAAGTGATGATAATCCTCAAGTGTATGTTGAGACACCGTTATACATCCACAAAAACTGACTGTTTGGCGGATGTTGGCTTTATGGTTTCATGGAATAATTGGTCCGTACTTCTTTAAAAACGATGCTGGGCAGAACGTTACAGTCAATGGTGATCGCTGTAGAGCCATGATTACTGACTTTCTCGTTCATCAATCGAACAACCATGCCGTGCAGGAGCTGTGGTTTCAACATAAGACGGGAAACATGTCACACAGCTCATGCCACAATTGATTTATTGAAGGAAACGTTTGGTAACCTCATAGTTTAACGTTACGGACCCGTGAATTGCCCTCCAAGATCGTGCGATTTAAGTCGCTAGTCTACGCCGAGTTATTACCGATATACGGCCACAAATGTTGGAAATAGTAAACGAAAATTGGACCTCCAGATTAAACTACGTTCGAGCCAGCCGTGGCGGTCATATGCCAGAAATCATATTTAAATTATAATGCCAGAAGATTATCTTTCGAATAAAGTAAATTTCATGTCCATTTAAAAAAATCATCTTTGTTTTATACCACTTCAAAGTTCTATACCTCTAAAAAAAACACCCTTTACATATGTATGTATAGATAGAATACAAAGTAAACAAACGATTTTAAATATTAGATTTTACACCACAAAGATCTTCCTTTCTTTTAGAATAAAATTTTTACTTTATTTCCCGAAAACATTGTACTGTACGTACTCATCGAAAATAAGCAAAAGGCTTCATTATTTAATAGAAAAATTCTTGAAATTCTCATTCGAAATTACCAATCTATTTTAATTGTAACACTATGAGATCACCACAACCAATCATTTCCATTAACGTGATCATTTACATATGTATCACTTATTTTTTGCTTTAATAATAATTTACATTTTTAAATAAATCGATTGTTACTATTTCTGTTAATGCAAATGGCAGCTGCTGATTGATATATGTAAATCGGAGCTTTTTGTGATTGTTATTGACTCATTAAAAAATAATAGTTATGCATTAATCATTTATCGGAATCTCTTTATAGATACTCCCGGTGAAGATGTCTTAGGGGTACTTAACGTAGACATGTGCTTCGATGAAAATTCCAATGATCATCACACTAATCGCTTTGTGTCATCCCATGAATATTTGATCGTCCGTCGAGGAGAGCCATTTCGTCTGAAGATATCATTTAATCGTCCTTACGACTCAAGTAAGGATGCCATCAGTTTTATGTTTACGGTTTTCGATGAGAAAAAACCAAGTCCAGGACATGGAACGCTTATAGGAATTACGCCTTCGAAGGATATTAAGCATCTTGGTGATATTTTTGAGTGGGGTGTCGTAATTGACTATGTCAGTGGAAATACCATGTCAGTGCTGATTAAACCCGCCGTTACTTGTCCTGTATCACAATGGAAATTAGACATCGATACAAAACTTTTCAGAGGTTCATCGCGATCCCATTCTATACAGATTCCAATCTATATTCTGTTCAATCCATGGTGTCGAGATGACCAGGTGTTCTTGGACAATCGAGATGAAAGAAAAGAGTATCTTCTCAACGACACAACCCTTATTTGGAGAGGCTCATACAATCGAATGCGACCATCAGTTTGGAAGATTGGACAATTTGAGAGGTATATTTTGGAATGTTCTATAAAACTAATTGCAACAGTGGGAAAGGTCCCAGCGTCATATCGAGGAGATCCCGTCCGAGTAACCAGAGCCCTTTCAGCTGCTGTTAACTCAGTTGATGATGATGGAGTTATGTTGGGTAATTGGACGGAAGATTTCTCAGGAGGTATTGCACCAACAAAGTGGATTGGTTCAGTGGAAATACTTCAAGAATTTTATAGAACTCAAAAACCAGTCAAATTTGCACAGTGTTGGAATTTCTCAGGGGTTCTTACAACAATTGCCCGGGCTTTGGGTATACCATCTCGAATCGTCACCAACTACTCATCTGCCCATGATACTCAAGGCTCTCTGACGGTAGATATTTTTATCGACCAAAACAATAAAAAAATGGAGGAAGAGACATCAGATTCTATTTGGAACTATCATGTATGGAACGAAGTGTGGATGGAACGTCCTGATTTGGGTGTCGGTCCAAACGGATCCTTCGGAGGTTGGCAAGCTGTTGATGCTACTCCTCAGGAGTCATCCGATGAAATGTATCGATGCGGACCAGCTTCAGTAGCTGCTGTTAAACAAGGAGAAATTCTCCGACCTTATGATTGTGGATTTTTGTATTCGGAGGTTAATGCTGATAAAGTCTATTGGCGTTATAATGGACCTTTCCAACCAATCAAGTTGATTCGAAAAGACGCACTTGCAATTGGCCAATTGATAAGCACTAAAGCTGTTGGAAAATGGACTCGAGAGGATATCACAAATACGTACAAGTTTGAAGAGAAAACTGAAGAAGAACGAAATACCATGGTGAAGGCCTTGAAACAGTCTCGACATGCATTTAGTCGTTACTATTTGAATGACAGTTTCAATGATGTTGAATTCGATATGCAGCTTAAGGATGATATAAAAATAGGAGAGAACTTCACAGTTGTTGTAAAGATCTCGAACAAATCAAAGGAAAAGGAACACATAGCTGCGGGCTATCTCAATGCTGACACAGTACTTTACACTGGTCTAAATAATGCAGAAGTAAAATCAATTGGATTCGAAGTGGAACTCAAACCCGATACTTCGGAGTATGTCAGAATGGAAGTAAATTTTAACGATTACTATGGCAAACTTCTACCAGAAGTAAGTTTTTGTGATGTTCAATATTTAAAAGTTGATGTTTTAAAATTATGTATATATATTTTTAGGCCGCGTTTAGTATCTCTTGCTCAGGTCGGGTTAAGGGAACAGAATGGGAATACTTTGCCCAAGACGATTTTCGTGTACGCAAGCCTGATATAAAATTCACATTCCAGGGTAAAGTTATGGCCAAGGAAGCTGTGGATGTTATCGTACGACTAACAAATCCCCTTCCTATTCCACTGAAAAAGGGTATGTTCTATATTGAAGGACCAGGAATTGATAAAGCTTTGAGATTCAAGGTAAATTAAAAGCAATTCAACAGGAAGCTGTTTTTCTTTTTAACCTTTTTTTTTTTAATTATTTTTGTTAGATTTATGAAATACCTATTGGAGGAACAGCAGCGTCTACGTTTAAATTTATTCCACCATATTCCGGTAGAGGAACTCTCATAGCCAAATTCAATTCAAAGGAATTGGACGATGTGGATGGTTATATGCATTTTGAAATTGAACCTAGGCCGGAGGACATCATCATGAATAGCAATAATGGAACGAGAACGGAAGAAATAGTTAGCAGAACAGATGTGATTCCTTGAAAAATTTGAGGATTTTTAAATTGAAAGAATAAAATATAATTAAATTAACCTATAATGTACCTACCTATATTGATAATAATAGTTTTTAAGTTATTTAATATATGAATTGTTAATATTGTTATAATTTAAAGTATTATACTATCGAATAAAAGCTATGAATTTATAGAGTTTGTTGCATATAATAATGCTTGCCAATTTTGTAAGAATAGCAAGTTTACTAATTTTGTAGAAATATAAAATTAAACTTCAATGTGGTTTTTTTTTATAGTTGAGTTCCATTTTATTATCTTATTTAAAATCAGTTGAGAAACGATGGAAAATGGAACAAAACTCATATGATTTGATTCAATTTTCATCGTTTCTCGACTGCTTTTAACCATGCGAGAGTTACAGAACATGGGTCCAGAGGTATGTTACGGCGGTCAGGTCTATGTTGTTCAATTTGAAAATTTTTCATCGATTGCTTAAAGACACTGTTATTGGTTGTCCAAACTTATTTTTAAGTGGGAACGTTTAATGAACAAGGTACTTAATGTATGTTTCTAGTTTCTAATTAACTAGTTTTCTAGAAGATAATTAAAGTGATCATTGAACATACTCAGAAGTAAACTCAAATTCATTCGCGAAAGAATGGGTAAAGGTATATGTCACTAAATATATGAGGCCATATTAAAAAAACTTACTGTGAATAAATACGAAAATGACTAAACTCTAGAAAATTCAAAATAACGGCCTTTAGTCCATAAAAATTGGCGTTTCGTCCCGGCGATCTTACTTGGACTCATCAGTCGGCTAGTTTAAGGGCCTTGCAATAATTATGCAATTTTTATTAAGTCCAGAGTTCGACTTACATGAACATTTTGACAAAAATCCAATGTGAAATACATCCAACAACATTAAAATTCTTAACCATTAAGCTGTAAATTTTTGTTCAGGGCCAGGCTTTGTTTTAATAGACAATGATTAGCTAAATAACTAAAATAGTATTTATTTGATTTCCTTAGAACACTCATGGCCAGTTGTCCAGCTAGCCACTGTCTAAACAGTAGGACATTACCTTCTTTATAAACGAATAGCAACAGTTGTCTAAGGGCCAGTTTCACAATCGTTCTTTGTTTATTGAACGTTTCCAAAAGTTCACGAGATTGACAGATTACAGCGATGTCAGTGAATATAAGAGTGATATTTAGGGCCAGTTTTACAGTCAAAAAGTGGCACTTAAGTGGGCAATGTGAAAGATTAAGGCGCAATATCACAATCCACACTTACCGGAATAAGTGGCACTTAAGTTTCCCATATTAGGACTTTAGGCTAAGTTTCATAGCCAGCATATAAGTGGAACTTAAGTCACCGACATCGAAAACTTAAGTGCTACTTATTCAGGTAAGTGTGCACTGTGATATTGCGCATTATTCTTTCACATTTCCCATTTAAGTTCCACCTTTCAGACTGTGAAACTGGCCCTAAATATGATTATTATATTCACTGACATCCCTGCAATCTGTTAATTTCGTGAACTTTTGAATATGTTCAATGAACGTTTTATTCATTTTAAGAAAACTTTTCAATTTGTAACCAGAAACTAGCCTTACCTTGTTCATTGAACGTACCCACTTTAAACAATTGCAGTGTCTGAGTTAGACAATCTATGGAAAATGTTTATAAATAAAGTTTTGGAGATTGACAGCTGACTAAATTTAGATATGCTTTGGAATGTGTTTATAAATAAGACTGCTACTGACCAGATTATTAAAAAGAAATCTAATAGATCTAAAATTAGTTTTTTTCCTTTTTTTGTCGAGTTTGACGATATTATATTAAAAAACTATTTATTGAAATATCTTGATTAAAATGCCTTAATAAAAAATGCAACGGTGGCTTTAAAAATCCCATCTTAAGCATAGTATTGTAAGTGTTGCCATTTTGTTTTTTTGATTTGTTAACATGTTTAGTCCCATTCATACGGGGTTATAGACCTCCATAGGAACTAATGTTCGTTTTCACAAGTATTTAACAGGCTTTTAAATTTTTAAATGACGTATTTTGTATGGAACAAATGTCATTTTAAGATTTAAAAGCCTCTTAAATAGTTAAAATGGCTTGATGAAAATGGCTATTAGTTCGGGATTTAAGGCCCTCGCCGCATTTGACACAGTTGGGAGTAACATATATGTTTCATTTATGCGACATATCTCATAAAGAACAAAGTCGCACTTATTCATTTTAATTTTAGGACTAATGCTGGATTTACACGAGTGATAAATTGGCATTTTTCTGTCACTATACTGCCAAAAGAAAGATTTTTTCCATTGTTCTGTCATTTTTTTGACAGTTAAATGCCAAAATCCAGCATAAGTTCATTCTAGCATTGGGAGCGGTACAATACACTTTCAACAAATCCTTTACCAGCGCATAGTTTACTTTCTCTGTGGAAAAAAAATGTTTTAAATTTATTTTTGTATTTAACTCAAACTCAAAACAAATAAATGAGGGTAATAAATGATAAAATCTTAATTGAATTATTTTTACTAATGGAAAAATCTTTTGCATCTCATAAAAAATGCAATCGTAAAAGAAAGTATTTTAATTGGAAAATTAAAAATAAAAACTTTAAATTTACAGATTTTGCTTGAGATAATGGGTGATTTTTTAAGAGGTTTAGAACTTTTTTAAAAAAAAAAACACAAAAAATTCGAAAAAATGAAATAAATATTTATTTGAATCGATAGTTTGAACCTTGCAATTTAATGTTTAAAGATAATTTCATGCAAATGTTGACCGCGGCTGCGTCTCAGGTAGCCCATCCGCTGAGTCCAATTTTGGCATACTCTTTCACACATATCGGCCGGTATCTCACGAATGAATGCATGGATGTTGGCTTCCAGTGCGTCAATCGAAGCGGGCTTGTCCCTATAGACATTAGCCTTGACATACCCCCACAAAAAATAATCTAACGGTGTCAAATCGCACGATCTAGGCGGCCAATTGACCGGCCCGAAACGTGAAATTAACTGTTCACCAAACTCGCCTCGCAATTGCGCCATTGTTTCGCGTGCTGTGTGGCATGTGGCACCGTCTTGTTGAAACCACATATCATGCAAGTCAAGAACTTCCATTTCGGGCAGAAAAAAGTTTGTTATCATCGCTCGGTAGCGTTCACCATTGACAGTAACGCTGCGATTCGCATCATCTTTGAAGAAATAGGCCCAATAATGCCGCCGGCCCATAAACCGCACCAAACAGTGGCTTTTTCGGGATGCATTGGTAGCTGTTGCAATGCTTCTGGCTGATCTTCACTCCAAATGCGGCAATTTTGCTTATTTACGTACCCATTCAACCGAAAATGAGCCTCATCGCTGAACACAAGCAGCGCGCGATGAACATTTCGAACCGAGCACGAATTTTGATAGTAAAATTCAATAATTTACAAGCGTTGTTCATTTGTAAGACGATCCATGGTTAAATTGCAAACCAAACTGAAGCTGTTTGACAGTGACACAAGGTACTAAACACACGTCAGCTGTCAAAACCAGTGTTGCCAAAACCAAACCAGCCAAAAAATCACCCGTTATAACACATTTAGGGCAAGATCTTTCTATCGCAATTTTTATCTAAGATATTTTTATTTCTCTTTTATTTGATGGCAAATAGACTATTTAAATTGTGATATACAGGCACCCTTCCAACGAAATTCGTACAGCATTTTAAATTTCAAGTATTTCCAAGTATGAGCATTTATGTAGTTTTTGTTTTTTTGTTCTGGGATTGAGTATGCATTTTTGTTTTATTTTAGTATTTAATTATAGGTTATATTGAAAAATATCAGTGAATCTGTAGTTTTTTAAACAGCTAAAAAAATATTGTTGGGCAACGATATAGGTACCTGCATCTAGCAAACGAAAGCTGCATCATTATGTTAACGATTGTTTAGCGACTCCAATAAAATACTGTCCTCTAACCCAGCAAGAAGGGGGTGGTTTCATCCTAGTCCCGAGGAATTGATCAGATGTTTACCCTGGCTTTGAGGTCGACTTGAACCACAAAGGCAAAGTATGTACATATGCAGTTAAATTGAAGATCATTTTGACTTTAGGCCTAAAAAAGGCCAAAAAGGAACATAATTCTAAGATAGTAATAATTTAATTCTATTTGTAAGGCAAAATTCAAGTCAAGACATTGGCCGAGTTCAACGCACATCTGAATCCTCAGAATTCTGAATTTTTGAAGCTCTTGATTGGCCAGCTGTCAGAAAAAGTTCTGAAAATTCAGATGACTTCTGACAGCTGGCCAATCAAGAGCTTTAAAAATTCAGAATTCTGAATATTCAGATGTGCGTTGAACTCCGCCATTCTAAGTAGTTACCTACGAAGATTGATCAAAATCGTTTGAAATGTTAGTGAGAGGAAATTTGAAAAATAAACAAAATCATTTGTATGGGTGCTTACCGTTCTAGATAAACGGTTTACTGAAACAAAAAATCGGTTTTCTTCTAATTTTAAATTTGTACATAACACGCGTGCTCAGACAAACTACTGTAATTGGTGCAATATACGAGTGATAAGCTTAACTTATTCAAACTTTTATCTGCAACCGTTTGCACAGCCCTCCTTAATTAATTGGTAAGCTTTGATAAGACGTGTGCATCATGGGTGAATATAAATTAAGAATTCTAAGTCAGCAGACAACCGAGTTAATTGTCTACTGTGAAGGAAATTCCGATATAAAGTCTGACAAAATCGCAACTTTAGCTAAGGGCAATCAAAACGAGGTTGATATGCGTTGAAAATGTCTACAAGGCCTTGTTATAGTTTTAAAAGTCGTCTCAGCATAATGAAGATACAAATACAAGTGAACTAGTTCGGTATCACACTACATGTTTGAGGTACAAATAGCTCAAAAGCTTATTGGGTATATATAGATTTTGGATTCTATTGAGAACCTTGTTTCTTTTATGGTATAAAAGTTCTTTAACTAAATTGGAATATAAATTGGTTCGAAACTTTCAACACTTTCTTAGATTCAGTTAAGAATAGGCACGGTTAAGGTGCTATTTAAAGAATGGCATTCTGTCTTGATTTGTATTGGTTAATATTTTTAATCAATGGTATGTTAATTCTTATATAATATGTAGTTTAGTTTAAACAAATGGATCTTACTGTAAAAGAGGATCTTGTAACTTTTTTGTAGGATTTGTATTTTCTCAAGACATCGAACTAACCGAGGAAAACTATGGCGAAGATTGGATTTATATGCCAAACGGAGATGGAGTTCCGGAAATAGCATACTTAGTCGAGCCTCCCATGCCAAGCCGGAATACTGACTCAAGCAAAACGGTTACGTTTGAACTATATCCAAGGTATCTATCTAAACATAGAGAAGGTATTTTTGTTATTATAACTGAGAAGTTTCTAATTTTGAACCTAAAGTGAAGAAGAAAATCCGATAATTGCACAATTCTGGGTAGCTACCGATACCATTATTCGACGCAAACGAGACACTTGGACGGAAATGGCTAAGAAATTTAACCCTGAGCTAGATACTAAGATCCTGGTACATGGTTGGAAATCAAGCTCACAGAGTAATTCAATCCAATCGATAAAGAACGGCTATAGGCGAAAAGGAAGCTATAATATCTTTGGTAAGATATAACTTTTGCTAACGGTCAAAATTTATTTGTAAATAATTTCCCTCATAAGCTATTAATTGGAAGGATCAAGCTGACAGCATTTATTATTTGGAACCAGCAAGATATACAGTTCAAGTTGGAAGAGCTATAGCAAAGTTAATAAATTTATTAGTTGAAGAGAAAGAAGCTGATCCGAGTAGGATTCATCTCCTTGGTCATAGCCTTGGAGCTCATATAATGGGCTATGCTGGCTCATATTCTCGGCATAGAGTTGGCAGAATCACAGGTTGGTTCAAAATTTTATTTTTTTTTCCAAAAAATTTAAAACACAAATATTTTATTTTCCTGTTCTAAGGCCTTGATCCTGCACGACCTGCATTTGAGAACTGCATTGGACCCGAACACCACTTGGACCGTACAGATGCAGAATTCGTTGATGTTATCCACAGTTGTGCAGGTGTTCTTGGGTATAAGGAGCCTATTGGTTTTGTAGATTTCTACCCCAATGGAGGTGATCCTCCTCAGCCAGGTTGTGGTCAACTATTTCAAGTTATCAGTAAGTGCATACTTACCTAATTACATTAGCTTCATTTTAAGATCAAAAGCCATTTTCATAAAATAAATTGTTTGTAGCTGGATGCAGTCACGGACGCTCTTATGAGTACTTTGCTGAGTCTATTAATACCGAAAAGGGATTTTTCGCTAAGCCCTGCTCATCAATAGATTCTGTTAAGAATAAAACTTGTACTGGGGATAGCATACTTATGGGAGATAGAGTCCCTTTCGAAGCCCGTGGAATTTATTATCTTAAAACTAATGCAATGAGAGACTTTGCACTGGGTGATATTTGGGATATTTAATTAACTTTATCTTAATTATTAAACATATACATAAATAAATGTAGGTACATAATAATTTAAAATATATAAAATGTAAGTGCAATAATTTAAAAAAATTGTTTAAGTATGTTCGTTTCATACGGTCTCCATTAAGTCTCAAATTTAACGGGGTCATCAAAGATTACCTAATCTAGAAGAATATGACAAAAAATGTTCAAAATTTCCCTGGAAGAGTATAGGTATATGATTGTGAAAACAAACAAACACACATTAAGTCGTGTTTTTTGCAAGCCCTGAGGAAATTGGTCGAAAAAACAACGTTGAGGCTAAGCAATTTATATGTTAAATGCAACAACAACTAATAACCTTCGGGCTTAGCTAAGCGCGGAGAATTCTCGGGGCTTAACTTAAGCTTGCAAAAAACACGGCTATTATAGTTTACACTGCCCTACCATGAAAAGCCATCTACCCGCAAGAGTAAAACTAAATTTTCGGTTCACGAAACGTGATCCCGATAGAAATAAGAGAATCGGCTGTTGTTGGCTTAATGCATATTTTTAATTATCCCTTCTGATAATAAAAATGGCTCTTAAGTCCCGTATCACACTAGGAAACTGAGTTTCCAGCAATTTTCACTCTGTATGAAAGAAGGGCAGGACGTAAGTGGGGTGAACAAAATCTCCCTGGTCAACGATTGAGATTTTTTTGACATTCCTTCTCACACTTAAGGTAGTGTGGGTTCAACTAACAGACTTTATATGGAAAAGCCTAGTACGCAGATCACGCTAAGTTTTTGTTTTCATACAAAATTCTCTCCAAAATTAAGCCAAGCATTTTAGCCAAGTGGTACGCAGCTCCAGTTAAAAAATCAAAATTTTGTTCTTACTGTACATCACTATCTGTCAAAACTTAGCTCATGAAATAATTGTTCGGCAGATTAATTCTTTTAACCCAGATGTATTTACATTGAATTTGTATGCTTTTCATCTGGATTTAAATTTTTAATCTGAATGAATCGAGTGAATAATATGGCCGTAACTCTTGAATTATTTTTTATGAATTTTGCTTTTATTTATTTGGAAACAAACTATTTATCTCAGTCAAAGAGAAGAATCCATTTTATTACCTACTTGATATAATGAAAAAAAATCTTTGAAATTGTTAAATATCACTTTTTCAGATAACAGCTGTTCTCTGTGACATATTCTCCACAACGCTCTCGTGTCAAAATTTAGCTAGAGTTTTAGCTGATATTTGGAGAGAAAAGTGGAAGCTTAAATTTAGCGCGATCTGCGTTTTTTTTACAATTAACTGCAAGAATACTGCCAATTTGCCAGTCGTGTAAATCCAGCATAAGCTACATTATGTGGCTTACGTTTCAACCAATTCAGATTTAGGTGTCAGATCTTAAATCTTACTGGCAAAACGAACACAAAACGTGATTTTATTTTGTTTTATGATTGTATGAGTGCCTTTTTTAAAACAACACTGGGTAAAAGTCACTTTTCTTTGATGTGTGTGCAAGTGCGTGTGAAAATCTGTGTAAATCTTGCTAAAAATCGAGATCTGCAAAATCGACTTCAGATCTACAAAAATTCGATTTTTTTGGTCGAAAGGAAAGGAAAAACTTGTCACAAATCAAAAAAATCGATTTTTATGGTCGAAACGAAAACCACATTAGTCACCACATAATTAACAGAAATATCTGTTTATCGTGGATCACCCTATTTAGAGCGCCATCATGCAGTGGACACATGAAACCACAACACAGTAACTTTTCTCCAAAAACATGTTTTTTTTGTTTGACGAAACTCTCCAATAAAATAAAACATTTCAAATAAACGTCCATGTTGCCGTACGAAGACGAACGTGTGCGTCATTGTTCATATCTGTTTCCAAAAAAAGTTGTATTATTTGTTTGCTCTGGGCTATTCTCGTATTTTGAAAGCAATTGAACATTCCAATTAAAATAAAACATCCAAAAAAATGTCACGAACATCGCAAAAATATAGAAATTTCGTTGCTGAACCAATGGGTGAGAAATCTGTGATGGAATTGGCCGGCGTCGGAGAAACACTTGGTGGACGACTCACTGAAGCTGGTTTCGACAAGGTACTTAACACTTTATTCCGTTCTATTCTGTGATCTACGAGTTAATATTGTAATGGATATGCAAGGGCAAAGCGTGATAAAAATTCCAGAACTTAGTGTGGATACATTTTGGATACCCTGCACACCGCACAATTATGTACGCGTTGCCAATTGAACTGAAATTGTTATTTTATTAAATTACAGGCGTATACTGTTCTGGGGCAATATTTGATTCTCAAAAAAGACGAAGAGCTCTTCAAAGAATGGATGAAAGACGTCTGCAATGCGAGCTCGAAACAAGCGTCCGACTGCTATCACTGCCTAAACGACTGGTGCGAGGAGTTCTTGTGAATAATCTGTAATGTTTTATTCTTTTCCATATCTTTAGTGTTTAAATTCTATTCTAAATATAATTTCTGTACACTTTGAATCGTTAATATAAGAAGGAAACAATAATTGTCTCAGTAAAAATGTTAACGTGCCTAGTTGATTAAAGAAGCTCTATAAACTAATCGAACAAATTTAACTAAAGTTTATTTATGAAATTAAAAATGTAGAAAACAAATATTTTTTACAATTAATAAAATGTTGACGAAAAAGCAGTTGTTTTTGTGTAAAGTTTTGGGCTTAGTTGCAATGTTTGCAGTTCAAACAAACCGATGTAATTAGACATCCCTCTGGATGGAATACTATTTATATTTTTTTTACGATGTTCAGGAAGACAACAAAAGAGGCTTGAAATTCCGTCCGTCTGTCCGACATGTTTTTTTTTTTGTAGGACCAAATAACTACCTGCCATACAATTTTTTCTCAAAAACGATACAAAAATCTCTTAATTTCAATGAGCATTGAGCATAGGCTATCTTAAATAAAAACAAACAAATGATTCATTTTATTTACTTTTTGCGAAAACAGTTCAAGATTTTGATATTTAAGGAATTGGTCGATTTGGGGAGAGAACGGTAACTATGGCGGCGAAAAGGGTTAAATAAAAGCACTTTTTACTATGGGAGGGGTCTATCTCGTCCCGTAAAAATTACAAAAAATATATTAAAAAACAACGGAACAACTAGCAATTTATACTTTTTTTGAAAAATAGTAATCTGATCTTTTTAAATTCTTTGTAATCAAGTTATTTATCTCTCAATAGTTTTTGAAAAATTACTTCCAAACAAAATGAAAAAAAATGTGCATATTTATTTACTGATTTTTTCGAAATTTTGTAATCGGTAGGTCTACCTACCTACTGGTCAAAATATTGAAAATCGTATACGGGCCTAGTGAGGTATCCGTCGGAGCGGAAAATTCTCCAATTTCATATGAATCGGAGGATTTTTGCTCCGGGCTATTCTTCCGAACAAATCAGAGAATTTTTCGCTCCGACGGAGTAAAGTAACGAAATTTACTTTCTTATTAGATTAATTTGATTTTCTTGGTTATACGATTCCGGAGACGGTACAATCATGAATTGTACGCAATCTACCTTGAAGCAGATATCGTGACAAAAATTAAGCTCGGTAGACTCCGGTGGGCAGGGCACCTAGCTCGCATGAGCGAAGAGGAACCTGCTCGGAAAGTTCTTTGTGGTACATTCTATGGTAGACGACAGCGTGGTAGACCATGCTTGCGCTGGAGAGATGGCGTAGACCAGGACGCCCGGAGCCTTGGGGTGCGCAACTGGATGGCGGCGGCTCGAGACCGGGATGGGTGGAGAGACTTGTTGAAGGAGGCCAGGACCGGACCCCGGTTGTCGAGCCGACGATGATGATGATACGTGAAGTTTATCGAAAATCGAACTAATGAATCCTCTCTGAACCCGCGAAGCTACCCAATTTCTGGTTTTCCAAAGAAACTGTTGGCATTGGTGTATGCGAATGAACATACCCTAAGCAAAGCAACGGAGTTGCGTTAGCGGGACAAGACAGAGCACCGAAACGGCCTCCCATCTGTAACTGCATCTGTAAATTTCAAGAAAAGTGGAGTGGGATGGATATATGCCAAAAAACAAATGAGTGAAAGATTACTATTAAGAAAATGAACATGTTCTTCACATTATCTGCATTATGGCGCTTCCAATAACCTGCATTTATCAAGATTCAATAAATAATCAGCGTTGTCACAAATTCCATCGTAATCGGAATCTTTCTAAATCCCGAAAAAAAAAATATCATCAATGGCAATTTGTATGGGATTTTCCACTACGATGGATTCTGCGATGGTTTTTTCGGGATTCGTAATACGTTTCCGATTACGAAGATTAATGTAAATCCACCATTAATGGAATACAATTTTTACCGATCAATGAGCTCGGTTAACATACATACAACCACAATTAAACAAATCGGAAGCTTAAGTAAGATATCTCAGATAGTCTATCTGACTGCAACCCGAACACGACAACTTATTATCAATAGTTCAAACTAATGCTGCATTTACACGACTTACAAATAATCAGTTTTTTGTCAGTAAACTGCCAAAAGAAAATTTGTTTCCATTTTTCTGCCAGTTTTTTGACAGTTAACTGACAGAATACTGCTAATTTGTCATTCGTGTAAATCCAGCATAAAAAGTGGTCATTTGCATAACCCTAGGTCGGTTTTTAAAATTCTTAGGTCAGGCGGGCACATACAACTAAACTGTTTGGTATCGATTTTGAGCACTCGGGATTATATGAAGGTCCGCTGGTTTATGTGCGCGGACTCTCATATAATCCCATAGTGCTCAAAATTGCAACCAAACTTTTTAGTCGCATGTGCGCGCCTGGCCTTACAAACTTCACAATTTATTTTTGAAAGGAACCAAATTTTTCGAATTTTTTAAGAATTTCCAAGTTCCCAAACGGACCTTTTCTTAAGTGCAAAAAATTTCAGCCTCCATCTTTAATTACAGACATCCCTGCCCTGAATACTTCGTTGATTTTCGCCATTTTACGCACACACACTCTCGCAAACCCATGTTTAATTTTCGACATTTCTTATCGAAGTGGAGATTAAAAAAAAAGAATACCTTCGTTAAATTTTTCTCTTCGTGACAAAGGCGAGTTTTATTCGAACGGATAGAAAGTTTTCATTTTCAGCAAAAAGAAGTAATGTCCCATTGAAAAAAATAATTGTTTGCCCATCACTTAATTAAAAGATTGTGTAACTAAAGTAATTTAGTAAAAAGTAATCGAATGTGAGTGCAAAATATAAGAAAAATCCCACCATTTTCATGTATAAATTCGTCGCTGAAATATTGAATCAAAGAAAAAAAAGTTCTTCAAAATATTGACCGGAACCCCTTTATCATAAGTATGCGTGATTTATTACCCAAAAATTACCTCGGGAAAACATAAGTTTTTGAAAGTCTAGGCGTCTACCTAAATTTGATCAAAATTTGAAGAAAACTACAAAAGAACTTCTAATTTATAGCAAACAAAATTGTGTAATTTTGTGTGGTTTTCTCGGTCTTTTATATGAAAAAGTGTGCTTAAAGTGACAATATTTCATTAATTTTCTCGATTTTCATTCTTAAATCAGAATCAGAAAAAAAATAATAGAAAAAAGAAGAAAAAGAACGAAAAAGTTGCACGAAGGAAATTGATTGATTTTTTCTGAAAGGAACGATTTTTTTGGTCCTTGCACAGTTGTAGTGGTGCGGTGCAAAGAATTGTGCGAGTGTTTCGTTAAGATTTGTGGTTTCTGTTTTTTTTTGTTGTCATCATTTTGGAGAGTTTGAGACCGTCGTTTAATTTTCCATTGGATAGAGTGAGAGAGTTGTCTTATCAAAGGAAGCATTTGTTTTGTTTTTTTCTATATTTTTTTTCTTCAATTCAAATTCTTGTCTCCCTTGCTCACCATGGGATGGTGCCTGCATTTTTCAAATTAATGACAAGAGATGTTTTTTTACGGGCATTCTTATTGAAATTGAAAACATATTCTTTGAATAATAATAGTTAGTTATTCATAAATTATATTTAAAATTAATAAACTGGTGTATAAATTGAGAATTCTATGTGATTATGTTTAGAATAAATGAGAGATTTTTACACCCGTATGCGGTAAAGATGAAGTCAGTTTATCGATTTGTGATGTGTATTTAGAGGAAATGTCACCATGGAATGAGTTTACTGTGTTCTGAAAACTAACTACATATTTTTGATTGTTTAATTGATGAAGATTCGTTTAAATATATTTGTTATTAGAGGTAACTTCTAGGAATATTTGTAAGTCTCCATATACGTCTAGCTTGAAAGCCAATCGTATACATAATTTCCTTTGAAAATAAAAACACAAAGATGGCATAAAGAATTAAATTTTCTTTAGAATGGTTAATTTATTTATATCTAACTAAACTAGTGTAGTGAGTAATAACTAATTTTACAGTAGAATGAATTAGCTGAATACAAAAGAAAACGTATCCATTAATTTAGGTAGGTACCTATGTATGTATGTTTTTTGAAACGGGGCGTTGCGTGAATATTTGAATTTGTAACTCGGCTAAATAATAAGTAGGTACCTTTTTGTACTAGTTATGTGTATGTATATATCAAGGTCGTTCCAAAATTTTAAACAATGTTTACGTTTGGTCGTGTTTCTTGATATTAAGATGCGGTTTGGTACACAGTTCTTAAAAATACCTATTGGTTTATATCGGCTCACACCGTGCCGGTAGGTATGTATCTGTATTAAGTGAACAATTGAAATATTGATATATAATGTATACATAACCTATAAGAATTAACAATAAGCCGAATGTATTGTTTTGATATTCAATTGGAAAATTTATCCTCTTAAGTGCTATGATTGCTGTTCAATGAGTCTGCCTGGAAAACATTTTTGCTTTTAGCTTTTAATAATAGAAGTGTGATTTTAATTGGTCTTTTTTGGCAAATTGAAATTTCTTTAAAATTTTCGAAAATCGAGTTTTGTCATAAAATTGTTGAAATTTGTAAGATATATAGACCTCATACTTAACTGTTTAATTTATACATATATATTAAATAATGCAAAATTAAAAAAAAAAACTGTCCATGCCTTGAATAATCACAAAAGCACCGCTGAAATCTCTCCATATTGTTAATACCGTTGCGTAGGTATCCGAGTAGGTAATTGAGAAAGTGAGTTCGGCACTATTCTGAATCCATTTTAGGCGTTAAAGGTATGGGTTAGGTGGTCATTCCAAATCTTGATGGCGTTCTCAATCGTCATCCTAAACAAATTAACTAGATTGCAAAATCGTCTAACCCATTGTTGTAAATAAAATACCTTTACCTATACCTAATACAGATGATATATACCTATAGAAGAGCTTTGAAAATATTATGTGCGGCGGAAAGGCCGAGAAATTGTTCCAAGTACCTTTTTAATTGTTTGCTTTAGCTCATAGATTAAATCACACTAGCCAATATTCAAAATATTTGTCTTTGGGTTTTCAAAAAAAATTTCAGTAAACCACACAAAAATTAGACTATCAAGTTTTAATATTTTCAATTTTATTCAACTTTAAAATTATAATACAACAATACTTCCAGGCAATATAAAATAAACTCGCAGCAAATACAATTTTGAAAACAAATCTAACATCAACAAAAAGACGCATTTAAAGTAAATTATTGCAATAGATTTACATCGCATAAGTGGTGGATAATTGATTGTATTCTATGTTCTATGTGTTTCGAAACCGTCTTTTCTTATAAGTGCTAATTTAGATCATAAATTTGAGAGAAACAAATACAAAAACTAAAGAAACAAAAAAAAGTTAAAACACAACTAATCAACTTTTCATCTTCATCGCGATCAATATTATTATCATCATCGGTAGAACGATAAAAAAAGCAATTGTTGTTATCCAGCATCAAAATCGTTTCCATCGCAGTCGAAACTTGTGGCATTAGTAATCGATCACCGATCTTATCGGGCAACCTTGCAAATGGGAACTAATTCAGGAGCAACAACTGGAATCAATAATAAACCGGGTACAGGCGCCGGTGGTGGAGTTGTTGTTGGTGGAGGAACAGGTGACGACGGCAACGGTGGCGGTGGCCAAAACAACCAACAAACCACCCCGCAGTACACGATACCGGGAATACTGCATTTCATAGAGCATGAGTGGGCGCGTTTTGAGCTAGAGAGGTCCCAATGGGATGTAGACAGAGCTGAGTTACAGGTGAGTTTGTTTTTTTTTTTTTTTTAATTTTATTTATTAAGTGTTAATATTTTCAACTCAACATTATAGACTCATTTACCTTTGTGGTGGGAAAGTTTTGTTGGTAGTAGAAAATATTGTGGTGATTTCTTGTAGAACTTGTTTGATTGCAGACACACGTTTCGATTGGTTCTGTGGTTGGAACGAGTTTACGTCCCACAAGCAAATTTGTGTTCGCGCACTTGAATTTACTTTTGGTCGATACTTTCAAGATGATTTGCTAGTTTAGTTAGAGAGTTTGCCATTGGATGGGAAATTTGAATAGATGATCAAGGAAAAACAAGTTTGATATATGATTAAGATTAATGACTTTGTCCTCAATTTATTGTGTGTAGTGTGTACATAAAAATACTTGGTAATTAAAGTTCAACACTATGGGGAGCCTTTAAACATGGGTTTAATGAAACTTCGTAGAAAAGAAAATGAAAGAAACACTGGCAAAGTAGTTATTCAAATAAGGTACAACCAACATTATGAATATAAAAGAAAGTTGAATAATATAAAAAAATGCAATTCACTTAAACTGCAAAATTTTACTATGTTCCACAGTGTAGGTGTAAGCGTTCATTGGCATTTGCAAAAACACTTAATTTACATTTCAGTTAAATTTTTGCGAAACTATAGAAACAGAGTTTGTTGATTAAAAACAAGCAAATCAAATCGAGATTTGTAACGAATAAAATGCATATATTTATGTAGGTAGGTACTGTTAGGGAATTGTCCTTCCATGTCGCTTACCGAAAACAATCATGTTCATACATACATACAAATTTATTTTGTCCAACTGCACAAAACTATCAGATTAATGTTCCGTACTATACTAAATGTGTGCGTTATTTTTGTTTTTGGTGTCTGTCCCCATAAGTAATTAAATTAAATAATCTGTAACAGATGTTCTTCACCGCGTCCGTGCAAGGGAGTGTCCGTCTAAGGTAGCTGTCCGTAATGGGGTTTTCAATGTGTATTTGAATCAGTTTTGTTTGGCACAAAACCAAGCTTATGAAAAACAATTATTTTTTTTTCTTTTACTAGTTTTAAATATCGCGCGGACATAAACAAAACTCTAGATAAAGCTAATGTATACAAAACTGTAAATAAAACTAAATAACTTGTTTTTATTTTGTGTTTGTAATCTATAAATTGTTAAGAAATATAGGAAAAATGATAAAAATTGAGGTAAATAAATATACATAGACTCATCGTGGGTATATACAAGCAGAAGGCACTAAGTCAAAAAACATAGTTTTGAGTAAATTGATATTTAATATTTGTTTACTCTTGAAAATTCAATACTGATGGTAATTTTTCATCCTATCACATAAAAAGCTCCATTGACATTATGACTTAAGTTTACAATTTAAAATTTTAGTTTATGCCAAAACAATTCGAAAATATTGGAGCAGAACTAAAAAATATGCTGACTTAGTGCTTTTTAGTAGAATTGATATTGCAATAATGCGTGAATTAGTCAATTATAACTGAAAACAGAAATTTGAAAAAACATGTTTTTTTTAATGAATTTAACAGTTTAAGAGCAAGTAGTAATAAGAATAATAATAACAGTAATAAAATAAAATAAGTAGTAAAGGCCTAGATGGGGTAAGAAAAATAAGTTAATAAAATGAAGAAAATGGTATGGGAAGTTATAATAATAAAATTAAGAAAAAGTCAGAATTATAATAAGTTAACAATAAAAACAAGGTACGAATAATTTAACAATAAATAAATAAAAAGGTTGGAACTATTCATCATCGCTTTCTAGTGATGTGTAAGGTTGTGCAGATTATTCAATATTACCTACTACCGAAAAAGTTTAAAAAAATTACTTTTCGTCTTGACCAAAACTGCCAAATTGAAACAATTTAGGCGCAATTTGCTCTCATGTGTAGACTACAGAACAGTAACTCATCACCTATTTAAATCAAAAACTTTAGTTTTGATGACAGGTAAAAAGCACTAAGTCCACTTTAATGCTTTCTTGCTGTATTATTATAGTATAAAGTGTTTTTTCTATGACAGCCAAAATGCACTAAGTCAACTTAGTGCGTTTTTATAGTATTCTAAATTATTTAACTGACTTAGTGCAAAACTGAACCTCAACTAATTCATGTTTAACGTTGAATAATGACTTAGGAAGTGTTTGAATTACATAGATATCATCATTCTTGATCACTTTGCATCAAAATGTAAAAATCCTAAAAAATTGACTTAGTGCCTTCTGCTTGTATACCCACGTCATATACTAAATATAAAACATAATTTCTTAAAATTCTGAGACCAAACGTCACTATCAATATGTGTGTACACATCGTCATTAATAAAGCATATTTCTTGTCGTCATCGAACAAATTAATAAAATGCCATAGTTTATGTTGGTACGTCGTATATTTTCCACCCCCATAAACCTCTTCCGACATATTATAAATTTCAAAGGAAATTCTTTAGAATTTCTTCGTGTTTTATATATTTTGTTTTACTTTCTGATGACGCATACCTTTAACGAGCCCATTGTGTTTGGTTTATCGATCTTTTTTTTAAATTATGTAAATTTTGCGGTGCGGTTTGATATGGTATGAAAATGGCAAACACATGTAAAATGTAAAGGGAAAGGAAAAATGAGATAGAATGATATGAAATGTTTTACAGTCCCCTGTGACAGAGGAAACATTTTTTTGGCTGAAAAATAAATTACTAACCAAAGACGCGTGGGTTGTTTGGTAGCGGGTTTATACACAAGTGGTTGCTCATTTGCTTTAAATGAGGCAGTGAGGCATTATACTGAGTATATACGTTGTCATTTCCGGAAGAGGATTATTTGGTTCTTGGTTTTCTTTTTTTTTGGTTAAAGGTGTACATAAATAATAATAACTAATGAAAAGGTGTGAATTTTCTTTGTATCACCATTCTTTTCATGCAACTTAGACTGATTTCAAGGGTTCATAATGAATGATGCCAATTTTCTGTAACGGGAATATACGCGACTAGGTCGAGTGTATATATTTGCTAATAAAAAATTGTTCATGACAATCGTGAAATCCGTGACTGGGAAAATTAGATAAGGGATTCACACTTCTTTGATAGCTACTAACCTCCATTTTAAACTAAATTTTACTGAATATTTAAATCGAACGATAATTGAATTATTGTTACTCAGGCATGTGGTAAATACTACAAAAAGTTTTTTTTCACCACATAAGAATTGAGAAATGATATTTAAAAAAAAAAACCTAATTTGTAATCAAAAAGGTATCTTATGAGCACTCCAAAAAAAAAAATAACATTACTGGCGCAAAATTTTAGTTGAATAAGGTCCATTTTCTGAATTCGTTTCTTAAATTCAACATTATAGCTTATGTGACAGTTTAGGCTGAGGAAAAAGTAGAACATAATCCCTTAAGTTGAACATAAATACAGTTGAAACTCGTTTATCCGGGATTCTTTTAACCGGTTTACTCTGTTAACCGGGATTTTTCATGAAATTTTGATTTCATATAAATAAACTCTAATAACCGGCATTCACTCTAATATTCAAAAAGAAAATAAATCCGTTTTCTCTCTTTGAATCCTCAATAAATACTTAAATTTTTTTAATTTATTTCAACTTTATTATGCGGAATTAACTCTACTATCCGTAACATAAAAACACGACCGAACAAAATCACTACACTTCTAAAAACTAACAAAAAAGTTACGGGACATGGTAGGTATACACTTTTCAGGTTGTCTTTTAGATTGTTTGTGAATGATTTTGTTCACTTTTTGGTAAAGCTTAGTTTAAAAAAAAAAAACAAAAATCTATTGAGCGGGTTTATCGAATTCCCGTCATGAGCTCGGTCCCAGCCATCCCTTTTAATCGAGCTTTAAATGTTCTTAAGTTTCGTATTAGCAAAGGGCTCTACGTACGATGTGAAAAGTATTTAAGTATGATATAAAGCTAAACATTTTATTAAACTTGAAATCGTCGGACATCTGTTTATACATTTATAAATACATACGTATACGGCTGTTCTGATATTCGGTCGAATTTGAAAACGGAAACGAAAATTGAATCCGTGCGGATTGAAAACGATTGTTCTGATTTCCAGTCGGATTTACTTTTAAGTTTTACCAACTTGATCAACAAAACATTTTCGAAACCAGCAGTTATGTATGAAAGAGCTGTCAAAAACGAAATTGTAATCCGGCAACAAAAGGTGTTCACATTTGACTCACTCCACGCGACTCATTTTGACATCTCTTTCTTTTATCTCTTTTTCATCAGGAGGTGGAGTGAGATAAAACAAAGAAATGTCAATATGAGTCGCGCAGAGTGAGTCCAATGTGAACACCGTCAATTTGGCGGATTGTAGATCGGTTCTTTTTTGCCGAATCCGCAAAACGTTTTCGAATACGGAATTCGGAACAGCGAAAATTCGAAAACGTGAGGATATAGAATTCGTATGGAAATTAGAACAGCCGTAATAGATGTGTTGGCTAAGTTTTTTGCACGAAAGTTACTAGTCAAACAAAATTTGAAATCAAGAAAAAATTAGTAAACTGTAAAAATTAAAAAAAAATGTTAAGCAGTGTTATGTTAATATTTTGTTACCTAAACATAGGATGTTTAAATTTTTACGCTATAAGGCTTTTTCTTTTTTAATCAGAGCACTAAGCGGTCGAAAAAAGATCTGTTTTTTTTTTAGCTCAGACTCATTACAGCTCTCATCTTTTTTTCTTTAGCTCTGGAATTTCTCAATGAGCTCAGAATAATCGGTCATTTTATTCTGAGCTCCCAACAACCTTTTCATGTAATTTGACAGGTAATTCCATGAAATAATGGACACGAAGATACAAAAACGTAAAATATATTTCCCCCTGTCTACTTTTTCTTAATATTTAAATTAGAAATGCAAAATATCCCACTAGAAGTGTTAATTGTATGATTTAAAATAAAATGATATTAAGTTAAGTCTTTTTAATAAAAATAAAGCGTGAAAAAAACGAGTTACCATGCACCTATTTTATCAATTTTGTATTTATATTAATTGGTATCTAAAACTTTATTGATTAGTTCAATTTTTAAAAAAATTGCAAACAAAAGCCACAAAACGCGTGTCCGAAATGGTAACGTGATTTACCAATATATTTTTTTTTTACTAAGGATTTTATTTTATCTTAAGGGATGACTGTATTGTACAATGTATTTTTCTTTATCTGTATTCTGTTATAAAAAAACCCTAAAATACATTTATAAAAATTCACTCTTCAAGTGTGTTTCATAATTAAACCGGAGGGTTCTGATCATACTTTGCTCAGAGCTTAAAAAAAACAAGCATTTTCAAAATTGATGAATAAAGGCATCAAGCCACTTTCATACAAAAATACAAACACATCTATTAAATAGTTTTGATGAACTCGATCCATCCACGAGTTACAATTTCAGCAGCTCATTTGTGGCATAATAAATAGTTACCAAGCTAAAAGATATGAACGAAATGAGCAGTTTAAGTGTACTCTATCAAACGATCTTTCAAACTAGCCACCCACTGCCCTAATTAACAAACGAAAAACTTGTATTTTCTTAATCAGAAGCACTTCCCGTTTGCATGCCTTTTAGGAACAAAACTGAATCGTTTATTATATTAACTGCGATTGCGCAACACCTTTCGTTATTTTATTATTACAAAATCCATCCAACTTGGAAGAGGGCACAAGAGGTTGTAAAGCATGTGCAAATACGTGCCTTAATACCTTTTCCCCTCATTGTCTGTCATGGAATAATTGTTGATCGTCTTCCGTCATATACATAGCTTTGAATTTTTGTTATGATAATTGCCATGCACTCCCACTTTTCTTCAATCAGAATGCGGCATGCTATCGTGCTAAGCTATAGCTTAGTTTTTCTCTTTGTCTTTATGCAAAAATATTTTTCTCGTTTTTAACGTTATTATTTGGATGTTTGTGTAATTCCCTTGACCAATAAACTAAATCAAATAAATTGATTTTTTTTTCTTTTGCATAGTTGAGTGTGAATGTAATACTGTTCTGGCCATAGGAAAAGAAACATGCAATGTAGCGTATGATAGACTAGATCATTGTTGTAAAACGTATCTTCAGTTTAAATATAGATTACTGGATCAAAAATGCAGTGTTATTTCAAAAGTTCAAATAACTTTCCAAATGACTTGGAACTCCCTATTTGATATGTATGGCGCTTAACATTAAATTATAAAATGTAGGTATTACAATAATCAATCATTCGGGCTGTAAAATATCCAAATACAAATCTTAGATTTAAGTGGAGGACTGTGAGTTTTCTATCTATCGTAAAACGATTACCGTTAACTTGATCGTCAATAATTTGCGGACTGTATGAAATATCGTTTATCAGTGTGTTAAGTGCAAAATCTTATCAGTTAAATAAGCTTGAAGTTAATTAATATTAAATAGCTAGTTCATTAAAGTACGTGGATTATATAGGAATTAGAAGTTAAAAGTACCTGTTATTTTTTTTCAAAAACTGGAGATGAAAAGTAAAGAAAAGGAAAAAAATACAAGTGACACATATGTTATTTACAAGATGAAATGAGAAGCGTGTAGGTATGCAAAAATGGACAAGTTTGTTATGGACATGGTGAGTGATACACAAGAGGTAGGAAATCGGCAAATGATAAATTATTTATGATCAATTTATTCAAACTATCTATGTTTCAAATACATAGATCGGGAAGATATTGGGTTAAATAAGCACAATAAAAAAACGTACTATTTCTCAACTTTATTCAACTAAACTTGCCAATCGCCATTTTCCACAGCAATTCAGTGCACTCTCAGATGTGCCTTTAATGGAACGTTGGGTCTGTGTCAGATGCTATTGGAAATTCACGGGCGGGCAAACACTTTTTGTGGAGGAGTTATTTCAATTTAATATGGTGCAAAAATATGGCACGCTACTAATTTTGAAAAGGCTTTCCCATAAGACGTGTACTGCCTATTTTTGTTGGACAGAGTATAGTAAACTGCTTTGAAATTAGAAGATAGTAAAGAAGTATCGTGCTATAAAACCTTTGTATTTGGCTGTTTAGAATTTTGCGCTAGTCCTTTTTAGTTGTTTATGTACATAATTATTATATGTAATTAACTTGACGAGTAAAAAAAAATCTTATTTCAATAAATTTCTTAGTCAAATCTTGTTAATTAACTTATTTTTATTCAACACGAATTCCTTCACACTTCTAAATACCTATGGATTCTTTTTATAATTGAAAATTCTAATCTTCCAGAAAAGGCAAAAACTACACCCCTTTTATTTATCAACCCAATACACAAAATAAGAATCACGTAGCTGTTACACCTTTTTTCTTCAACAGTTATTTCTTTTTGACTCAGTATCACAGAGCTATGAAATAATATCGCTTGGTGAGTCCTTTGCACAGAATTACAGTATTCGAATTTAAGACGATTATTTCAATTACAGAGTATTAAAAGATACCATTGTGGTACGTCAAGTAAAAGCGAAGTTCTTTCAAGCTTTCATTTTCGTTTAATATTATCCATTACTTTAATCATTGTTGGATATTATATTAATGTGGCCTGGGTCAACCTTTGACTCCACATTGTGACAGTTTTCGTTGAGCTGCTTTTCCAACCCCTGTTCACTCCAACTTATTGATTTTATTGGATTCCGCAAGAATCACAAAGTGTAAGAGAACTTCGAACAATAAAAATATTCGCTATGCAATTTGCCTAATGCGTATAATCATCATCATCATTACCATCGTTGTAGTGCTTTGAAATGGAACTCGAATGGATTTCACGCAATAAAAATACAACTTTAACTTAACACACGGTCGTCTTGCACTATTTAACGTGAATAGAAAGTTTTTTTATATTTTTTTTTTTTTATTTTGTTTTGTAACTTAAACCATTGTATTCATTTTTATTTTTATTATTTTCGGTTGTAGGTTCACTGAACTAAGTAAAGGAAGGTTACTGGTGTGTGATGCGATTCTGAATTGGGATATCGATCCAAAAATTAGAAAAAAAAAAGAAGAAGATAATATTGGAAATTGTTTTTCTAGAGATTTTCTTTTTGATGATGTTTCATAAACTTTTGTTTTTTCTTTTAACAAATGATTACATATTTGCACATACACATAGCTTTTCATCTAGGGTTGAATTAAGATGACTAAGAATTATATTATATTTTGGGAAAGTTAGCAATAAAAATAGAAAACTTATTTAGTTACTGGAATTGTGAAAACAAACGCCAAGGGTGTAATAAATCTGAATTTCTATCTCCATATTCTCTGCTTCTATTTTATTCTCTGCTCTCAATTCGGGGAGGATATTTATTTAATTTATTTGTTTTGTATTTTTTTGAACTCTAATGTGATTTTATTGCCTGGAGGATAGAGGCATATAAAGCGGGAACTAAAATATTTAATTAATGCTTGGGGCGTTGTTTATTGAGTATTGTATTTCGTCGACGTTCTTTTTTCGAAGAAAGATTTAATTTTCAATGTTATATAAACAAAGAATATAAAATTCGATGGTTTTATTGAACACTTTGAGAATTAACATTAGTTCAACCTGAAAAAAAACAAGGTTTGAGAAAGAAAGCAAGCTGAAAAGGGTCTCTTATATCTGTGACACACTCGAAGTACGGATGCTAATACCATAGTATATTTTCCACCAATGTGTCCCTGATATTAATTAAATAAATTGAGTTTGTTAGGGTTTAGATCTTTATTTTGTTTTTCGTATGTTTTCGATGTAATTACTTCTATTGAAAAGTGAAAAAACTCACGTACTCAACTAGTTTTCAGAGCTTCTAGTTCGTGTTAGTTTAAACATGAATTTAACAAATTCGAATTCAAATGCCGAATATAAGATTTTTTTCCACTGTATGTATTTTTTTTTTCTATTTTTCCATTTAGCGTTTACACATTTACTCGTTTTATTATTTTTATTGTTTAAAGAGATTTGTTTTAATCGATTTTGTTTAACTTTTCAGGCTCGTATATCGATGCTACTAGGTGAGCGGAAAGGCCTCGAGAGTCTTAAATCCGATCTAATACGCCGAATTAAAATGTTGGAATACGCTCTAAGGCAAGAGCGTGTTAAATTCCATCGTCTTAAATATGGCACTGATCCGCCTCAGTTAATGAATGAACTGAAACCGCCAAGCGATGAAACGGGCATTGGCAACGAAGTAGCACCTGACTCTGAGGTACCCTACAGTTCGGTCTCAAATACAACATGGCGACAAGGTCGTCAAATGCTGCGACAATATTTGCAGGAGATCGGCTACACAGACAATATTATCGATGTTCGCTCAAATCGTGTCCGTTCACTACTAGGTCTAAATAATAATTCCGAACAAGAGGAGAATGTTAGTCCCAATATAAATGGGAATGAAAATAACAAACGCGCCTCTGAGTCTGAAGGTAATATCCATACAAACAACAACAATTATAAAATAATTAATTTAAACGGTTTATTCAAAATTCGAAAGATATTTTTAATATTTCAGGTCGACGTACACCCGCCAAAAAAGCACAACAAATGAACGATGCCATGATGTTGGAGACCGAAGCCGCCGTAATGGCTAACTTTGAGTTTTTGGCTCAAACAGAAATGTCCGATGATGACGAAATTAATGACGACCTCGAAATGATGGCCGTCGATGATGAATCCGATGTAAAGACCACAAAACGAAACAAGGGCAAGGATATGATAAAGACTGAAGGTAAAGCTTTCAAACAAAACTGATCTTCTTCTAATCTTATATGCTTAACTTTTAAACTATATAAAGATTTTTGGCAAAATTAATAAAATTGCTAAATGTATATTTATTTTATTAAAAACAAAAGTTACTGTATCGAAAAATCTATTCTGCTGTAGCAATGTACTAAAGAAATATCAAATTAATAATCAATATTAATTAACACACGACCAAAACACTGAGCATTTTTATTTTCCTCTTAGATATAAACACCAAAAAAAAAACACATATACAAATAAAATGTTGGAATTAGGTGAAACTACGACATAACTAATTAAAAAAATAAAAAAACAAACACTAAAACGCTTTGCTTTTGTGCTTCTTTCACTCGATTACACTACATTCTTTTATACTTGATCATGTTTTAATCTTTCCATCACTTCCTTGCGTTTTTTTCTTATTCTTTCTGTGTGTTCCTCTTTTGTTTTTCGAGTAAGTTTTTCTTCTTTAAATATTTGTTGGTGCCTTAAACATTAACTGCTATCAGAAAATTTCAAAATGCGGTTCAATTACATTCTTTTATAGCATAAATAATTCAACTAGCCATCCGACACTGAAATTATTGTCTCCTTTTGCTTTAAAGAGGCATGATCAGTCTAATTTTTATATTCGACCAAAGAGTATTTAAGGCACTTTAATTAAATAATGGTATGTATTGGGAAGTGTATTGAGTAGGATATGGTTCACGTATAGCGAACGAAACAATCAATTTAAATGGGGATGGTACAGTTTGAGTCGTTTTTGACATTGATAAGTAATTCAATGTTATATCACTTGATTGTTTTGTTATTTTTAGCCTATAGATAAATAGCTGTGATATTTATCTATATAGTTATTATGAAAAGCACATTTTTGCTTTTGAATCTGAGCTGTAAACTTTCAAATGCCAGTATGAATCAACCTGTGCTTCGAACTTGAAAAAAAAAATAAAAAAAAAAACACTTGTTGTTTGTTGTACTTTGCTTATAAATCAACAAGAAGAAACAAAATGTACTTTGTTTTAAGTTATTTTTTTGGGTAGTGGCAATTTTATTATTTCAAGTAATTTTGAAATCCGATTCATCGATGAAATTTCGTCGTTAACTTGAGAGTTTCAACTTTTTTTACTTAAGCGGTATTGCATTGCACTTTTGTTTTAGACCTATTATACCTATAAGTATTAATATTTTTATTGTATATAAAGAAATGGTATCCAATTATACGTTTTAAAATTATTTTTTTTTTCACTTTTGATTAGAAGTTTACAAACAAAGAAAAATTTCACATAAAAGTTTGGGCGGAAAAATTGTCTGTGAAACGAGAAAATTGTCTTACTCCGATTTACAGGAGCGCGATAAAACTACATAATTTTCTTAGACTCAGTTTTTATGGCGAAATTTCAGGGTTAAACTTGAGTTAAATCTTGAAACAATGTTTTTCAACCAATTAAAATCCCGAGTTCACTCGGAGCTTAAGAGATTCTGCTTAGTTATATTTTTTTTTGGTCACGATTTTGAATTTTGTTATTACATATTTTAATTAAAGACGTAAAAGTAGAACTTGTAGGGTCTGCCTACTTTCAATTAATATGCTTAATACAGACAAATTTGGTTACATTGTGGATTGCAGACAAATTAATTGCAATTAATGTTTCGTAAAATATTGCAAACAGAATTTTTGAAGTACACAACTTATGCCAAAATCATGTTTCCAATTAAAACCTTAAATGACTTGGATATATTCCCTTCATATCAAATTAAAAAAAAAAAAACAATTATTATTTTTGATTTTGTTTTGCTGAAGTTTCTTTAGTGCATCGCTTGAAACGGAAAATGCGCATCTAACGAAAGAAATCAAATGGATGGTAAAACATTTGAAAATTCATCGAATTGGCTTTTTCGATTTTTATTTGAAGTTTTTTTTGTTTTGTTGAAAAAAAAAGATATAACGCATTTTTATTTTGCATTTGGTTTATTTTTCGGTTCTATTTACTTAAGTTTTATTCTTGTTATTTAGTTTTTCTCTAATTTTTTTCATTTTTAAAGATATTGATGCCGAGGTTGGGGAGCAGATTCTGAATGATATAAATCTATTAACTGAAGGTGCTTAAAAACATATAAGTTTAAATAAAAAATAGAAAATGCAATAAGTATTAGTAGATAAATAAATTCAAAACCAAAAAAAAAAAAAAAATACCTAAAACCTACCTCTCTTTCGAAAATTTAGTGCATGCATTAATGAATGACAAACCTATATAGAATTTTTAAATAAATTAATTATTACATACATATGTATATATTTATTCACTTTAGAAACAAATTTCATAATTTTATTTTACCATTTTCATTATCCTTTCTGTGTGTGTGTGTTATTTTTGTTTGAAGGATACTCCAATACTGACTCTACACGACGCAATCTTATCTCCGGAGATGAAGAAGTGGACGCTTCGCTGGGCCTTGGTGAATTGGCACAACTCACAGTCAATAACGAGGCTGAGAGTAATTATGACGTAGCAAATGCGAAAGATAGCGCTTATCGGAAAACATGGAATGCCAAATACACCCTACGATCACATTTTGACGGAGTACGTGCATTGATTTTCCATCCCGAAGAACCAGTTTTGATTACCGCCTCCGAAGATCACACTCTTAAGCTGTGGAACCTGCAGAAAACTGTTCAAGCCAAAAAGTCTGCTAGTCTCGACGTGGAACCGCTTTATACTTTTCGCGCCCACACCGGTCCCGTGTTGTGCCTCGCAATGTCGGCAAATGGTGATACATGCTATTCGGGTGGCTTAGATGGCAAAATTGAATGCTGGAAACTGCCAAGTTCGAGTATCGATCCATATGATTGCTACGATCCACAAGTGCATGCGGCAACACTTGATGGCCACACAGATGCTGTTTGGGGTCTGACCACCCACCAAGGTAATATTGTGTCGTGCTCAGCGGACAGTACGGTGAAACTTTGGTCTCCAAAGGCCAAGGAGCCACTACTAAAGACATACGCATCCGAAGCGGAAGGAATCCCCAGTTCTGTAGACTTTGTTCGCAACGAGGCAGGTCACATCGTGGTAGCCTATCAAAGTGCTCATTGTATTATCTATGACACCGAGACGGGCAAGCAGATTATAAAACTAGAGGCTGCGACCGAAATGTCTGGCAATACGGGTAAATTTATTAACAAAGTTGTTAGCCATCCGACGCTTCCGATCACAATTACCGCACACGAAGATCGTCACATTCGTTTCTGGGACAACACTAGCGGCACACTGGTGCATTCGATGGTTGCTCATCTCGAGCCGGTCACAAGTTTGGCCATTGATTCTCACGGATTGTATTTACTGTCCGGATCGCATGACTGTTCGATACGCCTGTGGAATCTGGACAACAAGACATGTGTGCAAGAGATTACCGCGCACCGCAAGAAATTCGACGAAAGTATATTTGACGTGGCCTTCCATGCCACAAAACCGTATATAGCGAGCGCAGGAGCGGATGGCCTTGCAAAGGTATTCGTCTAGGAAGCATTTTCATTTTTACAACTATACATATTATATATATAAATATTAATTATACTATAAACTATGTTATGAAAAAAAAAACCATCAGAAAGAAGGAAAAGCAAATTAATTAGTTATTTTTTAGATATAACAAAAGCATCTATATATTAAAATAATAATAATAATAAAAAAAATTAAAATCATATTAAATTATATACAAATTAAAAAAGTAATAATATGTAAAAACAAAAAAAGATCAATAAAAAAAATAAAATAAAATTATGATGGAAAATTTAATTAATTATATAGATGGTAAACAAAAAGAAGTAGTTGCACAGCATTTGGAATCACATGCGAGATTATTTAAATAGTAATACTAGTGGAAAAAGTAATAAAAGAGCAAACAAGGCGAATTATTTGATATGCATGTAATCGAAACAATTCTTCATAGTTTGCTTTGAAACACATAAAATAAATTTCAAAGAAAAGATATTTTTTGCTGGGCTTGAATTATTTTTGCTTTGTTTTGTTTTTATTATTCATTAGCAAGCAGATATGTATGTATGATGGATTGCTGATTTTTATAATCTATTGAAAGAAATAATTTTTAAAATTTTAACAAGAGAATCTCAAAAGAAAATTATATTTTTTTCTTTTTTTTATTGTCTGAACTTCTGAAGTCTAATCTGTGAAATTAATTTGGACAAGAGTACAGCAGACTCCAAAATATACAGATATTACATTTAATATGGGAGTAAGTTAAAAACTGTATAATTAACAATAATTATGCGTAATATTATAAGTGGATAGTTTTCAATTCAAATCAAGCCTTGAATAAAGCAATATTTAGAAATTCATAGACAAATAATATCGTTCATTATAACTAAAAGGGAATGTTTAATCAAAAAAAAAAAATTACATCAAAAGCACTTTCCCCTTTCATGTAACTCTGTAAGTCCAATTTCGATGTAAAACTGTTAATTTTTTTAGGACTACCGAAATGGTTTTTAATTTGAAAAAAATACTCCTATACAAGGTAAATACGATTATTTAAAAAAGTTTCAATTTCCATTTTAACTATCATGGATACGCGGGTTTAAGCTTCAAAAATCATTGCAAATGATGAAACCGCCCGAAAAAAGTAGTTCAAAAACTCAAATTACCAACCATGTAGAACCAATATGGCAAACCGTGTTTTTCTAAGAAGTTTAAAAATATTAAATAAAAAATGTTGGATTTGATGCCACACATGTAGGCTTGCAAATATAGTTATAAAAAGTCATCGGTGTCACAGTTATTGGCTATATTTAAGAAATTGGTTTATTTACTCAAACATACATAAATAGTTGACGACAGAAGTCTATGTTCCATGATTTATTTTGTAGCAAGCAACATTCAAAAAGTTTCTCAAACATGCAAAAAGTACAAACATACCCAAGTCTGCAAATTTCGACGCCTCGCTCTTCACGGTAGAGTCATTCCTTTTTTTGTCAATGGATTACATTGCATCCCCGGATCACAACGCAGCTGTCAGCTGAAACGATGAGCCCAGAAAAACCTGAAGATATTTCGTAAAAAGCAACTATTTTCGTATTCTTGAGATATTCCACACTGTCGAAGATTTGATTTAAATGCAGTCAGATACAATCGAAAACAATAAACACTCGATAAAACGTGAACATTTATCAGTAAAACATGTTTAGAAAGGTTGAGGATTTAGGATCTTCAAGATATTCCCCCATTGCAATGAATAAAAAAAGCTCAACTGTTTTCAACTCTTGTTTTGCAAGAAAAAATAGTCCTGATAAGGACATAATAACTATTAAATGCTAAAATGTGAATCTAAAATCATGCAGGTAAGGATCTCTTAAGTCATTTATAATAAAATGCAAATCCATTGTTGACAAAATCAAATAAAGTAATAATTTTTTTTTTCAATAAAAAACACTTAAGATGTTAAACGTCAAAAACTTCTTCACGTTCAATTGCATCATCGGAGTAAATAACTAATAAATTTAGTGCTAAAAACAATATGTAAACTGAAAATGTAACAACTAGCACAAGTGAAATGGAATATTTCAGAATATTAATAATTTAGAAAATGTATTCGCAAGAGTCATAGCTTAAATCATGTTTAATTCAAATTACCTTTAATTGCATTGGCACCACACCAATTGTCCTTTAATAACCGTGATAAATATGTGAATTAATGATCGGTGCTACAAACAAAGTTTATAATATTTCAAAATGATCGATTTTCTTCACCTAAACATTTTTTTTAAATAAATTCTGATAACATTTTTTCAAATTTTAAATCAATATTTTTGTTGGTGATCTGTTTTGGCGCTTTTGTTGTTGCTCGATTACAGTCATATCAAACTAGAATTTTTTTATTTCAAAGAAAATTCAGCAATAATGACTATAAAGAGATTTAAATTTTAAAATCTAAGCATTTAGGTATAGATGATATTAAAATAATAAAAAGAGAACAATTATAAAAACAGTTTTAATTGTTTTTACCTTCGTTGGTCTTTAGTTTTCATAAAGTTAAAATAATTTATGTGTCCACTTTGTTGTCTGCTTGAAAGAAAAGAAGCAAAAATCTGTGCAAAAAACGTCGCAATGATCTTTTAGTTTTTGATAAATTTTAAAAATTAAAATATAGTTTGAAAAGAAAAGTAAAAGTTATTCTAGTTTTAATATATTTGTAGATTTTATCTTCATTGAAATATACTTATAATTTAAAAATTATTCAAAATAAAACATGTATATGAATATATGTATGTATATTAGGATTTATATTAAATGCAAATAAAACAAGAAATATAAACAAAAAAAAACTAATAAAAATAATTAAAAAATATAGCAAAAACAAAAAAAAAACATTCTAGGAACGAACATGGAATACAATATGATATTCAAAAATACTGCATGATACATGTAACACATAAATACATATAAATTTTCCCATTTTTACAGAATAATAAAGTAAACAAAAAAAAAAACAACAAGCAAACAAAACTTGTGAAGTAGAACAAAAAAATAATCTAGAATTATTAAAAATCTAATTGAAACATGAGATTTTTAAGTAATAATATTTATGGCTAAGGAACTATTATAACAGTTATTACTATTATGAGATGAAAACAAAAAAAAATCAATAATGATGATTGTATGATCCAAGGTTTTAAAAGAACTAAAATGCAAAATGAAATTAATAAAAACAAATAAAAACATACATATAGATTTAAAATATTTATATAACATCGTCTAAATTATATAGATATGTTTTCATTTAGTTCTCTTGTTTCATTTCATTCAAAACATTAGGTTTTTCTTTTTTGTATTTTTATGTAAATTATAGAAAGAGACACAAAATTATTTCGAAAAATTAAGTTTTATAATGTCTTTTATTTCGTTTTGAAGTTATTGTGAACAAAAAACTTTCAAAACTGAAAATAAGCTTCTAATAAAGATCCTAGGCCTTATCGGCTCCCCGCCTTCAAAATTTAAATGTTCAGAATGTAATCCGCACTGCGCAATCATTTTCATCTAGCTTTTCATATACAGTATGAGTATCAAGTGTTTTTTATTGCAAACTTATATCAATTGAAGCATCATTTTCAAGCATAAAAGCATAAAGAAATCCACCATTATTCCGTACCGTAAGGCGTTTTACGAAATGGACAGTAAAACGACACAGCTCCAGACCCGTTAATTGGCGTTTAAGTAAAACTAAAACTTTACCGCTCTCTTCGCTCTTCACCCTTCGTCTAAAGACTCAAATTGCCATTTCTAGAGCCGTGTCGTTTTAATAAAACGCATTACGGAAAAAGCGTGATTGATTCTTTTTTGCTGATCAAGCACCGTTGCGCATACGTTTTTCAAAAATGACCTTAATGAATTTAAATTTACCCAAATTAATTTTGCATTTGATGTCGCGGGTCTATTGATCTCAAAAATAGCATTAAGGTTTTATTTATTATTTTTAGGTCCAGTTTTGTCAGTGTATGAGTGAACTCCAAGTTACATCAGAGTTAGTTAATCCTGCAAATAATTTAATCCCGAGTTAACTCAAAAGTAGATTTTCGGACGAGAATTAAATTTAACTCCTAGTTGTCAAAAATCTACCGACATCGAAGTGCAACAGTAGCCGCATTTTATTTGTCGTTTTTTTATAAGCCGTGTTTTATTATCTACAGATCTGGATCAGGATCATTTTTTAACACGTAATACAACAACAACTTGGGACCCTGCTCTCTATCTGGATCTGTTTTAAAGATCCGAAAATTAGTTCCCACTCTTGCGGGTAGATGGCTTCTCATGGTTAGGTAGTGTGAAATGTAGTGTACAAAAAAAAGACAACAAACACATAAAAAATAAACCAACGTAAAGAAAATAGAGACAGGTATTCAACACAATTGTCACTAAGATCCGTTTCGTTTTATTTTCATGCGATGATCCTGATCCCGATCCGTAGATAATAAAACACGGCTATAAGGTGTGTTTTATTATCTACGGATCTGGATCAGGATCATTTTTTAATACGTAATACAACAACAACTTGGGATCCTGCTCTCTATCTGGATCTTTTTTAAAGATCCGAAAATTAATTCTCACTCTTGCGGGTAGATGGCTTTTGATGGTACGGAAGTGTGAAATGTTGTGTAAGGAAAAAAGACAAAAATACATGAAAATAAACCAACGTAAGGAAAATAGAGACAGGTATACAACACAATTGTCACTAAGATCCGATTCGTTTTATTTTCATGCGATGATCTTGATCCAGATCCGTAGATAATAGCCGTGTTTTATTATCTACGGGTCTAGATCAGGATCATCCCATGAAAATAAAACGATACGGATCTTAGTGACAACTGTGTTGTATACCTATCTCTATTTTCCTTACGTTGGTTTATTTTACATGCATTTGTTGTCTTTTTTCTCTACACCACATTTCACACTGCCTTACCTAGATAAGCCATCTACCCGCAAGAGTGGGAACTAGTTTTCGGATCTTCAAAACAGATCCAGATAGAGAGCAGGATCCCAAGTTGTTGTTGTATTACGTGTTAAAAAATGATCCTGATCCAGATCCGTAGATAATAAAACACGGCTAATAAAACACGGCTATTATCAGTTTCTATCGGGATCACGTTTCATGAACCAAAAATTTAGTTTTCACTCTTGCGGGTAGATGGCTTCTCACGGTAAGGTAGTGTGAATTGTAGTGTTAAGAGAAAAGACAACGAATAAAACAAAATAAACAAACGTAAGGAAAAAAGAGATAGGTATACAATACAGCTGTCACTAAGATTCGTGTTGTTTTATTTTCATGAGATGATCCATAGCTGTATTTTATTTTCCCCCAGATCGGATTCGGATTGGATTTGCACACGAAAATACATGTATTACAAAAACAACTCAAGATCCAGCTTTGCTTTTGGATTTGGATTTCCAAATCCATTTTGAACACACACCCTTAGTACTTCCTTGCAAAAATTAGTTTTAACGCTGAAGAGTATGTAGATGGCTTTTTGAGTAAAAAAAAGACAACGAACACATTCAAATAAATAAACAAAAGGAAAAAAAGAGTTAGGTATATAAGACTATTTTCACCGTGATCCTATTGTGGCTGATTACATGGGTCGTTTTACTGAAGAGCGCATCGCGTGAGAGAGGTAGATTTTATGTGCGTAAAAAAGAGAAGGTGGAATCTACCTTCTCTTTTTTACCCACATGAATTCTACCTGTCTCATGCGATGCGCTCTTTAGTAAAACGACCCATGTAATCAGGCACATTTGTTTTATTATCATGATCTGATCCGGATCAGATATGGAGGATCATAAAATGCAGCTCATATGGATCATGCGGCTATTTTATATATAACACAAAACAATTTTAAATACTGAAAAGCAATCGTCAGTCAGCGAAAGCAAATTTGAACACAAAACGCCTGGGATGAATTAAATCCTTGTTAAGTATATGGCTTCCTTCTTTCGCCTCAAACATGTTCACTATAAAAGAAAGACTTTGGAAATACATTTTTAAGAAATCAAGAGACTTATTTTAACATACATACACACTTCACTAACTTCCAAATCACACTCATTTATTTACTAAACCCAATTTTTTGACAAATAACAATAGGCGCAACGCAGTGCTGGGGGATGATAGAAGAAATTCCTTTTTGAGAGAATTTCTACCAAAAAAGAAATTTGATTCTAAATATAAGATAGAATTTGAGTAAGAGAAAAAAGCGTGAATTACCAAGGGATCGCTGAGATTTTTTAAGTGAAACAAAATATCCTTGATGCTCAATTTTTCCGGAGATTTCTATAAAGAAATGCTTTTTGTTTGATTTCAAAATGTTGTTACTTAACTAAACCAGCTGTTCGTTTGACATTTAAGTTGTAATTCTTCGGACGTGTGTACAATGGAAAGGTGTAGTTCATACAAAACAAAGACATACTCTCAATAAATATTAAAATATATTGAACTTGCTACAACCTAATTTTTAATTGGAAAATTGAAAGGCAAACAAAAATTATTTGTGAAGAAAAAAGAATTTTCGGATTGGTTGATGGGACTTTTGTAAACAAAAATGTCCCTTAGCACTGTTGTAAAGCTAGTTGTGCTTAAAAAATACACATGGAGCGTTTGTTTCTGTTTCCACTTCAAGAAAACAATAAAATTAATTTTGTATTCGACATCATCTGCATTTAATTTTATTTTAATAAATTTATTTAAGGATACATTTTTTTTCACCGAATCAAAAAAAATCAAAAAAAAAAATCGTCATCTGCCTAGATAAGGTTTGTTCCCTTAAAATTTCCCCCACAGCCGTGACATTCATGAGCCATTTTATTATTGTTTATGCGTATTGGTGTTCTACTTTTCTACAAAAGTAAAAGTTAAGAACGCTTTAACTTTTACTTATTTGTAAAATTTGAGAAAGGTGATAGAATTGAGTGCTGCGTTGAAAAAAGACAAAGCATTTTGTTCACTTTTGTACAAAAGTGAGTTGAATGCAGTTAAACCTTACCCTTTAAGATATTGTATAAGCAAAAAGGCGATATTTTTGTCTACTTACCATTATGAACTTATCGGTCTTAAAAAAGATACAATTTTTGTAGTAAATTGCATGATTTAAGGCTTAACTACATAAGCCAAAAAGTACTTTTGTACAAAAGTAAAAATATTTTTTTTCCCGCTACCGCAGTTGTTTTGTAAAAAAAATATACAAATTTTTTTTTAAACCAAAATTTAACCTTTCTGCATCATTTTTAAAAGTTTTCCAGTCAGAAAAACTTTTCCAAAATGAGTGAAAATTTTCTCTTTTGTACTTTTTCACTTTTTGGGCTTATGTAGCTAAGCCTTTACAAATTTACTCGTTTTGTCGTCACATTTTAATTTTTTGATAAAAAAAAGATTGTCCCCACTGCGCTGCTACGTAAATTGGGTTCACATTTTTTTACGGCAAACAAAACCTGAAAATTAAAAAAAAAAATTACGAATATTTTGCCCGTAGAAATTAGATAGCATCATAATTCTATATTTATGGTTCAGCTGTTATGATATCGTTTCAATCAAGTACATAATGATTAAAATGTTTGATAAGACAGCAAGGCATGGTAGGTACTATTTTTTACAAGAATTTTTGCGGTACAGTTAAACCGGTTGTAAATAAATCAAAATCTGTTGGCAATTGGTAAAATGCATTGAAGTATGTGTCAGACAGTTAGAGTGAAGCCAGTCATGAGAAAAATTATAATAATAAATTGTTGGTAAGTACTATATTATTTTTTTTTAAATAGGAGCCTGACTTATAAGCTGTACAATAATTCACAAAGTATTTAGATTTTTTTTTTTTTTTTAAAGAGCATGTTATGTACAGTCTTACAAATTTAACTGGTAATACGGTATATTTAAGGTACATGCACTTAAATAAATTATCATTTACATTGTTTTTTTTTTTACTAAACATTTATTTTTCTGTGTTCCAAGGCTACTTTTCCTAAGTTGAACATAACAACAAATCCCAACTCAAAAGGTTCTCGAATTAATTAGAAATGTACAAAACTATTGGATGTGTATTTACATATCGCCGACTTAAAAAAAATTCATATGTACATTTATATTGGAGGAGCGCGCTTCGAACAACAACAATCAATGTAAAATCGATGCTCGAATTTTTGTATCGTAGCTCCAAAAGTACACAAAAACTTTTTAACCAAATAGTGAGGTTTCTGATAGAAAAAAAATACGTTGACAAAATTTAACTGATCTTGTAAAGCAGAATGAAAAAAATACTTTGTCAGTGGGTTTTAAGCCGCTTAATTTAAATCTGAACTGAGAATTAAATCTTCAGTTCAGGTATTCGACAAAAATGCAAATATTATAGCTTTGTGACCAAAGCCAAACAAATGCGATTATGCTTTATTTATTCTTTTCCGTTTGTTAATTTTCAGATCTTTCCAATATTTTTTTTCTTTCGGGAAATCGATAGTTGAGTTGAAAAAAAAGTTGTTTTATTAGAGGCTTTGTGAGACCACAAACTATAATTTTTTCTAAAACTTACTTTACCCAATAACTTCTTTGAGAGTACAGAAGAGATCCTTATTTGATATCAAAACATATACAAATTTATTAAATACAGTTGAAACTCGATTAACAATAGCTGGGACGGAGCTCATCACGGGTAATCGAAAATTCCGGTTAGTACACTTTGTTTGTAACTTAAGATACTCCACCAAAAACTGAATAAAATCCATCACAAACAATCTAAAACACAACCCGAAAAGTGTATAGTCCTGTAACTTCTTTTTGCGAGATATCTAAATGCAATCCAACAGGTACAGGAATTCCGTTAGTTTTTAGAAGAGAAGTAAACTTGTTTGGTCTAATTGTGGTTAATTCAGAATATTTCAGATTTGAAATAACAATTTTCATATTTCTTGAGGATTCAAAGAGAGATAACGATTTGTTATTTTTTTTACTATCGATGCTATCATATAACTTCACGAATTTCAAATAATAAATAATGAGGGCACCTTTATCGAAATAAATTATTTTACGGTTTTTCGCCACGCAGAAAAGCCCATTCATTTATTATGTTTATTTACTTCGTACATATTTTTACCTTACATTTATTTGTATTTTTTCATTAAATTATTTTTAAACTCAACCGACGTCAGCAGCTATTTAATTACCCGGTATCTCTCAATTGCTCATAGCGACACCTTCATTCCAACAATTGCTTTAAATTGTATGCGGATATGGAAAACAAAAGTGAATTCATCCATTTTTGTTCAGATCTTTTGCAGTTACAAGTTTTACTTCCCAACATAAATAAATTTTATTACTGTTTATCTGAAAAATAATTCAACATACATTTTAGGGTATGTATTTGATATTTGAATTAATCAATATATGATATTCTTTTTTGACCTGAAAAACTTACTACAGAGCAATCAAAATTGAGACATAAATCTCTTTCAATTTCCCTCAACCTATCAAGATGGCTATTGACATGAACTTGATTTCACTTAAGGACGGTGGTAGGTTTGCTATGAGCTGGATTGCAGGAACCAATCCAAAAGCCTTACGCTCAACTTTCCAACGCCATCAAATCTACTCGGTTGATGTTACACAAGTGTGGTAAATTTTCATCATCTTTATTAAAAAATATATATATATATATATTCCGTGAATTCGCTTTTAATAATTTTTGTAGCGAAGACATGATAGAATCGGTGAAAATGAAAGAAGATAAACTTTCATTTCGTATCCTTTTTAGACTGTGCTTTGGAACTATTCATATATATGCTGAACAGGTTCGGCACTTGTATGGTAAATTACATTTTTCTAATAAAAAATCATTTTTAAATGGGTCGGTATCTTTTTCCAGATGTAACTTTGAATTTCGTCTGTTTCAATACATTTATAATGAAGCAATACTCTCGCAAAAGACTAAGGTAGGTTGGAATGATTCAGATGAGATTTCTGGGATATCACTTAACCGCTTCCTTTGCGAATTATGTGAAGCGTTAGCAAAAGTTAAAAATTGTCACTGAAATCTCAGAATTATGAACTGCTTTATCAATGTTTTCTCTTCGACGAACTTGTTTTAATCGTTTTTGATATAGCTCGACGGTTGCCGATAATTCAAGCAACAAGAGAATTCGTTTAGAATCATCTGATGATCTAGACATTGCAAGTCTTTTGATGGAATCTGAAATATTTAATAATTACACTGAAGAAAAATTCCAATTTCCCAATGAAGTGGTGGGTAAATCATTTTAAACTATTTATAAAATTAAATAGTGCTTTTTTTGGCTTTTGTATATCGGTAGGGCCACAAAAACAGCTGCAACACAACAAAGAATACTTCAACGTGTATTCAAATAAAGCAAATTACTATACGTCATGTCAGTTGGGACAACCCAATGCCAGAGGAAGAAGACGCATTTGGAGATGCATCGCAGGATGATAGAAGTATACTTCTATCCGGTTTAAATGGTAATTGGTTTGACAAAAATAATTCTTTGTTGCAATTTGTAGCTTATTTTGAATTTATATAACAGATAGTTTGAGGAAACCTCCCAGTCAAAAACGAAAGGTATACAAAAGTTATATTTAAATTTTGTTTTTATAAATCACTATTTTTTTACAGCCGTGTTATAGCACATCTGAATGCTCACCGATCAAAAGACCGTGTCGTAAGTTTTTTTTAATTTTAACAAAAAAATAACTAATTTTTTTTTAAATTTATTAGTCATAAATGACTCCTTTGAAGATGTTCGCTGCGATACATCCATTAACAATGAAACAATGTCCGAGGCTGGCCTGTAGGTTTTAGACGCCAAAAGTAAATAATGAAATTTCTTTAATATTTATTTTAATTTTTGTTTAGCGGTTCCCTTAATCAAACGATACAGGAATCAGAAAAAAACACTACCGATTTCAACGACAAGTAATTCTTTTGTATAATATGTTATTACAACAATACATACTTTTGTTAATTTTAGTGACATAACTCAAATCGATTTTGAATCCACACGCGAAGATAATATGTTTTCAAACGATCTGCAATCAGAAAATCTTATCGATCATTATGCACTAGAGGTTTATAATTTAGTACTCAAAGTGAGGTGATATTTCAAATACATATTCTGTTTTTACTTATAGGACTCAAATGATATTCCATTGCCCGATATATTGCCAGAATATATAATGCAAAATGATGAAGATAATTTTGTAGACAATACTAGCAGAATCGATTCACTGAATTGTAGTTTTTCCTTGGATGAGGTTCCCAGAAGCACAACTTTGGTAGGGAGGAAACGTAAACGACCGCAACTTATAATTGATACCTACACCAAAATTCCCAAGACAGATTTGGGAAATATTTGGAAGCATTGTTATGATATTGTAAGCATTAATAGACGAATTTTCTAACAGTCAATAAGTAAGAAGTAAATTTTAGAATAAAACGGACCACCTTGCTTCAACTAAAGAACCTAGGAAGCCAATTGTATTCAATAAACGAATCATAAGTCGACGGTAGTTTAATTTAATTTAACTACGTACATATGTATTTAATGATCGTTACTTTTTTTTTTAAAGATTACAAAGTGATAAATTGCTCACCTGTTTCAATGCAAATGTGAAACTTCGAATGCAGCAAAATCAAGATTATAATCGACAGCTTATTGTTGAAGATATTCTAGGCGATGATTTTGACGAGTTTAAAAGTTTGTTTAAAATAAAAACAAGTTATGTGGAAACTATCGGCCGGAGAAAACCCAGAATTAAAACAAATATTGACAAAATACACCAATTTGATGAACACAATAATGGCACTATCCATAATAAAAATAATATTACAATTAGTAGAATTATTAATGATCATAATAATAATATGCAAATAATTGAAGAAGACCAAAACCATCTACAAGTTGAATTAAATGAGTTTAATCGTTATGAAACTCAAAGAAGTCGTTTGACAATAAACTGTTCACTGGATCAGGTATGTATGTGTACTATGTTACAACTTTAACGTATGTCTTATTAGGTTTAAAATTGAAAATAAAAATAAATTATGTAAATAAATTATCTGTTCTTATTGTTCAAGCAACTCAGAACTTTAAAAATTAAAATTACAAAAATATGTACACATACATTGGTAGTTTAAAGAGAAACGTTATTCTTACAAAATTAAAATTCGCTGGCAAGATTTTCCTAGAAATATATTTAGCTTTTATGTACATAGGTGTTTGAAGGCAAGATTCTAGATGTTTAAATATCAACAACTATTGTCCTTTTGAGGTTTCGAGACTATTGGCCAAACTAAATTAACTAAATTCCTCAGATAAACCTTCATTCTAAAGGCCAAATTTACTAAATTAAAAGAAAATAATGATAATTTTAAAAACTTCCAGATTGATCCCTTTGCGATTTCTTTCGACTTCCCACTTGAAGCTGGAACTCAGAGGTATGTAAATAAATCAAACGATTTATCATTTTTAAATTGAACTGAAATAAATGAAATTGTTCTAGATCTGAATGGGGGAAGGAAGGAATTATGACTAAACTGCTCTTTGCTTGGATATCAGAAGATTCTATCGTTAACATGAAATCAATAATCGTCGGTGCCAATCGTATCAATGCAGCTTTGGCATTTCATACGCTATTGGGTATGGAGTTCTTTAAATCAACTAAATAAAATATTTTATTGTCTTTTTTACAGATCTATCTGGTCAGCAATACATTGAAATAGTAAAAGACCAAAATAATTCAATAGAATCAATCAAAATGGGTCCCGAGATAATTAAGAAGATAAATGAGTCCTGTGCGTGAATATCAAAACACGCAACTGTTAAAAATGTTGTTTCTTTTGTAATTTAATTTAATAATTAAATTGTAACATTCAATTATAAAGATTTTCTTTTAAATGCCTATCTGTTGGGCAAGACCTGTGTAAATATGCAAGGTGATGAAACCGATTCCAGCGGCGGTCAAAGCCTTGAATGCAATAGTTGTCCAAATGCCCAAAGAGAGAACACTCAATAGTCCTTCGAGCCAAACGCCCTTGAAGACAGTTGCAATCAACAAGAATGTTACCAAGGGTTTAAGTTTTTTGTTCACATCATGACGTGTAAACAGCCAGATAAGTGTAGCTGAAGAAATGTGTTGAATCTAAGTGATAAAGCAAGATAAAAGATAAGATTGTGAATGTATGGTTTCTCTGGAAAGCAAAACTTACTAGTAGAACGTTCGATTCTAAACATTTCTGAATATACATCCAACTGAATTCGGCTCCGCGAGCTCCAACCCATAACATAAGACCACGTGAGAGGATTACTTCAGCGGCAGCCCATCCCAAACCGGCTGTTATGAGCTTACTATGGCCTTTTCCAGGAATTCTAGACAGAATCACTGCAAAGCCAAGCAGGTCGGCGATGTCAACACTGCAGCGCAGGAGTTCCTAAAATTTTAATACAATTTATATAAATTGCAATAACTAAATTCTAGAATATTAATCTTACTGAAAGGAATACAAACTCCCCAGTAGAAGTGAGCATTTCCGAATCAAAGAATGTTGCTAGAACCAACATTTTACATAATTGAGTAAAAATGTATATTCCTCCTGCTTGAATGCATTTCCAAAATGCTCCATATTCCGACCTAAAAGAAGTACATTCAATTAGATAAATTCAGCTTACGCAAATGAATGAATTATTATGGAAAACATGAGGGTTAATTAATTGAAGTCTTTTCACTTACAATCCAGAATATTTGTAGGTCATGTAATATGGCACATAGACTAATGCTATACAATTACCAAAGTGATATAAAGTCATTTTTATCTTAAGTTTAATTGAATAGACCTAATTTAATTAATAAGTTGAAATAAAATATTACTTCGCGCGGCAGTAAATTTTTAGTGAGAATTTTTTTTTATTTTTCTGCAGACCGATTTGAAACGTCATATGTCAGTGATGAAAGTGACACTAACAGTGGCGGCCTTAAAATTTAATCAAAGGAGAGTTTTGTACTAGAATATCGTTTGCTATAAAGCCCAGGGGCCGAATTACCGCATCAGTTATCGAGTAATACGTGACTGAATTATGTGAGTTTGGCATTACCAAAGGTTTTAAGGCTGTCCCAAACCAACGCGAAACATTCGCGCGAATATGCGACGACTGAATAATGTTCGAAGATTCGCATCGCGCCAGTGTGGGCGCTCCCATTAATCTCCATGTAAATAAATTAAGACAGGTGGAAGTTTCGTTGTCGCGCCGAATGTTTCGCGTTGGTTTGGGAGAGCCTTTACTCGTACATTCGATCACTGATGGCACTCACTCGATCAGTCACTGATGCGGTAATTTGGTCCCAGATTTACATTAATGATGGATTTACATGTATCTGCATCTGCAAATTTGAAGAAAAGTAGAGCGGGATGGATTTATACCAAAAAACGAATGAGTGAAAGAGGATACCATGAAGAGGAACATGTACGTGTTCATAATCTGCATTATGGCGCTTCCTATAATCTTCATCTATGAAGATCTCTGCATTTTGGTCTTCTCTATCTATTCAACAAATGTAACTTTCATATCTTACATCCCTGTTTTTTTGCAGAGCTCGCATGAAGATCAATGTAAATCCACTATAAAACTACTTTCGTGAAATCTAAACTACATTCAAACCATTTTGCAAAATGTATAAAAGTGAACGAAATACACACATATTCCAGCGACATCTGCTTTCGAGATAATTTACAAAAAAATTATCATTTCTTTAAAAAAAACCTAGAACCACACACCACCTCAAAAAAATGCAAATCCATTTAAAAAAAAACTACATTATCTCAAATTAATACTTTTTGAACCAGAAATGTGTAGTTTACAACGACGACACACAACGTATGTGTAGAATTAGGGAGCACAACAAAGGCCTGTCTATAAATTTACAACACTCCTTTTTTTTATTTGAATTAATTTTTTCCCGAGCGAAACCAAAAGAAATTAGTAAACTAAACTCTAGATAAAGGTATATTCGTGGTTTGTTCCATTCAAATTTCCCCGAATAAATAAACCAAACTAATTAAAATATTTGTTTGAGCAAGAGATTTCGTAAATGCTTCTGATAAGTTGCACTGTGTAACAGTCTAGTGTTCATCTTGTATTCTACTACAATATTCCATTTTTCTCTCTGCTTACAGTTCTGCCATCTACAAATTCATACTGCAAGTATATTTTGCTAATGTCATTTTTGACAAGTACACGTATCAACTGTCATCCAGTTTCACTTTGTGCGAAAGGTGTTTTTCTTTTTATTTTTAATTTTTAATTTAACAATATCTGAAGAAATTAAGTTATAAATTATATTTGAAAGTATCAAATTGTTTTCAAATATAATCTACAACTTCAAAAATTACAAAGAAAAATAATACAACTCGCCCTCCAGTTGAAGAAAAACAAAAATAAAAAAAACTCAAGGACGTAGACAAAACGACCATTGCTGAGTCACTTGTGAAAATTAAAGAAAAACAAAAGAGAGAACCCTTTTGTATCAAAGATTGTGAGATTGAGAACTAAGGAATTAATTTAAATATTAATGCATATTAAACACCTCATTAGCATCCATTAATATTTTAATTTTAATTTGTGGATTATGAGATGCACACTAGACGTCGCTTACATTCAGGAGTTTTCACTGACGCAGCTGACGAAAGTTTAAGCGGCACAGTAACCACAACGATTCCATCGTCTGTTGTCGTTGACACACAACTTGACTTGCAGCTCCAAGAATCGGATGATAATAAGAAATATTCAAAAGGTTGGAACTTCCGCAACTTTTCGAATCGCATCCAAATATCATCGGGGAATGCCCTAAGGGCATTAATACAAACTCCACTCACATCAGCAATAGTACCGGACTCCCAGGGCATTTCGTATTTCGGTTCACCGCAACACAGTCAGGGAAATCAGTTGAATCAATTCGAAGACGACTTTGGTGATTCGTTGGAAGAACCGTTTGACAAAGATAAAATAATCGTAATGGCAGCTCGAGACCGAACGAACGAATTTGCGAATGCGATACGTTCGCTGCAAAGTAGGAATATATCGCGGGCAGTTAGTGTGAAGGATCCACGCAAAGCCCGACAAATTCAGAGTCATTCAGAGTTTATGATGGTGGCGAAATTAGTTGGCAAGAATATTGCCAGCACTTATGCCAAGCTGGAGAAACTAACACTTTGTAAGTAGAAGAATCATGCTTTTTATTTTTACTTGACTGGTGTTAACATTACGTCGTTTAATGTAAAACGCGCTACAGAAGTTTACATTTGTAAAATCGCTATTTTGTTATTTTCCTATCAAACCTTTTCAGCAGCACCTTCCTAAGCTGTTTGTCGAGCTTCTTTCTCATAGGTTCAATTCAGATCTAGAGTTCCTTTTTTCTCGAATTCAAAACCGTATCTACGTATTTATATACTTCCGACGATTTCCGAATATCAGAATAGATAATTATTTTTATATCTTAACAGCTTATTTAGTGAATTTTTTGCATACCTTTCTGACATATTTTCTGACGTTAAAACAATTTAATAATTTTTAATTTTAGTGGCAAGAAAGAAGAGTCTCTTCGATGATAGACCCCAGGAAATTCAAGAGCTCACATACATCATTAAAGGCGATCTAAATGCGCTTAACCAGCAAATAGCACGCCTCCAAGACATTTCAAAAGACCAACGTCGAACCACCAATGGCAAGCATTTGGTATCACATTCCTCAAATATGGTACTCGCATTACAATCCAAGTTGGCCAGCATGAGTACCGATTTCAAGCAGATCCTCGAAGTGCGAACTGAAAATTTAAAACAACAAAAAACCCGACGTGACCAATTTAGTCAAGGCCCAATGACAAGTAGAATGTCAGCTGCAACAGCTAAACAAGGTAGTCTCCTCCTCAGCGAAGAGAATCAAATCAGCATTGATATGTCCGCTGATGAGAATCGTCCACTTCTTGCCGGTCCATCTGGACATTCAAATCAAATACAAGCCCAACAGCAAATGGTGTTGTACGATGAATCTGATAATTACGTCCAACAACGAGCTGAAACTATGCAAAATATCGAAAGTACAATCGTAGAGTTGGGTGGAATATTCCAACAGCTGGCACACATGGTAAAGGAACAAGAAGAAATCGTTGAACGAATCGATACGAATGTGCAAGACGCTGAGCTTAACATAGAGGCTGCTCATGGAGAGATTCTCAAATATTTCCAATCCGTATCGAAAAATCGCTGGTTAATGATTAAAATATTTGGCGTTCTGATATTCTTCTTTATTTTCTTTGTTGTATTTTTAGCGTAATAATTATTATTAAATATTATTTCAAATTCTATATATTGTAAACTGTAAAATGTTTTGTTTTATTTTCTTTTTCTCTTTTTTGATTGGAAATTATTAAAATTATGAAATATTAATCTAAACTAACGCATTTGCACATTTATGCAACTTAAGAGCAAACAAGTTTGACCCAATGACAAATAACATTTCCCCAAAAGCAAATGTATTTAACTCAAATGAAAAACAATTTTAACAAAGATTGAATATAAACTATAAAAACTTAGTAAAGGGTTCAACCAAAACAAAACTTTATTTAATTTTATAACTTAGGATATGTATTTTATTAAAAAAGAATAAATAAATATGTTCTGATTAAAATAATTATTAATAGTTTAAACTGATTTACTTTTGGGTTAAATATATTTGCGTTTGGGTTAAATTTATATAAAATTGGTTTAAACTTATTCGGTATATGGTTAATCAAATGTGCGAATGCTATAATATAAAATGTAAAGAAAATATTTAAATAAATACAAAAAAAATAAATTAATTCAAACACCTACAAAGATTTTATTTTTTAAATTAAATACAGAGTTGTTATTTTTCTTTTTTATTTGGTTTCTTCTATCAATTGAAAACGATTAGATTAGAATTTCATAATTAGAGGCCACAGAGTTTTTGGTGAAAAACTTTTAATCATAACAATTACATCACACGTTGAAATATGGGTTTCAAATTTGAGTCTAACCCTGAGGCCTTACGAGCGATTATTCGCTAGCAAGTTGATATACAAACATTTTTTTACTAATACACAGAAACTTTAGCAACACGCTAGCTACTCTCTCTTCAACTGGCTTGCCTTTTTCGAAGCAGTTGAGAAGCGAGTAGAGCAGCGAATGGATCCAAATACAAATAGCAATTTGACGGTTAATATAATGTAGTTAGCCAACTCGCTAGCAGGTCAGGTACTCACTCGTTTGACCTCAGTGTAACGCATTACTCACCTAGCGAGTATTACGGTGGAATTGTTGCAGTCGTAAAATAATGTGAGGCGACAACCTTTGCAGCAGTGTTCGAGAGATCCAATGTTTCCGTTATAGTAGTTGCATCACCAATCACTTTGAGGGGCTATCATTGAAAAATAAGAAGAAAAAAGAAAACATAAGAAAAAATGAGAGATGTGAGAGCGTATTTAGCATCGACGACGTGAACATACTCATTCAGCCCTATTCTGCTAAACGTTCGTGTGAACATTAGCATTCTGCTATTCGCGGGAAGGAAATGATTGTTTCATAATGCGTATAAAGTGCGATTCAAATATAATTAAGACAATAAGATTACAATTTCAAAAACAAATACTGGTTAAGATTTGCATTGAAAAGACATAAGTTTTAAATAAATAATTTGTGGCAATTTGAATGAAACATTCACTTGAATCGAAAGATTCGATCAAAGCGGATAGCAGAATAGGTCTGATTGTTTCTTGTGTGAGAATATTTTATCGTATCGAGATTGGTGATATACGGTGTGTCTGGCCTAATGGTCATAAAAGCTGACATATTTCGGGAGTGGATGTTCGATTACCAAAATATGAGTAGGTACACGTTTGTTTATAAGTGTATTTGTCCTAATATCGAACACAAAACTCTGCAAGTTTTTTTTCTCAGCTTTTGGTGGGGGTGCCTATCACTTAAAACATTTTTTTTTTAAAAGCAAATCACGTTTTGTCAAGGAGGGCCGTCGAGGGAAGTCTTGGGTCCGTGATCGATTGCAGGTTGTGGTTTTGAGTTCGTTGGAAAAAAGCAGGTTCTACTACAATATTTGTAACTTACATGGTGTTTTTCAAACAGATTAAATAGAAATTCAAAGTATCGTTAGGTTTTCTTTCGCCAATTTTGAAAAATTAGATATGTTAAGATTGTTGGATTTTTTTTTCACGAATTGGTTGCAAATATTCTTTATTTAGAGAAATAGCACATATTTATTTCAAAAGTGTTTTTATAGACGCATCATTTTCTTTCATAAATTTCCATTGAAGTTGTTTTTATTCCACGAAATTTGTTTTTGGTACATTTATACTTACAATTAGTCAAAATATGTATTAAGGGATCAGAAATTTAAAAAATTGTAAATTTGAAAGGCTGTAACTTCGTGAACAATAGTCGTATTGAGAAAAACTTAAGTGTTTTAAATCTTGAAATATGTTGAGATGAAAAAAGTGTCCGGGTTTCGCGTTCGGCACAATTGAAGCATCATTTATCCAGTGCAAAAACCAGACACTTTTTACTTGCGATATACAGGTACTATATGGTCAAGGTACATATATTTTTGTTCAGTTCTGCGCATCTGTGAAAATGGCGGATCCAGTGTCTCTTTACTTGTCAAAATGCTTATACCTATTTGTTGTTGTTTCTAGTAATGCCATGTGCAGTTTTCGTGGACACTCGAGCCGCCATGTTTAATTTCTGACAATATATTACTGCGCAATATATTACCTTAGATTTGGGTATTGTGCTATATGGTAGTTATCGATTCGAAAAGAAAATTTAGCTCGGGATTTTAATCCAACTTGACATAACGATGACAAGTGGGTCCACAAAAACATCCGTGTGCCTGTCTTTTCGACTACAGCCTGAGCGGATAGGTCTTTTTAAACTTAGTACCTAATGTTTTTTGGATATTCCCCCGACATTTTTGTGCCATTGCCATCTATGCTGGCTGTAGAGTGAAAACAAACGTGAACGTTCGTGTGCATCGTTACGATCTGCATACTAGGATGGGTGCGTTCAGTGAAAAAAATCTTAAGATCCCCTTCAAGCAAAAACAAGTACATTTTGGATCCGCGCACGTTGATGTTTACACATATTAACCGTGAGTCCCGGCACTCACACAATTTTTTTTTGATTTTTCTTACGACCAAAAATAACGGTATCTAAAAAAGTTTTTAGCCAAAAATGAAAACCATATTTCTTTTAAATCGGCTCCGCGGATTTCTTATAAAAAAATTTATACATTTTTTTAGTTAAGCCTCCGTTTAGTAAAAAAAATGGTTAGGAAAAATGATTATTATTAATGGAACCAAAGAATACTTTTTTTTTATTTTGGCTTTTCTCGAAAACGGTTGAACTGATTTTGATTAATTTTATAAAGAACGATTGATACATTTTAAATAATATTGTGTACCAACATTTTCAAAAAAAAAATAAAAAACGACTTGGCAAAAAGCAATTTTTTTGATATTATCCAGAAGATAATATCCAAAAATAATGGTACCTCCTATACAAATGTGTAAAAACCGTTAAAAAAATCATTTTTTGCTCAAAAACGACTTCTTCGATTTTGATAATCAAATTTGTGTGTATCGAAATTAGTACGATCTACCATTTGAAATTATTAAATTTTACATTCTACTATTACTAACACATTAACAGTATCTCTCATAGAATGTTTTTTTTTTACGTAAAAAGGACTTTAAATATTTAACACTCCGAAAACCAATGGTACAGAAAAGCCTCTAAGATATACTAGGTACCGCACTAGCTATTATATAATTATATGCCTGGAACTCCCTCAAATTATAAGCAATATATTTTACTATAGTGATGTTTTATTACATTCAATTGGGATGTTTAACACTTTCTCTATAACTAAAATTGCTAGGCATAAAATCTCCATCGAAATGTTAAGAGATATCCATATCATGTAGATACGATGTAGATATTGTAGAAATAAGAAAAAGTATAGTAGAAAATATTTGCTCATTAATGTCAGATAAAAGCTATAGTATAACCGAACAAACCTCCTTGCGTTAGGTATCTAAAATACATTCTTTACTGATGGGCGCTCTGCCATCAAACCCCCCCTCCCCTCCTTCCAACAAAAAAAAAATAAGGATAATATCGTAGATATACTTATATAGAATACCCATAACCTCTCATCCTTTACTTTCATATAATAAGCAAAAAAATGCCGATGATAGCAGCGAATATAAAAATTCATGCGCTGAAATCCTTGTAACCATTTATTTTGAAGATAATCCTTGTGCAGAGACAATCCTCCCACATACGTATACGAATATAAAGAATGCCATCTGTTTCGCAGAAAAACCAAAATCTCCATAGCTAGCAAAGAAAGTGTTTTTTTTATTTTTCTTTGTTTTTTCTTATATGCGTGCAATATAAAATCATATCTTTGGCTGAGCAAAGCAAGCAAGAGAACGAGGCTGTATACAGGGCAAAATGGCAGCTTAAGGACAACAAATGTGGAAAATGTGGTGCTTTGGGCATGCTTTTCGCAACACTCGTTCGTATATTTGGCTTGTAATAAAAATGAAATTGGATCAACATTCATGCGTTTAAGCTCATATCAGCATATTGAGCAGATTGTATGGTTGGATTCTGGGTCGTCGGTGTCGTGTCGGTCGGTGCGGTGCGGCGGCGGGTGTAGGCCGCTTTCAGGACCGAAAAGAAATCCTAAAGCCCGGTAATTTTTTCCCTCCTTAACAGAACCTCCCATACATCTTGAAGTCGTGAATACAGAGGATTGCCTTTTATTTTATGGAGGCGTTTGAGTGCCAACAAAGAACATAGCGCGTTTTCAACTCCCTGCGAGGAACGAGGATATTCATTATTTTCAAGAATATAGTAGGGTTCTTCGTTTATTTGGCATGGCAGAGGCTGCAAGTATAGCATACCACATATGGCATACCTATTAGAGAAGTATAAAAATGAAGCTCCAATCAGCATTGGATTTATATGGAATAAGAAATTTGGGTGTGACATAGCACTCGAACGATAAAAAAAGATAACTGCGGATTTTTGTTCTTGGGCTATAAACGAAAGATGTGTCTGCATGATGAGAATTATGAGCTCAAAAAGTTCGATTCCATATATGAGTATAATAAAGAATTTTATTTAATAGGCGCAAAAGTGTAGTAAATTGTTTTATTACTTGGAGAAAATAATTAAATTTTGTTCAAGAACTGAAAAACACTTTGTTCAAAAATATGCTTGCAAATTCTTCAAAGTTCTCATAAAATTTGAATGCGAATTTTGTCATTTCTTTGGAAAAAAACCAATAAACAAATATTAGGTACATATTTACTTTTGATGTTTTTAATTACAAAGTTCTTAACAAAAGAGCTGATAAGCAAACCTATTTTTTTTTTAAAGAACAAGTTTTTAAAGGATGTAACACAATTGTGTGGGGATCGAATTTGAATTGCAATGGAGACCACAAAAATATGAAAAGAATTTGAACAGAAATCCGAAAGACTCGTAATACGAAAATTGTGAACAAATAATAAATCCCATACCTCTCCAAGCGCTCGCCATAAGGTTCTGATTTGTTATCCGACACATAAATACTGGCACATGGTCATTAACCATAAGAGATCAAGTTCGTGCGATCCAGGCGTCCTTCTGTCTGTACGGGATATAATAGAGAGCTCACTCCAGATTGTTTTTGTTCTGTTTGTCTGTCGGTGGAATTTTAAGTCGAATTCCTTTCAATGAAGAAATTATTTTTTTTTTTAAATCAAATCGGTTTTTTTCTGTACCGAATCAAATTGTTTCTGTCAATTGAAAAAAATTCGTAAAAGAATCGAGATTCTGTGTGAGTTACTTCACAGCTGCAATTAATTATTTTTATAGTTTTACTAACTGAAAATATTCTCGAAAATTTTATTTAATTACATATGTAGAATCCGTTGCAACCAAAAAAACAATTTGTCTTTCAAAAATTCCCTCACTTTCAATTTGTCGTATTGGAAATAAGTGTGTGCAAATCGGTGTGAAATCTCACTAAAAACACAAGATTTGTTTTGATCGAGTTTTTTGTTGAAATGAATTCGACATTACTATCTCTGAAAAAGTCTTCTAATTCGGTACAGTGGTTTAGATTCAATGGTTAGTGTGTAGGTATAGGACTGGCGTGGTCTGGGTTTGATTCCCAGCCTCGTCTGCACCTAAATAAATAAAAACAAAACCAGCGATGCATTTAGCATTGAATCAATACCTCTCTTCTTATCCGCTCGGATTCAGCATAAAATCGTAGGTCCCCTTAATTCCATTCCAGCAAACAAACAATATACGGAGCACACAGGAATGGCTGAGAGTTGTAGGTCACTAGGCCCTGGCATTCTTGGCCCACCGAAATTATCTATTTATTAACATATAAATTTATAGTGAAATATTACAAATCATCAGACGCTCAATGTCTTCTAGGTTTTGAAATAACCGAAAATAACAACAACTACTTTACTCCTTATCAAGTGGAAAGTAGGATCAACGGATTGAAGTAAAATTAAAGGAAACTTATTAGGGTTATTTTCAATTACAATAATTCATACTAGGTCCAACATCTCTGGAAAAAAACAGAACTAGTATAACAAATATATTCGATATCAAAGGGCGAATTATACCCTCATTTCTGGCCCAGATTGTACACGAACGTGTTTGGTATCAAATGAAAGGTGACATGAAGCCCATTACACAAGTAAAATATTTTAAAAATCGTTATTGGGAAAGTCGAGATGTTTGGGCTTTAAGTTGCCAATTGCAAAAAAATGATTTCAGTTATCATTCCAAATAATTGTTCATAACGGGAGAAATAATTGATGTAGAAAAATCATATTGATATCCAATGAAAGGTATTTTCTTGTCTTTAAAAAAGTGATATGTTAAACACATTTTGAGATATTGAGTTTTAACTTCTAGAAAAGCCACTTTTTTTACGCAGTTTTTCCCACGCCGACATTTAAAAAATCAGTGATGACATATACTTTTTTAGCAATAGTGAAAAGCTTAGTTTATTTCCTTTAATTACGCATAAAATAAGGTGTACCTAATAAATAAATAAATACCTAGTTGTAAATACCATTTGTTCCTAATTATTTTGGTTTTAAACAATTTTGTAATTTAAACTGTAAGACTCATCATGCATGCTCCCATACTTCACTATAAGTTTTATTTTCATAAATAATTTATTTTCGTAAACTGTTGGGACAGAATATTTAGTTTTTTCCAATCTGGCGCCTGAGTTGGACCAATCGCCATAATTAAAGAAACTTCCCAGTAGGTATTATATTATTTTAAAGTAGGCACATACCTATGTTTGTGTACATAAAAGCTTCTAATGAATTAAAGCACCCATCTATTTAGTTCAAGACATCAGTGGTAAAATTAAAGTCTTTTATTTAAGATCTCTTACGGTTGTAAAAATATAGGTACGATCATTCAAAACATATACGAAGAAAACATTTTAAAGTGTCATAAACCTTAGTTAAATCAAATTCTTCAATACCTATAATATACTCCATTTTTGTGTACACCTAATACTTTCTTGGCAATTTAAATTTTCGACAAAAAATTGTACAAACTTCCCTTATGTATTCTCAAAAGCAATTTTTTTTGAATATCTAATAAATTGTATCATAACATGCAAACGCTCATCCTCTGGCACAACCGTTGTCAAATAAAATTTCAAAACACTTAAACACATAGAAGACATGCCCAAATCAAAAAAAAAAAAAAAAAAATAGAAGAAAGAAAGCCTTTATCTCTTCTTTAAAAAGTCATGACAGGCAAGATATAGGTAGAAAGGATAAAAAACAAAAACAAAAACCAAAACTGATAGAAAATTCCCTTTCAAAAGCAATAACAATAAAAATAAGAAACAAATAAATATAAACGAAACAATTTTCCACCATATTGAATTCGATAAATCCTCGCCCACCTCCTAAAGGATATAGTATATGTAGTAGGTAGGTATATCTATATACACAAAGCTGACTTGACTTGCGAGTCAAATGGGAACTCCCCATCACACAACATCGCATGCAGCCTCGAAAAACATAAATATGTTTCATATCAACATTTTGTATTAAACCGTCATCCCTCGCTGGATGCCATTATCCATTTTGTCAGCGAAACGGGGGAATGTCACCGTTATCGCCGCGTCATAGGAGAGAATCTATCGTATAGTTGAAAATCGTAATTTTTCGATATAGCAACCAGGATAACACCACGAAGTACAACACATACAAAAAACAATCAACTATAGAACAGGGTGGTGTACCACCCACAGCAACATTGCCCCCTCTACCGGCCACCGCCATACCGCTCCACGCTATCGAAGACGCAGGCGTTAATATCACATCAAAATCTAGCAAAATATAAGAGGCCACCCATGGGCACCCTGCTGCTCATACTCCTCTTTTTGTTTTTGTTTTTTGTTTCTTCATAGTTTTATTATATAGCAAATAGCGGAACAAATTGCACCATAATCCGAACAGAAAAGAACACGGAAAAACGGTTGAAAATTCTGCAGAGGAAACAAAAACAAAAAATAAACATAAGCTGTTTCTACCCCATCATCATCCGAGCTCCGTCTTCCATATTTCCTATAGGTGTATTTTCGCTTTATCTCATAATCATCCCTTTTTTTTTTTTAATACAAAAAAACACACAAAAAAATATAGCAAATAAAATAAAAACCATATTCTCGCACACATACTCAAGCCATACCATACTGTGATGTTACGTACCCCAAAGCACAAACAATATCAATTTAGATAACGAAAACAAAATATGTATGAATGAGAACAAAAATAAACGAAAGAAAAGCACCCCATGGGGGTGGTAAGGGTATGAGGGTGTGGAAGTGGGAGTGTGGATGGATGTAGGCGATAACAGAATGGACGAAAAAATCGTTTGCTATCAGACTACGCCAAGCCAAGCCACCCAATGGCGTGCGGATCAAATCCATAAAGCTTAAATAGGGGTTGACAGGGATGCAATAAAATAAAATTTGATATCAAAATTTACGACAAGCAATATCACCCGCACGCCATTCGCATACGAAGGAATTATTTACCCCCACCATCATATCCCCCCTCTCAACCCACTATATACCCCTCTACACCATCATTCACTACATCAGCTTCCCTTTTGGAGCTGCTCACGTTTTGTTTGCTTGTCGATATTGTAATGAAGGAATAAAATGAATGATCGTAGATAAATGCAGAAAAATGTTGTTAAGTGCGTCGTCCATGGGTGTTGCTGCTGGTATAGTGCTTTGCTGGGGGATAGGGTGTTTGTTTTATATTATTTTTATCGGTTTGTTGATGAATGTTATGAACTGCCACTCCATTTTTGTTTAATTAAAATAGAAATAGGATATTTTTTTTTAAGACAATATTGGGTCGTTGACACGGGCGGTGCTGGGTGCAGGGATTTGGGTGTGTGTTGAAAATAAACTTGGGGTTTAAAAAACTAAAAGAATTTAACTTTATTCTGACAAGAAAAAATTTTGTTTATTGAAAAAATCTTTTTGAAAGTCCGATGCAAGAAAAATGCCGTTTTTGAAAACGCCATCTGCGTCAAAAATGCAATTGCAGAATGTTTTTAAATTCAAACTGCAAAAGTTTTCTTTTTGAAAACACAAATATTTACAATTTTTACTGCATTATCATTATGTTCGAATGTTTTTAAACTCAAACTGCAAAAGTTTTCTTTTCGAAAACACAAATACAATTTTTACTGCATCATCATTATGTTCGATATTGCAGTTTTCTTAAGTCACATGTTCGAAAACATCATCTGATGCGGTGCAGTAAAAAATGGAGGTGATGCTTTTATTCGAAAACGTCAATATGCGCTTAAAAAAAAAAAAAAACATTTGACGTTCATCAAAAGACATGTGTCACAGGCCGTTTTCGAAAACGTCATTTCAAAATCAATTTGACCGAAAAAAAAAATAGTCATTTATGACGCAGAAGTTGTAAGTAATCGTCAAATATGCATTCGTCTTGCTTGCAGACATGTCATTAGATGAACTTCAAATGATTTTTTTGCAATCGCATTTGACGTTTTCGAACAAAAGCGTCACCTCCTACACAGCTGCAACGCAGATGATGTTTTCGAAGATGTGACTTTAGAAAACTGCACTATCGAACGGGACGAATTTTCGCAGCTGTTCGAACTTTTTGAACACCATAAAATGTGTAAATTTTTGTAAATTCTTGACGGCTATTTTCCAAATAAAATTGAAAAAGTTTTTGTTCTTCATAGGGTCGTGTAGTATTCTATATTATTTGTTTGCTTAGAAAAGGGAGTTTTGGCCCACCCTGTATTTACCAGTCGTTCTCAAAATACAGTCATGCTTATACATTCATATATTATTGTCGATACTTTTTGTAATTAAAGTTGTTCGTATTGGAAGATTGCGTCCAACCCTAGATATATTTATCTATGCTGATTGCTGAAGTTCTTCAAGGCAGCCACCTTGGACCAGTTCTTTTTAAATTCGTCAGAATGATTTATGTTGGATTTATCCACATTTCATTTAAATCTTTCTATGTACAGAGAGAATTGACCACCAAAACAGAGACATAAGAAAAATTAAATGAATATCTATGTATACATTTACATAATAAATATTTTTACAAACTTATATAGATACTCAAACCTAATGTGAAACCTTTTATCTCAGTTTCATTGCCGTGTTTTCTATCCGCTGGGTCATATATCCCACCAGACATCCTTTTCCATCAGCTTAGAATCATCTATATATAAAATCAATTCACATTCACATAAAACATTCAGTGTTTCCAGCAACAATCTAATAAATGACCAACACAAAAACTATGTACCATACCTACCTATGTATATACCTCTACTCCTTCAATCACAACCCATTGTATCCATTCCAAATATTGAACACCATCCTCAAGCAAACAGGTGGCGTAAATGTTACTTGATAAGAATATAGGAAAATACATACCTACATATTATTTAAAAGGATCACAGGGCGACTAGGTATAGGACAATGGTGGTAGAGGTCGATACTATATACAATACATAGTTGTGCAAGACATTGTTAACCGAGATATAGAAGAAAATGAAGGAAAATTAACAACAAAGCTCGTTAATTTATTTTCTGGAAAAGTTTATTGCCTTCGCCGTAAAATATATTTTTACTCGAGCGTACTTGAAGAAGAAAAAAAAAATATACAAAAGTCAGAGCAGGAGTTACAATTTTAAGGGCCCAGACTTGTGAATTGAAATGTTTTATTTAGGTTTGTTTTTTGTTTTGCTTAAAACCCGCAATTAAATAGTCGTAAAACCAAACAAATCCCGGAACTAACCTGATTTAAAAAATAAACCTAGATTTATGCCCATGTTCTGCATTTGACTTATTGTGAATTCACATGACGAAAGTGAGTTCAGATGTTCCACAATTCGCATTTTGATTCGTTCCGTATTCAATTCACTGTGTCAATGCTTTGTGAATTATTGTGGAACTGACACATTAGTTGGTTCGATTTGCCTTAAAACATATAAAATATAAGAAAACATATTTGCTCAATCTGAAACTACTTTAAAAAAAAAAGAATAAACAATTTATCAGAACAATACTTCATAAATCATAATAGGGTACTCACGCTATGCCAGGAAAATTTAATATCAGAATTCTTTCGCAAAATTATTCGTCTAATTTTTTTATCTTGAGTTCCGCCTTCTTTTTTCCCTTAAAAATGCCAATAATATTGAATCCTTTTCATCCACAGTGTAATTTCACTTCATAAAACAATTCAAAATGGATGCACCTTCAATTTTGACAGTTCAAAGTAATTGGTAAATTTTCGAAAACGAACGAATTGTAGAACATGGAATTTCATTTCACGTGAAATTGAAAATCGATTTCAATTCGATTTAGTCCAAGGGCGTTATTTCATATTTAAGAAAAAATAAATTCCACAGTCGAGTCGTCGGATGCGAATCCATCACGATGTTAGTTTACGAGCACGTTTTTGGCCTAAGCCCTTTCTCCAGTGATTTTGGGCGCCCTTTTTGTAGAGATAAAGGGCCTCCTGCCTTACCTGCTCCGTGCTTTATCCGGCTCTTACTATCATTTAATGTTGCCCTGCTATCCTTGCTGTTTTTCACGTTGTACTGACCAAAGAGGTAGATGGATATGAGCTTATATATGAAAAATCATTTATTTGCTAGACATTCGATATAGATAGAGTAAAATTGTTGCTGCCATCATCAGAAAAAAACAGACAAAATAAAAATAAAAATAGAAATAAAAATAAAAATATTCGAGGAAAGAAGCTTTTGGAACGGCCGGCCGGCAGCATGGGGATTAAATGAGTTTTCCTGATGGATAAGAACGGAAACGAAACCTGGGAGTTTCTTTTTGCAACCCACAACCATAGGAAAATCGTTTAACAAATGAAATCGTTAAAAATCCTCCTTCATATATATATGTATACCTATAGGTACTCTATATACATTATCGATATATAGGGTTGGGTTTGGCTTGTATCGTGATAAATTGTAGTTTACTGCATTTGAAGTTTAGATTTGTTTTTCACAACTTTTATTTACCTCTGATAGACCCTCTATATAGTCATGATTTATTTCTTGTTATTATGATGATGTAAGCGAGATAATAAATATTCGTTTATTTCAGTGAACTCGTAAACTATAGCTAGTATAAAAATCGATTGAATTTAGATATAAGTTCAATCCTGTTGTATAATATACATATACATATGTACTTTTATCAAATGAATGATTTCTATTAATTTAAATTCGAAATTCTTTTCATGTAGGTAGGTATGTAATTGCAGGTCACACGTTGCTAATTTTAAATTGTGAAAAAGATTATGAACATCAGACATATAAATAAGTAGAAGATTATGTGTCGTGTTACAGGAAGATCACACATTGAAATAAAAACTGTGAAACGTGTCTCGGATTGAATCACCAGCTTATATTCATTACAAAACAATTTTTATATAAAATAGGGTTGAAATACGAATCTTTCTAAGTAGGTACATTACAATGCAATTACCATTCATTTTTAAATGGGCAAGGAAGTATTTAAAGATTTGTTACATACAAATCGGTTTAATAGCACGTTTTAGAATGATTTTGGCTGAAAATGACAGCCTATTAAGTATTTCATAATACATTTTTAATAATATTTTTTTTTTCTTGCTTAAGTTGCTATACCTTTAGTTTTAATTTAAATTCAACAATATAACATAAACTTCATGATTCAATTAAATGGATTAAGTATAATAATTAAAATGCAATGAAAATATTTAAAAACATTTTTATATTCATTTATTTGAAACTGTATTAAAACTTCTAAGGAAAATTAATAATTAAAGAAAAAAATGAGATAGATAGATATATAGATTTATTTTGTTTCTCAAAAAATGCAATTAACAATAATTTTTTTTACAAAAATCGTTAAGGCATGGCTGTGCCGTCTGCCCGATTGACATTATATAAAACAAAATGAATGTTATTTTCTTAAGATATCAAAAAAAATGACGTTTTTATAAAATAAACAAACTTTATTTTATAACCTACTGTTGTATATAAATATCTTTAAAACGCTTCGTTGACTATTTTATTTCTATATGAAATTGCTGTTTTATAGAAATTGAAGAGACAGATTGGATCACCCTCGCAGTTTAGGAGCTTTATAACTTCTTCTTCGGTCTTCAGGTCGCCGCTTAGAAAAGTTCTTCTTACTTCCTTCAGAACTGGACACACTCCTATAAAATGGAGGAATGAAGTTGAGGCTTACAAGCTCACCTCGCAATTTGAAAATTGCTGAAATTAGAATAAATAGAATCATATTCGTTGCGAAAATAATTTCGTTCACATAGATTGAATTGAAGTTGGCTGTAAATTGCTCTATGCACTGAAGAAGTGGCTTCACTTATGCTGTCGACTCTTAACTTTTCATCAAACGTCGAGATAAAGTTAAAAAGAACCTCTCTGGTGTGCCTTGAACTAGTTTGCCCTCCTAAGTTTAGTTCAAGGTTCAGTCCACAATATTCAGCAAGCTCTCTCAGTTTTCCATACCAAAGGTTCTTTTTTTCAGCAGTCTGGCATGTCAAACACCTTTACTAAATATTCTACATGGAGCTTAAGAGTTTTGACAAAAAGTGGTGATAGTCCTGTTTCAATGGTGATGATGTAATTTGGGGTATTCCTCGGTAATTGAAAGCATCTCTTCACATAATACCTTAGCAGCTTTTCTACTGTCTCGTAACTTTCATATCCCCAGGTCTGAGCAGCGTACATCATAATTGATTCGGCCACGGCTAAAAAAACTTTATATTTAACACTATGAGACACCAGCTTATTTGAGAAACACTTTCTCCATGTTGCACTTATCGCACTTTTAGCTTGTATTAGCTTACTTCTCAGATGCGGATTCAAATTCAGGTTAAACGTTATAAGAACTCCAAGATATTTATAAGCTTTTACCACTTCTATCGGTTCTCTGCCATAATACCATTTCTCCATCCTTGATAATCTACCCGATCCATTTTTAAAAATCATTACTTTAGATTTGCTAAGGTTCACTATCAAATTCCACAATTTGCAGTACATATCAATTTTATTGATCATCAGTTGTAAAGTTTTGGGTGAATTAGCAAATACGATGACATCATCTGCAAACAGCAGAGCTTTGAAAAGGATTTCTGAATATTCAATTCCTCCTGGTAAGAAGTCAATAAGATCGTTGATGAATAAAGCGAAGAGATATGGGCTTAAAGGACATCCTTGTTTGACTCTCATCTTGGTTTCGAACCAGTCTGAGAATTCTACCCCATTCCATACGGCGGCTTGGTTATAGTCGTAAATGTTTTCTAGGATTTTTCCAAATTTAGATGTCATTACGATAGTATACAGTTTGTAGAATAGAGCACTTCTATCGACTGAATCAAAGGCCGCTTTAAAGTCGACAAAAAATACATACAACTTTTTCTTCTGTTCCAGAAATGATCCAGCGATGCTTCGGAGAAAGAAAACAATGTAGGTATACATTTTTTAGAAAAAAATAATAAGGTAGGTACCTACTACTAATAGTTAAAAAAAGAAATACCAGTTTTAAGAAAGATTAATTTAAAGAAAATAATACTTATAATTTAAAATAATAAAACCTGCATAAATAGAAAAATACATTTTCTAATTTTTCCAAAAACTGAGGTATCTAATAATAATCCACCAAGATGGCTTCTATGTATAAACTTGATATAAACGGTTTTACGGTGCGATAGTTATTCTCTAAAAAACACAATTGTTATTAAATTATTTAAACCATTTTCTGTTTATAATTCTCTCTAAGCACATACTAGATTATTTTTTCCAAGATTTGGTCTAAAACCCAAAAAATAACGGTAACCAACAAACAACTTTAAAAAAAAGTCTTTTTTTTTTTCCAAAAAGACTCCCAAGACTTTGACTTATATTGTCTTTAAATAGAACGATCTACCTTTTACTAGGATTCGATTTTATCAACCCATTCATAGCAGGTTTTTTTTGAATTTTCACCTTCATAGTAATTAACACTTAAAATTGGCTTGCCAAAATGTTTTTAAAATTTGATATACCTACATATACAGTAGGGGAAATACGTCCAAAATGACATACTGTTAGCTTTTTTCACTAACAAAATTTATATAGAGTATTTATCCTACTGTCTTGTTTGCTATGTCTTTTTTCAATTCATTGCACACATTTACCAGTACTTTTTATGTTTAAAATACAAATATATTAAATTAAAAAAATAGTTATAAAAAATCGTTAGAAAATCCATTTTGTCCATATAGTATGGACAAAATTTCATATTTCATATGGACAAAATGACATACAGCAAATCTGGTGGGTCTATAGTGGTTCTTTAGTTCATTTTGTCTAAAATGTATAAATAATTTTTAGTAAGAATTTGTTTCTAGAAAACTTTGTGAAAAACTACACCATCAGGTTCATATTAAAGGCATAATTCGCAAATGAATTGTTTGGTGTTCTTTGGAAACCCAGCACAATATGCATGAGCCCAATGATTGCATTTTTGCACTTTTTGCTTGAAGTTAGTTTATAATTATTAGGAGTTAATATGTTAATACAAGCTGATAAAGTCGACTTTTTCGCTTCCTTTTGCCTTGACCAGTAATATAAGTTCGTTTTGGAGCATGTTTAGGGATGTCGTTTTGTACGTGGTTTTTGTATGTCATTTTGTCCATACTATTGTCTTGACAAAACTCTGATGTTGTGGTCAGTTATTAGTTTATTATCTTAATTTTGTCATGAACTATAGCTACAGTTAATTAAACTAAATGAAAACTGCATAAACTCACCAAAATTCGAAAATCTGTACAGAACCAAAAAAAATAATTTTCTTCTTAAATATAATGTTTTGTTTTTTGCGAAGACATATGGATATGAAGTAATCCAGAATTTTCATAGGATTTTTAAAATTATCCAACCCAACTATTTACATTTGAGCGGATTGTATAAGTATAGCAGATTTCAAGAAATGGTCGGTATGTCATTTTGTCCATATACAGTCGATGATGATGAGAAAGATGGTGACGAGATGAATGTGAAACATTTTATGTCTTTTGGACGAACTTCCCCTACAATTTTTTTTAAAAACCCGCTTTTAAGTTATTAAAATTTTTCATATTTGTCCAAGAAATCAGACAGAAATCTTACACTTTTTAATTTTGTTGGAATTAATGGATTTTTTTTTAAATTAATTAATAAATATTATAATTCACCTAGTCTACTTTTTGTATATTGATGTCCATATTATGTTTTTAAAATTCTTTTCCTGCGATTGGTTATTTAATGAAAGAAATTGTTAACTTTTTTGATTGTACTATGGAGTTTTCAAAACATTTTCAGCAATTTTTTATTTTGAGACTTGCATTTAAAAAAAATAATATTTTATCTAAATTGGGTAACAAACAGCCCATAACCTCGAATGACAAGTTCCCAAACTTAGAAGTCTTGCCGCTTCAGTTTAAGTGTTTATTTCTTACTAAATGAAAATACAAATCCCTTAGAGCTGATTTTTCAATCATCATAGTTAAGCAGTCGGTTAACTATCAGAGGAATAAGTGGGAACAAATGTTTAATTTATCTGAAGAATAAGTAGCTACTATATGATGTTTAACTAACTATTGAAAAATTGGCCCTCAGAGGACTAAGTTCCCGAGAATTTATTCACTGCATCGTTTATTAAATAAATGCATTGTTTTGTAATTTTTTTAAAACACCTTTACTTCTTGACTAACTGTTCGAATGCCATAAATTTTTTCATGTCGTTATTTGGATTTTCTGTGGTAATTCAAAATGAATTGCGCTAATTTTATTTGAGGCCCTTATATGAATGTGGATTACTTCCAGAATTTTTGGCCAAAAGAGAAATTCTGCTACAATTTACCTATATTCCCAACCAAAAATTTAGAATTGTAAAGGGTTTTTCAATAAGAGGTGTTATTTTGATATTCAAAGAAAAATGAAATTTTCCATAACCAAATCGCAAAGTGGCTGCCCTATGTCCTCGATAGCCTCACAAATTCCATCTTTGAGGTCTTAAATCGACGCTGGGCTGTTGGCGTAGACCTTATCTTTCACGTGGCCCCAAAGGAAGAAGTCGCAAGATGTTAAATCACAAGATCTCGGTGGCCAATTGTGATCACCTCTTCGAGAGATAACACGGTCCGGAAACTTTTCCCGTAAAAGATCGATGGTTTCATTGCTTGTGTGGCACGTAGCGCCGTCTTGTTGAAAGTAAACGTTGTCCAGATCAATACCATCCAATTCCGGCCATAAAAAATCATTAATCATCTCTCGATAGCGCAATCCATTGACCGTAACTGTTGCTCCAGCCTCATTTTCGAAAAAGTAAGGTCCAATGACCCCGCCGGACCATAAACCGCACCAAACAGTCACGCGTTGAGGATGGAGAGGCTTTTCAACAATAAATCTTGGGTTTTCCGAGCCCCAGATGCGACAGTTTTGCTTGTTGACGTAGCCTCCGAGGTGGAAATGGGCCTCATCAGTCAAGATGATTTTTCGATGAAATTCCGGATCATTTTCATGCATTTCAAGGACCCAATCAGCAAAGACACGACGTTGTTGATGATCAGCCGGCTTGAGTTCTTGTGTTACCTGAACTTTATAAGCCTTAAGACCCAAGTCTTTATGCAAAATACGGTGTAATGACGTTTGTGGAATGCCTAATTCCAAAGAACGACGAGGAATGGACAAACCTGGGTTTTCTTCAACACTTTGGGCTACGACAGCAATATTCTCAGTTGTTCTTGAGCGACGTGCACGGGTTTTATTCTTCAAATCACTAACTTGTCCCAACAGCTCGAATTTGTCCACCAATTTCTGTATTGCGGTCCGACGACCCAAAAATGTTTTAGTTTTACGAACCGTCTCTGCCAAATTTTCACCATTTTTATAGTGAATTTTAGTAATTTAAATGCGTTGTTGAAGCGTGTATCGTCCAAAGTGACAGCTACCGAAATAGCGGGCTATTCAAAATAACACCTCTTATTGGAAAACCCTTTATGTTCTTGCGAAGTTTAACTTTTGAGAGTAAAAGATAAATTGAAGTTAAGGAAACAGAATTTACTAAAAACAAAAAAGTAAAGTGCGACTGTATTTTACTTTCTTCGTAGGTTATGGAGAACACTTATACACGAAGTCGATGAATTAGAGAGAACAGCCAAAAAATTACAATAATTTCAAACAGCGCAGACACGATTTCTTATCAAAATACTAAAAAAAAAAAACAAAACCAATCAGCAAACCTTTCAAGTTCAACGTAACCTCAAAGTTGTTTTCAATGAAACAAAGTTGGACGCTGATAAAAATTTTTTTGTTTGAACCCGATTGAAAATTGATTGATTACATTTTTGAGCTAGCACATTAATAATTCTATTTTTGAATGAAAATACGTATTTTTAAAGGTCCAAATACATTTTTTTTGTGAGCTAATTCGTTTCAATTTGTTTTAAGTTATTAATTTTGTGATTTCTGAAATGCTATAACTTTTTAACGATAAATGCTACGACCAAAATTCTACGGCCATTTTGTGAAAAACCGTCTCAGCTACAAGTGTTTAGAATAACTATAATGTTTTTAAAGCACACCGTTTTTGATACACCTATTTGCAAAAAATATTAATTTTGTAACCGACGTTTTGACTTTTTTAGCTGCTGTAATTTTTTAACGGCATACAACGAACAAAATTTTCAGAATAATCATATTTTTTTGCAAAATGTCCTCAGCTACAAGCTACGGTTGTTGAGATACATATCTCCAAAGAACCCATTTTTATGATCTTTGACCCTTGTAAACGATCTAGCGGCCATCAGATCGAAGAGGAACTCTATATGTTTATAAATAGTCCCATTCCCTTTACTAATATCTATGCCAAATTTCAGCCTTTTACTAATTTCATCCTTTTTTGGGCATTGTTTCGTGTTTCATCTATTCTTATACTGGATGTCGTTGGAACATATCTGCCAAAATTCTGAGCCAATAATATTATTCAAAAACAAACTTATTTAAATTTGTGATACCAAACTTCACTTTGTGGCTATAAATTCTCATAAATATTTGAATATATAAATACTATGAACTATAACCAATATTTATGGTTTTATAAATGTACACAAAATACTCCTTTTTATTTGTATTTGAATAAACTTTTAGAAAAAGGATGCAGTACCAGCAAAATCATTTCAGGTCAAGTCTGAAAAATGGAAAAGCTTCAATTTTATTTGGTATAAAGTTAGCAGACCGAGACTATAATTAAAGAAACTTTTGAAAGAATAATTCTATATATATGATTGTATTTTATATAATTATATAGTTGTTAGATATTTGTATGGATCTGTGTTGTGTAGGTATACAGATATCCTTTGGTCAGAAATGCTTTTTATTCCATTTAGAGGTAATATTTAAAGAGGACAAGAGTTTGTCTGGACTCTCCTTTATTATTCTCTGTAATCTATGTAATGTATGGTAAATATATGCATATTTTCTTCTAAGTAAAATGTGTTTCTGGGTTAAATGTCAGCATTGGATGGAAATGAATTTGGAAAAACAAAAAATACTTTACAGGATAAGAGGTAAATAAAAGAAGTTATAGTAGTCGTGTTTTATTGGTAATTTTATAGCTAGCGCAGTAAAATTTCCCTCGGTATACAATAAAAAAAACGAATAGTGCCGACAAATTAGCCAGCAAATTAGTGAATATAAAAGTGGGCAAAGAGTGTTGTGCAGTTAAAAATCTTAAAGACTTGAACCTTAAATGTCGGTAATATAGATTGTTTTTCATTTCAAAAGGGATGTGTTCTAAGATATTTGTTATTTAAAAATACCGAAGCGCGTCTTCACACGTTATTGACATGCCCGAATGAAAATCCGGAAATTATTTTAGTCAAGATAAAACTGATTTTACAGTATTTCTTTGACGTTTTGGATTAAATATTCTATATACGTCAAAATATAGTTCGTTCCATATCTGTCAAGCAATTAACTGCAACGTAGGATTGCTGAAACATCATAGCCACGACAAATTTCACGACTTGTTGATAATCATGACATAAAGTTATGTACTGTGGAAACAAAGAAACAAGAATACGTTGCGAACACAGCCACAAAAATAAAGAGTGTGGATATAGCGTTTTATTGGTACTTGGAATGCTGCGCTAGCTATAAATGACCAATAAAACACACCTAGTATTAGGTACTTAAATGAATGGGTACACTGATGTTATGCTAAAAATACCTGTTTTAATGAGATTCATTTCGTTATGTACCTCAGAGATACAAATGTGAAAAAAAGTTGAAAAAATAATTGTATTCCGTATCAGCGTTACCATTTCCGGAAAAAAAGTAGAAGTAGATTTGAAGAAAAAAGTGAAGTAGGTTGAGAAAAATCGAAGTAGATTTCAAAGTTTACTTTGTTTTATAGATATGTCTATATTTTAAAATTTTTTTAATTAAATTAAATTTATTGAAACAAATAATCTAAAAACAAAAACTGAAATTCTTTCATATTATTATATATCAATATATTTAAGTGTTTAACAACACTTTTTAAATTAAGTGATTTTTTGTTATTGGTTTTATAACTTCTCTTAGTTTCAAAAAACTATCTCGGACTTCTTTTTTTAAAAAAGAACATTAAAATTATTTTAATTAAATATAATTTAATTAAACAAAAAAAAGTAATATCAAAAAATTAGATTTATGTATTTACATTTATAGGTAGATATATGTATTTACATTCCTTCAAAAATCAGCTTTCCAAAATTCTATCTACTCATTCAAAAATTCTTGTTTTTATTTTATTTTATTCTGGAAATAAATATTTTTTTAAATTTAATTTTGTTTCTTAAGTAACTTTTTTCTAACTTTCTGAACAAAATATGAATTCTTAAATCAAAAAAAGAAAACAAAATAATCTCTGCAAGAGAGTAGGTATATTGTTTTAAGTAGAGACAATAATAAAGAAAAAATGTTAAATAGCGCGCGCTTTGACAAAATTTTAAAAATTTACTTATAGAAGAATGAGTGTCTTTGAAAAGTAAGCAGTCTTAAAACTAAAAAAAAATAAAATAAAAAAATGATTCCTTACAAGTGAGAATTTTGTGAAACTGAATTTTGAAAAACAGTATTTTGAAAAGCAGAATTTTGTAAAAACAAAATGTTGACCCCGACCCATATCATTGTTCAATAACATTTTTATGGACATTCTGGGGTTACCTACAAGAAATAGAGAAATAGGAAGTAGATTTGGCCTTTTTTTGCAAAATTGAAGTAGGTTGAAACACAGATTTTAAAAATGAAGCAGATTCCAATATTTTGGTGATGGTGCGAAGTAGGAAGTAGATTTTAAACATTTTGGAAAAAAAGGAGTAGATCTACTTCAATTGAAGTAAAGTGGTACCACTGTTCCGTAGCCGTATTTGTTAATTCTACAAGCTATAGGCGGGCTTCAATAAAATTGGCCTGCAAAAAATACTCAAAAATGAAAAATGGCTCAAATATTTATATAAAGCATAAAGAACACAAATTGATTTATTTTTAGGGTTTGGGGTGATTTTTCATATATTTAAGGGCCTTTTTCAGTTGATCAGTTTGATGGGGAAAATAACCGCAAACTTGGATTTGTATATGTAAACCTACGATACAAAAAGGTCGCATGATTTTTTTGTACGATAATTCACAGAATAATCGTTTTGAAATTTCAAAAGCTGATTAAATTTATTTTATAAAAAAATCACTCGATTTTGTTGTACGATAATTTATAACAAATTTTAAATTAATAAAAGCCTCAAAATAAAAATGTATATGATTATTTAATCAATTTTGAAAATCTAATACATAATCGTGCGAAAAATTCGAGCGATTTAAAATGATCGAGCGATTTTTTGTTAATTTTAAACGAAATAATGTTAAATTGTTGGTTTGAGGCATTTTTTGATTGTGGGGCTTTCTCCATTTTATTCTTGGCGAAATTTCCATTTTGAAAATTGACCCCAGTCATTGTTGGGTCATTTTTTGTTTAAGATTAAAAATATGGGGACATTTTTCATAATGAAATTGAACCCCACAATGGCAAAAAGGCCCATAACAATGAATAATCACCCTAATTCACAAAATTTACTCCATATTTGTTATTATGGCTTTTCATACAAATTTTACTTTTGGGCCCATTTTTCACTGGGGCTAAATTGTATGTAGCCGTGCAAGGTATTTATCTCAGCCTAATAGTATAGCCGAAGAGATTGTGGCTGATGCGCTGCACACAACACAAAGACCAGACGCTCAGCGTTGCCACTTTCAAAAAAATTGATTAATAAAAAAATAAATGCAGTAGATTGAGTCTCTCCGCAATAGATTTTGTATTAAAAAAAAAAAAACAAAAATACAAACTTTATCGATTTTATAAAGTTATTAAAAAACAAGCACTAAAAATCTTTAATTAATAATTTAAATTTGTTTTATGAATCTAATGGTGTCCAAAAACCATTGCTGACATTATTCATTTCCTTACAAAGAATAACATTTTCAAGAGCATTTACACTTAGTTCATTGCGGAGTTTGTTTTTAACTTGGCTTATATGGGAAGCTCACATCAAGAATTTGGCTGCATTAAAAGAGAATCTACAATCACTTTGTGAAAGATTTTACTATAGCAGTTTGAGAGTTGGTATTTTGAAAAAAGTGCAGTATAGATTTGATATTTGTGGCAATAGATTTATTTTTTGTAGAAAATGCAGTAGATCTACTGCAATTGCAGCAAAGTGGCATCACTGGATACTTCATGTAACATGCGGCTCTCAAAATACACATAAATTCTTAAACTTTTGTTTTGTTTGTATGGCAAACTTAATGTTTACTCAAAGTCTCTTTCTCACGACAAGTATTCGTGTATAATATACAATACATACTCACAATAGTTAAGTTTTTCCTTCCAACAGATGCTGTATTTAGGTACACTTTATATAGCATGAGTTTAAACGGGCGAAGAACAAACAAACTTGGAAGACATTTTGTGGCAATTTTGTTGAGAAACTATTTACTATACGAGAATACTTTATGCACATAAGAATATGACGTATCCTGCATTTTTAGTATTTAAAAATCAAAGAAATGTTTATGTGTGTGTAATCGCTTAAATTTATTATGAAAAGCCTTAACTTAGAAGTTAAAACTGCTTTTCGTTAAACTTCTGTCCATCAAATAACACAAGAATTTTATTTAAACGGTAAAGTGGGCTTAAATCAATACTGTGAAATTAGAGGGTTTAATATTACGAATACAACAGTGTAACTATGTATATCTGTACTAAACTATGGGGATTTTGCCGTTGGCTATAGGTCCTGGCTGCAACAGCGTTTATAAAATAAACAGATGCGTTGACCATATGAACATTTTGACAAATTGATAGGAAATATATGCCGAAAAAACGTTTCCCCTTTAAGTTAATTAAATTAATGATCAACTGCAAATCTCCATTCAGACTGACACCAGAGCTACATTATATACCTACAACATGACCAGAATCAATTTGTCATAATACTCTCTCGCGACTCAATAAAGGATCATTAACGCACCAGCAACATTAACGGCCGACAGACACACCCACAGATTTTATGCCAAAATTTAACCATAATGGCATTAAAATGTTACAACAAACCGAATAAGTATAACAACGATACCAGCACCGGCGGCGCAGGGCGCAGCGCCTTTTAACCCCAACAATAAAAAGATGTGAAACAAAGTTAAGCGTGAATACTCATAGCATCACAGTACATCAGCAGGGAAGATGGCTTCTTTATAGTATCTTTCAGTACCTATTGTTGTATAGCTTGAAAGGTATACATAAAGGATGAGAATGGGATTGCCGGCAAGTCATCCGAAAAAATGATTTAGTTGTCCTTTGTCCTTCGTCAGAATTATTTTGCCTCCTCCTCGTGCTTCCCATTGTCGTCGTCTCGCTCCTCCACCCACTGCATTTACAAGGAGTATAGTAGTATAGCGAGGTATAGGTAGGTATCTATTTCAAGGCAATCCGAAATTGCTGGTATTGTTTGCTACCCATATGCCACCTTTCTTGCTTTTTATTTCCATCAGCGAACAGCGACAAATTGCCAGAAACTCACTTGTTGTTTGCACAGGGGTCCGGAAAAATTAGAAAGGATATTCACCATCAATATGATGATGTGCCATCCGACACCGACACCCTTTTTCTTCTTATTATTATCTTTATTTTTTGACTGAGCTAATGTACTTTCCATTTTTCAGATGCGGAAATATTTTCCAGTTTAATGTCGTGGGTTCGGTTTTTGGATTGTATTGTGGATCTGCTGCTGCTGCTGCTGTTAAACTTATCCCTCTCGTGCTGGATAAATAAAAGAAAAAAAAAAAATCAATCTGCAACAGACAATGGTCTCAATTTACACTCTGCCACTTCAGACTGGCGAAATCGCTGCTGCTGCACCCCTCGTTGTTAGATTTCAGACCAAGCAGTAAGCACGAAGGACATCACTATATCTATTGTCCTCCAGCAAAGCGAATAATATACAGAATAAGGGATTTCCTGGTTAAGTTGTAAAGCATAAAAGAAGAATATATAGAAATTTGCAGCAATTTGTTCCTTCATAAATAATAATATGAACGACTCTTGGTGGTATGTATTTTGTATACAACTGACAGAAAGCTGAAGCCAACTAAATTCAATTGTCTGGTTAATCTTCTTTATTTTTACTATATAAAAAGATGATTTGAATATTTAAACAGGCTTGTAGTAGGAAGTGTAGCAAGAGCAATAGGTTTGTGTTTGCGTCACAAAATATCACAGAGGTCAACATAAAGTTTTTGAACAACTAACTTAACTATACTTTTTCGAAAGGTTTTCATGCATAAGCGCTCGACCAGCCATTGCTTTAATTTTGTAGTTTTATTTACTGAAGAACCGAAATCTCGCGTCTTCCCCGTATAGGTAATACTTTTGTTTTCACTTAGCTTCGCCTTCGATACGATCAAATCTACAATGAATAACTGAACATTTGAGTTCAAACTTCAAAGTGACAGGTGTCATCTAACTCTGGCAGATCATTTGACATTTAAAACTACAATTTGTTTCATAAACCACATTATACCTTTAACTACTTTAAGTACGTAGCAAACTTAACAAATGCAGTTATTTCTTAAAAGTTACAGTTCGACCCACCCTAACCGCAGCCTAATAATCATTAAAATCAAGCTTTTCATTGACTACCTGCTGCATTTGGGTGGGGTCGACCGCTAAATTTAGGACCGCTACCAAAGAAACTTCTGCACCAACAAAACCATACCCCTAATTAAAAACAATATTCGAAAAAAAACCCAAGCAATATATACCAACTGAAATTTTACCTAAAGTCATGGAGAAAATTTCGAAAAGAGCGCAACTTTTGTAGTTTTCGTTTGGATGTTCGGAGTACTCCTTTTGCACTCCTACTACTCCAAAAGCCTTCGATTGGCTGTTCCGAGTAATGTTTTCGGAGTGTTCTTCTGTTACCAATTTCATTAAGGAGTTTACATACAAAGTTTTTCGTCTGATTATTTGTCAAAAGTGATAAATACTTGAAGAAGCCATTTTGGCGGCCAAATGGCGGCTTTAGGTTGTGTGTGTGTAAATTTAGGAAAGTTGGTGTTTCAATATTCAATTGGAATTAAAAAGGAGTAGAAAAGACCGAAAATCCAATCGAAAAAATTATTAAAAAACTGAGAATGAACACTACCTACACGACTTTTGGTTTAACGTTTATATAGAACGAATTCCCATTGATAAATATAAAGGGTGTTTTTTTTAGACGTGTGGTTTTCAATCTGGCAATACTTTTTTCGGAGTTAGTGTTTTTGACAGCTGTCATGCTCTGTTTGTGCCTGATTACATGGGTCGTTTTACTGAAGAGCGTTTTATGCGCGTAAAAAAGAGAAGGTAGATTCCACCTTCTCTCTTTTACGCACATAAAATCTACCTGTCTCACGCCATGCGCTCTTAAGTAAAACGACCTATGTAATCAGGCACTTTGCTTTGCCATTTTATAATTAATAGAATTACTCCTGAAATAAAATAATGGTTCGGTTCCCGCGACGCATCGCGGGCTGCGTCCAATATTAGTCGACTTAATCGCAAAATCGCATAAATTCGAACAACCATGGTTTCGCACCACGTTTACTCTAGTGGATAATGCGCAATATATAGGAAAACTAGCTGGCCCGTCCGGCCTTGCACGGGTTGACAAACCAAAGCTTCGCATAACAATTACAAAAGAAAATATAAATAAATATGTAAACTACTTTTTGTAAACGATTACTACTTTTTGCGTTTAAAAATATGATCATCTATTAATCCAACCTTTATTACCTTCCCAACACAGAAAGAATTTTTGTAACCAAAACCACTTTTTATGTTTATCACATTTCATTCAATAAATATCAATTTTTTAAAAACAACCTTTTCAACACAAACAGAATTTCTAAAATAAGATATCCTTTTTTTCTTTTTCTTCTTTTCACCCCTAAAAAAAACCTTTGTATTCGAATTTTGAAAATCGAATGCAAATTTACGTGTATGCCCTATTTTACCCTATAAGAACAACATATTCGAAAAAAAAGACATCTTCTAAAAACGAGCTTTCAAACACCAAAACTACCTCTAAAATCGGACAATTTTGTTTATTCGTATCCCATTTCACCCTACAAATAACAAAATTTGAAAAAAAAAATAAACTTAAAACCATTTCCTAAGCATAAGAGTAACCTTTTAAAAGCAGGTAGACTTTTTTTCAATCGGATACGTCTTTTTCATTGAAATTATGAAATTCAAAAATAAGCGAAATGCACTTTTTTTTTTTGTATTTTTTTAATGAAAAAGTCAATTTTTATTTTTCTGACTAGTTTAAAGGAAATATCAACTAATCACAAAATATCAACTTAGTTTTATATATAAGGATTATAGTTTTGAACCGAAAGATGATGGTGAAGAGATTTTCTATGGCATGAGTTTAATAAATTTTTCCCAACACATAACTTTGAACGTATCTACACATTACAACCTTTACATTAAACTACAGCAATGAGTTCATTATTATTGAAGGTAGATGCTACTCATACACTTTAGCTTAAATTAAATTAAATTCGTCTAAAAAACAAAAAAAAAACACCACCCCAATATCATAACCTATTATATAAATTACACGCCTCAAACATTTTCAATTCTTTTCTTTGCCTTGTGTTGCAGATACTCTCTACCTACCTTTATACGTAAAACCTTCAGTTAAAAACAAATATATATAATATCTAACCACATCTGGAGCTTCTTTTTTCTTCTTTATACCTCTTCGTTGGTCCCCTATATTTGGTATAAGTTTTCCTCCATCATCAAAGTTAAAAGACCCAAAAGAAGATTAAAAATGCTGGGCCTTCTGGCAGTGCTTCAGCTTTTCTTTACGGGATATATGAAATTTAAAGTCAGTAGTTGGAGGCTTGGAGAGATAGGTATATCTACCCCAACAGAAAATCAACCCACTCTTAACAATTTCTTCGTTAGGAAATTGAAAATCCAAAAATTTTTAGAGAGCATTCTCAAAACTTCTTCTCTGTTCCTGATGCTTTATAATGTACCTATATTCTGCACACCTGTCTATATGTACCTACCTATACCATTTTGCTGGAAAGAAGTTTTTCATCAAATTGCTACCAGTACCGCATCCCATTGTAGATATAGCTCTGTAATACTCCTGCCCTATAGCAAGATGCATTCAACTAAAATTTCTCCATCTCTTCAGCCAGCCCATCCATAATCACATAAATACCACACACAGCTAGATATTTTCCTCATACCTATACATTCCCACTGCCCCTCCCGCTAGCGCTGATGTGAAAGGAGATTTGCCAGAGCGTCATCGACAATAAAACTATAGATAAGAGGGAAAAATTTCCTAGAACCTGAAGCTGAACACAAAATTTAAAATCCGTTTGTTGATTCCTTTGACCACGTTCCTTTGGTTTTGCTCTTTAGAGTATAGTTCAATGGAAGGTTGGGGTTGGGGTGCCCAGTGCCCACCCTCTTTCGGTACGTATTCCAACCTATGGTATGACCATTTCAGTTCAGGCATCTTTGCAATAGTTTCCCCAATTTATAGTTCTGTCCGGGTACGGGTCCGGGTCGATCTTCTTCACCCCCATCGTATACGTAGAGATATCTTTTTTTGTGCCTTTTTCTTTCAAATGCCATAGTTTGATAGAGGCCATGAGTTTCAGGTATACTTCTGGACATTAGCCTCAACCTCAATGAGGATATGAAGGTAACATTTTTCGTGCACAATGAGGGTGCATTGGAATCTTTTAAGTCTAAAAGAACCTTGCTTCAAGAGTTTTCTCATTCTATAGTTCACTTTTATGTACATTATGTATGTTACGTTACGTGTATATACATACTTAACCTAAAAACTATATATTTATTTATAGGTACACATAAACCCTCCCATTCTATACATAACTTGGTCCATACACACATTGGGAAAGGGTGCTGGCTTTGAGAGGAGTCAGAGGAAGAGCAGGAGGTAGAAGGAGGATGAGGACGACGACGTCGACGTACAGAAAAATCATCTCCAAAAGATGGCGGAGATAGAAAATTCTTATCAGGATTTTCATTTTGAATTATCCACAAAATGCTTTTCAGAACTTTTCACCCGTTCCTCGCGCCGCTCACGTTTCAGAAAAGTCTGATATTCCTCTGAAGAGCATACATATGTGTGTTAGAGTTCACGTTTCCATGATGCCGGGTCTTATAGTTATACTCATAACACAAAAGAAAGAAATTTATCAAAAAGAAAGAAAGGAATCCCTTCAAAGCTTTGCTTCTTTATATACGAACCGATATGCGGGGGCTCTCATTGGAGCTTCACCACACCCATCAGATGATTGTGATGGGTGGTTGGAATTCTTTTCCTTCATGGCCGCAACTTCTAATTCCGATGATATAGAGATGTGGTTTTGACTGAGGATCTGTATAGTGCACTCGTCTGGTTTAATTTATATTGAATTGGAAATTTCGCCTCAAGGTATAGGTAACGTATAGTCAGAGGTATCTATAACTATATATGTCGGTACAAGAGTCACATCAAGTTGACTGCAAAATTGCTATACAAGCTACCCCCACGGCAACGCTTGGAGATGATAACTTTGATTTTCTTTGATTTTTTTGTTCATTTCAAAACCATTTAATGAATGTTATTTGATTTATGCTTAAGAAAAAAAAAAGACAAGACATTTTACTATAGACAGAAAATTTACCACACCAAAAGTAAAACGCCATTTTATTGTTCCATGAAATATGGAAAACTCCATCTTTTATTCGATATGTGAATGCGCAGCACAAAGTTATTATGAAACATAAAAGTTATGAAATATTATTCGATTGGTGATGGAAAAAACGCACCCTTATGCGCGGCAGTACAAAGTTTGGTCTGTTGGTATAAAGGGCAATAAGTCACACCCACTTTTCAAAGCTCATATGGTCAAAGTTATGAGTTTTAGTTTTCTTTGTAGTTGAAGCTGAATTTGTAGGTACACGTATGATATGAATTTCTTTTAATTTTGTTTGCACAAATTCCTATTTTTTCAGGTAGGTATTCATCATTAGTCGTGCATTTTATTTTGAATTCAGTCAAGTCTAGGGCATTAATGAAAATTCTATAGGTATCGGTATCGGTGATCCAGCAATCTGTGCCACACCCAAATTTTGTATGAGTTTCAACTTAGCGAAACAACATTCACCGATAGAAAAAACATGGAACGAGAAATTCGAAATTATCACAACTAATTAACGACTAATTAACTGCAAATTATCCACCTAACCACTTTTCTATCGGTGATATTTTAGTCCTGTGAAGTTAGCAAAAGAATTGTTTAAAATTTAATAAAAAATGAGAGTTCCCTGTAGCAAACAAAGAGTTCTAGAGTTCCTCATACTTTTTTTCAATAGTTCTGGCGAATTAAGTGTTAAAATTCGAAAAAAAAAGTTTTTTTTTGCTAACTTCACGCTGCAAGGACTTTTTTGAGAAAAAGAGTTCTGCATGATCATGTTTTTCAACTTAAAATCAAGAGTTCTAGAATTCCTGATGGGTTTGAGAAAGAGTTCTGCAAAATTGAAATAGTAAGGGCTATTTAAGGTGCCCATTGACTTAGAACCAAAAATTTTGAAAATCCAAAAAAATCAAAAAAAAGGAGTTCTGATTAGAGTTCCCGATAGCAAACAAAGAGTTCTGAACATTTTAAAACTAATTTTTCAAAAGTTATTCGCAAATTACTTGCGATTTACAGGTAGCTACTATATGGCAAGTTATGGATTCGTACAAAAAATCGAATTCGAGATTTTGGTCAAAAAGTGGGTCTCGCAAAAACAACCGCCTGTTTATTTTTTTTAAACTCGGTAACTAGCGTTTTTTGGAAATTCTAATTTTATTTTCGAAAAAAATGACTTAAATACAAAAACAAATAAAAATTGAATAAAAAAGTAGTTTGGGTAGGTTTCAATTTGCTCATAAACTAGATCACATAAAACCATCTAGATTTCAGAGTGTTCGATTAAGAATTTATAGGGACATAATGCATGAAATAATTAAAGCCAATTCAGTACTTAATTTCATAACTGAATAAAAAGCACTTTTAAAACACCATCGTAGTGCTGGGTACTATAGCACTTTCTGTTCTTTCTGTTTTTTGTGTTCGCTACACATGAGCATTCTTAGTCCTTTCTTTAATCCTTCATTTAAATTGTATTATTTTTATTAATAGTTTTCAAAAAATGTGCATTCAAACTCAAAACTTTGATAAAAAACTAAATTTTTTTTGTGGTCAATGCTAGGTCAATGTTATTAGGAAAATGTTCAGAACTCTTTGTTTGCTATCAGGAACTCTAATCAGAACTCCTTTTTTTTGATTTTTTTGGATTTTGAAAATTTTTTGTTCTAAGTCAATGGGCACCTCAATTTGCGAATAACTTTTGAACAATTAGTTTTAGAAAAAAAAGTTATTAGGAAAATGTTCAGAACTCTTTGTTTGCTATCGGGAACTCTAATCAGAACTCCTTTTTTTTTGATTTTTTTGGATTTTGAAAATTTTTGGTTCTAAGTCAATGGGCACCTCAATTTGCGAATAACTTTTGAACAATTAGTTTTAGAAAAAAAGTTATTAGGAAAATGTTCAGAACTCTTTGTTTGCTATCTGGAACTCTAATCAGAACTCCTTTTTTTTGATTTTTTTGGATTTTCAAAATTTTTGGTTCTAAGTCAATGGGCACCTTAAATAGCCCTAACTATTTCAATGTTGCAGAACTCTTTCTCAAACCCATCAGGAACTCTAGAACTCTTGATTTTAAGTTGAAAAACATGATCAGAACTCTTTTTCTCAAAAAAGTCCTTGCTGCGTGAAGTTAGCAAAAAAAACTTTTTTTTCGAATTTTAACACTTAATTCGCCAGAACTATTGAAAAAAAGTATGAGGAACTCTAGAACTCTTTGTTTGCTACCGGGAACTCTCATTTTTTATTAAATTTTAAACAATTCTTTTGCTAACTTCACAGGACTTGATATTTTTTCAAAGAAATTTAAGATCACTACTCTTAAAGCTGGGCATTTTTTTCGAGCTCTTTCGCTTTTCTTTAGAAAATCGGCTTCGATCCAGAATATTTTTTGGATAAGCTTCAGATATTTACATATGCTTGAGCACTCATACCTATGGCTACAGGTATAAAATTACTCAAAGTGACTTGAGTTTTTATTTGAAAAAATAAAAAAATGTTTGCGCAAAATTTTAAATTATTTAGTACGATGTTAAAGCATTTTTAGCAGTGTTCTCAGTTCAAAATTCCAAATCCAGTCAAATCTGACTTGTTGACTGGATTTTTTTCTTCCGAATCCAGTAAAAAAAAAACAGTCAAACACAAGGAAATCTGTTTTCAAGTCAAAAAAACAGTCAAATATGAAAATACAGTAGTCCCTCAATAATTCGAACTAATTAAAAAAAGTTTTTTTTCGGATTTTAGGGGGATTCACATTACTGGAACATTTTTCAGTTCTTGCAAACTGATTGAAACAACTTTCGTATTCATTTATAACAACCCAAAATAATTTCCTAAGTTTCAACAAAATACAGCAAGTAGAAGTTCAAAACAAACTTTAACACAAAAAAAACTTTGCCATTGGCATTTGGCTGTACTGTTTGTTGTTGTCTACTCAGATGTCTTGTCAGAAAGATTCAAAATGGATGTGTTCGTTGATTTCACTGCATAATTACTAGTTGACACTTGGTTAAAACTGACCTGGAAGTGTATTTAAACATTTTTTTTTAAGTTCAGGTGCAAACTGAATTATTAAATCCAGTCAAAAAAACAGTTGACTGGATTTGTTTTTCATTTCCAGCTAACGGCGATAAAATCCAGTCAAATCTGACTGGAAACCAGTCAAAATGGCAGCACTGATTTTAAGTATATGACGTTAGGTTAAAAAGAGGATTATCCAAATTCTGAACGAGTATAAGAATCGTACTATCTTTTTTACATTTTACTAAAGTTAAAATCACCAAAAAATGTCTTTTTATCTTTTTAGTATCAACCTAACTCAATATGTCACTTAGACAATAAAAAAATGTGAAAAGTATGTTTGATTACTTTTTTGGGCGAACTGTCACTGATTTATGCGGGTTCAACTGGAATTTATTGAGAAAATAGGTTAATTATGATATTAGTTAAAAAAATTTTAAAACTAAGTTAAAAAACTTTGGCAGTTATAGCCTTACATTGAAATGAGATCGAATTTTAAGAATTGAAGTGATTTCACCGTAAAAAATGAGTTTTTTTTAATTCATCAACCAGACAACCTTTCTGTTTATTATTTAAAGCATCTCAAGACACACTCCGACCACATAAATGTTAGGCACATGCATCTAATTAATTATACCGCTAAATAAACTCGTATAGTTAATTATTCCAAAAAATGGTCCATATCTATAATGACCGCTTTATTATACACAAGCAAATATTATATTTGCAGGAATAATAAACAAAAAAAGTTATATGTTTTATTTTGTTTATATGTCTCGTAAATTATCTTACGTTTTAATTAAAACCGTAAAAATATACTGCTGTTTTAAAGCAACCTGCCACGAAACATTTCTTTCTTATTAAACTCGGTGCGGTTTCAAAGCAAATCAAATTTTTAATATTCACACATTTTGGCCTTATATATAGCTACATATATTGCTAAATGATTCACTATGGGTTAATATGAAAAGTATATACATAGATGCTAGCCATAATAATATTTTCAACTTGCCGTGCTGGTCGGCCGCAAACGGATGGAATAATTGGTATGTGATGGCATCAGTGCCGGATTTGTCGATAAGTTGCAGTTGGCGTTGGCGCACTGGTAGTGGTCTTTCTTCTTAGTCCTGCAATTTACACAAAACATACAAATATGAAAACTGGCACTTAGAATTAGGAATAAAGATATATTCATATTTATATATTTACAAGTCCATAATTATATATAACATATACGTATTAGCAAGAAATATTTTACAAAAAAAAAAATATTTTGACAGATGACTGCTTTCCGCAAGTGTGAATAGTTTTCCGTGTACACTTTCTATATTTCACGTTCAAAATATGCGTGAATAAATTTGCTTATCTGTGTACGCTTTATCTCTCAAAAAGATTGCACCTCACTCTTGCGGAATCGCATAATTCAATGTGTACACTGATTTTTGTGCACACAGAAAAAACTCACGCTTGCGGAATTGGGCCCCTGGATGTATTCTAGGTTAATACAAATGAATGCGTTCAGCAGCTATGGAACAAAATGTTGAAAGTGATGCAAGTGTTGCCTCATAAACATTGTAAGAAATATTGGCGCAAAATTTTAGACGTTTTAGTAAGTATGATGTTGTTAAAGCATTTTTATATGACGCTAGGGTATGAAAAGAGGACTTTACAAATTTTAAACGAGTTAGCATCGTACTATCTTTTTTACATTTTATTAAAGTTAAAATCACCAATTGGCTATTTTATCTTTTTAGTATCATACTTTCTCCATTTATGTCACTTTGACAATGACAAATCTGGAAAAGGTATGTTTGCCTACTTTTTTGCACGAAATGTCAGTGTTTTAGGCGCGTTTGAGATTCGCAAGAAAACATCAGACTGTTAATCATTTTACGCCATTATTTTGAAAACATTTTATTTTACTGCACTAAAATTAAAGTGACAATGAAAACGTGCCATAAATGCTTAATTGTGCCAGATTGGCAACGCTGGTCTAGAGTCACTTCATTCATAAACGTCAAATATTTGTGTCACTGTTCACTGTTTCATTGCGATCGCGATGCTGATGCACAACACACCCGACGTGCATCAAGAATTTCCCTGATTCTGCTCTGTTACTCGCTATTCCATTAATGCCTTGTTTACATTTTCGTGTTCCATTTTCTAATGTCTGAACTCACAGTGTCAACCGTCCCATTAACCAGGACCCATGTTCTGTAACTCAGGCGATATCTTTTCGAATCGTTAAAAAATTAAACGATTCATTCCACACTTATCGCATCTGGAAAAATATGGGTTTCTGTAAGTCGATGCGATAAGTTCAATTCTCAATCTATTGTGACTGGAATTTCATTGGAAGGCGATAAGCTGAAGTGTCATATTGACATTAAAAAAAAAAAAACAATAAAAGGAAAGTGAATTTATGTTCAAATTACAAATTGTTTTGTGAATTTTTGATTTATTTTTATTTATAAAAGAATTTGATGCTTTACTAGGTTGTGATGTGAGATGTTAATTCAAGTTATGCAGTAAAAACTTAAAAGTCAACAAAATAAAAGGCTGCTTCGGCTAAGAACATTTCAATGATGACTGTAGATAACTGCTCCAGAAGTTCAAAATCCGATTATCAGACCCACAAAAATGTTAATTCTACTACTATAAGAAGTAGCAGTAGCACATACAGTGACAAAAACACACGAACAAACATATGAGCGTAGGCGAAAGAAGAAACTCTGCAAGAAGAGCAATAAGTTTAAAATATTCGATCGGTTTCTAAGTTCAAGCAAAATGCATACAAAAATAAAACTAAAAACACAAAAATAAATATCCAATTTTGTTTTCAGTATAATAAAATTTGTTTATTTCCCTCTCGTTTGCTATTCTTTTAATTAATCTATTTATTATCGCCTGCTTCTGGGTAGGTGATAAATTTTGACGTTTAAAATGAAAAATTTATCGATTCTCAAAGATACAGAAACCCATTTTATCACATTCTTCCAGTATTTCTATTCCACGTGTTCCACTCGATAAAGTTATCGTCTGTCAAAGTTATAGAAACCCGAAATTGCGATAAAGTGAGTTTTGTTTCAATTCTCATCATTTCTCGACTATTTTTATTACAGAACATGGGTCCAGTTTCTTTTAAACTTAGCCAACAAAATGTTTCGATTTCTTTTTCCCACAACTAGTTTACTACAAATGCTCATTTTTTCGATTTATTTTATTGAAAAGTGAAACAGATACACTTTTTGTCTCAGTTCAATATTTCAGTTCCTGACTTTCGCAGAGAAGGTGTGCGACACCCATCTGCGAAAGCCTGAAATTCAACTTAATGGTATAGTTACACTCGGTTAAGCCATTTTCTCTCCTTCACAATTATTTAAACTTATACTACAATGTATACATTTCTTTTAAATTAAAAAAAAAAATAAATAAATTGAAGATAGAACTACTTGCGGTTAAAGTGCACGTTAGGGCGTCAAATCATCCTAATCTGTCACTGTATGAAAAAACTGAATTACTCACTGCATGCGTTCGTCCGGCCACGGCTGGCGCGTCGGTATACAAATCATAAAATTTTCTCAAACTATATTTACACAAAGAAAAATAATAAAAATCCAATCTGTTTATTGCTCGTTTCATATTATGAGGCTTTTTTGATAATCATATTTTGTACGATGTTTTTTTTTTTGAAATTTGTATTTTTGTTTTTTTTTTTTTACTATAAACACGTGGATTTTTACGAGTTCATTGGTGTGTTATTTGTTTATTCAACCAGCTGATGGTCTTCGGGTTTTTTTTTTGTCTCTATATATTTATTGAATGGGTTGTTAATTATTGGACTAGACTGTCTGCATATGGATCATAAACACGATTTATTGTTGTTATTTAATATTGCGCGAAATAATTCGAATATTATTTTAAAACTTCATATGCGAAGGGAAGTTTTGAAAATTGTATTTTATCGATTTCAAACTATGCGCAAATATTTAAGATTTATGGCTATACGATGCGATATATTATGGTATTTATTTTTTTTTTGTTGATTTTTGAAATCTTATACAAATATTTTTCTTATACGATGAATGTATGTAAGTACACTATAATATAATATGACGTGTAGAGGAGAGAGACACGGTTAATTTATTACTTCACCATGATTTTGTAGCGACTTGGCTGGCATTTTCATTGTTTTAAATAATGCTATTAATATTGTAAATGTGAAAGTTATTTGTTTGTTTGTTTGCCTGTCTGTTTGTTCCTCTTAACCTCAGAAAATACCAATGTGATTATTATGAGAATTGGCGGAGCGAGAGATTGGAACATGACGATGAACAATCGCTACTTTTTTTTCATCAAAATTAAGACAAATTAACAAAAAAAAAAATAAAAAAAATATACAAAAAAGTAATTTTAATCTGATTTATTTAATGCATGTTTGGTAACTTAAACTTCACCAAGTTTCCCAAAACTGATTTTTTTTCTGTTTACTATGTGTTTTGACAGAAAATTTTGAACATTTGTGAGAAATGCCGAAAATTTATGGAAAGTTTCACGTTACCAAACAGACCAATTGTTTTTACCGCTATTCTGACACATTTATTTGTTATAAAAACAAAGGGATGACTTTTAATGCCTGTTTGGTAACTAAAATTGTCACAAAGTTTTGCAAAACTGGGTTTTTCCTATAACTCAGAGAAGTCGTACGTTTGCAGCAAACGTGAAACCTGTTTGCTCGACTTGCAGCCAAACTAAGAGCCCTAGCAACAGTGGCGTAGCTAGTGATTTGGCGGCCCCGTATCAAACAATTTTTTGGGGGCCTCTTTTTCCTGACTGGGGCACAGCCTTATAAGCATTTTTTTTTTTTACAAAATAAACTAAAGCACTCGTATCAGCATATTTAAGGATCAACGCTTCTCCTATTAACGCTATTTATTCTTTTTACTTGCTCTATATAGGTATATGTAGGTCAAGTATATTAGTTTTGTGTAAAAAAAATGTCAATATCATAGTCAAAACTATCACTACGATCATCAAGAAGTCCGAGAAAGTGGGTTTTGTCATGCCGCACGTCGCGTTGGTCTGTGCGTCGGTCGGTGCGTCGGTCTATGCGTCGGTCGGTGCGTATGTGCGTCGGTTGGTGCGTCTTTCTGTGCGTCCACTGTAATTTGAGATAGAGCCTAAATGGGTGGTCTGATTTCCATGAAATTTGGTACAGAGCAATTTTATGCGGTTCCCTATAAGAGAAATTCGAATTTTTGTTTTAGCTCATCTAAAGCGGGTAGCTGCCATACAAACATTTTGGTTTTATCAAATTTTCTCGAAAATGGCTCTAACGATTTTGATTAAACTTCATATCTCTAATAACCAACTTAGTTTTAAGAAAACTGCGTTTCAGGTTTTTCTCAAAAATTTCCCAAAATGTATGTAGATATGTAGGTATTCCACGTTTTTTGAAAAAATGATGGTCTTAGTTTTGGGTTATTCAAGTATATCTTTTTGATGGTTCAACCGATTTTGTTATAATTTTATAATATGGTGCTTCTTAATATTTTACACAATATTGCATTTAAATTTATTTAAAAAAAACATTCATTTATTACTAAACAAAAACAAAACAAAAAATCAATTTTTTCGTGAGTACTTTTGACTCTTTTAATATGTTCTCGTTAAATAAATACATAACGTATCTTCAATGTGAGCAAGCTAAAGCAAATTCAAGCAATCAAGTCGTGCATATTTTTTCGTAATTGTTATGCGAAGCTTAGGTTTGGCTACCCGTGCGAAGCCGGGAGGGCCAGCTAGTAAATAATAAAAGCTATAAAAATTGAGGTACTTACGATAACTTCCGCCTTGTGAGGATGATTTTTTTTTATTCGCAGTAGTCAATTCTTTGACTAATGGCTACTCGCAAATCGCATATCCTTGATGCCAAATAAGGAAAAGGAAAACACTCAGCTTCATCATATGTTCAAAAGACCGAAATGAATTAACAATTTTCCAATAAAGTGACCAAAATCTGAACATAAGATGATCATTTAGATGATGATAGCTTCCTATATATGTATGTACCTATACCTATCTGTTATCTATTCTAGCGAAAGTAACAAATATATGACTGATGAATGACAAAAGGACGAGTCGACGACTCTTCCTTCTTTTATCTTATATGAGTGCAAATAATGTACAATTATATCCGCCCTCTTGAGCATACGACCATCATTTCATTTAGTCGAATTGTTCGAACAAGGATAACATTGTGTGTTTATGTATGCGTGTGTATGAGTATGTCAAGATTGGATTTTTCTTTTTGCAGGATATAACTACATATATGTATTTATAAGAAAACACCACACCATCATCATTATCATCATTGAACACACATCAATCTCATCATGCGATGGTGAGCACGCTCTGATGGTTCTTATCAAATTTAATATCTAAAATACTGACATCGTACCAACATCGTATAGGTATGTATTTATGTATGTGTATAAGAAAAGCACTCGAACCTTGACAATCAGTTTGTGAATCTTTTTGGAAAGCTGTCGATTTGTTTGACAGATAGACAAACGTAAAAAGCATTGATGGAATGGGGGACATATTTTGAGACATGATGTATGAAAAAATTAATTGTGTTTTTAAGACTGGTGAGTGTTTGATTGCATCTACATACATATATTTACTCGTATATCACAATATGTCGATGGTATGTAGTTGTTTTTTTTTTTTTTTGAGAATTGTATATATTTATATGTCTTGCTAAATTACAAACACATTAAACTATATTGGAATCTTTAAGGACCGTATGAATGACAATACGTATTTTCTGAATTTTCCTTCTATTATGAAAATGAAACAAAATCATTATACCAACCATTCAGTACAGACATTTCCGATTGGTAACTATGTATGTTTATAAGTCCGTGATGCACAACAAGTTTAGCAAAATCAATTATGCACTTTAAACTCAACAACCTCGGAACTCAAACAAAAACTTGAACTAAGTGTTTAACGGTGTTCACATTGGACTGTCTCCTCCGATTTTTACTTGCGATATACAGGGTGATTCGCATAAGGTAAGACAAAAAACTAGAGTTAGTAGGTTGAATTGAGACCAGAAATAAATTATATGGGAGGGGCGGGGGTCTATTCCCCACCCATTGTGCCAGGAGGGTCAATTTTCTAAAAAAATTGATTCAAAACATACTAAAAATTATTAAAAAACAAGGGCTGCATTCACAATGACATGCTATACTTGTATGTAAAGCCAGAAATATTTTATTTTATTTTATTTTTAAATAATGTTGTTTTTGTATATTGTTTTTGAAAAATTAATTTTTAAACTAAAAAAATTAAAAAAAAATTTTAAAAGTTGTTCAAACTAATTTTGTTCAAAATTTTACGTTATTAAGTAGTATTTTTGTTTTTAACATTCTATACTCTTATTAATTTTTAGTCAAACACCAAAAACCAGATGTTAAAATCCCTTCTAGTTAGTTCTTTAGAAAAATGAAAACAACAGAAATAAAGTCCCCTATAATTTGACTCCAATCCTTTGTTTAGTTGCTCTAAAGATCATATTTAGTTCGTTTCAATTTTCTCAAAAAGTACAAGACATTTTAGCATCCGGTTTTCTGTTCTTGACTAAAAACTAATAATAGCTTTGAATTTTGAAAACAAAATTAGTAGGTACTTAATTACGTAAAATTTTGAAAAAAAATCATATTGAATTTTTTTTTTTCAAAATTTTGAGTTTGAAAATTAATTTTTCAAAAACAATTCCTTAAAACAGCTTTGTTTGAAAACAAAATAAAAGAAAAGATTTCTGGCTTTGCAAAAAAGTATATCATGGCATTGTTAGTGTATCCGTTGTTTTTTTAATATTTGTTTTCTGTTTTAAGTCAAATTTTTAGAAAATTGTCCCTCTCGGCTAAGCCGGGGTGGGAATATAGACCCCCTCCCATTCGATTTTTTTCTTGTTTTTGTCCAACCTACTTGCTTTGGCTTTTTATCACACCGTATGCGAATCACCGTCTAATACATAGGTAGGTAGGTACTAGATATGGATGGAAAGTTATGGATTCGTGCACAAAATCGAACTCGAGATTTTGATCAAACTTGACATTTCTATGATAGGGAAGACGAAAAAAGTGGGTCTCGCAAAAACGTCCATCTTTCTGTCTGTTCGACTACAGCCTTAACGGATTGGTCGATTTTTTTTAAACTTGGTACCTAGTGTTTTTTGGACAATCCCCCGACATGTTTTTTTCCATTTTTTTAGGACCAAATATAACGGTACCGTCAGATAAATTTTTTTGATCAAAAAGGAAAATCTTATTTTTCTCAAAATCGGCTCCACAAAAAATAGTTCAAAATAGTTCAGAAAAATGGTTATTAATGGCACGTCCCAAAGAACCATTTTTTTGAATTTCGCTTTTTTACCGAAAATGATTCAACTGATTTTGAGATACACAATTCAGGAATTTTTAGCTTAAGAAAAAAGAAAAACTTCAAAATGATTTGTTTTCATATTTCTTTAAATCAAAAAAAGGTGGTTTTAATGTAGATATCTACTTATAACCGAAAAAGAATAATTTTCTAAGAAAACAGTAGTTTTTATAATTTTCGATTTTTTCAATTATACTATAGAATATACCTACCTGTCTGATGGTTCTTTGCGTTCGACTAAAAATGAATAAAAATATTGAATATTATAAGACAAATTATATTGAATTACGTAAATTGTTGAAAAAATTAGAAACAATTTTTTTTTTTAATTTTGGGTTTGAAAATATATTTGTTTCAAAAATTGTCCCTTAAAACAACTCTTTTTAAAACAATAATATAACAAATTTCTGGTTTTGAAAAAGCTTTTGCATGATATGTATTGTATAAGTGTTGCCGTTGTTTTTAAATGTTGTATTCTATTCAATTTATGTCAATGTTTTAGAAAAACTGCTCCTTCTCGTGCATAATCGGGGGCAAATAGATCCTCTCTCCTAAAAAAATTTTTTTTAGAACATGCCCAAAAATCACTTATCAAAGTATTGTTCATTTACTATAGGTAACGCCCTGTATAAAATTAGAATTAAAACTTACAAGTCAAAAAATCATATTTTCAAGAGTGGACTTATTGCACTGGAGTGTACTGTAATCTTCTTGCATGTACTGTAGGTACACTACAGCAGAGTTTTATAGTGTTTGGGTACGAATATGATGTTCATTCAATTTGTTATATAGAAGGTACCGAATATAAGGATCATGTCTCACTCAGTCCTCGCCCAGTGAGGACATTTACCAGGGCTGTTACATATGTATGCCAGTTCTTTTTAAGCATTGATTAACTGACATCCTCTGTCCTACATTACTCCATCTTCTCAATATTCTGTTTATGATGCTCACATAAAAAATATAAAAGATATTGCGAAAAAAATAGATGAAAATTGCTATATTGTAATTCTTGGTGAATTAAATTTACAAATTTTTCCTTATAATATATCTAAAGATTTCGAATTTAATGTTATTGACAGTTTTATGGCTTTAAATATGTATCAAATTAATGATGTTTTTAATTCTATTGGTCGTGTTTTAGATTTCGTTTTTATTGATAAAAATCTTGAAGCTCAATTAAATGAAGCTAGTTTTAAGTTATTAGAGAATAGTATTCATCACAAAGCACTTGAAATAAAATTTAATTTTTCTGTTTGAATAGAATCACAATTTTCTTCCAATGTAGTACAAAAATATGATTTTAAAAATACTGATTTTATCTCTATGAATAGATATTTTGAAACAGTGAATTGGCAAACAATTTTAAATTGTATACTAACTTAGAGATAGCTTTTACTATGTTTTGGAACATATTAGATCGTGCGATTTTAAATTTTGTTCCCGTGAAGACAATAAACAATTCAAAAAGACCAATTTGGTTCAATAGAAGTTTATCCAGGCTTATAAAAACGTCATGAATAAACTGCTTTTCATGAACAATTTATTAGAACTAGGAAAGGGTATGAATTTTTAAAAAGATTTACTTATAAGTAATATATTTGGTCTCTCGAGTCGAAAATCAAGAGTAATTCTAAATGTTTTTGGTCATTTTTGAATACTAAAAGAAAATCGATTGGGATTCCATCTAGTGTATCATACAAAGGGATTTTTTTCTGAGAATATTAGTGATATTTGTAATAATTTTGCGTTGTTTTTCCAATCAAATTTCTCTGACCTGAGAATAAATTATGTTCAAAATAATAATAATTTCAATTCTAATATAAATGCTGGTAGCGTGTGTTTATCTAAAGATGATGTGTTGACAGCTATATCATCTCTTGACAACAGTTTCTCTGTTGGACCGGATAATATTCCACCACTTCTTTTAAAATTTTGCAAATATAATCTAGCAGGCCCGCTGTGCTATATATGTATATTTTCAATATGTCTTTATGACAAGGTATATTTTTAGATACTTGGAATCATTCTCTAATAACTCCTCTGCACAAATCTTGATCTAAGGGATCTGTGAAAAATTATAGACCTATTGCTAAACTTCAGCTTATCAATAAGATATTTGAAGCAATTGTTAAAAATAAACTAAATATATATTAAGTTTAGTTCGAAATCATATTTCCCAGCACCAACATAATTTTATGAGTGGGAGATCGACGGCAACTAATTTATCAATATTTACAAATTACTGTCTTGATTGTTTAGAAAATCGCTTGCAAGTCGACGTAATTTATACCGATTTTTCGAAGGCTTTTGATCGTGTACAACACAATATTCTCATAAAAAAACTTGACCTACTTGGTTTTCACTCTCCTCTCCTTAATTGGATTGAAAGTTATTTGGTTGGACGTAAGCAATATGTCAAAATTGGGAATGTATTATCAAATGAAATAATAAATTTTTCCGGTGTACCTTAAGGCAGCCACCTTGGACCACTCCTTTTTATTCTTTTTATTAATGATTTGACGTATGTCTTTTATGTGCCGATGATCTCAAAATTTTTACCTGTGTAAGATCTCCATTAGATGCAAGTAAAATTCAACTTGATATTGATTGCATAGTTAACTGGTGTAATATAAATGGGTTATATTTCAATATTAATTAATTAATAAAATCTCCCATAGACTTATACTTTTCAAACTATCCACCTTCGGTTTTGAACCCAATTTATTGAGATGAATCTCGTCCTATCTGGAAAACCGTTACTATAGTTTTCGTTTTAGATCTTCTTCCTCTTGCCCTTTCTTAGCCACGTCCGGAGTCCCCCAAGGCAGTCACTTAGTTCCTCTTCTTTTTATTCTTACAATTAACGATATTGAATTGGTTATTAAATATTCTCAAATTTCTCTCTACGCCGACGATACCAAATTCTTCAAGACCATCTCTTCTTCACAGGACTCTGCTCTTATCCAACTCGATCTCGATAATTTTTCAGTTTGGTGTCTCAAAAACTGCTTATATTTAAATATTGCCAAATGCCATTCACGAAAACGTTTTAAGTCTTCTCCCCGTTCTTATCTCCTTCACGATCAGCCCCTATCTGTCGTCGAATCTATACGTGACCTTGGTATATTATGCGATCAGGAGCTTAATTTCATCTCCCATTATGACGAGATAATTCTTAAGGCCAATTCACCACTTGGGTTCGTTAAACGTTGGTCCAAGGAATTCTCCAACCCATACGTGACCCGGTCCCTCTATATAACATTTTTCCGTCCTTTGCTCGAATATGCCTGTCAAGTATGGTCCCCATACCAACAATTTCACATTGCCATTCAAGCATTCAACGTCGTTTCCTTCTTTTTTTGCTCTTCGAGGTCTGTCTTGGAATAATCCCTTGATCCTTCCTCCCTATCAAAACCGCCTTAAACTTATCCACCTTAACTCACTAGAAGAACAAAGAAAAATTCATGAAATTCTCTTCATTCATCGACTTCTTACATGTTCAGTTGACTGCATTACTCTTTACAACTCTATCTTTTTTAATACCAACCCTCGTAACATACGAAATCCCCTTCTTTTCTATATACCTCCCCACCGTACGTCTTATGGCTCTAATGAACCAATCTCCCGTATGCTGCGGAGTGTTAACTTATACGCAAGCAACTTCGATTTTAATCTCAGCACCACTTGTCTAAAACTCCGTCTCCTGAATCATCCTCCTAACTAACCACAAAACGTAGCTATAAGTTTCATAGTTCTTAAGTTAGATTAAGCATTAGCTTGTAATTAAGCCGAATAAATGGGGGTACTGCCCCCACAAAAAAAAAAAAAAAATTAAAAAATGCAGTATTGTAAAATTTTCAAAAATATTGGATCCATTTTGCTTTGATTATAAAATTGAGAATCATTCATTCATATATTCGGTACTCTTTGCTTTTGATGTTCTAAAATCTAACATTGATTGTTCTGTTTTGCTATCAATGTTTAATATTAATGTACCTTCTCCTAGTTTGCGACCTAGAATTGGAAATTTTCTGTATGTTCGTTTTCACAGTACAAATTATGCAAAACATAATCCAATCACTGATTCTTGTATTGCTTTCAATGAATTCGCTCTTTATATTGATTTTAATAAAAGTAGGTTAAGAGAGATTTATTACAACTATTGTAAATTTTGTATTTTAAGTTATTAAAAATCTAGTCTCCATAAAGTTATGTTACTTGAAAGACGAAATAAATAAATAAATAAGAAACAAAAATAAGATGTGTGGTTCACAAAGCAAACAAAAACGACTATAGCCAGATAAGAAAGACGTAAATGAAGAGATGTAAATGAAGGAAAGCATACTTATGCCTTATACCTACCGAATAACTCTATACGTATATCTAATTGAGTTGATAACTATCATTTAACTACAAATTACAAACATTAAAAATTAAGTACCTCAACTGTCGATCTGATCTTCGTGCCTTAAGCAAACTCACTTTCGAAAATCATCAATCAAATGCATGCTTTCTGTCACACTATAATTTTATCCACTATATCATTTTTACATGCGGTGATTTTCTCTCTTCATCAGACAACATCGTTCGACACATATGGAGCTGAAAAAAAAGCTCTTATATTCAACGAAAAGAAATGAAAGCAAATCACTTCAATTAGCAATTATTAACACAATCAATTCAATTTCACCCACTGCACCAAATGTGCAATCGCGGCCGCGCAGCTAAAGCACACTGATGCAGTAAAATCACTTAGCATCACGCACCTCTTCACCGTCAGGCGGCAATGCCATACACCACTATAGAATTCATTTGCACTCATCAGAGCTATTCTTTTATTGTTGATCTGAAGACGATCTCGTAACAAGTTTGTATATGCTATATGGTCACGGTCAAGTTAGTGCAGATTCTAGCTCACAATTGAACCCAAAAAGCAAGTGGTTAGCTATAATTTTATTCAAGTTCTAGATTCTAATGTGTGGAAATAGGTACAACTGCTGATGGTGAGGATCAGAAGATTTCTCTCTGAGAATATTTAGTGCAGACCCGGATTTAGTGCAATATTTTGCAAAACCCACAAAACCGACATGAGTGTTGAAAAACAAAAGTTTTAAAAATGCTAATTTGCCAAAGGTAATTATAAATAAGTCCGAAGATCTTCTTCGAGGAAAGCATTATGTCTGGGAGTTAGTGGTGGTGGTGGTGCTGCATCCATTCCATATGGATCCACCTGTGGCACGCCACTTCTTTCCAAACCAATGATTCAGCCAGTGATCTCCATGAAGTGCCAGAGCATGGCATCAGATTAAGCAGAGCATTGAATTTTGGTATTTATAAGAGTGCTATCATATCGTTTAAGATCACTAGTAGACGATCACCAGCGGACACGTTTGGATTTGGATATTAAAACTACAAAAGTCTCTCACTACAAACATCACACCACAAAAATAGCTCGACCCGATCAACGCAATGCAACTGCGATTGATATTTGAGCTCCTTGTGGCAGCAGTGATCGTGGCTACCCTTAGCGAAGCCGCAACCGAAACCTTTCGGGGCAACAGTTGGATGGCTCCGGAATTCATGATAGTTCGCAAGGTTTACGACGACTGCCAGGATAAAAACGATTTTGTGGCATGTCTGAAGGAGAAGGCTCTAATGGCGATCTCGAAGGCGTTGGAACAGGACTCAATACAAATCGTCGACGGGTTGGTGTTGGAAAAACAAAATTCGACAGACAAGGAGAGTATAATGGCACTGGCCGATGCCCGAACACTGAGCAGTTTGTCCCAGCTTGATCGATCACTTTTGGAGAAGACTGATCAGTTGCTGCGGACTCACGTCATGAAAATGGACATGAGCCAAGGCCGAGGACATAAAAATTCCAAAAAGGGCGGTGGACATATAAAGTATGTAGTTGCGGCTCTCTTGACTGCTATGGGCATCGCTGGCCCCATCGGACTTAAGGCTCTTGCTGCGATCGCCATCAAAGCCTTGGTGATCAGTAAAGTTGCCCTGACCATTGCCAGTATAATTGCTCTGAAGAAACTCTTCTCGCATGATCATCAAGAGGAGACAAGCTTCCAAGTCCATGCTGGAGAACATAATCGGTAAGTATTAAAAATAAAATACTCCCTCGCCCTTAAAAATTGAGGCTTCATATTATTTTCTCTTTAACTAGGCGAAATGGATACGTAGTACGTCCAATGACAAAACCTACAAATACCGCAACTGCTCCTGCGGGAGTTGATCCATACAGATATTACTACGAATATCACTAAACAAAGACTTTTAGGTTAAGTATTATTTAAGTATTAAAATCATTCCTACGTATAAATGCGATATTCTGGAAAAAAAGACAGCTAGGCAAACCAAAGATTAAAAGTATTTATTTATTTTATTTAATTAATGTATTTATTTACATATTTTACATTTAAAATGTAAAATATTTATTACAATCATCAGTAAATCGACTGAAATAACCGTTGAAAATTTAAATGAATATTTGTTTATTATTTATATACTATACTTAAGCTTATTACAAATTGTTATATAGGCACATAAATGTTAACCAAACTGAAGAAAGTGACTAGGGGTATTTATTTGTAGGACTTTCACTGGTTTATCATAATTGTTTTATACGTTCCTGTATGTAGGTAATTATATACAGATAAGAGATGATATAATTATATGGTTTGAATATGATTACATGATAGAGAAAGAGACGCGGTGTTGATTTAATTGTACTAGAACATGCAATTATGTTGTTTTAGTTGTGTTTTGTTTATACATGAAGCGAGTCATTTTAATTACCATTTTTCTTAGCATGAACAAGGTATTTATTTATTGAAGGTATTTATGCATCTACTAATTCTTTTCCTTAAAGAATCTGAAGAAGTTTAAGGTTTTCAGGGGAAACATGTAGCATAACTAACACCTGTTCATATGCATTGTCTAATGCGGAGACTGGTGGATGTATTAGTGCAAACATGGCGGCTGAAAACAATCTTTTGCAGGAGATATGGTTAGAGGCTAGTCCATTTTATGGTATAAAGTGAATAAGAGTATAAGAGGCTTTCTCATAAAAAAACATAAATACGAGTCCAATCCATATGCACACCAAGCCTTAGAAATAGACGGATTCGCGTGATGACGTTTAAAGCTGGATCCACATTCCACATGACTGTCAAAATCTCTTATTTCTGCCTAATTGTAGCGTTTTATCTTTTCATCGTGAAAATCATGTTATATCAGCTTGTCATTGAAAAATTGACAACTGAAATTGACGTTTAATTTAATTAAAATGGCATCGTGTACTTTACAGACTGGAGGGGTAGGGGGGGTGTTTTAAACAAGAGATGGAGAGGAGTATTTCCACTATCAGACAATTTATTGTTGCAAATTAAGACCCCTCAATTCTCAGATACGAAAAATGGCAATAAGCACGTTGAGTTTAAATTATGAAACGTTGATTTTCAAAATAAAATTCGCGACGATTTTCGTTCGTTGATCAGTGGTTAATCTTCCATTACAAATTTCCCAAGTCTATTTTTTATACAAATCAAAAAAAAAAATAATTTAAAAAGTTACATATATAGATTTCTAGCTGACCCGGCGAAATGACCCTTTTGAAAGTCGTGCTTTTCTATTGAAAGAATGAAACTCTTTGGAAATTAAATTGAATTAAACACGAATAAGCAAAATACCTCATTAAAATTAATTTAAACTATCAAATTGCAAAAAAAAACCGTGGTTAAATAAAATGAATTTGTGTTGATGCAACTCCAGACTCGATATGGCGATAGCCACACTTTTGGACATCACAATCATGCCGATTATGGATTTCGCAATAATGGATTCGCGGTGATTCGCAGTGCTGTGTTCTCTTTTCTTTTCATGGCGAATAAGTAGAGAGGAACGAGTGCAATGCACTACGAATCCAGAATTGCGAATTTCATAATCGGCATGAATGTTCTGGAAAAAAGCATAAAATACAACCCTAATCCATTGTATTTCACTTCGTTGATCATAAAACAAAACACTTTGGTCGATTTAAAAGTAAAAAAAAGCAGCAATAATTTGAGCATAATCGCTTCGTATGAATCTTAAATGTGGAAAGATCGAATATTATACTATACTCAGCTATTAAATGTGAGCCTGATAGCGTAACGCCATCTATTGGCTATCCCATTCCATAGTCTTTTTCATTCCTTAGAAATTAGAATTAATTTTTTATCTTTCTTATACAAAATGTATACCATCCACTCCTGAAAGTATGCAATTTCGGTTTTCCATGATTTCCTGACTTTCTGGTCAAATTTAGCAATTTTCGGCTTTATGGTGTGTTTATCAGGTATAATACGATCCCAATATTCTTTAGAATCAATATTTTATCCTTTTCATACGAAATAAAATTTTCAGAAATCACCTCCCCTGAAAGTATGCAATTTCGGGTTTCCTCGATTTTCTGACTTTCTGGTCAAATTTTTCAATTTTCGGATTTAAAGTGTGTGAACTTGGTTTGATACGAATCCAGCAAAAAAATCTCCATGCAAATTAGATGATGTTCAGTCGAGTTATGAGCGTACAAAAAACCAATAATTTTATGCTTCTTTTCTTCTACCCTTTATATGTTGCCTGGGGAGAATGCAGCCTCGATAGACTGCGTGTGGGTAGAGGAAGACAGCAACCCAGGTGGCGTACGCAAATGAACAGACTTTTTTTTTAAGTTTAAAACTTGTAAAAGGCTAATTTGAATGCTTTAAAATAGAAATCACCAATAAACGCTCATAAATATTAACATTAAAAAAAAAACTCAAGAAATCATATATATAATTTTTTAAACAAAAGATATTTCTCCCCTCTTTTCTCTGAATGTTTAACTGGAATGTTAATATGACTCGGCTTATTTTTATCTCGTTTTTTTTTGTTTACTTCAGATTAACATATTGTAATCCTCTACTAATGATTTATCAATAATATAATGAACGAAATGTTTTCACATGACCCTATCTTTTCATCAATTTCGTTAACAAGAGTAACAACCTTCATCTTTCAACTGACGTTTGACTTCTTGTCGTGATCTTTATTCCAGCGCAGCAGCATAACGGCGGCGTTAAATCCTCGAACATGATAATTCATCTATACATTCCCTTGTTTCTGTTTTTGGTATAACGTGTAACGTTCGTCCACCCCGCCACACGTCTTCAATTTCATATTTAACCCAATTTAACCCTATACTGCGCGCCGAGTTGCCGAAGAAGAGACAACAAGACGTGTGCGCTATATTGGGTGTTTCCATGTTTACACACAGTGCATGCGTCGCGCGTTTATCATTTTCATATCTCATACCGATTAGCATCTTCCAATTCACACCCTCACAGATGTGTGTTGACACAGAACACGTGCTCTTTGCCATTAAATGATGACAACTTGGATTCTTCCTTTTTTTACTGAACAGCATAAAAAATAAATTATATATCTGGTGGACCTGAAAACCAGAAACAAACTATAAAAGTGGTGGAGTTAAAAAAAAAAAAGTTCCAGATTACAAATCCCCAAAGATTTTGACTTTTTTTTCCGTGAAATTGAAATTGAAACTGATTTATTTCTTTCAGCCATGTCAAAGATCCAACTTATGTATATAGATGATGGTGAACGGTAACGGAGCGCTGCGTGTTTATTATTTCGGTGATAAAATTAATTCGATTTATTTAAAGGTAACCGAAATAATAATCCCATATAAACGTGACTCCTTGTGACACAAGAATGAATTAATCTTTTTGTTTAATCATCAAATTAACGATAATCCAAACTGTTAGGAGAGGGAACATTTAGTGCATAAAATTAGAAATTACCAATAAGTCTATAAGAGACTCAGCAACGAAAACTACGACGACGACGCCGACGGACAGTTCTTGTTCCAGGGATTCCAATCAGCCTTCGTCTCTTACTGATTGGTGTACAACTGTACATGGTACAGTACACACGCAGTTGTATATAGTGCACGTAGGGATATAATGATTTCGCATTATCAATCTTCATTAAAAATACGCAGCAGGATACTAGTTTATTGTTTTTCAATAAATTCATTAAATCGAAATACTTATTCAACTTCACAAATCACAATCATTACCTAGACAAAAATTTTATTCAACGAAGAGAGATGGTGTTTAATTGGTTTCGTATAATGGCGAATGCGAAAGCTCATTTGTTCAAATTTTCATGTTCCTTAGGATTTTTTATGAAATTTTTACAGCCAAATTAATAAACGTGGAAAAGCGAAGGGTTAGGGGTTATTCCGTGGATTAAGTACAAAATGTTATTAATAAAACTAAATTTCTACTAAGTGACGTTTAATAAGTTAAACCACCGAAGAAGGTTTAACGAAGGAATAAGAACCAGAAGTAGGTACCTAAAGGGTTTTCCAATAAGAGGTGTTATTTTGATATTCAAAGAAAAATGGCATTTTTTGAGATAAATGATCGGATGTTTATTTTATTATAAAGAGGAAGATATGCCGTTAATAATGGAACACAACATCAGCCAAATGGCCGCCACGACCACGCTTACAGGACCATATCCTTTTCATGAAATTTTCCATAACCAAATCGCAAAGTGGCTGCCCTATGTCCTCGATAGCCTCACGAATTCCATCTTTGAGGTCTTGAATCGACGCTGGGCTGTTGGCGGAGACCTTATCTTTCACGTGGCCCCAAAGGAAGAAGTCGCAAGGTGTTAAATCACAAGATCTCGGTGGCCAATTGTGATCACCTCTTCGAGAGATAACACGGTCCGGAAACTTTTCCCGTAAAAGAACGATGGTTTCATTGCTTGTGTGGCACGTAGCGCCGTCTTGTTGAAAGTAAACGTTGCCCAGATCAATACCATCCAATTCCGGCCATAAAAAATCATTAATCATCTCTCGATAGCGCAATCCATTGACCGTAACTGTTGCTCCAGCCTCATTTTCGAAAAAGTAAGGTCCAATGACCCCGCTGGACCATAAACCACACCAAACAGTCACGCGTTGAGGATGGAGAGGCTTTTCAACAATAACTCTTGGGTTTTCCGAGCCCCAGGTGCGACAGTTTTGCTTGTTGACGTAGCCTCCGAGGTGGAAATGGGCCTCATCAGCCAAGATGATTTTTCGATGAAATTCCGGATCATTTTCATGCATTTCAAGGACCCAATCAGCAAAGACACGACGTTGTTGATGATCAGCCGGCTTGAGTTCTTGTGTTAACTGAACTTTATAAGCCTTAAGACCCAAGTCTTTATGCAAAATACGGTGTAATGACGTTTGTGGAATGCCTAATTCCAAAGAACGACGAGGAATGGACAAACCCGGGTTTTCTTCAACATTTTGGGCTACAACAGCAATATTCTCAGTTGTTCTTGAGCGACGTGGACGGGTTTTATTCTTCACATCACTAACTTGTCCCAACAGCTCGAATTTGTCCACCAATTTCTGTATTGCGGTCCGAAAAGTAGCAAAAATGTTTTAGTTTTACGAACCGTCTCTGCCAAATTTTCACCATTTTTATAGTGAATTTTAATAATTTCAATGCGTTGTTGAAGCGTGTATTGTTCCATTTTTATTAATGGCGTAGTTTCTACTTGTCAAATGTCAAAAAATGACAGCTTCAAAAGTGACAGCTACCGAAATAGCGGGCTATTCAAAATAACACCTCTTATTGGAAAACCCTTTATATGGGGATACAAGGGGTGGACATATCACACAACAGACACAACTAAAGCAATTGAAAAATGACAGAAATTGACAGAATTATGATATCAACAAGAGAATTGTTAGGTGTGTTTGGTAACGTGAGCTTTATTTTTTTTTTTTGTTATAAATAACCACAATTTTCTGTCAAAACAACACATACGAAAAAAACCAAGTTTTCGAAACTTGGTGAAAATGTTTAGCTACCAAACAGACATCTTACTTATTGTAGTAGATTTTCTTAAGGAATTTTTCGTAGACGCCACTATTTTCCGAACATTTTGTTTTTATTGGTGCAAAATAAAGGTGGAATAAGCGTTTTTTGTTAATAGGGCTGTCATCTGTATATCCAAGCAATTTACAAAGTGTCCATTTGAATTTTAAATATTTTATAAAACAAATTAGTTTGGTTAGTCGTTCCGGATGCATTCTCCACCTAAAAACTGCTTCCTTAGATCACTTTGGGTTAATTTACTTCTAGAGATAGCTAACTGCGGTTTAACTTACCACTGAAAAACAGGGCCTTAATGGTGTTTGACCAAATTTACCGGTAGAAAAATACAAGCAAACAGAAGTGTACCACAAGTGTAATAGTTGAATCAATTATGAGTCTCTACTTTTGCTATTACTTTTTGATGTGTAAACATCTATGCTGCCGGTAGAGTAGAAAAAACGTGAACGTTCGTGTGCAACGTTACATCGTGAAACGTTACGATCTGCATATCTACTAGGATGGGTGCGTTCAGTGAAAAAAATCTTAAGATCCCCTTCAAGCAAAAACAAGTCCGTTTTGGATCCGCGCACGTTGATGTTTACACATATTAACCGTGAGTCCCGGCACTCACACAATTTTTACTTGCGATATAGGTACTATATGGGAAGTTATGGATTCGTACAAAAAATCGAACTCGAGATTTTGATCAAACTTTACATTACGATGATAGAGAAGTCAAAAAAAGTGGGTCCCGCAAAAAAGTCCGTCTGTCTGTCTGTCTGTCTGTCTGTCTGTCTGTCGGTTCGACTACAGCCTAAACGGATGGGTCGATTTTCTTTAAACTTGGTACCTAGCGTTTTTTGGACATTCCCCCCACCCGTTTTTTTCTCTTTTTTTTTAGGACCAAAATTAACAGTAGCTGTCATACAAAATTTCTTGGCCAAAAAGGAACAACTTATTTTTCTCAAATCCAGCGGTACCGAATTTGTTTTTAAGAACTCCATAAATTTAAATAGTTATAAGTTGCTGTTTAATAAAAAAAATGGTTCCGAAAAATGGTTATTAATGGTACCTCCCAAAGAACCATTTTTTTGATTTTCGCTTTTCTCAAAAACGGTTAAACAGATTCTGATCAATTTTTTTATGAAGAAGTATTGACACATTCTAAATATTATTATGTACCAAAATTTTCAAAAAAATATTTTTTAGATTTTTAAAAAAAGTTTTAATATTTTTTTTTGAAAACTCAATATTTCAAAAACGACTTGGTCGATTTTCATTAAACTTGGTAAATAACAGTTTTTTAACTTTATCTAGAAGGTTTTTGACAAAAATTATTCTAATACTCAAAAATAACGGTGCCTCCCATACAAATGTTAAAAAACCGTTATGAAAAATATTTTGTTTCTCAAAAACGACTCCTACGATTTTCATAAAAGTTTTTTTGTGTGTTAAAATTAGTACGATCTACCATTTAAAATTTTTAAAGTTTATGTTTTAGGTTTATTAACAGTACCTCTCATAGAACGGTTTCTTTGATTTTCGACTATCTCAACATCTGATCAACCGAATAAAATTAGATATTGTATACAGAAGCTTGTAACAAATATAAATAAAAGTGCGTATCAAAATTTTCTAAAAAATGATTTTTGGATTTTTAAAAAAAAAATCAAAATTATTTTTTGAAAATTCGATATTTCGAAAACTGGTAGCAGATTTTTTTATGAAGTTCAATTTTTAACGCAACATTAATAAATGCTTTAAATTGGCGTACCAATTATTTTTCTCAAAAATGTTAACGAAATTTTATATATAAAAAATTAATTATTTTTAAAACCGCTCCTACGATATTCAAAATTTTTTTCTCATAAATAAAGATTTATATAAGAAATCAGATGGTGTACATCGCGTTGGGTTAAAACGGATTCAAAGTATCTTAATCAATTTCTTTCTAATTTTATTTATTTAAAACAATTTACCAGTTTAAATAGTATAATTTCCTTTTATGCATATTGCATATGTGCAACACTAGCCTATATTGTTAATTTTTGTATACTCACATAATACCACCTGCAACTTAACTAAGATTTGGAAAATGGATAACATATATACTCCTATAGCTAATTTATTTCAGACTATAGAACCACAATGTGATCGCGCATAAGAGCAAGTTCGTGCGACCCAGTCGTGCATATTTTTTTATTATGACTTTATTTACAATATTACATTCACTTTTTATACATTTTTGAGTCGTTTTTAAACATTTGTATACAGGTGGTACCGTTAGTTTTGGTTAGGTATAAGAACAATTTTTGTTTAAAATCTTTTAGATTGTGTTAAAAAAAACCGCTTTTTACCAATAATACGAACAAACCGATTCGTATCCGAAATATTAAGTTTTCAAACAAAAACATTCAAACATTTTTTTTTTTTAAATCCAAAAAAATATTATTTGAAAATTTTGTTAGGCAATATTATTTAAAATGTAGATAATTATTTTTCTTCATATAAGAAACTTATTCATTTATTTTTGATAAAAGCAAAGATTAAAAAACTTTACTTTTGGAGGTGCCATTAATAACCATTTTTTGCAACTACTTTTTTTTTTACTAAAAGGCAGATTATTATTAAATTGCAATGATTTTTTTTTAATCCGTGAATCATATTTTAGAAAAATAAGATTTTTTTTTGGCCCATAAATTATGTATCACAGGTACCATTAATCTTAGCCCCAAAAAAATGAAGACAGCGTGTCGGGGGAATGTCAAAAAACACTATAGTTACATTTATACCATGTTTAAAGAAAGTCGACCCATCCGTTTAGCCTGTAACCGGCACACACGGACGTTTTTGCGAGACTCACTTTTTTGTCTTTCCGATCATCATAATGTCAAGTTCGATTTTGATTTTTTTTAAGAATCTTAACTTGCCATATAGTTTCGTAGGCTGTATTTCGTTCTACAAAACGGGTGTTTTCGAAAAAGTACTTCCTAAATTTACTTTATTACTAAAACTAAATCTTTCATTTATCTCAAGGCATAAATTTGACTATATACATTATACTTTATCTATATCTACATCAAGATGGAATTAAATTTGAATATAATTCATCATGCTGATGCTGGTTCTGTTTGAATTCAACCCCTTTTAAGTTGATGGTACTTTTGCAACTTGTGAAGAGCTTCCATCATCGAGCGTTCAAGTGCCCTTAAACGTTCAATTCATTATGTAAATTTTGTCATCATCATTGTTGTCATCTTATGGCATCCTTATGATGGATCGGGTGCTGAAGTTCTACACTTTGTCAAGTCATTCAGATGCAGCGTGGCGGTACTTTATATACAGAAAATCTTTTTATTCATATATAGCTGATGGTTTAGTTATATGTATACCTAATACGAGACAAGCTGAAGTAGATTTTTATAAATTAAAACTTTTGAAGAGGAATTTTAAATGATTTAGGTATATAAGTTGTAGATGATGAATATTTTTGTCTATATGCATGAAGAAGATTTAAAAAAAATTCATATATTAATCAATAAAGCTATGATTTTTTTTTCTTAAAAACCTAATAAAATTGTCGAATTAAATTTCCTATGAATAAGAACCATTTTGACAATAAAATTAAACTAAAAACATAAAAAGCCAATTACTTTTGTTTTAATCCATAAAATCTTTTGATCTTCTTCTCTCTGAACCGCTGAGCCGCGCATTTGGTTCTAACCCCAAGTGTTGAATTTTAAAACACTCGTCTTTTAATTTCCCCCAATCACATCAATTATACTACAAATTCAAATTCCATATTGCTACAGAAACGCTTGCAGAGCGAGAGAGCACCCATCATGGTATTAAAACCTTTCAACCAAAAGCATCTGGTAGACTGATGCAGAGCATATAAACTCTCGAAAAATATGCAAAAATGTCTTTTTAATGAAATTAACATATAAAACCCATGAAATTGCTGAAATTATTAAAATGAACGAAAGTTTTACATCGCGTCGACTCGTTGTCGTACACCCTCTATATGTATTTAAAAAAAAAAAAAAAGAATCTGAGATCCTTAACCTATGCAGAGGATTAGTGCGATATGACACTCTGTGCAGTGATTTTGCCTTATTAACCCTGGCATAGTCATTTTTTTTTTCATTCTATTTTTTGGGAATGGAGAAGGTGCGTAAAAGGCAAACGCTTGACATTGCTATGGTAAAATCCACCCCCTTGGGAGCAGCTTATACCAAATGACAAAAAATTAAGGGAAAATATTAAAACGAGGGTGAAATTATTATATGGAAAAGAGTTATTAAGGGATTAAGTGTAATGTGATTTTGTGTACTATAATGGGAAGGTTGCAAGTGTTCACACAGCCATGTTATATGGTTGGTGTTTTTGCACAGTCATTCTTTTCTACATATATGTCAGGATGTGTTTTTGCGGGGGTTAAGGCGTTTTGTAAGCGGATGTCCTACATGTGTGTGGAGTTTTATTTTTTAAGTATGTATAAGTATAAACGATAAGCTTAATGATGTTTGCAAAAAATCATGCTAAATATTTTGAAATTCTATATGCGTTGAAACTAGATCTACTTACTTAAAAAGAGATTTTTGTTTAACGAACTTGCTCCGGGCATGGTTTTTTTGTTTAATAACTTTAGAATAGATCGAAAAAATTGAAATAAAACAAAGTTCACAAGGTATGATGTATAGAGAATGTTAAATGGGAAACATTTTCTCGAATGCTGTATTTAAGACATTTTCCATGAATTCGTAAGTGTTTCTTGCGGTATAAAACCAACTTCTTTATGTACGCTTTTCTTTGCAAACATTAAACCTAATGGTGTTGTGGGATCCTTTTCGCGAAAAAAGTATACCATCTGAAAGATCTTATAGTGACTTCATAAAAGGTCGAATTTGGCGTGAGCTGTGTGGTCCATAAAGCCGTCCTGTTTGTTGGTGTCCATATCTTCCAATTCAGGACAAAAGAAGTTGGTAATTATCGACCTATAGCGCTCGATATTGACGGCGATGGCCTGGCCAACATCGTTCTCAAAGAAATATGGACCGATAACGCCGCCAGCTCAAAATCCACACCAAACAGTGACTCTTACTCATGGCTAAAGATGATATTTCGATGAAAATAAGGGTCAGTTTCCAAGTGCTCTATAGAGCCCATATACAGCGAGCACACGTCGTTGTCTATGGTCATTTACCTTCAGCTCCTGGATCAGTTGAATTTTGTACTGGTGCAGGCCTAAGTCACGACGCACAATTCGCCAAGTTGTGGTCTGCGAAAGGCCGAGTTGTGGTCTGCGAAAGGCCAACTGCTCTAGAGCCCATATGCAGCGAACACACGTCGTTGTTTATGGTCATTTACCTTCAGCTCGTGGATCAGTTGAATTTTGTACTGGTGCAGGCCTAAGTCACGACGCAAAATTCGACAAGTTGTGGTCTGCGAAAGGCCGAGTTGTGGTCTGCGAAAGGCCGAGTTCTTGTAATCGACGCGCTAAATCTACTGCCTCGGATTCTCCTGCACACTCTCACGGACAGCGGCGATTTTTTCGGCACATCTTTCGTTTCTAGTGGAGTCCAATTTATCCACCATACTGCGAATAGTCAGTCCTCTCGGTAGGACGATTATGGCGACCTTAAACTGGGGGAAGCGAGCGAAACGTTGCCTGATGAACAGAACACCCATTGCGAAAAAATAATTTTATCATTTGGACGTGTTGTTGAACGCTATATCCATCCGAGGTGATTTGGCAAAACAGACTGAATAAATGACAGCCAATTTGACAGATGTAGCTTCAACAATATGGCCGCTATCAACTGTCAAAGTTTAGAAGTCCCTATATTGGGAGACGGGAGACCCTTTACCAGTGTCACCCCAGTAAAAATAAAAACAGACAAAAATCTTTCTTTGAAGAATTATGTATTTATTTTTTGTAAAGGCTCCTTCGTAAAGTTTTAAGTTCCGATTTCTAAAGCACTCAAAACTAATTATGATTCTATTTATTTAGTATAATATAACTAAAAATTAAAAGGAATCCTCACCAGGTATACTTTAAAAATTATAATCCTTCTGTCTTCTATCCAAAAAGTCGAAATCCTTCTCAAACCACAGATATAATTATACATTATTGTCCCTTTAATAGTCATACATCATACATATATACCGACCGAAGAAATAAATAAATATCTGCAATTTTCTTAACAATATAAAACCACTCTGTCCTTAATCTGTCAATCAAAATTGCACACTTTTGGTTTCTCAAAACGTAATAATGGCATCAAGTATGAAGATCACTCTGATGGCAAAAATGACGATGAACTCGCTTATAACAACCATCAGAGCATTAAAGTTTTAGTTTTTAGACAGATTTTGTCTAGACTCGTCTTTGATTCGATGAATGAAACTAAATGATTGCAGCTTCTCACCACATCATACGCACCTAACCCAACCCATATCAAATCTTCATCATCATCATCATCATACAGAACACCGGATGCAAATTGCCATCCATGTGTCAGAAAATTTCAAAATTTAAAATCCAACATGGCAATTAGTTATGACATTTCTTCGAGAAGGGGCTATGCCATATAATAATAATTGTGTATATCTGACACATAATAAGTTGCAATTAATGTTGAATGTGTGATGATGGTTTGAGGCTATTTTTTTTTTGTTTTGTTTTGCGGTTTGATGATGATTGCTGTAGTCCAAACATTAATCTGAAGGAACCAACTTTTTTTCTATAACCCGAGGACATATCAAAGTGTGTCGTGATGGTAAACGATGATGTCTCACGTCTCAGGTCTCACAACATAAGAATGCTCCACCAGACGGCTTCTAAAGGAATCGTTTATGTTCAGTAATAAAATTGACATTGACACGTTTATGCTTTCTATAATTACTCAAAACGAGAATTCGGTTGATCTTTAATATAGGACGGTGTTCACACTGGATTGCGCGAATCATATTGACATTTCTTTGTTTCATCTCACTCCACCTCATGATGAGAAAGAGATAGTCTAGTGAGGCAGGATTTTTTCAAAAAAATCAAAAAGTCCTGCCTCACTTTCTCATATAGTGAGGTGTAGTGAGATAAAAGAAAGATATGTCAAAATGTAGCGCGGAATGAGTCCAATATGAACACCGCCTAGGAGTTGCTTTTTGTTTAAAGATTGATCAATAATTTAATTTTTCATAAAATTGTATGGCCGAAGAGCAGCCTCAAAGTCCTAATTTCAAAATGTTTACAATTTTTGTATTCCTTTTGTAAGAGCTGTCAGGTGTCAGGTCACCTTAACTAGAGGCTTGTTCAGAGAATTCATAATTTCCAAATTTTAGGAGTATATCGTAAGTTAGAAAATTTGTTGAAGACAGTTCTTATCTATAGGCCCCGAACAGAGAGCCTCGATTGACGTTTTGCCCACTCGTTAGAGATCTGGGCTATTCTTTGTTGTTTATTTTATTTTTTTTGTCACCAAGTCGAATTCGGTTTTTATGCTATCATCGAAGTCATAAAAGATCTGCATCTTTCTGATGTCACACTAACTTCATGCCAATACTTTCGGATCTTTCTCAGAGGAGATTCAGAAGCTGCCAAACCTTTGACTGTCTGTTTAAGATTGTTTGTTTACCTACTTGAAACAAATTAGCATTTGGCAAACCTTAGCAAGTCAGCCCACAACCAGCAGAAAAAAAAAATAACCATCATCGGAAGCACACCGTCGGGAATCCTTTTATTTCTGTGCGCGTCCTATACAACGACAACTATACGATACCCAACGCTCATCGTTCGCTGGTGGTTCGCTCGCAATCGCAACACTTTCAAGGAGGCCCAAAGCGTGACCATCATCATCATCATCATCATCATCATCATCGGGGGAACCTTTTAGGTGATTTATAAGGCTTTTATCGTATGTTATTGAAATGCATATTCGTTGCTCGGATGTCACATGAAGTTTATGATTTTCATAAGCGCATATATAATCGAACGAGTGAAGGTGAAGGAGAGAGATGTGTGATATATAAAACAAGATCTCCGACCATTGTATGTCATAAATTGTCTCACCGGCATAATTGCATCGTGCGATTCCATACCACAACCCAGAGGCTCTTTTAGGTATATAGTATAGATGGAATGGGAAACGAATGGAATGTGTGTGCTCGGAACTGCTATGATGGGCGCTGGAGCTGGACGTTGGAAGTTGGACGCTAGAGACCGCACCGTGCTGTGGTGTGGACATAAACAACTGTGCGATAGGGTAGCAGGAGCAGCAAACATATACTATATACAATATACATATTGGTATATGTACATTTTTTAGCATCATTAATGCGTGTTGGATGCCTGGAGATTTTTTGGACTACGGATATATGCACTATGGGTACAGAAGATACCTTCTCTTTGGAAGTAAAATTGTATGTTAAGCCGTGCAACATCTGTAACAATCGAATGGCTTCCAATTACGATTGTATGGTCAAGGATGAAAGGAGAACTTTTTTCTGTTATTTTTTTTTTTTTAATTCAATGAGATACATTTTTGTGCATTTATACTTTTTTTTAACAGGTATTGAGAAGGAACTTGATAAAATTATTCATTACCTATTTATCTTTTAAGGAAAAGATATAGGTATAATGCGGTTTTTTAAAGATTATGCAGAAATGTTAAAAATATTTTGAATGCTTTCAAAATGTTCTTATCAAAGACATACCTACTAGCTATTTGATGCGGCTTACGATTTTTTTTTTGAAGACGTATAACTACCCTTTAGTTAACAATAATTCATGAATAAAGGATAAAATGAGTTCCTTTAATACAATGTTTGTATGTACATACATACTTTTTAATAAGTACAGAAAAACATATTAATGAAAATACAAAAACAATAAATAATAATATATGAATGTACTTCGAGATTTTTGGAACCTCAAAATTACTGTCGCATTTTATGCGAAATAAGAAGCGATTTTTCAAAGAATCCATTTACTCTAGGAACCCGTCAATTTTCTTTAAAAAAATCTCTCCAAACCTTTGATGCGTCCTTTCCACCATGTGCGTAAAGTTATCACCGACATTTTTGATTTTCGTAAAAAAAATTGTATGCTGCAATGTGCCCAACTTGTGCTGCCATGTGTCGTGTTTAAAAAAAATCCTACTAAGCATAGGTATGGTTTTTTGAAGGATAACCATTTTACCAGTCAGTACAGTAATTTGCTCAGCTTATGCTGACTTGTGACATAAATATTTTTTTAAAAAATTAGCTTTTACGGATGAAATTTTTGGAAAAACTTCGATTTTCTTAAAAATCAAAGTTGTGCTGATTTGTGCTCAGTTTTTCGTCCTAAGAGCCGAAGAGATATACTAATTGTATTTGCAACTTTTACGGCCGAAACAAAATTTCAGTGTCATAGCCTTGAAGTAAGCCCCGTCATTTTCGATTAAAAAAACGAAGTTGTGCTGTTATGTGCTCAACTTCTGCTGCCATGTTCCGCAAATATTTAAAAATAAATCGCAACTTTGCAAATTTTACGGATGATTTTTTTTTTTTATAAAATTACTATATTTTAAAAATATTAATTTGTTCTCAGTTTGTGCCGCCACGCAAATTGGAAACGTTTATAGCAAAAAACATATATTGCGAACTAAACAAGATTCACTGAGGGATTTAAATACGTAAAAGGAATTTTCAACAGGAAAATTAATAAATGCTTTTTTTCAAGAAAAAATATTTGCCCTAAGGAAAATTTTTATTACGAAAAAATTATGTTAAATGATTTCTAATAGATTCGTGTCCTTTTTATATTTATTTCAAATTGTAAGTTAACACAATAATCCTTAAGAATATTTTAATCCTGATTGCTATAACCGGCCCCTTCTGCGAAGTATACAAACGAAAAAAACTTCATATTCTTCTTTATTACGGATTTTCATTTTTACCTAAGCGACAGTTGAACACCCTGGTTCTAGAAGGAACAATTGACGATAAAATAAAACTTAAACAAATTTCATACGTAAAGTTTGCAAACTTGCGAAATTTTTAAAAACAAAATTAGGGCACATGGCGATGGCTACAGCAGAATATTTTTTTTTACGAAAATCAAAAATGGCAGCGCTAAGTTCACACACATCTTAATAAACACTGAGCAGATATATTCCGGATTAGATTTCCTTAATTTTTGGCGGAGTAAAATTTTTCTGTTTTTTTTAACCTTTTGTTCGCTGTGTTTTTTTGAAGTGCTGTATATCTCTGTTAGAAATCGCTTATTGAGATGAAACAATATAATATTTCAGTGAAATAGGTGTTTTTTTAGTGTATGTTAGTGTATGTATAGGTACCCGCTTAAAAAATAATTTCCATGTAAAACACAACAACGATTCCGCTTAGTTAACGAAGATAAACATTTGCGCTTATGAACTAAATATAAGCGGATAAATAAATAGAATTGTAACTATTACTCGTATAACTGTTATATATGGGGTAAGCGCTAATGGAGTTTTTTTTGTGTACTATTGTTTTAAGTGAGTTTAAACAACACCTAATATTATGATACCAATTTTTAACGAGAAAATGTGAATAAAGAGAAAAGTACTACAAAAAAAGATTTGTATTTTTTTTTGTTTCAAAAATTTTTGATCTCAATTTTTTTTCAATGCTTGTAAAATTATAACGAAATCGGTGAAATCATTAAGAATATTCATATATGTAGAGTAAGCGTCGCAAATATGGCCCACCCTTAACTTTTTTGTAAATAAAACAGTCAGTTTTTCGGTAATTGACTTGTTTCTTTTTTTCAATACTTAAAGAAATTATTTTATAATGAGCCTTCATAACAAAAAACATAAAAAACAACTCAACTAAAAATATATAAATAAAAAAACTTAAAAAAAACTCATTTAACATTTTTCAAAAAAGTGCTGATAATATGGACCGCCTTGTGTTAAATATGGACCAGGTTGGTGTATATGTATATATGGTGCACGAGGTGGGCCATATTACTTGCATATAGCCTTTTCGTTGTGCTTTTAATTTTAACCAACTTTAAAAAATATATTTAAAATTTTGGTATCACATAATGAAATATAAATCTAAGCACAACAAAGTCTCAAAAAAATATTAAAATATTTGCGCAAAATTTAGTATAAAAACACTTACAAAAATGTACCAAAAAATTATATGGCCAATGTAAAAAAATTCAAACAAAACCACTAACATTATCTTCGAAATAAATGCACAGCTGGTAACCTACGCTCTTCCAGTAGGGAAATATTACGGTGGGCCATATTACCAAAATGGGCCATATTTGCAGCACTTACTGTATACGTGAAAAAGCCAAAAACCAGACCATTTCCTCACAAACCTTGAACCACAGTTTTATTACAATTACTTCGGTCATTAAAACCGTTAGAACCGTTTTCGGAAAAATTAAAAAAAATTAAATTGTTGCATCATAGCGGTATTGGCTTGTGAAAATATTATATAAAATTTCTAATTTCCCCTCTAGGGAATCACATAAAAATGCTCTTTAACATAAATTTGAAACAAATTGGCCCACCCGTTAAGGTTCTAGCTCAAATTACAGTGGACGTATGTATATGTATTTAACGTAAACAAAGCTCTCAATACCCTTTTAATATTATTGCCATAACGTCAACGCAAGAGTACCTTCATAATGTATTTGTGTATATGTAGGTACTTATGTAAATACTAAATTTTGCATATTATATATTTGGAAGCATCTCTAAGCTGTGTCTCATTTAAAGTAAATCACTTCAGTTTTAAAGTCCTTAAAACAGATAATCGCTTATTGTAAGCACGCAGCAATAGGATCCAATTTTAAACATTCTTCCTTTGGGAATACGTGTAACAACTACACACAGATAAACCACCCTCCCTTTCAAAATCAGTTTTCTGCCTTTCTTCGATTTTTTGACACATTTCTCAAAGGTCCTTTTGTGAAAAAAAAAAATAAATAAAAATAATTTCACACTTTATTGTCTTTCTGACAGATGCCACTTGTTTTCCATTATTATTTTATTTATTTGCTAAAGTTATATGAAGTATACTTCCATACCCATAGTCAGTCTAATACCAACCCTCTCGAAGGACCTACCTAAATCTGTGATGAGTGGGATATTTCTACATAGCGAATGTTTTTTACTTTTCTCTACAAAATCTGAATTCGTTATTTCAAGATGAATGTATATTTTTTTAAAACATATTATGTCATGTTACCTTTTCGATTTCATAACAAATAAAAAAACCCTAGACAATGACTGAAGGAAATAACTCAACCAACGGCTTGCTGCTGAACAAACAAACTGTATAACTTCAACGGCGCGGCGGCGGTGGTGTTGAAGATTTTTTAAATATAAATCCTTGAGTCCACTGGGTGCTTATTCACCCCACTTAACATTTCAAGAGAAATACCAAAAAAATCTATGAAGTTTAAAATTGAGATAAAATTGTGCTATCGCGAGAATTGTAGTGATTTCGTCCGTTTTTATTCCCCTGGTGATTCTGTCAACCTGTCCTTGCATATATAGGGATAAAAGAATGCCTTCCCTTATTTGCTTGATCTAGCTTGAGGAAAGTGGAGAGGAGGGAAGGGTGAAATGTAGAGTCACGACAGAACTGCTGCGAAAGTGTTTTAAACAAATTATGGTTTAAAATTTACACCGCTTTGGGGTTGCAAGCACCCCGGGGCGGCTGTTTAATGTTTATGTTTATTTTTTTGTTATATACCTACCCTTTGCGCGTTACTTTTTCAATCATTCTTTATAACACTGTTTATACTCAACAACAAGAGGGATGTTTAAATTGATGGTGGAAGATATTAGGTTGTATAGTAATAATGATTTTAAGCATCCCATCGGCATTGGGTTACAGTTTTTCTTTTTCGATATTTCTATTTGGCTGTGTTTTAAAAATATGTTCAGTAATACATTTAAATGACACTTTTCATATAAAAATAGCATTTTGGATAGATTTGTAGAAGAATGTGGCGTAATGATTAGTGCGTAGGACTCAGAACCTATACCTACACAAGTCCAAAAAATATCGAGAGAGTTGTGTTCTTGGAATTTTCGAGACGTTCCATTCATCGGATCATGGCCGTGCGTGATCCTGACCATCTCTATACAAATAGTTTAGTCGTCTAAGGCCCAGATTTTCAGTGGTGAGTTAAACCAGAGGTAGATAACTCTAGAAGTAAATTAACCAACAGGGAATTGAGGGAGCAAGTTTTCGGTGGAGAATGCATGCGGAATGACTTAACAAATTCGGGGGATAAAAAACAAAATCAAAAGCGTCTGTTCATTTAATCCTGAGTTAACTCATCAAATTTAATGAGTTAACTCGGATTTAACTCTAATCTTGCACTAAAAAGCTGGACCTAAGAACTGTTGTCTCGTAATTATGAAGCCAGACAAATTGTTAGTAAAAACATGCTTGCCGTGTTCCCTCGAATCGGTTTAAGGCTCAGCCAAATGTAGTGAGCGAAAAATTCTCCTGAATTACAGACGCTACGTACTGGTTGCGAGCACAAAGGTTGCAGTTGCAGCTAAAAGAATCGCTATAGCACAACCTGTCATGTAGTTCCTCGCATGGCAAAAGCTTTCATTAGAAAGAGAAAAATATATTAAAATCCTTTATGTTATCTCAAATGCAGCATGTGGAGAGCAGCAAAAGTTAAAGTTGAGTCAACTCTTGCTGCAGCTGCTTTTCTTGCTGCATCTACAGCTTCACATTGTAGTGATTTAAACTATTTTCGTAAACCTTTCAACTTTGACAGTGCTCAGTGCTTGTGTTCAGCCGGTAGGCATTGAGCGACAAGCGACATTATTGAGCGGAAGAGCTTTCAAATCTGTTCTAAAGGGTTTTTTTTTCTTAGAGGTATATAACTTTAAGTTGGCAACACTATTTTAACTGGCGACCATTTTGTCAGCTGTTGAGTGATTTATTTTTAGTTTGGTTTGGCATTTCAAAATGAATAGACGCTTCCAAATTGTGTCCAAATGGGTCCAAAACAAGATTGCCGTTGATCCCAATTTTCATATTTTGTTTAGCGATGAAGCTCACTTTTGGTTGAATGGGTACGTCAATAAACAAAACTGCCGTATTTGGAGTGATGATAATTCTCAAGTGTATGTTGGGACACCGTTACATCCACAAAAACTGACTGTTTGGTGTGCTTTATGGTTTGGTGGAATAATTGGTCCGTACTTCTTTAAAAACTATGCTGGCCAGAACGTTACAGTCAATGGTGACCGCTATAGAGCCATGTTTACTGGCTTTTTCGTTCATCAATTGAACAACCACGATGTGCATGAGCTGTGCTTTCAACAAGATGGCGCAACATGTCACACAGCTCGTGCCACAATTGATTTATTGAAGGAAACGTTTGGTAACCGCATAGTTTCACGTTACGGACCCGTGAATTGGCCTCCAAGATCGTACGATTTAACGCCGCTTGACTATTTTCTGTGGGGATATGTGAAGTCGGTAGTCTAGGCCGATAAGCCCGAAACGATTGACCACTTGGAGGACAACATTCGGCGCGTTATTGTCGATATACGGCCACAAATGTTGGAAAAAGTCATCGAAAAATTGGACCTCCAGATTAGACTACGCCCGAGCCAGCCGTGGCGGTTATATGCCAGAAATCATACAATTGCCAGAAGATTTTCTTTCGAATAAAGTAAATTTCATGTCAATTTAAAAAAAACCATCTTTGTTTTACTCCATTTCAAAGTTGTTGTATACAAAAACATCCTTTGTTTTTTTATTGAATTCTGAGCGATAAAGTATGTTTCCAGCGAAGCTTTATCTCAATTTAGATTAAATAAATCTATGTGGTATTTCCACCACACAAAAATATAAAAAAAAACAGATTAACTTTGACAGTACCTCTCAAAATGCAAATAATGTTGTTTCATTTTTTTGTATGAAGTTGAAGTGAGACAGAAAGTTTCATGTTTGGCAAAAGAAGTAAGAAGGATTGGATTTTCCAATGAATGCGTTCAGCGCGACATAAATTGGTTTGTTCGATTTGTAAAACTATTTGCTCTATGAAGATTTAACAAGATTTATTAGAAAATTTTCTAGATTTACGAAATAAATTTGTATGATAAATCTTCGAGATTTGAAGAAGATTATGGGAAATCTTATCGGATCTCGGTTTAGTGTTCAATGGAAACATAGTGTTATACTTATAGCAACAAAGTTTTCGTCGCTCAATAAATGGCCAGCAGTCGCTTATACTTGTCGCTCTGCTGGCTCTGTATCGTTATAGGAGTTTTTCATTTTTAATTCACAGCAGTTCAGAGCTCGGAATTTCTGTTTCTTTTTTTCGTTCAGAGCTAGCTTTGAGCGTGCTCCATGAGCTCAGAATAAAAAAGCCGAGCAAACCGAGTAAAAAGCTACGCGCAGGCAACTTCATACAGGTTTCATGCAATTTGACAGATATGACAATTCATTGCTCAGGTGTGTTTCATAATTAAATCGGAGTGCTCTGAACACATTCTGCTCATAGTTTACTTCGCTTGCTCAGGCTCTGCTCCCAGTGCTCTGCTCAGAACAACCAACTCTGAACTAAAGAAGAAAAACGCATTGTCACTGCTTAGCCGTGCCCTTAGAAATGTTTAATTTATCAAAAAAACATGGACGAACATTATTTAAAAAGCAAATTGTTCCAGAACAAATTTAATAGCTCCCATTTGACCCATACATTTTCTTATTTAATGACAGCTCTTATAGCAGTGAATGCAAGATTCATACAGTGCGTATGGATATATGGACATCCATATATGTACGACAATGACAAAGAATCTAATCAACTAAAACTTTACCACCTTTTGAGTATAGACAGAGTATAGAAAATCCCAAAAAGATATATTTTTTTTTCCAAATACATTCACTAATAATTCAGGGGTGGATCCTTGGTCGCATATAGTCAAGTATTTAACTTCTCCTCGTTCATCGCACTTGACCAATCACCCATTACATTACTTGATGTTCAATTATTTGCTGATGGGGAAATCAACGAACAAGGAAAAACGACATCTGTGACCTTTTCAATCTATGAAATTACAATTACACTTCCAGAAACACCCTTCGTATACCATCACGCGTACCGCACCCGCACCAAAGCAACGCCAACGACCGCATCACATTGTTAGCCTTGGATAGCTCTACTGTAGGTATACTGCGATGGCTATTTTAACAGGATATCCTGGAATCCCTCAAATTGACGATTTTGGATTTGGATATTTTATGTAAAAATAGTAAGAAAAGAAACAAAAAATAATTGGAAAAAGCAAAAATAGAATCCGAAATTAACCTGAAGTGGCCGCACACCATTTGAACAAGGCATCCACAGGGTGGAGGGTTAGAAGGTGTTTTACTTACTTCCTTGGAGTTTTATTTATACATACAAATATACCAAAAATAAAAGAAAATGTAATAAGAAGCCAGAACACTGCTAAGTATTTTGTAAACGCATTAAATCAATAGTGAAATGGACATAAATTATCTAGAAGATACTTTTTGTTTTTTTTTTTTTTTTTTTTTTTTTTCTCCCCCGAATGCCCTTTGATTCACGTCTCGATCTCGATTCCATACAATAAAGGACATTTGCGTCTATCTATGCCGGTGGATTGCTTCATGACTTTGTTTGGCGTGGTGTTTCATCCCTAATTTTGCATAGTAACGTGAAACATTATTCGCCTTATTAAGCCTCACGCTCTCGCACGGGGATCATGGAATTTTGTATTATACTATGTACCTAACCTACAATCTTCTATTCTTTTGGCGAGCAAGTTTTTTTTTTTTTTTGTAACGAGGGTTTAATTTTTTATTCTTCATGTTGATGTCGCAAGAAGAACAACTATAGACTCGGGAGTTCTACCGTGAGGAGTAAGCGGTTTTGGGATCTGCGATTATAATTGCAAAATAAATCAATCAATTGTGCTTAGTCCTTAATAAGAATTGACATTCAAAAGCAGGCTGATGGGGGGATAAACAAAAAAGCTTGTCCTTCTGCGGAATGGCTTAGTGATTTTGGCGGTGCTAGACATTTTTACATAGGTACAGATATTATTTCGATAAAGATATAACCTTTGAGGTAATTCTACTAATTTTAGACGGAAACGTGGATTGATTTAACAAATAATGCCAATGAATTTAACAGAAAAAAATAATAGAAATTATACCTACCTACGTAGAAAATTAAGAGTGTGGGATGTAGGAAGGGGGAGGGGGGTGGTGGTATATCTACATAAGTAATCGCGCTGATGTTCAATTAATGTGTTTTGGGGCATGTTAGATTTACCCTTTGTGACAGACTTGATTTTTGTTTTGACATTTTTTAGCGCTGTATAAAAATGCAGGTAGAATCAGTAATCAAAGCGAAAGAAGGTTAGATATCTATACCACCTCCAGATTAATATTTCTCAATAGAATTGTGTAGGTATATTTATCCTTAGAGAACAATTATTCCCGATATTGATGTTAAAGAAGAAAAACGTTTCGAACTCACTGAGTTTTTACGCCAATCCCTTAATCGACTTTTGATTTTACCAGAATTAAGGCTCACCCAAACCAACGCGAAACATTCGGCGCGACAACGAAACTTCCGCCTGTCTTAATTTATTTACATGGAGATTAATGGGAGCACCCACACTGGCGCGATGCGAATCTTCGAACATTATTCAGTCGTCGCATTTTCGCGCGAATGTTTCGCGTTGGTTTGGGGCAGCCTTTAACGCTTTTGTCGTCAAACGGATGAATTTCAAGTAAGCAAAGCAATATTCGCCGAAAAAAAAGTGGTTAGGTGGATAATTTAAAGTTAATTAGTAATTCATAAGTTGTGATAATTTCGAATTTTGTCGTTCAATGTTTTCTATGTTTTTGTTTCGCTGCTTTGCTAAGTTGATATCAAGTTAGCCAAGGTCAAAACTTGTTCTATTGGCAAATAATTTACAGCTATTAGCCGCGAATCAGTTGTGTTAGTTTCAATTTTGTTGTGCGATGTTTTCAATGTTTTTTTTTGTGTTGCTAAATTCACATAAAATGAGCAAATTAATGTTCTATTGTTCATTTATTTATAGTGAATTACTAGTGACAGCTTCAATTTTGTTGTGCGATGTTTTCTATGTTTTTTGTTGTTGCTAAATTCATATGAAATGTTTTGTTGTTTATTATTTACAGTGAATTACTAGTGGCAGCTTCAATTCAGTTGTGCGATGTTTTTTTTTTTTTAGGTTCGTTCGCATGAATGATGCAAAAAACAAAGAACAATTTGCTAAATTCTTAGCAACAGTCATCAAACATAATTAAGGATGAGTTGCCGCTGTAAAATTGTGCTTTATTATAAAAAAAGTATTTGTTTTGATTCTTTTTTTTCACGTTGTCCAAAACTACCCCTGTCCTATAGTGCCCCCTTCTCCACTACCCATACCCCGAAAAATGGGTGTGGAAAGAACTGTGTATGAGTTAATTTTTTAAAAATGACATTTCCTTCATATTTAATTGGATTTTTTTTGTTATTTCTTTAGAAAACGATTATACATTATTATGTATAAACAGGACTTTTGTCAAAAATACCTACAAAAGTGGGCATGGTAAACTAAGGAAATTCTTTGAAAACCCATTTACGCACTTCTTCACCCTATGTCCCCTTAGCACTAGGGAAGGGGCCCTAGCTAGCCGATATAGTGTAGAAAAACACCATCGCCGAGAGCTTGGTCTCAATAGAGGTCCACAAACCAGCAGACCTCTACTGTTTGTACAGAGCTCATCCAAAACCGCTACTTTGAGGTCATCTCTGATAACTTCACTCAAAGTACGAGATTGCGCTGCTCTCGAACATGGCACAAATTTTTTTAAAATATTTTTGCCCCAAAAAAAAAACTATATTTTCGAGCAAATTTTGAGAAAATGCTTAGAACATAATAATAAAGCTCTCCACCAAATTTCAGATTATTTCTAACTATTATTTTTTCCCATTGGAAGTCTAACTTTCCTGATGGGCTTAGTATTTTGAATTGATAACCCTTTATATGGTTATAAGCCGATGGTCTTATGACAAGTACGTAAGTCTGGGTTCGATTCCCATCCGCATCCACCTATATAATTCATGAATAAGGGTTTCACACCTATAAGCCAATCGGATTCGGCAGAAAATTGTAGGTCCCCTCCATTCCTGCATACAAACAACACGCACTCAGGACTGGATGAAAGTTGTAAGTCACTTTAGGCCCTGATGGGCCTCCAACGCCACCAAATTTATTTATTTTCTAAAATCTTATACGAATCGTAATAAACTTACATAAAATAAATATGTATACTTTTTTTCATAAAACAAACTTCAAAAAAATTCAATCAATAAAATAAAAGTCTTTGCTTTTTAAACCCTTCTTTTAAATTCCCTCTAAGCCCATCTTCACTGAACTGTAAAAATGTATAGGTAGATGAAAACATCATTGGAATTAATTTATACTCAAGTAAAATTAAAAACAAACAAACGACATGAAAACATTGTTTTCATAGTGTGATAGCTGGTTTTTCATTTTTCGTTGGAAATGAAAAAAAGGTGAGAAAACATCCCTTCCTTCGGCTAGCATATGTCTATTCTCAGATTATAATCCGGTAGATGTGCGGTACATGACATGCATTCTGATTTTAACAAAAATTTACCCCTTGATGTTATGATGGCAAGGGCGCATATCATCCCTCCATCAGCTTGATAATTTGATATATCATGTGGAAAATTGTCCACATGTCTCAAATATATATACGAACCCATTATTAAGCTGTCATAATGATGATCTTATGTCATGGTAGTTATAAGAAATGACAGTCACCATAGATAAATGTACCTACAATAGTACAAATCATCAGCAGTGATTAAAACATTATGAAAGATTGTTTTTCATTTTTATATTATTTTTTTTAATGCATTCATCAATATCCAATTAATACTGCTTTGATTTTTTTGTTCAAAAAATCGTATTTGTAAAAGAAAGATGCAAGTCCAATCATTTATACTGAAAATTCATAGCAGAAAGTATAAAATGTCCCGTAGTAAAAAAAAAATCCATCACAGGATGCATAGATATACTTTGATTAAATAATATTATTTTACATTCTGATTCAATAAACAAAAAAAAAAAAAAACCAACAAATAAAAATTCAATTTTAATTAAATCTCTGTGACTCAAAAAAATCAAATAAAAATATACTTTCATACAAAAATATACCGAATGTGCCCGTTTTTCAATTTTATTCATTTTATATATATTTTATTCGAATTTTCCGTTAATTAAAAACCAATCAAATTTTAAGTCGATTTTTTTTTTCGTTGTATTTTTTTTATGTAGCGTAGCGTATATATAGGTACCAACATTCCGAATCTGCAACAAATGTTCCGCCGAATCCCTTTGAAAGGAAAAATAATAAAATTTTAATCAATTGTCTGATTGACGACATGTCGATCAAATTGATTGTTTAAGCATATTTGCTATATATTTCCTATTAAGAGAAATAAAAATATTCGTTGGCACACCATCAAACATACCAGAAAAACATTGTATAATCTGTAAGAATAATATACATAAATTGTTTAATGTCCTTCAAAGAGTGATGTTATTTTGTTAAATTTGCGTTAAGGTATTTGTTTTGTCAATCATTCGATGTGCCATCAAAATTCCTTAATATAGCTTTAAAATTCACCACTACAATATGTCGCAAATCAAAATCTCGCGTTTTTTTTAAATCTCGCAAACCAAATCTCGTCTTTTATTCAAAATCCCGCTTTTAACAAGTTCTTGAATAACCAATCAGGGTTGCCACCTTTTGAAAAAATTCCCGAAGAAGATTTGTAAAAAAAGTTCAGTAGATTCAATGTTTTTGCAGTAGATAGGTCTTGAAATTTCTCCTCAACGTGGTTGACTCTGTCATTAAAAAAAAGCTTAGTTTTTTTTTAAATTTAACCAAAGAAATATCCCTCCTCTACTAAATAAATACAAATAAACTTATATTTATATCAATGTTCAACCACCCAAACCAATTTTACCTTTTGCGTGCAGATTTTATTGAAAAATTATCCATCCTTTTCAAGACAAGCTCAAATAAAAACGTTACGTTGACAGATTTACTATGACAGCTGTCAATTGTCGTCAAAACAAAGCCCGATAGTCGAAAGCTGTATATGCATAAATTAAAGGGTGGATTTCATGAAGAATGAGAATGATTGCATTCAGTGACAGAATTGAAAAATTATTTTATGGATTATTTAATGAAGGTTTTTTTTTCGTAAAACCGAAAGTGTAGTAGATTTTATTTAAAGGCAGTAGATTTATTTTTCGGAAAAAGTGCAGTAGATTAACTGCAATTGCAGCATAGCGACAACCCTGACGATAAGCGAGATTTTTTTTATTTGCGAGATTTTAATTTCCGCGATTTCTGTTGATACTTGCGGGATTTTTGCGTGCGAGATTGTATAAATCGGGAATTTGTATTTGCGAGATTATGAAAAGATTATGAAAAGCAAGATTTTTTAATTGCGAAGTTTCGTAACATGTATACAAGATTTCGTAGCCAACCCGCAGATAACTCAATCAAAGCACCAATCGGATCCAGATTTTGTTTTTTGTTGTTGTACTAAACCAACATAATTGCGAATTTGCTAATAACTTGACTATACAAAACCACCTGATACTATTTATGTATCCATATAACCTTGAAGCCTTTCACTAAGTCCATCCCCTAAAGGAGATGGCCCATTTTCCTAGGCCCAGTGCGTTCACTAATGGATTTAGTACCCAATAAAAGGAGATGTTGATTACATTATGTTGGTCAAATATTTCCAAAATCGTTCGTGGGATTTTCGAGATATTTGAGATTGAAGTTGGCTAATTCAGAAAAAGAATTTCACTTATTTTTCCGAAAAAAAAACTGCTTATATCTTGTGATATACCTAAGGCACTTAGGAAAATGATTTTGGTATCAAATTAAAGGTTCTTTCTTTATGCTTTTAATATAATTTAAACTATATTGTTGGAATCGTGAGTTGTGTGAGTTATGGCCACGATTTCAAACTAAAACCCGGCCGGGTATTTTTGCACCTCATTTCTGATATTTGCATAAACATTACGCCTTCAGGAAGGTCACTCAATGGTCATAAATCGTAAAAACTAGTTGCCCTTTTATGAGGTCACTAAAAACTTTCAGATAGTATAATTTTTTTAATAGGACGTTAAGATCCCGGAGCCCGAAAATGCTTCGGAAAAAACTACATTTAATTTTCTTCGAATATTCCAATTTTCCAGACAACTTCTTACTTCCGTAAAAACCTTAGAGGCTATAACGAACATTTAAAAAAAAAATTGTCAAATCGGTCCAGCCGTTTTAAAACACACCTTCGTTTTTTAACAACTTCTCTAGGAAGAGACACACTCTCATAGGGAGAGTTCAGAGAGCTTTACTAGATTTACAAAGTGGCGTCTATATTCACATAAGAAGAATAAAACTCTTACTATAGGATTAAGAGGCCCCCATGACTAGGCCATTTGAGGCTTTTAACAATCTTATAAGAATCTTGAAGAATTCCTGAAGAGTGCATTTAGCTCCCTAAAATAAGTCTAGTTAATCTTTCGGAGCATCTTATGAGAGGAAAAATATTACTTGGGATGCGCTCTCCAACGAACAGTTTTTAATTTTGAATAAACACTAGCTAGACCGCCCTGGCTTTGCATGGGTGGACAAACCTAAGCTTCGCATACAAATTTTAAAAGAAAATATAAATAAATATTTAAGATTCTTTTTGTAATCGATTATCCACTACTTTCTGGGTTTAAACCTACTTTACGTTGTGAATGGCTAATTTCGTAAAAATATGATCTTCTGAGTCCAATCTTCATTACTTTCCCAACATAGAAAGGATTTTTCTAATCGAAAACCACTGTTTTGCTTTTATTCCGTTTCACTCTAAAAAAAGCAATATTTTTTTTAAAATAACTTTTCAAACACAAAAATAATTTCTAAAATCAAATACTACTTTTTGTTTTTGCCATTGGGTCATCGAATTTTACGCTGAGCCAACATAAAATGTAAACAAACTTCGTAACTTTAAGAAGAATAATATATTTTAGAGCCAGAATTTCAGTGCTGAATTTACCTTGACTTAAACCAGAATAAGTTTATCCTGCAAATAAATTGAACGCGAATTAACTCAGAAGCAATAATTAACTACTCGTATAACTTTCAGCTGTCAAAAATCTATCGAAATCAAAGTGCGATACTATGGAAATGCGATTTCACTGTCAGAACAGAGAGGGCGACACTATGCGCCACAATGAAAGGGCAATTTACATCGCTTGTCTGCCTATCTATACTTATTTCGATCCACTCTACTGAAAAACTGCTTCTCAGTTAGTTTGGGTTAAATTTATTTGCAGGATTAACTAATTTTGGTTTAACTCGGAGTTAACTTATGCACTAAAAAACTGATTCGTTATGTCTCTGCAGTTGTGAAGGTATGTCTTTCGAGGGTGGGCCAAATAAAACATTCCTATATATGTAAATGTAAATAGCTCTGAAGTTCCAGTTTTTCAGTGGTGAGCTAAACCCGAGTTAGCTAAATAGGGATCAGTTTTTTAGTTCGAGATTAAAATTAAACCCGAGTTAACTCATCAAATTTAGTGAGTTAACTCAGGATTAACTGAACAAATGCTTTTGATGTTTTATCCACCGAGTTTGTTTAGTCGTTCCGCATACATTCTCCACCGAAAAACTGCTTCTTCAGTTAACTGTGGGTTAATTTACTTCTAGAGTTAACTAACTCTGGTTTAATTAACACTGAAAAACTGGGCCTAAGTAAATTAACCTAAAGTGAACTGAGGGAGCAGTTATTTGGTGGAAAATGCATTAGAAACGACTAAACAAATTCGGTGGATAAAACATCTAAAGCATATGTTAGCAGTTAATCCTGATTTAACTCACCAAATTTGATGAGTTAACTCGGGTTTAACTTTAATCTCGCTCTGAAAAACTGGAGCTAAACTTTATTCTGGATCACCAGGATTGAGCTTTTGGACCAACTGGACCAACCACAAAATGCTGCCCACGCAGTATAACCAACTGTGTTGAATGTCGTCATGTCGATGTTTCAGGCCAAGCTGTAAAACTTTCACGAGCGACCTGGATGTTTTCGGCTGATCGTGTATAAGGAGGTCTGGCCGTACTTCTCTATCGTTCCAATACCGCACAAATTTGGTTACAACAGGGCGAATTGTCGCAGCTGTTGAAACATTTTGAATACCACGAAATGTGTAAATCACTGACCAGCCATTTTCCAAAAATAATTGGACAGTTTTTGTTCGCTGTGCTATCGTGTAGTATCCCATTAATAAATTTTCCAATCTTTGTGTCTAAAACATAATAAAAAATAATTCGAAAATATCTATAAATAAAATAGTTATTGGTGTTTAAAACCCGTAGGTCTTATTTGGCCCTACCGGTCAAATAAACTGTATTAAAAGCCTTTTAAGTATTTTCTATAAAATCATATAAAAATAAATCCGGAAGTACAGCGCAGAAGAGGTAACCTAATGGTGCTTTTTCATTTCAATGCTTATAAAGGATGGAGTTTTAATTTAAAAAAAAACTATTCAAATGATGATTGAAAAAATAAAAATAAAAAAAACTACACCTATAGGTACCTACGTACTTCCAAACTTTATCACTTCCAAACTTTTTCAAAAGTCATTTCCAGCATTAACTTCGCTCTCTTGCCTCTCTTTTGCGATATACCTAGTGCGATATAGATGACAAAAACACTAAACAAATTTGCTGTCAATTGGTAACATTTACATTTATTCATATAGCTTAGGATGAAAACCATTTCTATTTGACAACTTTGTGTATCTGTGCCAAAAAATTGCATACAAAATATACAAATATGTACACCACTCATCCGAATAAAATAAATACCTACCAGCAATATTGAAATTGTTCTCTTTTTTTTTCCACTGATTCATTCATTGCTATCACACCTCATTCTTGCTCCCTCAATAACACCCCTGCCCTGCTGCAACTCGACTGCCTAAGCATACAATAACAAATGCAAGCAGTTTCCTGGATTGCAATAAAAATTTGAATACGAAAAAAAAAAGCACAAATCCTTACAGAAAAATACAAAATTGAAAAAGGAAAATCAAAAAATATCAATACCCTGTCTACACTAGGTCGGTCGATGGGAATAGGAAACTGGAATGGGAACGGGCCGGTAGTTCCGTATACCGTTTTTAACTGAAGAATTGAGTTCCGTATATGGTTTTTGTATCTTTTTATTTGAACATTTTTAGCAGATGCATTCATGGGGATTTCTGAGTGGCTGTTGTAGAACTACTAGCTGGATGCATGACTGCATATGCATATCACATGCGGAGCGGATTTTGAATTTTGCAATTTATTTGCAAACATCGTTCGTATCAAATTGAATATGTTCATTCGGGGAGTTGATTTTCATCTGTCAATTTGAGAATGACAGTTGTGTTTCGTTGTTTCATGTTTTGTTTATATACATAGATACATATATATTTTTCTGTCGCATTTTATCTTTGCGTTTTTTTTTTTTTGTTTTTTTTTTTTGCATTATGCCATGAATATATGTTTTCTTTCTTTTACTGCAATCAATTCTTATTTCTGCAACAGGAATTCGACAAAAATTACGTCTACTTGAATGCATGCATATTGAACATACAGGACGGGTTGGTGGGTACCGGTACCGGTGTTTTTTTAAAAATGTAGGTATACGCTCGTTAAGTTGACAAATGAAATGCACTTTAGGCCCGGAAAAAGTTTATTGTTTTATGTCGTTTCAAATGAAATGGAAAATAATTAATATGACGAATGTATTTCCAAATTGATTGTTATATTCGTCGAAATTGCTTTCATTTGTTGAATTTTTTTTTTTATTATTTTTGAGTGAGTTCAATTTTTAAAGAATTGATCAGCGATGGATTGTCGTCATTTCATGGAGTTGTGTACAACACGTTGTTTTCGGCAACATTTCATTAAATGTTTTCGAGTAGAAATTTTTCAAGTAGAAAAATTGACATTGATTATATCTTACAGTATTCATTTTACGTAAATTGTAAAAAAAAATAAAGCAAGATCCTAAACTTAAACTAACTGCTATTTGGTAGATTTATGCTCAGGTGCGCATACACTGGAGGGCAATGGTTGCAATGGACCCCCCCTCCCCCCGCTGGCTCAAGAACGAACAAAGAATATATAAAATATGAATTTAGAATTATTGAAACTGGAATCACGAAATTATTCAATACTTTTTGATGAGACAACCGATGTATATGCATCTCTCTGAGCCTTAATTGCCTTACGATACGTTCACGATGGTATAGTATTTGTGAGGATTTTGTCACTCTCGGGGATGCGTTTGTGTAACTGGCTTGTTCTAAAAGTTTCGAAAAGTACGAGTTCGATGAAGAAGATTCGAGAGAAACCAGAAAACTAAAGGATTTTTCAATTGGAGTGGGTAGATCAGTGTTGCCACCTTTTGAAACATTTTGGGAAGTAGATTTGTAGAAAAATTACAGTAGATTCAATGTTTTTGCAGTAGATTTATATTTTCAGGAAAGAAATTTTGATGGGTAAGGTCTTGAAATTTCACCTCAACGTCATCGATTGTCATTAAAAAAAAAAACGCTTAGTCCCCATTCACACGAAGAAATAAGTTGCTGGAGATTTTTTGACGTTCTCTATTGATTTCTTCTAAAATCACTTGTACCCTTCACACTAGAAAAAACAAAATCGTAAGAGATTTTCTGTAGTTTACTCATAAATTCTTTTGGGTGAACGCACACTATGTAAAGTGTCAAAAAAATCTCCTCAATCATCGACTGGGGAATTTTTTTTCACCCCACCTACTTCGTGCCCTTCTCCCCTACAAACTGAAAGTTGCTAGAACTCGTGTGAAAAGGGACTTAGTTTTCAAAAATATTCCTGCCTATTATTTATAATGTTAAAAGGACTTAGAAATATAAACTTACACTTGAATCACTACTAAATAAATTCAAATAAACTTATATTTACAACAATTTTTAACCACTTAAAACAATTTTATCTTTTGCGTGCAGATTTAATTAAAAATTTATCCATCCTTTCCTCACAATAAAAACAAAAAAAAAACTCAAATAAATAAAATCGTTACGTCTGCATTCAATGACGGGATTGAAAAATTATTTTATTTATTATTTATTGAAGGATTTTTTTTTCGTAAAACCAAAAGCGCAGTAAATTTGATTTAAAGGCAGTAGATTTATTTTTAAAAAAAAGTGCAGTAGATTTACTACAATTGCAGCAAAGTGACAACCCTGCGATAAATTTTAGCTACCTGTGGCGGCCATGTTGTTTTTGGGAAATCTGTCAAATCTGTTGTTTATTATTAAGTTACTGATGCCAAATTGCCATAGCAAGTTACACGATTGAATAGCACGTCCAAATGATTACTTTATTATCAAAATATCTTGTGGCAACGATGCGTGCGTTGCGCCCATTTTACGGTTTATATGGTTGGCCTTCTCAGTCGACGTTTGTTAGCCAAAATTTGAGTCAACCGATTCTGTGAACAATCAGCCAACACCCGAATGTCAACGAAACGTAAGATCTACCGAAAACATCGGCGATGCTCGTGGACTTGTTCCAAAACGACAATGGCATTGCCATCACCATCAACGGAGAATGCTTCCGATCGATGATAAATAATTTATTTTAATCAAAATTTGATGACATGCAATTGAAGGACATGTGGTTCCAAGAGAAAGTGCTTCGTGCCACACAGAAAACGACACAATGGACATTCTGCATGAACTATTTGAGGGTAGGGCTAACTCTCGTTAAGTTGACTTGAATTGGCCACCAAGATCGTACAATTTGACCTAGTTAGACTTTTTCTTGTGGGGTTTCCTAAAGTCACAGGCCTATGCCACAGTCGACCGATGATGTTAAGGTGAATATAATACAGTCCAGTCGGATCTATGCGGAAGAGTCATTGAAAATTGGACCACTCGAAGCAGTGCTACAGTAAGCAGCCCAGGCAGCCATTTGAACGATGTCATATTCAATACATAATGGCACACAGGGGCGTTTCAAATAAAAAAAGAATTTTGTTGATGCCTCACACACAGCTTGTTTAATGCCATTTCCTTTTTTTTTTTGAGCTATAGATAAAATTACACCAAAATTGCCTCTCTCCTGAAGAAAAATCTGGATCCGCGCCTGCTTATATTTTGGGATAAACAAAAATATAGTTTTCTTATTCTTCATAATTTTTCATCATCTTAATGAAACCAAATTGATTTAATGTGTTTTATCTAAAAATCTAAAAATGAGGCTAAATTGTACTCTCACGCTTTGATTTTTCTGCTGCTGCTAGGATAAAGGGAAGGAAAGACGTTACTGTTTTATATTTTCAATTCTTTATTTAATACAAAAAATATATTAATGGTAATTTCTTTAATTTACTGAAAACGTTGATAGGATGAAGTTACCCCTTTGGATGCTGGACAGAGAGAGCTAGTCAAATCTGAGGTTCCTTATTAATAGGTAAGATTGTCTGATCCAACGATAATAATTATGATATATAAAGGTGTTGCTTGAATCTAAGTTTGGTTGAATATAACAGTTACGACAGGTTCTCTTAAAAAGCTTACACATACCTTGAGTTCAATTAATCGGATCGTAAAGATTAAAGCCTTTGGACTTAGCATCATTTTCTATTATGATGAACGTGTGACCCAGTCAGTCGTGTATTTTCTGTGTTAAGTTTTACCCTCTTTCTCTTATACGATTTTTTAAAAATTAATTTGAAATAGAATAAGTATAAGTACTAACATACATTTGTTAGGAAGGTAGACCTATATCTATACTTGTCTTACCATATCAATTCAGAAATTCAATAAATTCTTAAAGAAAAACCTGAATAGGGTAAATTTTATTTTATTATTAAATAAAGTCAATCCACACAAATTCTAATAAATAAAAACAAAAATTCATAACCGCAATTAACTCCTTCAGTGTTAATACCCGATGGCGCCGCGATATAAATACCTCATCATCATCATCATCAAAACCATCATTGTTCTGTGTGTTTTGTGTAAACCAATTTTGAATGCTCACTGAACCTTAAAGCCAATTCAACAGTAAAATTTATCGATTCAACCCAAAGCAAAAGTTAAAAATCAAGATAATAGTCCTTCTTATTCTCTGGATGTTAAACTCATAACAAGCATTCTGCAAGAAGACTTTTAGTCAAATATTGAAAAGCCAGCACAAGTCAAGCTGAAAGCCCAAAAAACCAAGTCATCTAAGATAGAGAACACAGCATATACCACACCACAAATACCAACAACAATAAACACACCGAACTATACTCGAACAATTGTCGGATCAGGATAAGTAAGGCACAGTGGGGCAAAAATCCTTGAAGCAACTTAAATACCGGAAACAATTAATTCCACTTGAATTAACATATATAGGTACATTCAGGAGCCAGGAGGCAATTAAATTTTCTGTCTAAAATTACTTATTATACACGCAAGACATGACTTTCATCGCCTGTGTGTTCGTTCGGTTATATGTATGTATTTGTATATGAACATCAGGGAGACGCAGACAGACAGGAAAAGTGTGATGTAATCCAAGTCTCAAGTTCTTCGTAAAGAAAATTATTTCAACAAAGGACGCTTACGCTTACGCTTCTCTTAAAGTGTTTAGTAAACCCTATTCATTATGAAAATTTTGATACCTATTCCAAGGATATATATGTACATACCCTATATCCCCCCATTTTATAAGCATAAAGTTAATTATTTACGGGCAAGCAAATCAAACTTAAACCTCATTCACCCACACTTATTGTAAGAACATCATGTAAACAATTGACTTTCTCAGGTATTTCTATACAGACTACCTATAGTAGACAATAAAAACAAAAATAACTATCCAAGCCTAAGAACACGAAAGGACATAATCATCGATACAGTTTTGCATACTTAAACAAAGCAAAGCATCGAGAGAGGGTGATATCCTCGAAAGCCATTTATCTACACGGACTTGAATTGAAGCAGGCAGGAGGCGAATTAAGGGCAAAGATTAGACTACGCGTGCCGACATTTAGGCGTAACAAATTGCCGCCGCCGCCGACCTGAGTGCCGCAGTAATTATCGGCACTGCTGCGATATGGAACCGCTCCGCGCGCTCCGCACCGGCCGTGTTCCACCATCATCACCATTCACCACACTGGGACACTGGCCGACCACAAGGAAAAGAGCTCGTGTTTTAAGTGTAGGTACTCTGCCACAGTAGTAAAACAAACCCTTTTTCCAGCTTTAATTTGAAACCAACATAAGTAGGTTATGTGGAAACAGAACTCATACTCATACTTTGTCTGAAGTCTTCTATGGTTAATTTTTATAACTTTCATAATAATTGACACGGAAAGGTGAAACTATGTTAGGGGTATATGAGTTCCGTGCAAATTGGTGCCACCACACAGGATTTTACTACTCAAAAATAAGAACGGTTTTATGTTGAAATTCCAATTTGAATTAAGGGAAAGCCATGTCCTTTACCTAGGTATGCTTTGCTTATAGCTAATGCAGTTTGTTTTTCTTCACCCATTTGAACATTTTAATGTTATGGTTAAATAACAATTTTGGGAGTTGCTAATGCGGAGAACTATATAGGTATCGGCGTAAAATTGTAGACCATTAAAGCAATTTTAGTAGATATTATGATACTAGGTTTAGAAGAGGTTTTTCCAAACTTTGAACGAGTTAGCATAGTGCTATTTTTTTTTATTACAATCACCAAATGTCAATTTTATCTTTTTAGTATCATGCCAACTCCATTATGTCACTTTGACAATGTGCGCATTCAACGCATATCTGAATTTTTAGAATTCTGAATTTTTGGTGCTTCTGATTGGTCAGCTGTCATAAAAAGATAGATGTCATCTGAATTTTTAGAGCAGCTGGCCAATCAGAAGCTCCGAAAATTCAGAATTCTAAAAATTGAAATAAGCGTTGAACGCCGCAATAACAATTGTGAAAAAAGTATATTTGCTTACTTTTTTGTACGAGCTGCCAATGTTTTAGGGGTGTTCAGTTGGAGTTTATTAAGAAAATAGGTTTTGTATGATATTAAAGGGTTTTTCAACAGAGACGCTACAAAAGTAGAGCAACAGGGACAGCAAACGACGCCATATTTCTTGCCGTTCTTTTGACATTTCTCTTCAGTAAAGTTTGCCATTTCATGATGGAAAGATATATGAGCCAACAGAGACTCGAAATTATTAAAATTTACTACCGAAATTCGGAGTCAGTGGCCTCAACGTTAAGAGCGCTACGTCCAATTTATGGTCGTCATAATCGTCCTAGCAGATCAACAATTGAGCGTCTAGTGGAAAAATTTGAATCCACAGGCACAGTACAAAATGTTCCCGTGCCAGTGAGACAAAGAAGTGCCCGAAGTATCGAGAATATTGCTGCCGCTGAGGCTTCAGTTGCAGAAAGCCCAAATGTGTCTCTCACACGTCGTTCTCAAGCGTTGGGCATCTCTGTGACGTCGTGGCGAATTTTGCGAAAAGATCTTGGCCTACATCCTTACAAGATTAAATTGACGCAAGAACTGAAGCCGCTGGACCACCAGAAGCGTCGTATGTTCGTGAATTGGGCTGAACAACAACTTGAAAATGATTCGGATTTTCATCGAAAAAACATCCTCAGCGATGAGGCTCATTTCTGGCTGAATGGCTTCGTCAATAAACAAAATATGGGGTATTGTTCAGGCAGGAATCCACACGTACTCCAAGAGTCATCATTGCATCCCGGAAAAATTACGGTTTGGTGTGGTTTATGGGCCGGCGGCGTCATTGAGCAGTACTTCTTCCGTGATGACCAAGACCAGCACGTTACTGTGAATGGGGATCACTACCGTTCAATGATAACCGAATGTTTTGGGCCCCAATTGGATGATATGGACTTGGAGAACATGTGGTTCTAACAGGACGACGCCACAAGCCACACAGCGAATGTCACAATCAATTTATTGGAAACGAAGTTTGGAGAACGTGTTATCTCACAAAATGGTCCAGTCGCTTGGCCGCCTCGGTCGTGCTATTTGACGCCGTTAGACTATTTCCTGTAGGGCTACGTCAAGTCTATGGTCTATGCCAACAAGCCAGCGACGATTGATGAACTTCTTACGAATATCGAACGTGAAATTGCAGCAGTATCGGCCGATTTATGCTTGAAAACCGTCGAAAATTGGGTTCAGTGCCTGGACTTCTGCAAGCGTGCCCGTGGTGGCCATGAAATCGAGATCCATACATAATGGCATTAAACATTCTTTCAGAAGAATAAAGAATATAATTAATATGCGAAACCGTTTTTGTTTTATTTAAAAAAACTTTTGTAGCGCTCTTATTGAAAAACCCGATACATAGTTAAAAATTGTTTAAAATTAAGAACATATTAATAAAGAGCTTAAAAAATTGTAAATTGTTAACTAATACCGTAACATCAGGATGTTTCTCTCTTATTAATTTCTAGTCAAACACCAAAACCAGTTTCTAAATTTTCGTCTAGTTCTTGGGAAAATTGATACTAACAGAAATAAAATTACCTTAATTTGACTCGAATCCAGTGCATAAGTTGCTCTATAAAGATCCTATTTCCTCAAAACATTTCTCTAGCTATAGCTTTTTATCTCCTCTGATGCGAATCACCATCATGTATCAGGGTTCAGTCTTCAGATTCAAAATTTCGAAGCAAATGTGGAAAAAATCTAACCCAAAGTTTAAAAAAAAAAATTTTCTTAAAGAGAAGAGAAATTAAATACTTTTACTACAGCAATCTTATGCATACTTATAATTTAAATTGAATTGGTTGTTTTTAAATAAATTTGCCGTCTATAAATTTGTACTGACATAAGGTGGCTCATAAATGTCTTTACGGATATCTGTTAACGATTGTAAAAACATTAAATTCAAATTCACTTCCCAAAATTTTTTCTCAGCGGCGCGGGGAGGCCGGCGCACTGTGGGACGAAATGTTATTTTAGCGCGCCAATAGGAATTTTTGTAGATTGGGGTAAGACAAGACAAAAATCGTACCGAAGGGGGAGTCTATTTCCACCCGTTTAGTAGGGAGGGGCAATTTAAGAAAAAATGACTTAAAATAGAAAAAAAAATATTAAAAAGCAAGGGTAAGACTTATAACGTTATGGCAATTTTTTGAATTAAAACCAAAATGCCTTTCTTCAATTTGCTTTTCAAACCAAGTTGTTTCAGCAAATAGTTTAAGAAGAATTAATTTTCAATCTGAAAATTTTGAAAAAAAAAATTAGGTTATTTTAATTTAATTTTTTTTTTCAAAATTTAAAAAAACGGATACGTTTCAATTCCTGTTGGTTGGTCGGAGAAAATAAGTGTGTGATCTTCAGATGTTATTGGGAACAAACTTTTCGGGCGGTACCTGGTACCTACTGTTGGAATCCTCCCTCAATGTATCAAATAATGCAGATTTTTTTTTTTAATTTGCCGCCATTTTGTTATACTGCACCTATATATGCATACTTCTTATTATACCTCACAGATGGCAGCACTTTACTGTTGTTTGAATAAATACTTGTAATAAAGATGGCAAAATTTACCTGTCCAGTGTCCACATGTAACCTTGAAAACTATTTTTCACTTATCAATACTTTTATTTTCCGATTTGCTTACAAAATGAATTTCGCCTTATGTGTTTATGAAACTTTTGCTTTTTTATAAACAAATATTAATCACTTAATACAAAATAATATAACAAATTTCAAAAATTAGGCAATGAACAAGCACTTCCTGTTACATAGCATACCCGTGGCTATACTCTGTCCAACGAAAATAGGGAGTACACGTCTTATGGGAAAGCTTTGTAAAAATCAGTTGCGTGCCATATTTGTGCACCATATTACATTGAAATAACTCCTCAACAAAAAGTGTTTGCCCGCCCTTGAATTTCCAATAGCATCGGACACAGACCCAACGTCCTATTGAAGGCACATCTGAGTGTGGAGTGTGCACTGAATTGCTGTGTCCAATGGCGATTGGCTGCTGCTTGAAAAACATTCAGAGTTACCCTTGTCCATTTGGTAATTCGTTTAGCTTTTTTTCCTTGAGTTTCTGTTAAGGTGCTTTTGATTTTCGAGCTTTAAGAAAAAGCTTTTAATGATGAGTGTTATCGTGTTCACTACGACAACCCTGTGAAAGCTTTAATGAAGGACAGAATTTATGCAATCCACTGAAGCCAGAATGAGAGGAAAACTTCCTATCTTGCCTACACTGAAAATTTTTGTTGGACAGAGTATGGTGTTTGCTTAGGAACACAATTGGTCGAATATCATTTAAGTCTGCGAGTATCTGCGAATTAATTTTTTTCTAAATGGTAGCTAGTAGGTATAAAAATTAACGAACTTAATAGGGGTAAATGTTTGGGGTTGCAAAGGGTTGGATGTTTTTGGCAGGCTATTAAAACAAAATTATTGTGGAAATTTTTTTCCCATAATATTATATTAATTATTGATAGTTAATATTTTGTTTATTTTGATCAATTTAATAAAAACAATACTAGTGGATACGAAAAAAGTGTCTTCACCAAAGTGCGGCGGCGCGCGGTGCTCAACATATAATCTGACATATTTTTGGAAACAAGTTTTTAAATGTTATTTGTTGTTTTTAGTTATTAAAGAGTACCAAAATTTAGGCAAATCAGTTTGATTTATTTTACTTATATCGTCAATCTGAAATGACCTCCATTCATCATTTGAGATATCAATGGAGGTTTTGTTAAAAGGAAAAGATTTTTTCAATTGAAAAATAGAAGTATAGATTTTGAAAAAGCGAATAAGGGAAGTAGATTATATTTTTTCCTCAAAACCGAAATAATTCTACTTCGATTAAAGTGAAGTACGAACCCTGCCATGTAGTATATGTAGATCATGCATCTTCAATGTGTGGTTACACACAGTTTTTCAACACAAGAGCAAGTTCGTGCCATCAAGTCGTGCATAGTTTTTTCATAAACCTCGTATGTGAGAGGGAAATTACCAATTTTTTCTATCCAGGGATGTGTCCTTTTTTACATAGGTGAAACTGGAATATTTTAATGGTCTTTTATAATTAATTTAGAAGAACTTAAGATAAGAGCAATTTTAGTGTAGGTATGTTTATGAAAATGGCCATCATAAATATATTAAGGAGTACTTACTTTGGAGGTTGATTTAAAGTAAATAAAAAAAAGTGGCGTGAAAGCTTAGTGACATACAATTCTCAACTATTCCTTTGTTGTTGATGATTTGTAGGAATAGAAGGGAAATATACCTACACTGAATCCGAACGGCTTAAGTTGGAGCAACTTATTCATAACAAAGATTGAGTACTCTTATAGGATTTATCACTTCCTCGTGAGGCGGCAGTAGCCGGCTTTTATTTGTATGGTGGCCGAGGATGGGAATCGAACCCAGAACTCTGGCATAACAATCCCACGCACTAACCATATCACGCCATCGATTGGCTACCGGCTACCGGCTACCGGCACCGGATTGGATTTTTGAAAAACCCACAGGTATGAATTTATATTTTTTAAACAAACTCAAAATTCTTAAAAAAAAATATGACAAGATATGATCTTAATATCATACGAATCATCAAAAAAAAAAAATGGTATCTACCTATTATTTTTTGTCCGACCCAAAAATTAAATTAAATCGTTGACCACCTTAATGAATGTGCCTATACTTTATCCAATTGATTTTTGCAGCACAGGGAAGATAGGACGTTTGCCTCTCACTCTGGTTGCATTGGCTTGCATAAGCCTGTCACTATTTAAAGCTCTCACAGGGTTTCCATAGTTTAAATTATAAAAAAACACTTCACACTTCAAATACTCAACTTCTCGTAAGCTTGAAATACCAAAAGTTCCTTAATAAAATCCACAGAAAAAGCTCTTGAAGTTGCTTACAATTGGCAAAGGTCTTCAAATCCAGAAATCTCACCATAACTTCAAAACTGCTGCTGTACAGGACCATGGTCCTGCCAGTACTCACATATGGATCCGAGACTTGGGTGCTTAGCAAAAGGCACTCCGACCTCTTAGCCGCGTTCGAGAGAAAAGTCTTAAGGAGAATTGTTGGCCCCATATGTGAGGAAGGACGATTCCGGAGACGGTACAATCATGAATTGTACGCAATCTACCTTGAAGCAGATATCGTGACAAAAATTAAGCTCGGTAGACTCCGGTGGGCAGGTCACCTAGCTCGCATGAGCGAAGAGGAACCTGCACCCATGTTCTGTAACTCTCACATCGATAAAATCAGTCGAGAAACGATGGAAAATGGAACAGATCTCATATGATTTGTTTCAATTTTCATCGTTTCTCGACTGCTTTTAACCATGCGAGAGTTACAGAACATGGGTCCTGCTCGGAAAGTTCTTTGTGGTACATTCTATGGTAGACGGACAGCGTGGTAGACCATGCTTGCGCTGGAGAGATGGGGTAGACCAGGACGCCCGGAGCCTTGGGGTGCGCAACTGAATGGCGGCGGCTCGAGACCTGGATGGGTGGAGATACTTGTTGAAGGAGGCCAGGACCGGACCCCGGTTGTCGAGCCGACGATGATGATGATGATGATGAGGTATAGGTAACTAAAAAAAAAATATATTTGATTCAAACTAGCTTTTAACGCTTTTAGTCCATACAAAATTGGCGTTTCGTCCCGGTGATCTCACTTGGACTTATCAGTTGACTTGTGAGGGCCTTGTCAATACGCAATTTTTATTTGATTCAGTTCAACTTTCATGAATTTCAGTATTACCTATATAGACATTGTATTATAAAAATATACTGTTGCATAGCAAACAAGCTGTAAAATTTTATGTGAAAACTTAAGTAAATGCGTTATATGTAATATATTGTCCACAAGCACCTACTCCTATACATATCTATGGGTTTACTTTTATTCAATCCAATTTGGATGTGTTGCTATCAATCAACAATGTCACCTTTAAATACAAAAAAAAAAAACTACTTACATTTTTTGTATACTTAGTTCGCTTATCTTTTTAAGATAAAAACACATACGTTTACGTTACACAAGCTATATTAAAGACTTGAAGAACGCTTCACTTACTCTTCCATACCTATACCTGCCTACCAATTTAGCGTTCACAAAATTAAAATTCCAAACGCGTAGCACCGAAATGATTAAATTTCAAAAAAATGGAAACTTCAAAGTAGATCACCATTACCTCCTACCTACCTCCTGCTATACCTAATGCGGCATAAAAAGCCATAATTTAACAAAAATTTCAATTCAACGCCACAATTCGCGCCATTTTCAAGTTCCCACCACCATGAAATCAAACAACTAAAATTATGTGTAACTAGAGATATCAAATGAATCTAATTTGGCATTTATATGGCCAGAATTTTAAGTAACACGTTTTTGTTATATTTTTCTATGAATAAAATAAAATACAAAACAAAAAAGAAAAGAAAAGAGAGAGGTACATGTCTCATAAATAATTTTGCATCTGTAAATAAAAAAAGCTTTATAAAAAGTGAAAGGCATGCCGATGCTGCTGCTGCTGCCGGCCGCCATACATCCTTAATCCTTTACGGCATAATCCACCATTAAAATTGAAGTGAAATTGGTCACTTGACATTTTAACCAAAGGTAAAGGTTTACCCAAAATGAAATAATATAAAATAAAAGTCCTGAATGAGAGGTGCAGCGGGTGGAAGGGAGGATATATTCACATGAAAGATAGTAAGAGATTACATTTGCATCAATACCGCATTCACATCAGGGGTAAATTCAAAATGGGATTTAATCAGAAAAATGTATATCCTTTTGGCTGCCCAGTTGTGGGACCCTTTGTGCGCAATGGTTTGAAATTGTATGAACTACATGTATAATGTGGGGGTATAATCCGTTTCCTTTGGCGATACAAGCTCTGACAGTATTTCATATATAAAATTTTCTGTTGACACTTTTTGAATGCATTTTAGCGTAAACTCCAACACCGGATGCGGATCCAATTATGCAACTCTCATCCGGTCATAAAAGGCCTTGATAAAAATAGTATAGTCCTTGATAAAAATTAATTGAAAATTTGCATTGCCTTGGGATTGTATAGGTATGTATATAAAGCAAAAATAATTAAGTTTTTCTGATTTATTCGTAGTTATTCAACTTGTTCACTTAAAAATGATTGAATTATTTGAGAAAAAAAATGTATTAATCATTTTAAATTATAGATATACAGGGTGATTTACACAAAATATGTCACAAAATATATAATAGTTGAATCGAGATTCTTTAATTTGTTAAAAATTCAGTTCAGGAAAATATTGCATATAAATAGATTGTTTTTCGGAACAAATTTAATGTATTAATATCAGAACTAATGGGTGATTTTTTAAGAGGTTTAGAACTTTTTAAAAAAAAAAAACACAAAAAATTCGAAAAAATGAATGAAATATTTAATTGAATCGATAGTTTGAACCTTGCAATTTAATGTTTAAAGATAATTTCATGCAAATGTTGACCGCGGCTGCGTCTCAGGTAGCCCATCCGCTGAGTCCAATTTTGGCATACTCTTTCACACATATCGGCCGGTATCTCACGAATGAATGCATGGATATTGGCTTCCAGTGCGTCAATCGAAGCGGGCTTGTCCCTATAGACATTAGCCTTGACATACCCCACAAAAAATAATCTAATGGTGTCAAATCGCACGATCTAGGCGGCCAATTGACCGGCCCGAAACGTGAAATTAACTGTTCACCAAACTCGCCTCGCAATTGCGCCATTGTTTCGCGTGCTGTGTGGCATGTGGCACCGTCTTGTTGAAACCACATATCATGCAAGCCAAGAACTTCCATTTCGGGCAAAAAAAAGTTTGTTATCATCGCTCGGTAGCGTTCACCATTGACAGTAACGCTGCGATTCGCATCATCTTTGAAGAAATATGGCCCAATAATGCCGCCGGCCCATAAACCGTACCAAACAGTGGCTTTTTCGGGATGCATTGGTAGCTGTTGCAATGCTTCTGGCTGATCTTCACTCCAAATGCGGCAATTTTGCTTATTTACGTACCCATTCAACCAAAAATGAGCCTCATCGCTGAACACAAGCAGCGCGCGATGAACATTTCGAACCGAGCACGAATTTTGATAGTAAAATTCAATAATTTGCAAGCGTTGTTCATTTGTAAGACGATCCATGGTTAAATTGCAAACCAAACTGAAGCTGTTTGACAGTGACACAAGGTACTAAACACACGTCAGCTGTCAAAACCAGTGTTGTCAAAACCAAACCAGCCAAAAAATCACCCGTTATAAATAAAACAGGTACTAAAAAAAAATTGAAAAAACATACCTTGTTAACACACATTGCATTTGTCTGCAGCTAAATGCTCGAACCAGCGCAACGCGGACTCGATCCATTGCTCTAACAGTCGTAATTTGCGCAAACAGCTCCAAACTCGTCATTGTTTTTCATCCACCGGTGAACGCATCCAATCTCCCAGTATTCGCAAATACTGGTTGTTATGGTTCTTTTCTCGGTGATGGAGGCCATTTTATAATTAATTCTAAAGGAAGAACTATAATAGAAAAGTAGAGGTAAAGTTCTAATAGTAAGAAGCTGTCGGAAGCTAATGTTAAAGACCAACGAAAAAGTTTGGTAAAGCTACTTTTCGTTGGTTTTCGACTGTTTTTGCTTCTAAAAGCACCTAATGTTTATGAAGCCCGGCAGGGCCCTTCGCCGGTGGGCATAAGTGCAAAACATCAGTAAAATCATTCTGCTTCTCAAGGCCTTAAAAAAAATTGTGTGAGTGCCGGGACTCACGGTTAATATGTGTAAACATCAACGTGCGCGGATCCAAAACGGACTTGTTTTTGCTTGAAGGGGATCTTAAGATTTTCTTCACTGAACGCACCCATCCTAGTATGCAGATCGTAACGTTGCACACCGTAACGTTGCACGACGTAACGTTGCACACGAACTTCCACGTTTTTTTTCACTCTACTGCCAGCATAAATGTTTACACATCAAAAACTAAAATTCAGTGCGGATTTTTTGGCCAAGCGTTAGACGAAGTCATACTGTAGTTCAAAAACTATTAAAACGCATTTTCACCGAAATGTTCAATGTCTCTTATTATTATTAGCTAAACTGCAAAATAAACGAGATAATTGTATCGGTATATATGCAAAACATTGTAAAAATAAGGATTGTGGAAAATAAAGTTTCCAAAAACTTTATAGTTGGATTTTTAGGTTTTAAGCCGAAAATGAACGAGTTATTTAATAAAAAGCAATTTGCCTGAAATTCAAGATGGCGCCCAACGCAAATGGGCTAGAATCCCGAGAAGTACTTAGATATACCTACGGTTAGCCATAAACTTCACTCCTTAGGAACACAGTCAACATAACAGTTTTTGATGCTATTAATAGCTGCCTTTTTAAAATCTTTAATATCTATAGGGTTTACCAATAAGAGGTGTTATTTTGAATAGCCCGCTATTTCGGTAGCTGTCACTTTTGAAGCTGTCATTTTTCGACATTTGACAATCAGAAACTACGCCATTAATAAAAATGGAACGATACACGCTTCAACAACGCATTGAAATTATTAAAATTCACTATAAAAATGGTGAAAATTTGGCAGAGACGGTTCGTAAAACTAAAACATTTTTGGGTTGTCGTGAAGCACCTTGTCGGACCGCAATACAGAAATTGGTGGACAAATTCGAGCTGTTGGGACAAGTTAGTGATGTGAAGAATAAAACGCGTGCACGTCGCTCAAGAACAACTGAGAATATTGCTGTTGTAGCCCAAAGTGTTGAAGAAAACCCAGTTTTGTCCATTCCTCGTCGTTCTTTGGAATTAGGCATTCCACAAACGTCATTACACCGTATTTTGCATAAAGACTTGGGTCTTAAGGCTTATAAAGTTTAGTTAACACAAGAACTCAAGCCGGCTGATCATCAACAACGTCGTGTCTTTGCTGATTGGGTCCTTGAAATGCATGAAAATGATCCGGAATTTCATCGAAAAATCATCTTGACTGATGAGGCCCATTTCCACCTCGGAGGCTAGGTCAACAAGCAAAACTGTCGCATCTGGGGCTCGGAAAACCCAAGAGTTATTGTTGAAAAGCCTCTACATCCTCAACGCGTGACTGTTTGGTGCGGTTTATGGTCCGGCGGGGTCATTGGACCTTACTTTTTCGAAAATGAGGCTGGAGCAACAGTTACGGTCAATGGATTGTGCTATCGAGAGATGATTAATGATTTTTTATGGCCGGAATTGGATGGTATTGATCTGGACAACGTTTACTTTCAACAAGACGGGAAAAGTTTCCGGACCGTGTTATCTCTCGAAGAGGTGATCACAATTGGCCACCGAGATCTTGTGATTTAACACCTTACGACTTCTTCCTTTGGGGCCATGTGAAAGATAAGGTCTACGCCAACAGCCCAGCGTCGATTCAAGACCTCAAAGATGGAATTCGTGAGGCTATCGAGGACATAGGGCAGCCACTTTGCGATTTGGTTATGGAAAATTTCATGAAAAGGATATGGTCCTTTAAGCGTGGTCGTGGCGGCCATTTGGCTGATGTTGTATTCCATTATTAATGGCATACCTTCCTCTTTATAATGAAATAAACATCCGATCATTTATCTAAAAAAAGTCCAAGTCTTTGAATATCAAAATAACACCTCTTATTGGAAAACACTTTACATAATTTTGGATTGAATGTAATTTCTTGAGCATAATTTTAAAGACTTTTGTACAACAAATCGTTCAATTTTGTACTTTTTGCAGTCATTAGAGCATAAACCATTGGGTATGCCTTTAAACATTTGTATTTATGGGTGGTACCGTTATTTTTCGTTGTAAACAAAATCTTTTAGATTATGTTAAAAAAAATATTGAGTTTTCAAAAAAAATTTCAATCTTTTTTTTAAAAATCCAAGACATATTTTTTTGAAAAATTTCGTAAGCTATTTTATTTAAAATGTGTCAATCATTCTTCATAATAAATTGATTAAAATCAGTTGAACCGTTTTCTAAAAGGCAGGCAGCCTATACACATTAAATGTTACTGAACTATTTTTTTTTTAAATCTGTGGAAATGATTTTGAGAAAAATGGGCCATCACAAACTGGTTCAATTTTGAACGTGACTTAGTCCTTCCTAACTTTTGTTTCAATCGCACACGGAATGAAGAAAGCTGGGAGAACATTTTTTGTACATGAAACCGTTGTATTTGCATGCGTATTTTCTGTTTCAATTTTAAAATTCGAACTACAAAAAATCCTTTGCTTTTACAAAAATAAAAATTTAGTGGTCATGACAACCGATTGTTTTTTTTCGCCTAGAAACAAACAACACTCGAAATAAGGGAGAACATTTTGAGCGTTTCCTTCCGCACTCCTCAACTCCCTCGCCTACAAACTTCAATTTCACCAGGCTCAATTGAGCCAGTGTGTGATGGCCCAATAAGATTTTACTTTTTGGCCCAAAAATCAAAAATCTTCCCTATCATCGTAATGTCAAGTCAAAGAAAAATGCAAAGAAGAAAAATGTGCAGAAAATAATTTTGTATGAAAAAATTGGCTAAAAAACCGTCACCCTGTGTGGCAACATCACCGACGAATTACTCCGCAAAAAAATTGAAACAATTATTCCGCGTTCTTTAAGGAGTAAAGTTCATCTTTCAAATCTTGTGTCTTGTTGACGTGTATTTTGTAATTGTTTAATTAACAAATGTCAAAGAAAAATTGACATTTGCAAAAATTATAGCATCTTCCGACAGGGTGATGACTCTGTGGCACCTTGTAGGTACGTATACATTAATTCTTGACTTTTTACATAATATTTTTTTTTTAAATAAAAAGAATGCAAACAATGGCTTGTTTAGAAAAAAAAAAATTAAAATTAGAAAAAAAAGTTATAATTACTGCCTCAACTTTTAACTAAAAAAAAAATCAACCACCATTGACCCTCTTAAACTAAGACATTTATTTACTTTTCAAACAATACCTACGTACGTATACTTTTAAAAGAAAGAAACTTTTCATCCATACGAACCAGAGACAGATGCTGTAGGTATTTGTGTTTGTATATTATATTTAACTTTCCTTCAATTTTCGTGGGTGGAATAGCTTATTGCTGTATCAAAAAACAAAAAGCATATTATATCTTCCTTATACCTTCGTATCCAGCAAAACATTTTGCGCTTGATGAAGATCCTGCAGATGTACTACATATACAATAGAAAAAAAAAGGATACAAGAAAAGAAATATAATAATTAAAAATTCACCCCTTAATATCTACAGAAAAACCATCAAGACATGAGACGCAGACGAGTTATAAATAAAATGTCGTCTTTTCCCCCAAATTAATGGCTCTATAGTAGATGGAGGATACTCTTTGCTCATTTTATGCCATAGTAAGTAGGTACACTGTATAGTAGAGTGATGGTGGTTTTTGTTAGTTCAGTGAGTTTGCTGCCTTCTTTAACGACACGACGACACATATAGAGACACCGGAAAAGGGATGTGGGTATAGTGGGTGGACGAGTGAGGGAGGGTGGTTTTGCCGCATTCATGTGCATTGGAAATTGTGCGTCTAGTTTCTTAATTAGCAGCCATTTATCTATTTGTGTAAGGAAAGATACCTATAAAGATACGAAAGTAGATATTGTATTGTTTCATTTATGAGAGATGCCGCCGCAACGCCGAGCCGACCGCCGGACTCCGGACAACTGCAACGCCCCCCGGGTGGAAAATTTATTACCACCACCAAACCGAAATAAATAAATTAATAAATTTTCTTTTGTTTTATTAAGGTATCTATAGGTTTATTGTATGTATGTATTTTGGGCGACAAGACGAAATGATAAAGTTTGTTAATTTAGGGTAAGTTATGGGGAAATTGGTAGGTATCTATATACATAGTAAACTTAGGTACTTAGAGAAAGTAACCTACCCACTTCTACGTACAAAATGTAAATATATGAGCTCAAATGCCTAAGACCTAAGACTGTAGGTAAGTGTCCTACCTACCTATTTATCGTCGTCATATTTTTGACATCTACCTACCTAGGCACCTACAGCCTACACCTACGAATTACGCTTATGGTCGTTAGGAATTTTAGTTGAAACTTAGTAGGTATGTACCTGTACCACGTAGTATAGGTATAAGGAATGGAAGTGACTCTAGACATGCCAATTATAACAGTTTTGGTTTATAAAAGTACTGTTTATGCGGCCCCGCAAGGCCAGGGCGCTCCGCCGCGCCGGTGGGCATACTTCAGGCACCCAGAGTTTTTTTCAAGTCGCCCACTTTTAATGACGAAAAACTGTTCTAACTGCTATAAATTGGCATGTCTCTAGTCTCGTTCATAAGGAATAGGTAAAGGTAGTTCTACATATTGTTATACGTATGTACCTACCTAACAGTTTTACAAAATAGGTAAGTAGTAGGTACCTACCTATACCTATAATAACTTAAGGTTTATGGTTGGTTTTCCGAAAACAAGTTGGACCCTTAGGAAAGGTATGGAATCCTAGCTAAGTTCAAGAAATTGAGTGATGAGTTCAACCCAAAACTCAATAAAAAAGAATTTCGAACTCCAACACCACCATTATTCGAATATAATAAAATATTATACTCAAAGTGTGAGTTTTTTTTGTCATGCTATAAAATAAATTATCAACTCCGAAAAACACTCATTTATTATAATATCATGCTAGAAAATGAGTTGAGCCACAAAAGGTATAGGTACAATGGCTAACAACGAGAGGGAAAATACTCATAAAGTTATAAAGTTCGAAGAAAAAAGGGGAACATTTTCGCTGAGTTGGGTGAAATAAGCCACACCTCTTTTCTTGTTATAAATCGCATGAGAGTTTGTCATGATATTTTATGTTTGTTTGATATAGTTTTTAAAGTTGTTAAGTAGAGTTGGCATGGGTAGGGTAGTTACTTATAAGTTGGTGAGGCATGAGGGGGAGGAAATAGGTATCTACATTAATATTAAAAGTTATAGATATGATATGTGAAATTGACAATGATGATTAATAATTATGGAGTTTGAATTAAAATAAGAAGTTGGATATTTAGGTAGGTTCCTAAGTATTTATAATATATTTAGACAAGAAAGGTAGTGACTCCGCAGACATTTCAATTTATAACGGTTTTGCTTCGGTGGTGGGCGACCTTCGTGTAAGAAAGTGCCTACTAATAGTTATTTTCAAGTCGTGTGAAGAATGTTGTTAATCTAAGGCCTATTTTAAATGGTGAAAACCTGTTATAACTGCTATCGACAGCTAAGAATTCCTACCATGTTTCAAGAGAAGACCCATAGGGTGAATTATGCTTTTAACGAGCCTATAACTCGCTATGTCAGAGAGACTAATAACGCTTCAAACATTATTGATTTCAACTTTCATTTGAGTAGAGACATTTTTAAAAAATATGTAAAGCTTATACTTTTGCAATCATTTAAATTATTGTATTAATGTATTTTTTTTATATGTACATATATCGTTAGTCTATTTTGAGTAAAAGCTGTTAACTAAAGATAAATAAATAAATTGGCATTTTTGTGATTATTTTAGTATTTAAGTTTTTACTTAAATAAGACTAAAGTTAGAGGAAAACAATTTTTAAAATAGGGTGATGACACTAGTAGAAGGCCCTTTAACTTTTTTTTTTATGTTCAACTGGTCCTTAAAAATCAGATATTTAATTGCGGAATAGAGTATTTAGATTATCTATGATTATTGGGATTGTGTAGATTATAAAATTTTAAACGTTTTTAGTTACCAAAATTAATTATTTAATTTTATTGAGACGAAAGTGTGATTCTTGAGTAGTCAGCCCCTTAAATTCCAGGAATCGGCCACCTGAAGTATCCAGTAGTCAGCCCCCAATAAAGTCTATAATTTAAGCGACTGACCATAGAATTATGTGTATCCTGTAGTCAGCCGTCCATTCTACTTTCAAATATACAGTCAGCCGGGGGAGGCTGACTATTGAAACTAAGTTTTTTTTTTTAATTCTTCTGGAAAAAAATCAAAAGAGAATAATAATACCATTCACTTTGCATACTCAGTTAAAAAAAAAAAAGAAGAAAAAAGTGATTTTCGATAGTCAGCCGGGGGAGGCTGACCTTCATCATCATCATCATCATCATCGTCGGCTCGACAACCGGGGTCTGGTCCTGGCCTCCTTCAACAAGTCTCTCCACCCATCCCGGTCTCGAGCCGCCGCCATCCAGTTGCCCACCCCAAGGCTCCGGGCGTCCTGGTCTACGCCATCTCTCCAGCGCAAGCATGGTCTACCATGCTGTCGTCTACCATAGAATGTACCACAAAGAACTTTCCGAGCAGGTTCCTCTTCGCTCATGCGAGCTAGGTGCCCTGCCCACCGGAGTCTACCGAGCTTAATTTTTGTATATCTTCTTCAAGGTAGATTGCGTACAATTCATGATTGTACCGTCTCCGGAATCGTCCTTCCTCACATATGGGGCCAACAATTCTCCTTAAGACTTTTCTCTCGAACGCGGCTAAGAGGTCGGAGTGCCTTTTGCTAAGCACCCACGATGGTCCCTCTTGTTGCCGTGCCAGAGTCACGGATTGCTTTCTCCAACGCCAGGTTGAAGAGGAGGCAGGCCAATCCATCCCCTTGTCGGAGTCCATTAAAGATGTTGATTGGTTTGGATAGCAATCCGGCTATTTTTACTTGGCTTTTGGCTTGTTACGTTGGTCATGGTCAACCTACATAGTCGTGTCAATTTATTTGGGATGCCGAATTCTCTCATGGCTTTGTAAAGTTCTACCCTGGCTATGCTATCGTAGGCGGCCTTAAAGTCTATAAACAGGTGGTATGTTGGGATGTTAAATTCTAGACATTTTTCCATCGCCTGCCTAAGGGTAAAGATCTGATCAAAAAAAGGCTGACCTTAGGGGAATAAAAAAAAATGTTGTCTCCTAATGGCAGCCCCCCTTGTAAATATCTATATTTAATAATATTCTGCAATATTTTTAGTTTAAAAAGTTTAAATAAAACTATAAATAACCTATAAATAATCATATAAATCAGCTAACTTCAATATTTTGGTCATTATAGTTTTTTTTTTCCAAAACACTTCTACAGAAGCAAACTTGCATTTTTAACAAAATTTTGGATCCAGGCAAAAGATAAGTTAAGCTTTTAGAAAAAAAAATTTTCATGGTAAATAAGCTAAAACCGTTACTATTTTGCTGTATTTTATAACGAAGTGGCTGACTACTGCAGGGGGCTGAGCTTACATGCCCTATAATAATTACCTATCTATTTATTTGTTTGTTTTCCAATATTTTAGCTTAGTTTTTTTATTTTGCTTAGCGTTTTTTTTTATTTGAATTTCAAGTAAAAAACTATATAAGTACCTAAGTATAAAACAATTATGTTTTGCACAGCAAATTAGCATTTAAAAAGCTACAAATTGGGGTAAGAAAAGTTTGAAATTTATTTCTGTTAGAAGTTGAACACAAAAAAAACTACGTGATCTTAAAATTAGGGGCACCTGTGGATCCACCACTGGATCACCTCCCGCATATTTCAATTGATAAATTCAATTTTTGTAATTAATTTATATGTAAAAAATGCGTTATTTTATTTGTCGGCAAATTTCATTCTAAACAATAAGGTCTCATCTAGGTTCTCGGATGCTGTGAAGAAGTAGCTAGGCGGATGAGTGCCCCGAAAAAAAGTAAGTTAATATATATAGGTTTGCAATATTACGTAATGAACTTGTGCAATTTATAAGTACATATATGTATACATACGGCATATTTTCCAAAAATAAGGTATAGGTAAAGCATTTCCTTAATTGTACCTACCCTTAATTTGGTCAGGGCTTGACTTCATCAGTTGCTCGAAAACTATCAGTTTGTTTTGCGTAGGTATTTGAATTGCATAAGTTACAATTTTTACTTCACGCTTGCTGTTTCAAAAAAATCTGATAGATACATACTAAGTTTTCGAAATATTTACAAAAAAAACTGAATTTCATATAATATTTATATGCTCTTTAACCCCATCTAAATACCTTTGTCCTTGTTAAAGTTTAGGCTACAAAAAGCTCACGATATACCTACAAATAAAAGCTCTCCAATAAATTTAAACTTTTTCAGAATTTTTTTCGAAGTTTGGCCTTTTTTGGTTTAATTTTCCTAAGCTTTAATTTTAAATTCAAATTGAAAAATGTTACATAATTTAATATTAAATTAAATAAAGTGGAAATCCATTCTATTAATTTGATTGAAGAAATTAAGTGTATCGACTGCAGCTTATTTGTTTTGTATATAAGGGCCACGGCTAAAAGCACCCAACGACAAATTGCAAAAAAAGAATTTTTTTTTTAAATTTTCAAATGGGATTTGAATACCTACTCTACATACATAAATCATCAGCCTTACAAAAATGTTTTTGACTGCGCATTATTTTCATGTATGAAATTAATATAAGAGAAATTATAATATAACAGAAAAATGTAACAAGTTCTTAATTTCATAAAATCTTTGGGTGAATGTTGGAAGTACCATTCTTGTACTTCTGATAAATATAAAAAAATTTTATATAAAAAATATCTGTGGAACATTTAATTAACTGGAAACTAAGACGGCAAACAAAAAAAAAAAAAAACAAAAATTATGGAGCAAAGCTGTCGAGAACAGTTATTGTAATAAATACATAAATGATGTATGAATCAGGGACATGATGCTGGAAACATTCTGAGGATGAATTCGAGTTCAAAGCATTTAAAACCTTTGAAAATTATACAGTTTGATTGGAATAGATGCAATGTTATTTTAACATACAAATCTTTTAAATACAAACATTTGCTTTAGATTTTGACATGACCACAGTGTTAATTTTTACCAAGTTTATGCTATTTTCAAATGGTCTCTTGTATATTTTAATTTAACTATATAACTCCTGGGCCCTGGGGGTTGACATAATATCTCATTTTTCATATATACATATATTGAACAATAAATTACTATACGTTGATCTTTATTTTGAAAATGTTTGAATCTATATGTAGGGTTCAGAATAAGTTTGAACAAATAATCAAAAAGTTTCAAGTTCCTAGCTTAATACCTAATAATCTTTCCTTCCGAGGATTTTTAATTTGTTTATGAAAAATTTAAGTACCTATCTACCTTTACGTAGTGCATGAAAATTAAGTTTATATTAAATGAAATTTTATCATATTACCAGAAAACAAGGTTTATTCTGCAGTAGGTAGGTACCTATTAAAATTAACTATTTTTTAAATTTGTGTTCTATCTGAAAGTAACTAATACTATATTGTTGAATTTACATTATATTTGCTCATTTTAATACAAACAAACAACCAGATCATCTTGTTGGTTTAAATATAATGTACCGATAATGTTCCCTGAATTTTACCTGATCGTAGTGTTGATGTTCTCCACCATTTGTACTATCAACTTTTACACAGCTTTCTGTCATTCATTAGTCGTCCATCAGATCGGGTCAAAGTAGCCTAAAATTAAACAAAAAGACGTATAATATTAAAACGATTATTAGCTGCATTTTATTATTCTCCAGATCTGATCTGGATCAGATCATGATAATAAAACAAACAGGATCATAGTGAAAACAGTGTTACAAACCCATCTCTTTTTTTCCTTTTGTGTATTTATTTTTATGTATTCGTTGTCTTTTTTTTACTCAAAAAGCCATCTACCCGTCAGCGTTAAAACTAATTTTTGCAAGGAAGTACTAAGGGTGTGTGTTCAAAAAATGGATTTGCAAATCCAAATCCGAAAGCAAAGCTGGATCTTGAGTTGTTTTTGTAATACATATATTTTCGTGTGCAAATCCAATCCGGAGCAGATCTGAGGGAAAATAAAATACCAGCCAGAAGAAAACTGCCAAAAAAAGTTTGAAACGCATTTGCTTTGGAACAATTGTTGCCAATTTTTAAACTTTAAAACAAGAATCGACTAGAGTTGCCACGGATCCATATGATAAATCACAATTAAAAATGTTTATTAGATCATAACTAAAGCAAAAAAAAAGTTTCCAAATTTCCACGCTTACATTTTATTGTAATAGAAACCCAATTTTTTTTAATATACCATTCAATTAAGAAACAAATTTGTATTCCAGTGTCAAAAATCACTTAATTATACAAGAAATTCATGAATTATAATATCGTTTTCTCTTTCAGAAAAAAGTTTGCTAAACGAAAGCTAATTTCTATAAAAATAAAATGATTTACTAATAGATTCAAAAAAATAAAAGCTACAATCTAGAAAACTAAAATAAAATATAAAAATAACTCTTGGGCAACCCTCAGTCACCAGGTTTATTTTCACTTTTTTTTTGTTATTTAAATTTAAACTGAAATTTTGTGACAGATCACAAAACTGCCGTTTTCTGCCTAGAGAAATATCTTGCACAGAAATGGTCAGAAAAGAGAAATGTCTTTCTCTCTCGTGGGCGCACTCTTTTGCCCAAAAGTATCCCATTTGTGGAATTTGAAACAGGATTGGGCAAAAATAGGCAACAAATTGTGACAATTGGCAGTTTTGGACAAGGTCTGGAACAAACTTATTGAGTTATGTATAAATTACACAGTCAAATGATGCTGATGTTAGTTTTATAGTCGACCAAGTTAATTTAACTTGATTTTCATGTTGATTTAACAGGACTATTTATTAATTTGAATAGTAAGTATTTTCGAAAAAGGTTTTTTGGTTACAAAAATCTTATGGTCACTTGGTCATTGTCTTTTTTCACCTCTGCCTTTCATTAGGTAATAACTTCGCTCCACTTTGAGACAAATAGTGGTACACCTGTCAGTTACATAAAATATACAAATACATATTTCTATAAAAATTGTTACCACCTCGGAGCATAATATTAGGTAGGTATTCAAAATTTTCGTCAGCATACGTAGAGTCATAGATACCTACTTCTGTCATCAACAGTAGCTGAAGCAGAATCAATTAGAAAACTTTCCCTTCAGATCTACGCAACTAAGGCTCTGCTCCAAAACCACCCATATAATATAGTCACAAGCAGGGCCGGTCCCAGCCAAACTTGCGCCATATGCAAGATTTGTAGAAACCGCCCCTATATTTGTATATTTGCATCCATACATATGTACATCCACTGATACACATGCATAAAACTTTCCCACATTACCCAGGAGTTAGACTTTCAATGCGTAGATCAGTGGGATCTTTAATTTTACAATATTATGAGCTAAATTCAGCTTGAATGCCACAATGAAAGTGATGTTAGTTGGGGTTAAAATGCAAATGGCAGTACATATTTGTTTGCGCAAGATCAGATTACATTTTCTTGCTCCTGATAATGCGTCCCCAGAATTTTGGGCCATGTGCATTTGCACATCTTGCACATATGGTTGGTCCGGCCCTGGTCACAAGCCAAACTCAATAACTTGTTGCTGATGCTTGACTTCCCACAAACGTGCGTGTTTTAAAACTTCACACAAACACATTTAGCAAAGTTATTGCCCTAGGGCGGCAAAGCAGTCGATCCTTATACTATTGCTATATAAAAAACGTTTTATATAGGTTTCCAATTTTATATTTATTTTTTAACCAACAAAACACCACCACCTCTCGCTCACCTTCAACCATTTCATAAACAGGCATCGCATCGGTCTATCATCGCATCCCCTTCAAAATAAATTTTTAATTTCTTTTTCCAATTTGCTATTCGTGGGGGTGAATAAACAGACACGGCTAAGGGACACCCTCGACCCTCCAAAGACATATCCTCTCTTGTGTAGGTAGATACGAGAGCTAAATTGACGTCGACGGGCGGCATGGCGCGACGACGGACGACGGTAGTGTCGCCTGCGGGTACTCAGGTGTTTTTGTTAAACCAAATTATAATTTCAAATATAAATTTATCGTTTGTTTGTCGATTAAATGCGGGGGCGTTAACTTCTTGTTAATTCATATGCATTTGACAGTTGTTCCTTTCGAGGTAGTTAACCTACCTAAATATTTTTTTTTTTTTGAGTTCAGAATTGAGTTGAAGGCTGATGCAAGCTTACATACCTACTTATAATTTATGAAAAATATATCAAGCATTTTTGTCATCACCTTCGCACGAATTCAGAATAATATAAAAACACATTGTAGAAACGCTTCGACGGATGCGAGAAATATTCCTCAAAATATGCCTTTTCGAATTCCAGTATCCCCTTTGGAGAAGCGAGTGTCCCATCGCTGTCGGCCGCCCGTCGTATCACATCCTGCGCGCATCTTCACTCAATCGCGATCACATAAATAACATCGGCCGGCAAAAATATCATTGCGATCATAAATATTATTCTGCGTTATTCCGTTTATCGCACCTTTTGGTGGCATTTATTCGAAGAGCTTCGTCAGCGGCACATATAAAAAAAAAAAACGCTCATGCACCTTCGTGCGAAACAATAAAATAAAGCCAATAACAACAACAACAACAATAACATTGAACATATAGGAACAAAGCAAAATCAAGGTGTCTTCCACCACAGACGCTCTGTCTGCGGATGCTGGATTTGTTTTGTTCTGTCAACGAGGTCAAGTATTGGATTCGATCAAACACAATTTGGATTTAAATTATAAATAAATTAAATCGATCTCACGTTGGGCGCCAGTTAATTATTTACTTCGATATAACCTTTAGTTGTTTCTTAGAAATCATCATAAATATAAGGTAGGTAATGCTTTTATATATAGTCAATAGACAAGACCGGGAGGTGCTGGTGCTGTGATGTTCTGCGTTCTTTGGAGGGTCCTTGCAGGAGCTTTTCTGCTCCAGGGTGTTTTTTTTTTGACGTGTGGTTTTCAATCTGGCAACACTTTTTTTGAAGTTAATTTTTTTGACAGTTGTCACTTGATTTATGCTCAGTTTGGTGTGCCATTTCATAATAAATAGACTTACTCCTGAGCAAAGTTTGCAAATCGTGTCCAAATGGGCCCAAAACAAAATTGCCGTTGATCTTCATAAGCGAATTTTGTTTAGCGATGATGCTCACTTTTGGTTGAAGGGATACGTCAATAAACAAAACTGCCATATTTGGAGTGATGATAATCCTCAAGTGTATGTTGAGATACCGTTACATCCTCAAAAAAACACTGTTTGGTGTGCTCTATGGGCAAACTGAAACATTGGTCCATATTTCTTCAAAAATGAAGCTGGCCATAATTTTACAGTCAATCGGGAAAGCTATAGAGCCATGATTAATGACTTTTTCGTGCCCGAATTGGAGGATGTTGATGTGGGCGACCTTTGGTTCCAACAAGACGGCGCTACATGCCATACGGCCAACGAAACAATCAATTTATTGGTGAGCGCATTATCTCGCGACGTGGGCCTTTGGCGTAGCCTCCAAGATCGAGCGATTAAACACCGCTGGACTATTTTTTGTGGAGTTATGTGAAGTCGCTCGTCTACGCAGATAAGCCCGAGACAATTGACGCCTTGGAAGAGAATATTCGGCGCCAATTGCTGCAAAAAGTGGTCGAAAATTGGGCCTCCCATCTGGAATTAATTCGAGCCAGCCGCGCAGGCTTCTTGCCCGAAATCATTTTTAAAACCTAATGGCAATCCCTTTTATTCACAATAAAGCTTAATTCTTGGCCATAACATTAAATTATATGTGTTTTATTTCTTCTTGAAAACCACACGTCTTAAAAAATCACCCTTTACTTGGGTTTGATTTTCAATAATACAGGAACTTGACAGTTTGTTTGTGCTAGTTTCAAGGAATCTTTATAAAGGGGCTAATACTTTTGCCCTGCTTGTTTTTTTTTTACTAAAAACTAAAAAATACGAAATTAAACAATTAATCAACGAAAATTTTCCACTTAATCGCTTATCGATCAGGAATGGGTGCTTCACTAACTCGACATTATACATATTACTCTGCGATGAAACTGAATACTATATTGTAAGCAAATCTGTGAGACACTTTTGTTGGCTTTAACATCTTTAATTTTTAGTTTCGACACAACACCTGAATCAGACTTCTCAAACAAAAGGTCCCAACAGAGAATCTCTGATGGTAACATCGATGTGTGCAGTGCATCAGTGTGTCCCCTTCAAAAATTTATGAAACACCAAAAGGCCGCAACATTCTGGTAAGCTGTGCCGCTCTGCCCATAACGGAAAGATGATGATGATGATGGTCATCATCAATGCGTCCAAAAATGGCCAAAACGTCCAAGAGTTAGTAAAAATTCCTATGCAAAGTACGCAAAACTAAGGATAATGCATCCGTCCCGTCACCATATACCAAAAGCAGCCCAAAACCACTCAGAAGCAAAACTAAAAGTCAGAAAAAAAAGATGAAAATATTGAATAAATGAATACAAATTTGGAACTTTTTTTTCCTGGTATAGGTATGTTGGTTTTTTGATGTTTGCCAAGGTGTAGAAATATGATTTCTGGTGCGGGGCGCGACGGCGCGGGGCGGCGGCGGCGCGGTGTTGGCTACTGCTGTTGTATGATGCCACTCGTAGAACAAGCATCGTGTTCAACATGAGATAGTGTAACAAGCCACAAGAACGATAGATCCTATCGTGATGTGCTCAATTTTGTATTCATTTATTCTTGTGATTGTTCTCGTTTTGCGTTTGTATTGCGAGTGAGTGTGTTTATCTGTGATTTGACTTCTTGGAGGTGACAGATTTTTAACTTGTATACCTTTGAGTTCAACACGGGTGTGTTTTGAAAGACATATATTGTTTGGCACATTCGATTGTCATACATGTACCTATACCATATTGATGAGTGTCTGTTAGCTATATATGTATAGTTATTCCTAAAATATCGAAGAGATCTGGTATCGGGAAATGGAGTCATGTTGTCTTACAAAATAATGCACTTTCTAAGATTGAAAAAAGGAACAATTTTCGGAGATATGTATCTACGGTTATCGTATTATCTCAACCAATGGCAATTCAAATATCAAAATTATCAGTATTTTTCAATATCTACATAGATTTCACATTCAAAATTAAGTAACTACCTATGCATATCTACCCATTTCCATGATTTAATAAATTATACAAGGTGGCGATTCCTTCAGAATTCTATATAAACTGTTCGCTCGAATTCACGTTTTCACTTAGAAAAGAATTTAATAGAATTTTCGAAACTGCAGAAGTAGGTACCAGCCACTTTCAAAAAAAAAGCAATTATTTATCCGCTGCATAAAAAAGTTTCATACGAAAATCCTGAGTTATTCAGCACACTTATTTTTAAAAGGCTTACGCCCAATTTCTTTACAAAAGTACTAAGCCAGCCTAGTACCCAGTCCAGCTAGACCAGGTACTAGCTCTGGTAATCGGTCCTAACTAAAAGTAAGTACCTGAGCATTTCTTCACATCACTAGTACCGGATTCAAATAAAGGGTTTTCCAATAAGAGGTGTTATTTTGATATTGAAAGAAAAATGGCATTTTTTGAGATAAATGATCGGATCGGATTCCATAACCAAATCGCAAAGTGGCTGCCCTATGTCCTCGATAGCCTCACGAATTCCATCTTTGAGGTCTTGAATCGACGCTGGGCTGTTGGCGTAGACCTTATCTTTCACGTGGCGCCAAAGGAAGAAGTCGCAAGGTGTTAAATCACAAGATCTCGGTGGCCAATTGTGATCACCTCTTCGAGAGATAACACGGTCCGGAAACTTTTCCCGTAAAAGATCGATGGTTTCATTGCTTGTGTGGCACGTAGCGCCGTCTTGTTGAAAGTAAACGTTGTCCAGATCAATACCATCCAATTCCGGCCATAAAAAATCATTAATCATCTCTCGAAAGCGCAATCCATTGACCGTAACTGTTGCTCCAGCCTCATTTTCGAAAAAGTAAGGTCCAATGACCCCGCCGGACCATAAACCGCACCAAATAGTCACGCGTTGAGGATGGAGAAGCTTTTCAACAATAACTCTTGGGTTTTCCGAGCCCCAGATGCGACAGTTTTGCTTGTTGACGTAGCCTCCGAGGTGGAAATGGGCCTCATCAGTCAAGATGATTTTTCGATGAAATTCCGGATCATTTTCATGCATTTCAAGGACCCAATCAGCAAAGACACGACGTTGTTGATGATCAGCCGGCTTGAGTTCTTGTGTTAACTGAACTTTATAAGCCTTAAGACCCAAGTCTTTATGCAAAATACGGTGTAATGACGTTTGTGGAATGCCTAATTCCAAAGAACGACGAGGAATGGACAAACCTGGGTTTTCTTCAACACTTTGGGCTACAACAGCAATATTCTCAGTTGTTCTTGAGCGACGTGCACGGGTTTTATTCTTCACATCACTTACTTGTCCCAACATCTCGAATTTGTCCACCAATTTCTGTATTGCGGTCCGACAAGGTGCTTCACGACAACCCAAAAATGTTTTAGTTTTACGAACCGTCTCTGCCAAATTTTCACCATTTTTATAGTGAATTTTAATAATTTCAATGCGTTGTTGAAGCGTGTATCGTTCCATTTTTATTAATGGCGTAGTTTCTGATTGTCAAATGTCGAAAAATGACAGCTTCAAAAGTGACAGCTACCGAAATAGCGGGCTATTCAAAATAACACCTCTTATTGGAAAACCCTTTACAACCAGCGGTACTAGGACTTAATACGTCTAAAACTGGTCTAATTCTGATTTTTACAATATTTTGGCATTTCAAATTTTATTTTGATATTTATTTGACAGCGATTTTTATTTAATTTTAATTTCGAATGGATTATGTGTATATTAACAAAAAGAGGACATAATATCCATTCTACGATGACTGTCTCTCATGATAGCAGCATCAACTATGAAATTTGCCACTCGGAAGTGACTTCAACAATTTTCCTGTCTTTGATTTACACAGTTAATAGCAAAACAGTCGTCGTTGATAGATAGAGAGTGGGAAGATGACGAATGTCAATGAAGTCCTACCGCTATTTAAAGGAGTGATCCGTGGTGCTCTGTTCTGAATGAGCTTCCAGATGAAGCGTTTGATTTAAGTAGAACATTGTGTGTTATTTTTTTAGTGGAGTTTTGGACATTTTTCTGTGTAATTATGTGTTTGACAGGCTTGGAGAAATTACCTTTATTATGTGCATTTTATGCTCGGTTCATGCTGCATTTTTAAATTGCGACCACCAAAAATTAAATTCAGTATGTACCCACCACAAAAAAAAAAATAAAATGAAAAATCAGTAAAATTAATAACAGCCGAAGTTATTACCTATTTAATAAAAAACAACAAAAAAACTATCAAAAATCAGCAACGAATTCATTGAAGAAAATTAATGAAATTTCTCTGATTCAGGTAATATCGCCACTAGACTACCGATTTGAAAGTTGTAGCTAATACCGAGTCCTAAATAGTACTCGGTACCAACTTGACAGAACTGGGGCTTAGTACTTATGTGAAGAAATCATTTGGTACCGATTTGAGTACTAACAACTGGTATAATAACCAGGTACTACCTGATTTTGAGGAGCCAGCTAGTACCGAGTCCTAACTGATAGTCGATATCAAATTTCCAGGACCAGGGGGTAGAACTTGTGTGAAGAAATGAGTTGATACCGATTTGAGTACTAATTTTAGGACTAGTACTGGTACTAGCATTAGAACTCTGTTAAGAAATTGGCCGTTACAGAGTGGGTTAACAATAAAAACATACTCAACATGTTTCAAGCGGGTTTTATGAAAAACCACTCGAACTGTAGATCAGATATTCACCTTATTCCACATTGCCGATAACTTTAAAAGCAAAAAGAAGAAACTATATGCTTTCTTTGTAGATTTCCGACCTGCTTTTAACTCCATTGCCCGTGAATCATTGTTTCATGAATCTCAAGCAAAGTTGTGAATCTGCTTAAAGCAATGTATGAAAACAATGTGTCCTATGTTTGGGATGGTAAATTAAAATCGGATGACTTTGAAACGCAAATAGGAGTCAGGCAAGGATGTGTGTTGAGTACTTTGCTCTTCATTTTGTTTATAAATGATATTGTGGAGGAAGTTGGAGGTGGCATAGAGTTTGGAGATTTGCGAATACCTTGCCTCATTTTTGCCGATGATATTGTTTTTTTTCTGGCGGAATCACTTGAAGAAATGCAGCTGATGATCAATCGTCTGGAACGCTACTGTGATCTTTGGAATCTGTCTGTGAATCATGGAAAATCAAAAATCGGGGATGGAGGTGGTAGATACTAGAGAAAGAAAAGGTGGAGCTACACAAAGGTCAGAATTTGGAAATTGTTCGAGAGTATAAGTACCTTGGTGTTTTGATCTGTCCTAACCTTAACTTCAAAAAGCATTTCGATACAAAATTAGCTGAGGCGAAGAGAGCTATTTCTTCAGTCTGGAGATGTTGCATGGAGAGAAGGTTTGTGGACCATAGCGCAAAGATACAGAAATTTCGTGCTATCGCTTCCTCCATTATGCTATATGGTGCTCAAGTGTGGGGGTACTGGCAGTTCGATATTGTGGAAAAGTTTCTCAGACACTTCCTTAAGCGAATTTTTCGGTTGCCGGCCTGTACTACAAATTACATGGTTCATCTGGAAACAACTATGTCACCGTTATTCCTAGATACACTAAAACTGCATTTCGAATATATATTAAAGCTACTGGAGATGGATAAAGGAAGGCTGCAAAATTTGGTTCTCAGGTCGATAATCGCTATGAGAGGGAACCTTGTCAAAAAATGGGAAGAAATAGGGGTTGATTGGGGAGAACGAGTTCAGATTCAACCAGACATCAGTCCCGCCATTCTAAGAAAATCGTTTACAAGTTTGTTGGATGGTGTCAGTCGTACATCTTACAGCAGTTATGTCTTGGAAGCTCAATCTTCTGAGTAAGGGATGATATATAGCCAGCTCAACTACAACTTGCAAGAAAACTCTTACTTCTTAAATCGATTGCCACTTTCAATGAAAAGTATGATATTTTAAGTACGAGGGGAAATGATCAACCTCAACTACATCCCGCATCGCCCTGGCCTACCTATTTTTTGTGATATTTGCAACCTCAAGGAAAGAGAATTATTGCCAGATGTCCGATCCTAAGAGAGTTCCGTGTGAGATTCTTCGGTAAAACCATTATAAGTATGAAAGATGTCTAAATTCTTTTAAATGGAAGTCTTGGTTTTGAGAAGCTGTATAAATACACAACGATGGCACTGAATTAAGGCTGCCCCAAACCAACGCGAAACATTCGGCGCGACAACGAAACTTCCGCCTGTCTTAATTTATTTACATGGAGGTTAATGGGAGCACCCACACTGGCGCGATGCGAATCTTCGAACATTATTCAGTCGTCGCATATTCGCGCGAATGTTTCGCGTTGGTTTGGGGCAGCCTTTATAGAACCCGAATAATAGAAGGCGACTTTTAAAATTTTGAATAATTTTCAAAACAATAAATATGTATCAGTTATTATATGGTCTTTCTGGTAAACGTCCTTGGGCCAAACTTTTGCTAAGAAATATTGTATATATTAAATTTTTTGGGAATATAAATAAATGTTTTTTCTACTACTACTACTACTACTACTACAAGGTGGCGAAAAAGTCATTACCCTATCGCCAGATGATATATTTTTTTTGCAAATGGCGGCAAATATTACTTTTTATTTTGGGTTTCGGGATTACGAAAGTGTTTTTTTGTAAACATATTTAATTACTCGCTTTTTTCTCTTTCCGCCTGTTTGGCATAAATTTTTCAACTGATTTTAAACTTACTTCCCAAGAAGATAAAGCCGTGTGGCGCATGCATGTCGTTCTCTACACACCTTTCTTACTGTTATGTGTTGCATGCGCCTTACGTTTTTCGTTTAAACTGTGTGGGGCTAGGAAGAATGATTGCATGGTACCTAGTACCATAACCCAGAGGTCCGTGGATCGTTACCATATGTTCTGCTACCAATTTTGATAAAAAATTAAACAACTAAATTAAATTTTATAAATGGAACTTGTTCTTTATTCAAGACGTTAAATGGGGATGAGGAAAATGTCAAATTCAAAGAGTTGATGAGTGAAATGGTTTTCTTTCTGATGAGCTTAAATGTATAATAAAAATCTTAAGGGTATTGCATATTTTTTTTGTTAATAATTAACAGGTAGATACATTATTAGAAGTTGATATTTCAAGAAATTAATTTAATTCCCTAAATTCTTACATTTAAACAATTCAATTGTCTTATACTAAATGGAATTGGCGTAATTTTATTGTAATGTACACGCCGCCGCTCGCGCGCGCCGTCTCACTTGATTATACTAGGCAATTTTTTTGATTGTTTCAATATTTTTCAAAACATTCGTTAATCATGGTAAGAATTATTTTCAGACTGAAAGAAGGATATCATATTGATTAAGTTGATAAATTACGATTTTATGAAGCTTTTCACAATAAGATCTTATAAAGTGTACCTACCATTTTGTAGCTTGACTTGATTATGGCGACAAGAGCAAAGAAAAAGGAGACCGCTAGGTATGTTGAGATTTGTGAAATGATCCCACCAAATAATTCAAAGAAAATTAAATCAGGCTTTTTTCATAGCGTTCCGATTTTTTTTTTTCATAGTTTTCCATTTTGTATATTATGTTCCTCCTTCACAGATTCTGAATATGTTACTGAAATTTTATATTAAAAAATTAAATTTTAAAAACCACTTCGAGAATTTTTAAAGTTTTTGTTCTATATCAACATTTATTTTTGTTCAAGAAATCAGATGACATTCTTTTGATTTGCCTATACAAGGTAAAATAGTACACAAAATCACACATTTTAGAATACGAATAAAGAATAAAAAGCGTGTATAAAAATGTAAAGGAGAAGTGATGGCCTCTTCCAAACAGGTATTGGCTATTTGACCGGATTTTTTCCACTGATCCTTGTAAGATCCAATCGAACTATTTCTTCCCTTATGAATGTGTTTCCATTTTGCAATTTCAATCCATTTCCGACTCAAAAACAAGGGCGTACACAAGGGTGGGGGATAGGGGCACGTGCACTTAATCTTACAAAAATCTTGCATCATTGAATAAAATAAATTGTTTTTTGTTTTATTTATTTTAAAACTACCTTTGTTTCTTGACTAACTGTCGGAATTTTTGAAATGTCATCTCTTTTGGAATATACCTACATAGGTTAACTGAAAATGGTATCTATTCCTATGCTTTAATTATTATTATTAAAAGCACCATAAATCTGGATTAGTTCCAGGATTTTTGGAGTCTGCTTCCAACCCCCTGATTGAAGGTTTGCGTATGGCCCTGCTTTTAACCGACTTTTTTTTTTGATTCGGAATATTGTAACTCGTTAAGGAACCGATACGGATCGCTATTTCTTTATTCCAAATCTGAAAATTTTGAAATTTGTTATCAAGGCAAATCTTAAAATAACTATAAATCAAAATAGTGTGCACTTTATTCATTGCGGCATATAACAATAATTTCTTCAAAAATTCGAATCAAAATATATCATTTCCCACATGAAATTCAGCATATAAATTATCTACAAAATTTCCAAGAAAAATGGTTAGAAAGATCAATAATTCTTCTCTGATTTCAACCTATTATGTAAATGATACCCAAAAGGGAAATTGGTGATAAATGAAAAAGTTTGCACTTTTATTTACCCACTAAACAGGGTGTTTTGCATTAGATGTAACAAAAGGTTGGGTCAAGACAAGAAAAAAAATCGTCTTGTAAACCCGCCCGGGTTTATTTCCCCCTGTTTAAGCGGAAAAGGCGATAAAAAAATCGTCTTAAAACAGAAACAAAATCATTAAAAATCAAAGGCAACATTTACAATGTCATATTATACTCCAGTTTTTAAATCAAAATGTTTCAGTAAATAGTTTTTGAAAAATAATTTTTCAAACTTAAAATTTTTAAGACAAAATATTAAAAAAATTTGTTCAAAATTTTACGTTTGTATTTTTGTTTTTAACGTTAAATGCTCTTATTAATTTTTAATCAAACACTAAATGCTTAAAACTCTTCTAGTTTTTGAGAAAATTGAAAATAACTAAATTTTCTTTACTCCTTACGTAGTGGAAATAGGATCTTTGGAGCAACTTACGTAGGATGGATTAAAGTCAAATTAAGGGAATTTTATTTCTGTAATATCCAATTTTTTAAAAAAACCCAGAAGAGATCTAAGCATGTTTTGAAAGTTTGAATAAAACAAAAACCACTTGAGTGACCTACAACTAAGTCATTATAGGCTGGAGTTATATCTATTTCACAGCTGCTAGGTCGATTATTAGACTCCTTTTTAGTGGTGCTTTGTTGCCCTTGCACTACGCATTGCTTTACCGAAGTCACGTCATCAGGTCCAACCCAATGTAGGTTTTATTCACAATACACAAATCTAAGGTAATATATTGCGCAGGTTGTCAGTCAGAAATTAAACATGGCGGCTCGAGTGTCCACGAAAACTGCACATGGCATTACTAGAAACAACAACAAATATAAGCATTTTGACAAGTAAAGAGACACTGGATCCGCCATTTTCACAGATGCGCAGAACTGAACAAAAATTTAAACGCTAATGATATTACTTTTCATATATGTAACTTGGATCTTATTGTTAGAACATTGCACGTGAATCTACTAGCATTTTTATTAGCTACAAACAGGCTGCAGTTGTTGTACATTCGGTTTCTTTCTTATTTCTCCGTACTCGATTTATAAGCATATTTTTGTTTTGGTGTTTGACTAAAAATTAATACGAGCATTATATCACTGACGCACAGTGTAGTTGTTTAACCCAGCTTTAAAGTAATTACTGAACGATATATATGCTCTTCTTATCAATACCTTGCTGAAAAGCATACAATATTTCATCCAAACAATTCCTCAGGATACAGATTGTGTAATTTCTTGTGTACCTACACACATTTCGAAGGCCTAGAAGAGGTACCTAACCCAATTCATATGGGAATATAGCCTAAAGTTATTCCAGAAATTAATTACTGTCCAATTGTTGATTCATAAGATCACACACCAACGGGGCCATTAAGCCACACGTTAATATCTCGTCCACTCCATCGTCCGATGTCTTCTGTCTTTTTTTGCCCCACAAAGTATAGAAGGACGTCGACGTCGGTCGTCATCAGCGTAGTCAGCGTAGTCCATTCGCAACAGATTTGGAGCAATAAAAAATATTTTCCGTGTCTATTTGACCACAACTTACTGATGGTCGCCGCCGCCGCTGCCGCCATCGAAGCTGATTCAGATGCTGCTGCTGCTTCCTTCCTTGTCTCTCGGTTTTGCTTTGCTTTGGATTGGTGATGAAGAAATTGTCTAACGCCACCGCCGCCGCCACCACACAACGATGGACCTAGAAAAGTTACCTGCCATTAATTAGTCACTTGATTTATGAATTCTGCGATAGCACCAACAAATGTGGTACGTGGCCTTATAAGCCTTGGCGGCCAAATAGTCATCGATCTGTAGACTGCCGCTGCCGCCACTGCTTGCTTCTATAGCTGCCGGACTGCTGCGGCTCAAATCTAATGTACCAAAGTATATATGGGAGTACAGAGGGACCCGCGCGCACACTCTTGAGATAGAACAGCGCCATCCTTGGCCATGTAAATATGATCTAGGCTGTTCAGCTAAGTGGGAGGCGGTTGGAGCGGCGCAGCGCTATACGGGGAGATGATGTCCGCAGCGCTGAACAGCCTCCTGCAAGGAAAAGGAGATGAATCTGTTGCTTTAATTCTGCGGGTGAGCATAATTCTTCATCATTGTGTTAATTGGAGTGTTATCCTGGTCGGCAGACTGTTTGCTCTTTACCTCATTCCCTGCTGCCGCCACCGCCACCGCCACCACCAACGAACTAGTCCCTCTATGCCCATAGTTATATAGTAGAGAAGCTGATGATGCGAGCGTTCATTCGGCGGCATCTCGTGTCGTGCACAAAGCACTGAGGAATTTTCCATTTTTAGAGATATATTTATTTTTAATAAATTACGTGTGGGTTGTAAATCTTAAAGCTGCAAGAACTAGAATATATAGACTTTGGAAAATTATATACAGGAGCACGGACTAAGGGGAAGGCTTGTGTAGATTTTTCTGGTTGGTATGAATTTTTTTGCTATATAAAATACACTTCGATAACTTCTTACAGAGTGCTCCGTAGACAATTGAACGTAATGGACTCATTGAAAAATCGGTCCTATGCTTCAAATAATTACGAAGCACTCGCTCAATCTCAATGAAAATTGATGGAGTGCATAGAGTCGTCCCCTTTAGCACATTATCAAAACTGAAAAATTTCGTGTTGGGTCATTTTAAGCGATAGATAACTCGATTTACTTATCTTATTGTGAAGGAGAAAATACAGTGATAGGAGTTAGATTCGAGCCTAAAAGTATACTACGTAAATCTGCCAGTAATTCGTCTTAAGTTCTGTAATAATTCACTAAATTTCGACTCTATATTAACACGATGACGGTAACATTTAGAGAATTTATGAATTATACGTGAAAATGTGACACATAAAAGTGGATGTTTTTAAAATTATCCAAAGCTCACTTTTAGGAGCAATACAAATTGTGGAAATTGAATTTTTAGCTTAAATCGATCTCAACTGTATACATTTATAAATTACAAATGTTCAATTTTAATATGATTTCTTCAAGCTTTTGACAGATAGGCAGATGAAAACCGCAAAATTTGTGTTCTTGTTTAAACAACTCAATATTTGCCGAAAAATATGCAGCACATCAAGAAATTATTCTAAATCTTAATGTGCCCATAATTGTGCGAATGCGAAAGCCATCCCACTGATAGTCACCATCAAGGTGGCATGCAATATTTACATCTCACGACACTAATGAATCCTTCTGGGGTCCTCATCTACGTCTTCGTCGCCATCGACCATCGTCATCATCGCATCGTCTTGCTGTTGCCTCGCCAGCCAGCCGAACAGAATCCTATTAGTTACCCCCGTTGCAATCGCCATTTTCATATACTTATCATGGAATTCATTTGCTGAAGTTCAGCGATAACAGAGTCTTCATCGTAAGCAGTTGCGTTGCACTTTGCTGCCCTCAGCTCCTGCTAGCTGCCGCTGTCGCCGCAGCTTTCGTTGTTGTTGTTGCTTTGGGCCATCGCAAAGTCAGCCAATGGCATAAGATAGCTGCTTTGCATGGCTGGATGGCCTGTTGGCTGGCTTCAACTCTTTTATATAGTTTTTTTTTTTTGTTCACAGTTTCCTTGGTCTTCATTTTGAAAAATGTTGGTTTTTAGTTATTAATATGAAGAAAATGATCTTATCTTCTCGACTGTGCTCTTATTTATTGCCACCGTCCCCGTCAGTATGTTCTTGTGCTAAGGCGACGACGACGTTAGGACGGTGAGTTGCGTCATTATGCCGGAGGCTCTTGTAGAAGGAGGAACGATATTACCTAATCAACAACTATAAGAACTCCACCACCTAAACTGACAAAAAAAAAGAACTAACACAAATTGGAGCAAGGAAACTTTGGAAAATGTTATCCCATCTGTAGGTATGGGTAAAGTTGATTTACATATTGTCGACTAATGGTGATTACTGGACACAGGTTTTACAGATTTTGTCATCTTTCAGTGTCGCAGACCGCACACATTCAGGGGGCGAACACAAATTTTAAAATGATTATTTCTTTTCAATTCCAAGAATAACACACAAAAATAATATCATCGCTACGCAGACAAAAGAAAATCAATAACTTTTTCAACTTTAAGAATTAGATTTAATTTAATGAAATTACACGGAAAAAAAATTCTGGTGGCTTTATCAAAGACTATTTTTAAAGTACCTTACGTTATCAGTATCGACTGGAAATATTTTACATAAGATAAAAAAATACAGAGGAGGGGAGGGGGGAACGAGAGAAATTTTCGGTTTCTTTACATTGTAGAGCTATCAAGCAACTTTTTTTTTAACAAAGAATACAGAAACGTTGTTCGTTGTGTCTCACAAGCCTGTCCCAAATTCACGCAAGACGCAAAAAAAACTCCCAGTGTTGATATTTTTGATTTGTGTCAGTATAAACCTAGAGATTGTGGAGTTATCCCCCCTTTTTTTGAATTTGTCATTTTTGAAAATTGTTCCAGGTTGTTCTCCATTTGTTCCGCGTTGTTCCAATTTTTTTTTTTGAAAAATATTCCAAAATTCTAGATTTTTCTAGTTGTTCTGAATATTGTTTCAAGTTCATAGACCTCTTTGTTCTTCTTTGTTCTTCTTTGTTCAATTGTGCGATTTTGAACTTGGAATAACTTTTGAATTTTTGATTTTTGAAGAAGGGGGCGAAAGGAGTTTTCTTTGTTTTTTTTTTTTTTTTTTTAAATTCGGTTTTTGGGTGATTTTATAAATTAAGGGGCACAAAATTTTCTTAACACATGCATTTACGATCAAAAAATATGAATAAAGGTTTTTTTTTTAAATAAAATTTTGGAGAGCAAATTTTCGGGTTTTTGGAAAAAAAGGTTTTGAAGGAAAAATAGGCGTTTGACAGCTTTAATTTTTTGGAACAATGTTCACAACACTTTTTGAAAGCTAAAAAAAAATTTAAAAAGTTCGATTTTCGAAAAAGGGGGGCTAGAATTTTTTTTTCGAAATTTTTAATTTAGAGGTCCAAAAACTTAGAACAATGTTCAGAACAACTAGAAAAATTTAGAACAATTTTCAAAAAAAAATGATTTTCAAAAAAAGGGGACTAGGTCAAAAACTGTTTTTTTGGGTCTAAAACCCCCATTTTTGAATATTTTTCAGAAAAAAATTGGAACAATGCGGAACAAATCGGGCTAACTTCACAAACTCTAACTAGAACAGCTTTCAAAATGTCGATTTTAAAAAAACTGGGACTATAGGTCAAAAACTGTTTTTTGGGTCTAAAACTTAGTAAATGCAGTATGCGGTTGCATTTTTTGTATTTAAATTTTTCTTAAAAAAAAAACACGTTTTGTTATTTTCAGCTCAGGTTCTGCTCCCATGTGCTGAAGAAACTTTTACGGGCGAAAATTGCGAAGTTTTAATTTAGAACAAGGGAAAGACTTTACAGAAATTTGATGTGTAAACATCTATGCCGGCGCGGTAGGGTAAACTAAAAAAAAATTATGTGAGTGCCGGGACTCACGGTAAACATCGACGTGCGCGGATCCAAAACGGACTTGTTTTTGCTTGAAGGGGATCTTAAGATTTTATTCACTGAACGCACCCATCCTAGTATGCAGATCGTAACTTTGCACACCGTAACGTTGCACGACGTAACGTTGCACACGAACGTTCACGTTTTTTTTTCACTCTACCGCCAGCATAGATGTTTACACATCAAAAACGTGGGCATTCCTCTGTAATATGTTACGATGTCACACTTTACAATTTATAGCACGTTACGAAAACCTAGGATATTGGTTACGTTCAGTGACAAAAATCTGAGGATCTAACTAGATCCGTGCACGTAGTCAACAACGTATGGACGACTTTGCATATGCATCAAAATAGGGCTTCTCAAAACTGCGTTAGGCGCTTGGACAAACGTTGATATTTACACATATTAACCGTGAGTCCCGGCACTGACGAAATGGAGATGCTACTTCACTTTCACCCACGGCACTTCGCAAAATGTATATGATCGGTTGCAAAACTTGAAGCACAAGCTGAGCTCAAATTGTCTGGGATCTCATTTTCTTAAACTATATTTCAGCTTTCCAAAAACAGCTCTAAAATCTTAAAGTTTTTTTTTTTAAGTGTAGACTTTGTGATTCATAGACAAAAATATATTTTCAATTTTAATGAAGGCTTAATAAGAACATCTCCGCACCAGATATTATTTTTGTTCCTGGGATAACTTCCTTTTATATTTTTTGGTTATAGTGTTGCCCTTTAAATCTTCTTCCTTTAGGACACGTTCTCAAAACAGCCATTCCACATATCACATACCCAAATTCAATGTTGACAAAAAATCGTTTTGCATGTTTGTCTTAATTCTTTTATTTTTTTTTTTGTATTTCTTCATGGGGATCTTCATTCCACCTTCATCCAATTTAAATAAAATTCAACAAAACTAAATCACCAAAAAACCTAAATAATATATTGACAGATCTGCATGTCGCCTGCTTTACGATATGGTTCGAAAGATAAATCCAACGATTGATCTGCATGCAACATGCGACGACGACTAAAAACAACGACGGCGACAGCCCAACAGCGACAGCGACTGCGACGACGCAGAAGGTCAACCAGAGAAGAAGCTTTTGTGCTGATGTTTTCTTGAATATTATTCGTTTATATATAGAATCCTTAAGATACAGTTCTTCCTTTTTGGTAGGTATGGTGGAAGGTATAGTAATATAAGGTATTGACGATTGCACATGCAGATTTTTGAGTTTCCAGAAAATTATTATTGAAGATCCGAGAAACTTGGAATGGAAAAGGATGAACAGTCAACGCTCTCTTTCCGGGATAATTCGGAAAAGTAGATTTTCTAATTTTCTAAGTAGGTACCTAAGAAAACTGCTGTGTTCATTCCCCCCCCCCTTTTTTGAACTCCCATTTTGACCCTTTTATAAAGTCAATTTATTTCTATTTCTCATAATTTGACTTTTTTTTTGATTTTGAGAAACAAGAGCGTCCTAACTCCAGTCCGTTACCCCCCCCCCCCCCCCGTCTTTGTTGTACAGATCGATTGTACTATACTAATAGACACCTAAGAATTGAATGACGATATTTTTAATTTCGTTCTCGTTGCTTAAGAAAGGTGCTGACCATAAATTCCACTTTAGAGAGTTCTCACTGTAATTTATAAATTCAAGAGCGGGAGGAAGAAAAAACAATACAAAAAAATAAAAAATAATTTCATTGAATGAGAATGGCACTCATTAGGGAGTTCCTTGTTGGTTTTTTAGTTTATGTTTATTTTATTTTATTTTGTTTATTATAGAATTTTTTTTTGTTAAGAAACAAAATTTGAATACCTACCCACTACTGTTGGTTGATTGTTGAAGCTGATGGCTGCGTTAAGTTTTGAGTGTGTGCGTTGCGTATACTCTGCCTGCTTTTTTTTGTTGTTGTTGTTGTTGTGGGTTCCTGTCAATTTGCATTGCATATTTATTAAGGGCAATTTATAAGTGGCTGGATATGTTATACCTTTATAAATATATGAAGCTCTAAGGTAGTCATTATTTTATATAAAATTTATTGGGTAAAGTTGAATCTGAATATTGATTTGATCGGATTGATAAGATGACTGCGTGGAATGAATTTTTGTTAATTTGACCTTCGCCAGTCAAAGATGAAATGAAATGGGTTTGTTTGTGTTTGTCCATATGTGCTTATCAGAAATTTGCATGAGAGAAGTTTAAAAAAAAAAAAAACATGGACAGAGACAGAGACGTTGTATTTTTACACTCTGCCTTGTGTTTTTATTAGGGTTTTAACTGCGAGATTAAAGTTAAACCTGAGTTAACTCATCAAATTTGGTAAGTTAACTCAGGATTAACTGAACAGAAGCTTTTGATTCTTTATCTACCGACTTTGTTAAGTCCTTCGGCATGCATTCTCCACCGAAAAACTGCTTCCTCAGTGATTATGGGCTTTAAAGGGTGTTTTTTTGAACGTCTGGTTTTCAAGAAGAAATAAAACGCATATAATTTAATGTTATGGCCAAGAATTAAGCTTTATTGTAAATAAAAGGGATTGCCATTATGTTTTGAAAATGATTTTGGGCAACTAGCCGCCGCGGCTGGCTCAAATTAATTCCAGCCGAGAGGCCAAATTTTCGACCACTTTTTGCAGCAATTGGGGCCGTATGTCAGCAATAACGTGCCGAATATTCTCTTCCAAGGCGTCAATCGTTTCGGGCTTATCTGCGTAGACGAGAGATTTCACATAACCCCACAAAAAAAATAGTCCAACGGCGTTAAATCGCTCGATCTTGGAGGCCACGGCAAAGGCCCACGACGAGAGATAATGCGCTCACCAAAAGTTTCCTTCAATTAATTGATTGTTTCATTGGCTGTATGGCATCTAGCGCCGTTTTGTTGGAACCAAAGGTCGTCCACATCAACATCCTCCAATTCAGGCACGAAAAAGTCATTAATCATGGCTCTATAGCATTCCCCATTGACTGTAACATTATGGCCGGCTTCATTTTTGAAGAAATATGAACCAATGATTCCCTCTGCCCATAGAGCACATCAAACAGTGACTTTTTGAGGATGTAACGGCGGGCGTCTCAACAATGGCTTGAGAATTATCTGCACTCCGAATTCGGTAGTTTTGCTTATTGACATAGTCATTCATCCAAAAATGAGCTCCATCGCTGAAAAAAAAATTTCTTGTGACAATGGGAACTAACAACGATCTCGTTTCGAGCCAATTTTGCACAATTGTCATGCGTTGTTTAAGAGTAAATCTATTCATTATGAAATTGCAAACCAAATTGAGCATAAATCAAGTGACAACTGTCAAAAATATCAACTCCAAAAAAAGTAATGCTAGATTGAAAACTATGCGTCTAAAAAAAAACACCCGTTAGTTATAGACTTATTTTTCTTGTTCGGGGCATTTCTATGATTATGGGGAAGCAAAACTTGCCCAACATAACTTTTTACTAACAAGGGACTTGCCTTGAGAGAGTATACGACAAGTTTTCCTCATAGATTTTACATATCTGTCCAGGGCCTTCACTTAACTTGTAAAAACTATCCATTTAACCAGGCGGGTCATGTTTTCAATGACTTTGAAGATTCATTTTGGGCAAAATCTGGTTCTACGCCACTTTCCATTAATCTTAGTTAAATTTTTATATGAAATTTCTTATGTTTTTGTGTCTTTTTTCATACCATAAATATTTTTAGTTAATAGCTGGAATATTTCTTTTAATTTAAAGCCCTTAAGTTCCTTATCGCTTTCTTCAAGGAACTTTTCATCGTATAGTCTCAATCTTCGTAAGTGCACTCTTATTTCAATTAGATACTCAATTTAATTAGAATAAAACGTTTTGCCAATACAAATAGATTTCGCATTTCGTTGAAATAAAATACTATTTATTCACAAAAATACCAAACCCACATCAACCATCAGAATTTTAATTAGTTTTAATTTTTTGTGCATTGATGGTCATTAGTTAAGTCGTATACAGGATATTTGTTTTAAAATTGATATTTTTAATATTTAAACAAAATTAAAATAAATAGTAATAAAAATATGTAAACCTGAAATAATTTAATGATTAACGGCGGCGGCCGGCGGTGGCGAGTATACCTACATTGCAAAATGCTGATTAAAATTACGTGAATTTTTATTTTTTTTATTTTAATGAAAGGATTAATATCGCAGATTATATATATATAGTGTTCGAGACCACTTTTGAGCATTCGCATCAGGGGGATAGAGGTAATGTGGTGAATTGAATGGAATATACATTTAATTCATTAAAAAAATTAAAAAAAAACATATCCAAAGGGTTTGACCGAAAAGGAGGTTTTAATTTTTGTTGGTTGTTGTTTTTTTTTTTTACTATGCGTGGGAAAAAATCCTATACACATATACTCACGCACTTAACTATCATTGCTGCGATTATTATTATTAATGAAAGCATTGGAAACGTGATGGTATTACCTTGATTTTAATATGCTGTGTGCTATATGGATGAATTGTTGTGGATTGATAATTTTTATTTGTGTTATGTGTATATATCAGCAGGATTGTTTGTTAATTAAAATCATGTTCGGTACAAATTGCTGATTATATAAGTAGATATTACTGATGATGATGATGAATGAGTTGTGCGGCTATGGAATGTGGTAAGATTATTTGTGTAAAAGTATTAAAATTGAAATATTGCAATACCTTATTACAACCAAAAAAAGAATTTTAACTGCCTGAAAGGTCCATTAGTGACCTGATAAAAGGTCACCTAGAAATTTCAATATTTTTTGTGATCTTTAAAAAATCTTTAAAAATGCATTAAAAAATCTATAGCTAAACAATTTCTGAAACCTTTTGTCACCAATAACTGACCTTTTAAATAACACAATTTTTTTCCGAATATCCCACATATGGAATAAGATTCCAAAGCCTTTATGAATGGGAATCGATCATGCCACGCGCACCTAGCCATCTGTTTTGCATAATGTCTTAACGTATCCTTTGTTCTGCCTGTAGTACTTAGCCTTAATCAACCTTAATAAGAACCGATGAAGAGTTACCCCAAGGAAGGATAGGCGAAACAGAAAATACCCTATCATGTGGTACACTGAAGGGACTGGTGCTGGAATATTTGGGCCTTGAACCAAACTTTCTATACTGGGGACAGTCCACTACCATTTTCCACGTGGAAATACACGCCATAAGGATATTTGTAGATCGAAATTTTGCAAGAAAATACTGCAACCAAAACATCGTCATTATGTCAGATAGCCAAGCCGCACTCAAAGCACTTATCTCATACGCCATGAGATCTAAGCTGATTTAGGAGTGTGTGAATAAGCTAAACGAACTTGGCAAGTACAATAATGTCTTGGGTACCTGGCCATGTTAGGCTTATGAGGAGACAGACTCTCCTTACTGGGGCCTGAGACATTTTGGGGAATGCGATTAAAAACAAAATCAAAAAAGAGGAGGAGGTCAAAAGATTCAAAAATTGGAAGTAACTCCCCAAGCTTAGATAGGCCAAACTATAACTTGAGAATTATAATCAAGATCGTTTCAAAAACTGCATCAGCTTAGGTAGAAACAACCTTAGAATCATTACCTATATATGTCTCCTCAGTGGACACTTTAGACTCAGAAGACACCTTAATATTTTTGGTCTAGAAGGAACCCTCACCTACAGATTCTACAATACTTATGAGGGAACGCCGGACCACAATCAAGGCAAATGCTATGCACTCATGCATCAAAGAAAAACACACCTGGAACAATACCAAGAAGAAGGGAGTGAATTTCCATCTCTAAAAGTACTCCAGATACTCAAATTCCTTAAAGGTGTAAATCTAGACGAGGAGCTATATAGAATCTATAGAGATCATCTAGCTGTAGATGGGGGCACAATAGATCTTCAGGTCGCAGTGCAATTACCCCAATACTATTCGTTCATACCCCAATCATGTGCCTTCAAACAAATTTAAACTCATCTATTTTCCTTAAAAATTAATCGATCCTGCGACATAAATTGCATGTGCAATATCCCAGCTTTGATAGTTTTTAGTGATTGCTTTCTCATAACTAGCTGTTGCTGGTTAGCAACCACTCTATGTGTATTTGCTGCTTTTAGTATCTACAATTTTTGAACTGTAGGTGCTTACATGGAGAATAATCAAATAACAAACCTTTGCTATCTACCATCACACAATCGGTACCTTCAAAATCCCTCCAAACCTCAACTATTTTACAGTAGTATACCTAACTTAGTAAATTTGTGTTTGCCCTAGTTGCATCACACATGTCCTTCTGAGATGTTTACCTACGGCTGTCCTTCCTGTTGTCCCTATGTATGGTTGACCATCAAGAACCAAAAAAATTATTATAATATTCTCCTCTCAAAAACAAAATTCGATATCTTTCTCAGAAATCAGCTCATTAAAACAGATTTGACTCGTCGTCCAACTTGTACTGATCGTCACGCATATACGTATATGCGACAGAATCAATTTTTTTTATTTCGAAAAAAAAAAAATAAACAAATGTATCCATGCAGAGCGTTTCATAAATAAAATCGAACGCAAGGAGTTCAATTCAAGATGAGAGTGTGCTTGATGGTGCGCGAGGACATTCGCAACGCACGGCCGAAGACGAAGCGACATAACAGATTGGTAACCTCTGGAGCTGAAGTTGGACGACTTTGGACTTGGTCCGGTCATCGAGTGCGATGTATATTCTGGAACGGAACGACAATGTGTGATGTCAAATTGACAATGTCAAAAATATGGCCAGCTAACACTATCGATGGCATAAGTTATAAATCTCATATCAGATCCAAAAACGGTTGACATGGAATATACGAGGCAGGTATTTGTAGCGCAGGTAAACAAGTTGCCAGAGGCAAGCAGGCATGTTTTATATAAGGTATATACGAATGCGCTATTGATGCATGCGGATTGTAGATAGATGCTGCTGAAATGTTGCTGGACCACTACTGTTTTGTGGGAAGGTGATGATCCCACTCGAATGGTTGCCAACTGATGAAGACATTTTATTTCAACAACATTTTCAAGAATACATATAAATCAAACCTTGATCCAAACTTAATTTAAAAAAAGCCTAGGACTAACTGACCACTCGGTAAGAATTATAAAAAATTTTATAACTCATAGGTTTTTGTATTATAAATACAGGTTAGCAAGAACATTCGACAAAGAAGAGGATCAGCGCTGGAGTACCACAAGGATCCAAGTTAGGCCCAATTTTTTCTCAACACTTACACAGCGGACCAGCCCACGATTATCCCAGGGATGAAGACGAAAATGTATGCCGGTGGCTCAATAACCTACGCAACATCCCTTTTTACTGGAAATCACTGCCAGAAGAGTGGAGGAGCTAGTCGGGGATCCTCCACCATCATTATGCTGATCTAGAGTTATATCGATTGCGTTATTGGTTAAGATAACATATTGCGAAAGAATTCAAGAATTGTACATCTTAATTGAGTTATAGTAAAACTTTTCAAAGAAGCAAAAAACTACATAATCATTTTTATTTTTGGTTGAAATTTCTAAGAATTTGGCAACCGTGTTTACAGTGTGGTATGGGGTGGCTAAGAGCGACGAGAAGGAAGAAAACGGAACAAAACGCTGAATTCTGCTGCTGATGGTGCTGTTGCTGCTGATGCAGCAGGAATGGGAATCGCACTGCTTGAAGAGCTACCGCCAATCTGTTTTATGCCTATTGACTTTGCGGTCTCAGCGGTGAGTGATCAAAACAAAACGAAAAGTGAAACTGATCAACTTTTTGAGTGGTGAACAATGGGACAACAATTGACAGCGAGGCAATCAATCATAATCACTGATCTGTTCGCGGTCGTATTTAAATGCGGATTATTGAAAGGTATATCTACATACATATAAATGTACACAACAAAATGCATATATGTGATGTATGTATTTGTATTCAGCGTTACATTGAGGACGCAAGTTCAACATTTTAAGAGAATGATGGTTAAACAAAAATTCCGAAATAAAATAAAATGGATTTCTTCGGAAAGGACTAACAATAACTGGATATATACGATTTCTTATGCATTTTTTGTTTCCTTTATCGATACATACTCACTTATAAAAATATAAATGTAGGCGTATTAAAAGCTTGACATATTATCATCAAGTTATGCCTGGGATGTCGAGGATGTCTGGGTTCGATTCCCAGCCTCTTCCGCTACTACCTTTTGCGAGAAAATTACAATACCTCCTAAAATATCTCTACTCGTGAAAAAATGCGTCTCACGTAAGCCACTCGGATTCAGCAGAAAATTATAGGTCCCCTCCAATCTTGCCGATAACATGCACACATTTGAGAGTTGTAAGTTACCAAGCACCGGTTCTACACGAGCTGTCGTGACACCAAATTTGTGTATGCACTTCCAAGTTTCGTTGCAAGATAAAGATGACACCAAACGTCTGTCAATGCGTTATAGAACGCGTTTTTTTATGAGTTAAATAAAACATAAGCAGCTGTTTACAATTCGCTTTTTCGATTCACATTTTCAATAAGCCAAAATCATCTTTAATGCCTACGGTGTTAAAAAGATAAATTGACCAGGCTATTTGAATTTGTTTATTGATCATAACTCAACAGAAAGGCCAGTTAGGTGGCTCTGGCTATGGTAAGTTGCCACACCAATACTAGCTTAGCGGTCCCATTCTAGTAGGTATAGGTGGATTTAGATATTTCTGCAAGAAACATACTGATGGAGTCAGGAATACCGTTTTGAAAATTCGGTGGGGAGTACTTCGTGTTTGTGGGGATAACAAAAACAAAAAATTTCAATGATATTTAATATCAACATTTTAATATAGGAACATAAAACAAAGTCGTTTTAGTTACAACACTTATAACTCAAGAACGGCTGGACCGATTTTTATGATCTTTGTTTTGTTGGATTCGTATCTACTCCGAATAACTATAAAAAAATTTGAAAAATTCACTTTGTAGGGTGAAATGGGGTTAAATGAGAAAGACGTTTTCGATTGTGTCGAAATGTTATGCTATGCTATTTTTTTTTTTAATTTTCAATTTGTAGGGAGAAATGGGGTAAAATAAAAAAAATAGTCCAATTTAAGAAATTCTTTTTTTATTTGAAAGGTTATTTAAAAAAAAAAATGCAATTTATAGAGTGAAATGGGGTAAAAATAAAACGATGGTTTTCGAATACAAAAATTGTTTCTGTGAATTGTGAAAGCAATAAAGGTTGGGCTTAGAGGATCATATTTTCACAAATTAAGGCTTTCATAACTTGGAGTGGGTTAAAACTCAGTCTTAATCATTCCAGATCCTGCGGTCATTCAGTCATCCTGTCAGTGTCAGTATATAAGCTATAAGTCGCGAAAGTGTATTTTTTTTTATTTCATGTTGTCTGTGATTTGTTTTGAAAAAGCATAACCGAAAATCATTGTTTTGTGCGAGTGTTATCTTATAATATAATATACCTATAAAAAAAAGTCGGTTTAATTACAAGACTTATAAAACAAGAACCGCTGGACCGATTTTAATGATCTTCGATTTGTTGGATTTGTCTCCACCCCGAATAGCAGAATAACTATAAAAATAAAAAAAATAAACACATTGTGGGGTGAAATGGGGTAAAATGAAAAAGACGTATTCCATTAAAAAAAAACTCTACCTGTGTTTGAAAGGTTATTCTTAGGAAATGGCTTTAAAAATATTTGTTTTTTAATTTTCAATTTTTAGGGAAAAATAAAAAAAAAATCGATTAAAAAAAGAGTTTGAAAGGTTAATTTGAGTGGATGGCCCTAGGAATAGTTTTCTCAAAAATTTGATATTTATAGGGTGAAAGGGGGTAAAAACGAAAAGTAGTATCCGACATCAAAAATCCTGTTTGTGTTGAAAAGGTTATTTTAAAAAAAAATTATATTTATAGAGTGAAATGGGATAAACACAAAAAAGTGGTTTTTGATTACAATAATTCTTTCTACGTTTGGCAAGTAATAAAGGTTGGGCTCAGATCATATTGTTTACGAATTTCGCCATTCATAACGTGAAGTGGGTCAAAATTCAGTTTATAGTTTTTAATTACAAATAGTAGCTTAAATATTTATCTATATTTTCATTTGAATTTTTATGCAAAGCTAAGGTTTGTCTACGGGTGTGAAGCCGGGCGGGTCAGCTAGTTATTACTAAAATAAAATATTTTTAAAATTTGTTCTTTAGTTTTAATAGGTTCCAGTATTCATCATTCCATTGTTTAAAGGTGAAATGAAGCACACAGTTGATATTTCTATTTAATTAAGAAAAACTAAGCAAAATTACAAATAACATACTTAATCTTAATCTTATTTCTTTTTATTTTTGTCACAATAGCTTGAGAATTTTTACAAATACGTTGGGGAGTACAGCAATAAAAGAGAGGTCTTCTTGTGTAATACGTACACAAAAAATTTAATTCACGTAATTTATTACGAATTTATTAATTTAATTCGAATTAAATTAATATCAAAAACTTAAATATTTAGAAAATCTAAATGAAAAATATTTTATAACGAGTAAAGTCGTAAAAACGGGCCGATTGGGAAATTTTTAAGAAAGTTGGGGCCATCTGGCACCTTTAGGGGCCAAAGGGCAACGCTGCGTCCAACCGATTCCTCTTCTGAGAACAGAGAGAGAGAGAGAGAGAGAGAGTGAAAAGTGAACATTTAGTAGGTTCTGATATACGAAAATTTTATATTCCTATAATCAAATGCTTATGGATTTTTTTCGGCGTAAACTGTCCCATTAGCGGCTCTGGGATCTTAGTACCCCGTATATGTGGGATAGTTGTAAGTAAAGTATGCCATCTAAAAGGTCAGTAACTGATCAAAAAAGGCCAACTATAGTTTTAGAAGTTCAGAAGTCAGCCATACGTTTTTTTTTGATTAATTTTTCAAGCATTTTTTTAACTTTATATTAAAATTAATTTTCAGTAATTTCGAAACTGTGAGTGCGAAACTGTAAATACACTACTGGGTTGCAAGAACTTACTATTTTAGTTGTTGTTTTGTCTGTCTTTGACCGGGACGGGGGTTAAAAATTGATATTTTTAGAAAATATTGCGCTGTAATTTTACGTAAGTGTAAATGCTTTAATTTTGACGATCCGAGCAATAAAACTCATGATAAGCTTTTTAAAAAAACCTCATTGACTTTTTTTTTGGATATATTTGCATAACATTTCAAAAAAAATAAATTTTCGTTTTTTTTCTCCAAAATATCTGATGAACGACTTAAATGATTTTGAAGAGTTATTTAACCACATTTGTTCGGGCAGCAATTTCTTCCTATCCATAGATATAGCAAACTTTTTGAACAAACTCTCTCACAGAAGAACAATAAACCTGTGCTCTTATACTAAAGAAGCTCCTCCATGTCGATAGAATAATCCAAGCCAAGATCGGTAGACTTTATTGAATTAAAAAAAGAAAAATAAATAAAGTAACAAATTGACGCTTACATATCAAGTGCATTCAGGAGTGCACTCTCCCTTTTCCCGCCTTCAACAACTGCGCAACCATCCGCAATGAAATAATAATTGGCCCATTTATTCAACAACAAAAAAAAAGATCGCAAATAAACTGAAGTAATTTTTCACCAATTACTCAATGCTCGTAACATCTTTTGTATGATCGTCTGTTGGCAATTATTTTGCAACATCTGCAACAAGGATTCCGATATATCTGTAAGGCTTCATCAATACGTACCTAACCTATATAAGTAGGTATAGAGTGATGTCCCGCTGTAAATTGAATTCAATTGAACCTAATCTGAAGATATGGGGGAGGACACACACCACACACCAAACACAATACTTTTTTGTCATAAATAATTCATGTCTTGCCTTGGCTTGGAGAGTGCAAAGGTGTTAAGCCCGAAAAGAAAACCCAACAAATAACCGAGAGACACCGTTCGTCTTATACATCCACCACATGGTGACACGGACCGGACATGGTATTATAGCGTAGCGGTCGGTGGCAGTAAAGTTATTTCTGTACTAATGTTAAACATATGATAAATTGTCCAAACAGGTGATAATTGTTACAAAAAAAAACGAGGGTCCTCAGCATGTAGCCTAAAGATCGTTCCTCCTTATATAGCGATGTGATGGTGGAATGCACTGCGTGTGATAATCAAGATATCAGGCTTGGTATTAACAAAAAAAAAATGTTGTTTGTGCTATTTCGTTCCGTGTCCTGCCTTGCCCCACTCGAGTCAAGTCGAAGAAGTATCCTTTTTTGTGGAGAAGAATAAAAGGTAGGTATATATAGGTACTCCCCCTGTCGCTTTCACATTGTGAAGAGTCATAATTAATTTCGACTTCATTAAACGCAAGCGCGCGCACTCAGGACTATTAAAGCGCATTCAACATTGTATAGCTTCTGGGCTTATGCGGGTATAACATTCGAATGTGTCATGTTTTCAGTCAACAATGAATTATTTTCCATTTTTAATAAATTGGTCTCGTTTAATCCGGGAAGAAGTATTTTATTTTTTTTTTTCTTAATCGTCTGATGTCCTAAGGCGGTTATGTTTCGCTGTCCAACCTATATAAGGGTAAAGTTGCATGATGATAAATAATTTGAGAGTTTAACGCCAGTTTAATTCAATTGATTTATTACAAGAGTGTTGTAAGCGTATGCCTTAAAATAAGATGTAAGGTGTTTTAAAAATGTTGTTGTTGTTATATTTTGTAAGGCATAATCAAGGGGAAAAGTTCAATAGGACTATATAGTATGAAAAAGCAAGACTCAGTAAGGTGATTACAAGTAGAAAGAACCGTCAAGCTTAATAGTTTATTAAAAGAGAAATTTTGAGAAAGGAATATTCAGAGAAAAGTTTCTGAAAAGAACAAAAAATATATCCAGCTAGTAACCGAACGAATGACGTAAGTAAAGTTTCTTGAGCTTTTCTGGAAATAGTAGGTACAATCTGTCACTTCATTTTCCTCTGGTTCTAGATATTAAATAAAATATGAAAAAAAAAACAAATTTAGACATATTTTGTTTTTGTTAGTTAAGTACTTAAAAAGGTGAAAGAAAGAGTTAGATTTTTGTAGATCCTTCTGTAGAGGTTTAACATTTTGTACAGTTGCAAAAGATTCATCAAAATATAAATATTATAGCAGGCGCGGATCTAGGATTTCAGTTTGGAGGGGGTCATGTTGCCCGAGGACAAACCACCAACAAAATTATATAAAACGCATGCAATTCCCGGAGATGAGAAAAGTATCGGACTTTTAGATAGCGATAGTATCGTTGACAAAGGTGATGTTGGCAGAAAAGATACAAAATTAAAACATTATAAAATTGATTTTTGCAATGAATATACCTATACATACTAAGCAGTTTCTAGATTCAAACTCTGGTTTGATAATTCAATTTCAAAAATGCCCCAACCAAGACGATACCGAGCCGAGAATAAGTTAACGAGACCGAGACGACTATAAAATCTTAAAGTTGTCTGAATGAAATAACTACTTTTTTGGTAAAATTCAGTTCATTTTTAGAATCATCAAAATTTCTTAGGTTATTAAAAATGTTTTTTAAGTGGATATAGCGTTCAGAAGAAAGAAGATATCAGACCAGTGGGACTCATACAAAAAAAAAGGTTCTTATTATACCCGAAAAGTAGTTGTAACTCAAAAACCCTACCCGACTAGAGATAAGGGGTCTCTTATGCCACACGACTTTTATTTAATAGATTCGTCCGTGATTCTATTAGTTTCAGCAGTTTATCGCAGAGCTTACTCAAACCACCGCCCGCCATTTACTTACCGAGAGTATATCCGATGTACGGATTCATACTGTAATAACGAAAATTGGGAGAACGCACAAGACCCGTTCCTAATACAGAGATACAATAAATAAAATCAAAATCTACTTAAAATAATAAAGTTGTAAATTAAACAAGATTTTGATCAAATCTCGAGTTTGAATTTTTGTATACCCATTTTCAATTATTAGGGCCCGCTTCCTGATACGAAATTGAATTCATGCCTCAGTTCTCAAATAATGTTCCATAGATTTAGAAAAATTTGATTACAACATAGATTTTTTTATATAATACGAATCCAATTCTCTTGTTATAAAAGTCAAACTTGTGAAATTGTGTATTTATATTTTTATTTCAAGTTTAAAAAATGCATTTCCGGAAATGAAATTCAAATTTTTTTGGAAGATTTTGACAGTTAGATACATATGGGTTAAGGTTTTATTTTAGCGGAAACTTTTATAACAAAAAAGCTATGCGAGCTACAATATCAGGGTTTGCGCCTTAATTTTGGTTTGGGATAACTTAAAATTCATGTAAGCTCACTTAAAACTTGAATATCATAAAAACCGTTGGATCTGAAATTTCGGGTGAGCGCACAACATTAACTTTTAGATTTTGTACGCCAATTTTATTTTTATTTGAACTGACTGGAAAATTCAAAGTTTTAGAAACCAAGAGAAATATTTCATAGTTTCGTATTTTCGTCCGCTAACTTCAGACTTATTTTAGTGGAAATTTTAATAACTATGTCGCAAAAGTTTAGACGATTTAGTATGATGTTAAAGCATTTTGTTGGATATGATGATAGGGTAAAAAGAGGATTTTCCAAATTTTAAAGGAGTTAGCATCTATCGGGGTTTTCAATAAGACCGCTACACAAGTTTTTTTTAATAAAACAAAAACGGTTTTGGATATCAATGAAATAATAAAAATTCTTGTGAAAGTACGTTTAATGCCATTATGTATGGAACTCGATTTCTTTTCCATGGCCACCACGGGCACGCTTGCAGAAGTCCAGACGCTGTACCTAATTTTCTACGGTTTTCAAGCATAAATCGGCCGATACTGCTGCAATTTCGTCGCTGGCTTGTTGGCATAGACAATAGCCTTGACGTAGCCCCACAGGAAATAGTCTAACGGCTTCAAATCGCACGACCGAGGCGGCCAAGCGACTGGACCATTTCGTGAGATAACACGTTCTCCAAACTTGGTTTCCAATAAATTGATTGTGACATTCGCTGTGTGCCTTGTGGCGCCGTCCTGTTGGAACCACATGTCCTCCAATTCCATATCATCCAATTGGGGCCAAAAATATGCGGTTATCATTGAACGGTAGCGATACCCATTCACAGTAACGTGCCGGTCCTGATCATCACGGAAGGAGTACGGCCCAATGACGCCGCCGTCCCATAAACCACACCAAACCGTAATTTTTTTCTAGATGCAATGATGGCTCATGGATTACGTGTGGATTGCTGCCTGACGAAAACCGCATATTTTGTTTATTGACGAAGCCATTCAGCCAGAAATGAGCCTCATCGCTGAAGATGATTTTTCGATGAAAATCCGAATCATTTTCAAGTTGTTGCTCATCCCAATTCACGAACATACAACGCTTCTGGTCGTCAAGCGGCTTCAGTTCTTGTGTCAATTTAATCTTGTAAGGAAATAGGCCAAGATCTTTTCGCAAAATTCGCCACAACGACGTCACAGAGATGCCCAACGCTTGAGAACGACGTGTGAGAGACACATTTGGGCTTTCTGCAACTGAAGCCTCAGCGGCAGCAATATTCTCGACACTACGGGCACTTCTTTGTCTCACTGGCACGGGAACATTTTTTACTGTGCCTGTGGATTCCTATTTTTCCCCTAGACGCTCAATTGTTGATCTGCTAGGACGATTATGACGACCATAAATTGGACGTAGCGCTCTTAACGTTGAGGCCACTGACTCCGAATTTCGGTAGTAAATTTTAATAATTTCGAGTCGTTGTTGGCTCATATATCTTTCCATCATGAAATGGCAAACTTTACTGAAGAGAAATGTCAAAAGAGCGGCAAGAAATATGGCGTCGTTTGCTGTCCCTGTTGCTCTACTTTTGTAGCGTCCCTGTTGAAAAACCCGCTAGTACCCATCATCAATAACAAAAAAATGCAATTTCAATTGTTTTGTTGATAAAGAGAAACTCTGAATAAATGTGTAGTTTTTTCAAAACTACTGTACCTACCCTTTTAATTTCTCCTCAAATGTTCCATCATTAAACCTTATCGTGTTTATGGATTTTAAACCTTAATTCAAATCATTTACATTTGAATAGAACCACCGAAAAGATCTACACTATACACTCTATATGAAGATACGAATACTACTACCATCACAGCAGGTGGTGTTTTTGGTGATATAAAATTAAATATAATTTCACACCGAAAACAAATTAAAAATAAAATATATACGCCAGTTAAGTCACGAGTTGTGGGGGGCCAATGACTTGTCAAGTCGTGGACAAATGATGTTTTATGAAAATTTCGAAAGGCTTCCATGATACAACACAGCGACTTCTCAAGTAAATGAAAATAAAATAAAAAAAAAATCACCAGAGCGGAACTTAGTTTTTGCTTGCATTTGGTTTAATTTATTATTATGCCAGTTTCAGAGTGTAGATAAGGCCAAAAGGCATGTTTCTAGATATGAATTTCAAGAGAACTTTTTCCCAACTTTAACAAAAAAACAAAAAAAAAAAAACAAACAAAGGTAGGTATAGATACTCGTATACAACATATACAAAGGTACTTATAGATATTTTTCGTTTTATTAAGACTGAGTTTTCTGTGACAAGTCAATTTAAAATGAAGTCTACCGCCGCCCCCACCCGCTGTGAAGAACCACGCCTATCATATGCTATAGGCCTCTCTGGTGGATGCACAAAATGGACTTATGCAAATCACTTTTTTCCAGACCTCCATTTTCGTTATGAAGGCATACTACAAAATGATTATGTGCCCTCTATTCATTATGATTATCATCGTAGGTTGTACATATTGTCGAGACGGACGTTAAGTTCAAGTCGACGCTCCTGCCACCGCGCCACCCTCAGTGTCGGTTGGCTTTATTCTACTCGAAAACCTATGGAAAAGCAGCCAACCAGGAATCATTTTAAATTCGCCATTTATTCATATACATGCGGAGCTGGAGCTGCCCTGGCATGACCAGAGCGTACCTACTCGTGAGGTGGAGGTGGGTTACCTTATGCAGACTGAGGGATTAAAAAAAAAAAAACAAAACTTATTTATGAACAACTGACCGAAGCGACGTCGCTAGCCGCTTGGTGTTCTGGTTTCTGTCCTCCAGCTACCACCCATAAACTTCTGATTAATGATGATTTTATTCGACTGGATTTTTTTGTTTGTTTCTGAAAGTAATGTAACATGTAACGAGCAGCAGACATCGAGGAAGTCAGTACAGCACACTTTGCTGGGGTGGAAAATGTCATTTTCAGGAGCGAAAACTAACAGAAGCAGCACGAGCATAATAATCGTCTATAGTGGTACATATGAGAAGATGCACCATCGCAGCCGCCTCCAGGCAAATAAATCACAAAATCTTCCGCCAAACAAATTCAGTACCAGTAGCATGTACCCCCCCCCCCCCCCACCGTCCAAACACTGCGGGAGATTTCGCTGTGAATCGGAAGATCAGTTTTGGCTTGTGTTCGATGACTTTAAGTTTTTTAAGCCTTCACTTTGCGTTGTTGAAAGTTGAAGGTCTGCTCGTGGCACAATGTACCATCATCATCCTAACACTCACTGTCGGCATCGTAAGGAGGACCGCTATAAGCTAAAATGTGTCTCACGAAGTTGCTTATAAATTAGAGCTTTTTTATATTTTTGTTTCCTGGAGCATTTTTTTGTATTAAAAACAGGTGGCAGAAAAGAGTTAGCGTTTACAGACTAAAAGAATAGTTCGATTTTCTTAAAAATTTGCTCCTGGCTATAGGGCGCATGTTAGTCTCTTCTCGGGGAAAAAAGCGACGTTACTGATGGGATACCTAGGCGAGACTAAAGCAAGACCGTAAAACGTAAGACTGCCTTGAGACTGACGTGAGACTGACGTGAGACTGACGTGAGACTGACGTGAGATTGATGGAAGACTGGTGCGAGACCGACCTTGACGCGATTTCGCCGCAAGACTCCTGGCTATAGGAAACGTCTTAGTCTCTTCTCGGGGAAAAAAGTGACGGTACTGATGGGATCCCTAGGCGAGACTAAAGCAAGACCGTAAAACGTAAGACTGCCTTGAGACTGACGTGAGACTGACAAGAGACTGACATGAAGCTTACGTGAGACTGATGTGAGACTGACATGAGACTGACGTGAGATTGACGTGAGGCTGACGTGAGACTGACGTGAGACTGACGTGAGACTGACGTGAGACTGACGTGAGACTGACGTGAGACTGACGTGAGACTGACGTGAGACTGAGGGAAGACTGGTGCGAGACCGACCTCGACGCGATTTCGCCGCAAGACTGACGCCAAATTGAAACTTGACCAACACCATACAACCACTAAGCAATATCCAGAAAAATGTATGTTTTAGAAAATTGCTCCAACGCACGATTGTATATCTTATATAAAACCTTTTGAAAAGTGATATCTGGTAAAGGGTATTACAGATTTTTGATTCAAAAACCGTTAGGAACCTTTTCTTCAATACACTCGACATAATTTTGTTCATGCTATACACTGAACATTTTCGTCATGAAAGCATGCATAAATGTTTCTTACTAAACCAATACTAGACCCTTAAAGGGCGAGAAATAAGTCAGCATGGGCACTTTTTCCTCCATCATCTTTCCAGAGAGACCGATGAAATTCAAAATTCGATAAATTTTTATCACAATATCTGATGTGATGGTGAAAAGGACATCATAACAGTGCGTTCGTTTATGATCATACGCAGCCTTTCTGACTACTGTATATGCCTTATGCCTTTACCTACATCTCGGCGGAGCCCCATTATCAAGGTCGCATCATTTTTATTGCAATAATAATAATCGCGCATGCTGGCTGCCGCGCAGCGCAGCATCAGCGATATAAAACTCAATCGAATCATAAATAATTCGTTCAATGGGTGTCCGCGTATGGATGACGGTGAGATGGGTATATAGATGGAGGAGATGCGTGCGGTCGTCGCATATTGTTTTGTTACCACATTTGGCATTGCCACATAGAGTTTGAGCTGGTGTGGTGCTGGGCTGGTGGTGGAAGAGGAGAGCTGAGCCAAGCATCAATTCACCTCGGGACATCACGACCATAATTAGATTGCATCAAGTGGTGTATCGTTTTGCTGCAGACTATGCTGCATCGGCGAGCTCGTTACGAAATAAGATCAATTTTTATTGAAATGCAATAATTTTTGTATGGAATTCGAGATCATGATTATGAGAGTTTTAGATCGAAACGACAACGGCATCGTCAGTCGCGGCATTATTGGTTTGGCATACACTATATATAGCAGTGAGTTTTAACCACCGACGAACGATCGTCAGAAGAGAATGGGGAGACGCAACTTCGCTGTTGGTCGGCCTGAAAATTTAATTTTTTTGTGTTTTTTTTTTTTATTTTTATTAATTAATGATATTGCTGATGATGAATTTATCGTTGCTGTCAGAATTATTATGGAGTCGGAATCTCAATTGTCTTGCCAATTGATGGGTATAAAGTTTTCAATACGCGGCAACGTAAAAGTGCTGCGGATGGAAGAAAAAAAAAATTGTACGTTGTGTGGCCTATACAACAGTAATAATGCAAGTTAAAATTCTACAATTTACTCTGTCATCATGGTCATTTAATGGCAAATATGCAATTATGATGAGTTTCGATAAATCAGCAGGTGATAAAAGTTGATGGGAGAAAATGCATCACATAATGATGTTGATGATTATTATTAAATGAATTACATACAAAGACAGAGAAATATCAAAACATGCTTGCTTTCATTGAATGGTCCCTTTTTTGGGGAGAAGAGAACACTTTGAATTTTTTCAACTGACATTTTGAGCACATTTTAACTTTCTCTATCTCTATAGGGAAAAAACTAACACTACGATGATCGAGAAGCCCGAAAATGCAAGCCGCATTATCTCACTCGGATCGCAATGAATCCCTTGCGGTCTCCAGGATGTAGGTAAGGTAAGGAGGAGGATTGGTAACGAAAGGAGTTAGTAAAGGTATTATGTAGATATGGGGTGAATTCTTGAATCATCCTGAGTTCTGAAAAAAATTCTGAACAAAGTGGCAAAAACGAGATGTCGCTGAGTTCGTCAAAAAAATAAACTCCAAGGGCTGTTTTTCTGGTTCTTGTTTAAGCTAGGGCATTCACAAAGGAAGTGATATAAGAGCCCTCCCTCAGATGAGCTGATATCCATTCTGCTCTTGTGCGGGTTCTCATTGAGTTATGACCCGTTAGGATCCCAACCAAAAGGGATAATTGAGATCTTCTTAGTTCGAGAAGTTATTCTGTTCTTTTTTTTAGAGAGATCTGGCCATAGATTTCTCGAGACCCAACAAGAATCAATGGCTGACCGTCTATCGTTTGCGGCTGCGAGGAAGGATTGGTAAATTTTATTCTTTTCTTGTTAGTTTTTAACTCGTTGCGGCAATAGTCCACCAGTTTAGACTTTGTAACAGTTGAAGAAATGGCTTTAACTACCACCTGACTATCAATGAAGATATCGATGTTTCTATTCAATAGTTCAAAAGTGGCAAGACTTTTTGCCACCTAAAAAAATAGCATGCACTTCTGCTTGAAAAACACTGCACAGATCTGGAAGTTTTATTGAAATAGGGGTGTGTTGTTTGAGAATATGCCTGACCGTCAACCGTCTTGAAACCATCTGTAAAAATCAAAACATGATCAGTGTTTATGACCCGGTTGGCCATCCAGTGTTCCCTTGAGGGAATATCTGTTATATCCACTGGATTAAGATCAATGTGTGGTAAATAATTATACAGTCTGTTTGAATGTTTTTGATTTAACTTTTTGTTTAAACTTCGTCCCTAATGACCAAAGTTTATTGTAAGAAAACTGTGTTCTAAGTTTTTGAAAAAAATTCTTTTTTCTACCCGTACATTCTAGAATTTGTTTATATTTGAGTTTTACTGTAACGAATAAATGCATCTAGGTGATCTTGGGTATAAATATAAATGGGTTATGTTTTTTTCATAGTTGTTTTTCGCGTCCCATTAGTAATTTTGTCATGTAATCGAAAAAAAAACCATTTGAATTTTTCAATTCTTACATCTTTTAAATATTCCAAATTGTTTTGAGAATGTGTGTCATTTCCCTAAAATGAAAATATTTACTGAGTAAATTCATCTTATATAAAATTTAAGATTGCGGCTACCCCCCGATTATCATAGGACTAAGATTTAAAGTAAACCTAAATGTACTATTTGACTTGATTTATATACAAGAGTAACATTTTGCAATGACAGAACTAATTTTTGTGAACTTTTAAGCATATAAACTACAGAGCAAAAAATGTTGAAATTTCAATTAAAATTTTAATTTGAAAATAAAAGTGGCAAACTTTGGTAGGTGGACAATCTTCATTCAGATTTCAGCCCAATATCAATTGAAGTGTGATATCTATACTCAATCACCTTTGTTCCCTTCAAAATCCTGAATATTTTCATTGCATATATTTTTTGAAGTCTGATTTGCCTCAAAATTAATACAATAGGTAAGTCAGTCAAAGCATAGAATCTATCTTTTTTTTAGTCCGTGATGCTCAAAATATTTCACACCGAAGAGATAATTTTCATTTAAATTCACTTGAAATGAGTGCCAGTATATATTGAAAAATATGGCCTCTAATAAAAATACCCCCGTCCAACACAATAAGAGCTCCCACCATATCTATCTGCTGAACGCAAGTTTAAAGTTAAATTCAACTGAACCGAAACAACAACCATCAGAAACCATGTTAAGTATTTTCCTTAACATGGTAAATATCTGGAATATTTCCATCTCCATTTCGGACAATTCTTCGCGGCTGCCATTCGTCGTCATCTCGCGCCATTTGGCCGGGGTCCCATCCCATGCTATGTCGATGTACCGTCGCGTCGCCCCAATGATATGGTCACACACAAACCAAACCGAACCCAAACCCAAACCGCTTTGCATTGTTCCGTAAACGTAGGTTTACATTTATATCTGATGATCGCGTAGTGCTGATCCATGAGTGCGGTATCTATCTGTAGTATCGGAGTTATTTTGCGCTTAAGGTTTTGGCGATCATCTTCATCGCCAACGAGCAGAATTGTCTTGTTCACATAATTTAAATGTCAGATCGACCGTATTAAAAATTGTATCTTACAGATACAATTTATATGCCGGCCGCTTATGCTCCTTGGCGATTTTGTTTGTGTGTAGGTAAGGGTAGGGAAAAACGTCTTCGATATGATTACGATGAAGATGATGATTATAGTCGAACTTACATACATTCAGTGTTTGCTCACATTTTATGGAAAATTGCTTTGTTTCTTCCCCTCGCCACCGCACCCCGCACAGAGTGCCATCGGGTCTGTGTGAATGCGATCAAACTGCTGGCCAACAAGAAGAACGACGCGACGTTGATCACGATGAAAATTTGCAAAAATTTGCTATCGCGCTAGCTCTGCGCATAGTATTTCGCGAATAAAAGGAGAAACAAAAAATATTTAAATGATTTTGGATAATTATCGAGATGAAACAATAACGGGCTATTATATTGTTTGCGAGCCGGAAATCAAATGTTTGATCGTGGCTGTCACGGCGGCACAGTTTAGGCCGTCAGTCAGTCATTCGGGCAGTCAGTTAGTTGGTTGGTTGGTTTGGTTTGGTTGGATGGGCTTGTGGCTATCAGAGTTTTCGTCCTGCAGGTTATAATTATTTTAAATGCCAAATGCCCTCAAATGCTTCGAATCGCATCTGATTGTGTGACATGTGTGAGAAATATTTTTGAGCTAACTGTTGAACAGGGGGGAAAGTATTTTGTAATTGTAATTTGAGAAATTTATTGAAGTCTTAGGAATTGAGTTCTGAAATTCGGGAAAATGTTTGAATATATTTTCATTGATAAAATGTGTGTACATATAATGAGGTCAAGAAGATTGTTTTCAACAAGCTTAGATACAAATGGAAAACAGGTCAACATATTTTAAATTAATTTATAGGTATAACTCGGTTTAAAGAACCTTTTCTCGCAGTAGAATGTGACATTTTCTTAAAATATAAGTATAACAAGTTCGTACGTAAGCTCTTTCGTTTATAGAACTAGATTGGTACAAAATACCAATATATCAATTTATCTGCTTCAAACAAAGCTATCCATCTTGAGACGGTTATACGGTAGATGACATTTAACACTAGTTTCTCATGCTTCTTCTGATTTTAAACTGATTAGCAAGTTTTAAGATGCGAAAACTGTTAACTAATTGTGACTAGATACATATTTATATATTTTAACTTTGTCAACGATTTATTGCTAAATATATGAAATTTATTTCAAATTTATTCTATCTTAGATCAATTCCCACCAGAATTTTGTGCTGCATGCATATGAAGAAGGTGTGGGAATTTAAATTTTTCTCAAGACTATGACTTTATTGACAAAATAAACTAGTTTTCAAGATCGTTTATGGTTTAATCATGTTGCGATGAAAATTAATTGAAATCGAAATTTTTTATTTGTTGCCAAATTACAGACAAATGATTTAAAATGCGATATAAATTATTTGATTCGTTGTTTTTTTTTTTGTCTGGCTTTGTTTTAAATGGAAATTTATGTTGGCATGCTGTGTGAATTTTGTGTCAGTCCTTGAAATCTTTTGGTAAGAAGAAGTATTTTCGTATAGGTAAGATACGGTATCATGTTTAAATTCGGTTTTTGCAACACAAACAAATCATAAGTTATACTTTGGCAATTTTATGCATTCGGACTTGAGACTTCAATCAAATAGAAGAAGACGGAAAAGTTTTCCTCCAATTCTGTCTTTTTGAATGGCTTAGATCTATAAATAAACTGTATCAATTTTCATAGAATTTGGCGAAAAAAAGGGAAATAATTCCCAAGAGATAATTTTTGAGAGTTGGAAATAAGTACCGCATGACTCAAAGTATTATATTGTTACAAATAACCATTGGACATTCACATTTAGGCTCACAATTAAAATGTTGCCTAAGTACTTTGGACGCGAGAGTTATGGTTAAGGAAATATAGACTTGTTTCCTTTTTAATTAAAAAATTTATTCTGAACAAATTATCAGAAAAATTAAATATATAAACAATTTACATGTTAAACTTGCTTAAGCACGGAGAAAATCTGTTTAACCGGGCCGTGAATTACATACTTGCTACCGATAGTTCGCTAATCCCCCATGTCGTTTTTTTTCAAATCCCACCTAAAAATTCTTTCAAAAATTCATAGTAATACAGTGGAGCAAACACCATTTTTTTTTTTAAATTAATACAGTGGAGCAAAAATCATTTTTAACTACATATATAAATATATATAAAGGGTTTTTCAACAGGGACGCTACAAAAGTAGAGCAACAGGGACAGCAAACGCCGCCATATTTCTTGCCGCTTTTTTGACATTTCTCTTTAGTAATTAAAATTTACTACCGAAATTCGGAGTCAGTGGCCTCAACGTTAAGAGCGCTACGTCCAATTTATGGTCGTCATAATCGTCCTAGCAGATCAACAATTGAGCGTATAGTGGAAAAATTTGAATCCACACGCACAGTAAAAAATTTTCCCGTGCCAGTGAGACAAAGAAGTGCCCGTAGTGTCGAAAATATTGCTGCCGCTGAGGCTTCAGTTGCAGAAAGCCCAAATGTCTCTCTCACACGTCGTTCTCAAGCGTTGGGCATCTCTGTGACGTTGTTGTGGCGAATTTTGCGAAAAGATCTTGGCCTACATCCCTACAAGACTAAAATGACGCAAGAACTGAAGCCGCTTGACCACCAGAAGCGTCGTATGTTCGTGAATTGGGCTGAGCAACAACTTGAAAATGATTCGGATTTTCATCGAAAAATCATCTTCAGCGATGAGGCTCATTTCTGGCTGAATGGCTTCGTCAACAAACAAAATATGCAGTATTCGTCAGGCAGCAATCCACACGTATTCCATGAGTCATCATTGCATCCCAAAATAATTACGGTTTGGTGTGGTTTATGGGCCGGCGGCGTCATGTCATTGGGCCGTACTTCTTCCGTGATGATCAAGACCAGCACGTTACTGTGAATGGGGGTCGCTACCGTTCAATGATAACCGAATATTTTTGGCCCAATTGGATGATATGGGCTTGGAGGACATGTGGTTCCAACAGGACGGCGCCACAAGCCACACAGCGAATGTCACAATCAATTTATTGGAAACCAAGTTTGGAGAACGTGTTATCTCACGAAATGGTCCAGTCGCTTGGCCGCCTCGGTCGTGCGATTTGACGCCGTTAGACTATTTCCTGTGGGGCTACGTCAAGTCTATGGTCTATGCCAACAAGCCAGCGATGATTGATGAACTTCGTACGAATATCGAACGTGAAATTGCAGCGAGTTTTGCTTGAAAACCGTCGAAAATTGGGTTCAGCGTCTGGACTTCTGCAAGCGTGCCCATGGTGACCATGCAAAAGAAATCGAGTTCCGTACATAAGGGCATCAAACGTACTTTCACAGGAATAAAGAATTTCATTGATATCCGTAACCGTTTTTGTTTTATTTAAAAAAAACTTTTGTAGTGCTCTTATTGAAAAACCCGATATTTCATAAAAGGGCTAATAGTTTTGACGTACGAAAATTTCCTCTTGTATAAAAAAATATATATTTATAATATTAAAACTACTTATTTTACTTTTTTTTCTCATAAATAAATTTTAATGAAAGAAATCCTTACCTATCAATTTCAAAATTAATCAAATAATAAATTTTGATAAAAAAAAAGGAGGCACAATGTTTTGAACACTTTAACATGTTGGTCCTTTGAGTTCCATGAGCTTCTTAAATGCATATACATATCTGAATCGTCAGCTTGAACACATTTTTCTTTCATTATTAATTAAATTCAACAAAAACTAATTGAATTGTTATAAATTGTAATGCAGGAAGGATTTATCTCAGCCAGTTCATCGTCCACTTTTTTGGGAGAATTTAATCCATGGCAAAAAAGAAAAATCTTTTTACATTGTCATCCGGCTGGACAGTAGGTATATATAGTACATAGTTGTTGTTTTAGCTGTTTTGAAAAAGTTTCTGTTCGGTATGTATATTTTAGCTGAATTATGAAAAAAATGTACTTATATGCTTCTATACCTTCATCCCAAAGATGGAGGAAACGGATAACCAAATTTTAAATGGCTGACCCTGTGCATATGCATCGCATGAATTCATATCGCCGCACCCCAGCTATATTTGCATACCCTTCGATTTATTTATATATGAATGCTTCCAAATCGCAAGGGACTCAATATACCTGAAGATTCTGATATAACCATTATACCATTCAAAGGATATAATCCAAAAGCATCTTTTTGTCTTCGGTTCCCATTTGCCATATGTTTTGGGGTCCAGCCGCTCTGCTATGGGCATATAATGTACGTATAGTATACATTTCAAGGGAATGGCTGTAAGGAAACAACGGCTGGTGTTGGCCACTGCTTCTGTATATGCTAGTCAGATGCGACTTTGCAGTTTGCACGGCTGATGCTATATAAGCGAATACCCTGATGGGACCTGGAACTGCTCTCAGTTTGGGATTCTTTATGGTCCTAAAATACATTTGTTTATGCTAAAATCATCCAATTAGCAAGATTGTTATTTTTTGTGTTTCACTGATTTTGTCCTGCGATTGCATAGCTCAAAAGCTGTATTGCTTTGGTATACCATAGCTATGGAGTTCGCGATCGATACAGTTTGACTGGCTTGTTTATATATAGGGTTAACGAAGAGAAGAGATGAAGAAGGTGGGGTGAGTGTGACTTTGTGGAGCCTTAATTCAAGTCTCTATGGACTGAATTTGTTGAAAATGTTTCAGTTTTGTTATTCGATTTGTGATAAACAATTGTTCCCAACTATAGGTTTAGCAGTGATATGGATTGTCAGAAGGCTGAGAGAAGGAGTACAGTTGCTGATCGTTTAAGGATGCATAATTTTAGCGTTGGTTTTACCATGGGAATTTCAATAGGAGGTGCAATATTATATTTTTGTAGCTTATGGATTTTGATTTGAATAAAACATTCACAAATAACTATAGGGTACAATTAAGTAGATATACGTTTTCGAAAAGGCTATATGAAAAGGAGATTTAAGATTTTTTAAACGCTTAGATAAACAAAGAAGAACTTTGAAAAATTTGAATTGAAATTTAATAATGGAGCTGACTTTTTAAATTAAACAAATTTAGTATACTGTCTCGTTATGGGTCTCGGGGTCGTATAAATAAGTCTCCCTGCGATCACATCTCGGATGTTTTAAATGAAATATAGTCTTAAGTCCTTAAGTACCTACTTAGGCTGCGACTTTTCTCGTCTCGTGACCAACTAAACTAAATGTTTGTATAAACACGACAAAAGGTATTCAATTATGTTGATCATAATAAGATATCACTTCACTTATTGCATAATACCTAAGCCAGCATCCGAAGTTAAAACCGTTTTAAAATCTAGATAAATTAGTTAAGAACGGCAACAAATTGGAAAGAACCGTATAAACATTACCAAATGACGTCAAAGATACATAAGAAAACTAAGAGGCTAAATACTTAATATTGGTATTTGAACTTATGACACTTTAAAGAAATTCAAATTAGTTAAAATTTAAGAATTACGGCAATTTGTTCTTATGTCTTATTTCCTTCAATTTTTGCTTCCGATTTAGGAAGATCCGGGGCCTATAACACAATACATAAAGTATTTGTTGAACAAGTGAAATTCAACAACTGTTTGAAATTTGTGTAACACATAACAACAAGTCTCGGGGAACTATAACAATTGTTTTGGCATATTGCAACAAGTGGGATATTTCACAAATCCGCAAGAGTTAAAAAAAGAGAGAATAACCTTGTTGAATAGTTGATAAATTTCAACCGAGGATCGGAAACTTGTTCAAAGTCAACAAGTAAGGAAAAAACACTTGCAATAGTGTTTATCAAGTAAAAGGGTCGGGTAGCTTGTTTAAAATTAAATTATTTAATGTAAAGAGGAAAATTTGAATAGCTTTGCATTGGTTTGGATAAGGATCTCGACTTATAAAATGAAATACGAGATTATCACACGATTTAAGTTTCCTATATTTACTCCTTGCTGGTACTGTTTTTTTTTTGGCTTTCACAAATATTTGTTTACTTTTTGGAAATATATTCTTTCAGTTTATGCTTACCATTGCATATTTTTTACAATTTTCCCAAAAAATATCCCTTAAGTAGGTCCAATCTTTTTCATCAGGAACTAAGTTCAAACTCTAAGACAACAAAATTATCTCTCGCCATTTATCACTTTTGTTGGTTTTAGTCAATGACTCAGAGAAAGCACCGAAAAGAACATGTTTGTTTTCTCTTATCTTAGACAAAATGCTTAATTTTTTTTGCGGAATCTTACGGACTCATCATATAAGACTTACTTATTCAACTGGTTCAACAAGTCGAGGGAAATGTTTGTTATTGGCAATTGTAACAGTTTTTGTTGTGTTACAGAAATGATCTTTACTTGTTGGACAAACATAGTTGAACAAGAAATTGTTGACTAGTTTACTTGTTGTTCTTCGTTATAGGCCCCAGATATACTATAACAAGTTTTTTTTTGAAATTGTAGTTATTTTGAAGTTTATTTGTTGTGAAAACCAATTATTAACTTTTGTAAAAGAAACCTTAATTTTAATTAAAAAACAATCGAAGGAAAACTATCCTTAAAAAAATTGTAACTTCAAAAATGGCGGAAATATCTGCCAAAAATATTGTCCCTTGACCAGGGTCCTGTTTTATAAAAATTGTCAAGTGCGATAGGTAACAATTGGAGAAGTATCAAATTTGTGAACCATAAATAATTTAAAATTTTTGTAGAACTGTTGGAAATGTTTTTGGGGAAAATTCGTACAAAAATTTTTTGTATGAATTCCAATTTTTTACCAATTTTGGTCCAATTTTCTGTCAAATTTCATATAAAAATATACAATTTACGTACATAAGCACATATTTCAGTATTTTGTTGGCAATTTTGACAAACAATTTAGTTTAGGTAAATTTCACGAAATGAGATATTCAGGAGAAGAGATCTCGGAGAACTCAACAATCTCAGTTAGGTACATGAAATAGGGCCCTGTATTTTATAAAAATTGACAGGTGACAATTCTATAAATCTGTCACACTTGTCTGACAAATTTGTATTTGTATTTGTATAAAATATTGACAGGTGACAAATTCGTCAGAAAAATACAATGACAAATTTTGTCATATACTGACACATTTGTCGTGACAATTTTGTCATTGTATAATCTTGAAGTTTGTCATTGTCTACATAACTTTATTCAGTGCCCACGTCAAAAAATGATGAAAAATTGAACAAAAACTTTGCATTTTCATTCAATTCTCATCGTTTGTCGACTTTTTTTTCAAATTTCAAATGTCACAGTTGTCGAAGTTGTGTTTTATTATTAACCCGTCTAAATCATTATTTATTCTCTGTTTAAAATGTCGAGGGCGTTGGCGTATTACACGGAGTTAAAACAGAGAATCGTCATGACTTTCACTTGAAAAAAATATTATTTCTTATTCTTTTCATTGTCAACACTTGTCAATTAAATACTGCCAAATATGTAAATTGTATAATATTTTTTTCATTTCATAAAAGAATTGTCAGTACAAATTTGTCAGAAAATTCCTGACAATTGTAGAAAAATACTTGACAATTCATTGTCATGACAATTTTTTTATGAACCTAAAAGTTGACAATTGTCGGGTATTTTTCGACAATTCTACAAAATTGCCAAATTGTTTATGGAACAGATCTTGACAATTGTTGAGTTGTAAATCAACAAATTGTCACCTGGAGTAGTTGTAAATGTTTATAAAATAGGGACCAGGATGCCTTGGCAAAATTCCTCAGTTTTGCTATCAAAATCTTGAGGGAAATAAATTTTGGCTTAAAAGTTAGAAATTCAAGTCAATAGCATGCACTTGCCAAATGGAAAGGGTGTTTCAAACAGACCGATTAAACGTTGCTTCAGAAGTTAGTTCAATCTGATTGTATTTAAGACTCTTCTATGGAAAAGAAATTCGCTGAACTATAGTAATAATTTTGTCAATTTTGCTCGTGTTTCTGGCATTTTGGATGGTTCTTTTATAAGAATTGATGCACCGAGTGTGACTTTTATAATTCAAAAATGCTTGAACATCATTTTCTGATGCAGTTGTCACCCCAAATTTGAACAAATTGTCACGACAAAATTGTTAAAATCTGACAAGCAGACATTTTTCATAATTTTACAAATCAAAAACTTTCGTGATAAATTTGTCGTTGTATTCAACTATCAATTATGTCACCTGTCAATATTTTATGAAGTGAAATTATTTCAGATAAGTGCAACAAATTCACCTATCAATTTGTATGAAATTTGACTTAGAGCAGGGTAGCTTTGTCATAAAAATCTTCAAAAAACGTCGACTTAGTTGGTTAACGATGTTTAAGTATCTTCAGTTCTAATAATCGAATCCTTAAGATGAAGGTAAGATTTGAAGCTATAAGTTTGTGAATAAAATTTATTTTAAAAGGGAGATGGGGGCTAAACTTAAATTCAATTTAATTTTTTCTTTTAAAAATTCAAATGTTGGTGAAGAATTTAAGACTTATGAAAAATAACCGCCATGTCAGTAGGGGAACTTCAATCGATTTTTCATGAAAAAAAACGGTATTAATCTAATTAGCTAGTCGTATTGAATAAGAAAGGAGACTTGATAATATTTATTTAATAAATTATTTACTTTTCGCGGAAATTCTGCGCCAATATTCTTCAATAGTGATAGACTGTGGGCGGAAAAAGGTGTCTTCTCGACCTACCATCTCGAGAGAGGACTTAAAAAGCCAATCAGGCGAAATCTGGAAAACGAAAAGTATGCTCTCATGGTATGAGCGCTAGAGTGTGGTGGGTATATGCGAACAATGGATTTATTTAAGCTAAGAATTCCACGCTTTTCTATAGGCTATATTGAAAGCATTGCCTCCGAATCAACTGTATTTTCCCAAGTACTAATGGGTGATTTTTGAAGAGGTTTAGAACTTTAAAAAAAAAAAAAACACAAAAAATTCGAAAAAATGAATGAAATATTTATTTGAATCGATAGTTTGAACCTTGCAATTTAATGTTTAAAGATAATATCATGCAAATGTTGATCGCGGCTGCGTCTCAGGTAGCCCATGCGCTGAGTCCAATTTTGACATACTCTTTCACACATATCGGCCGGTATCTCACGAATGAATGCATGGATGTTGGCTTCCAGTGCGTCAATCGAAGCGGGTTTGTCCCTATAGACATTAGCCTTGACATACCCCCACAAAAAATAATCTAATGGTGTCAAATCGCACGATCTAGGCGGCCAATTGACCGGCCCGAAACGTGAAATTAACTGTTCACCAAACTCGCCTCGCAATTGCGCCATTGTTTCGCGTGCTGTGTGGCATGTGGCACCGTCTTGTTGAAACCACATATCATGCAAGTCAAGAACTTCCATTTCGGGCAAAAAAAAGTTTGTTATCATCGCTCGGTAGCGTTCACCATTGACAGTAACGCTGCGATTCGCATCATCTTTGAAGAAATAGGCCCAATAATGCCGCCGGCCCATAAACCGCACCAAACAGTGGCTTTTTCGGGATGCATTGGTAGCTGTTGCAATGCTTCTGGCTGATCTTCACTCCAAATGCGGCAATTTTGCTTATTTACGTACCCATTCAACCAAAAATGAGCCTCATCGCTGAACACAAGCAGCGCGCGATGAACATTTCGAACCGAGCACGAATTTTGATAGTAAAATTCAATAATTTGCAAGCGTTGTTCATTTGTAAGACGATCCATGGTTAAATTGCAAACCAAACTGAAGCTGTTTGACAGTAACACAAGGTACTAAACACACGTCAGCTGTCAAAACCAGTGTTGCCAAAACCAAACCAGCCAAAAAATCACCCGTTAAATCCTCCATCTTCAAATAGGATAACACCTTACCTGTGAGAAATAATCGTGTGCCACAATATTTGAAACAACCATATTATGTTTATATGAAATTTAGGTATTTAAATTAGAAATGTAGTTAACCCTTTTATTTATTACTTTATGTACACTTCCTGTATAGTATTCTCTGGAAGGAGCTTTTCAAAATCAATATTTTTTTTGTTTTTTTATTATTCTCACATAAATTGGAAAACGATCAACCATTGAATAGACATTAATTATATCAATTTTATTACCGATTTAATGCATTGCACTGTCGCTTGTGTCGTTAATAAGAAATTAATTTGTTGCAAATTCCCATATTGCATGCAATCAATATTCAAATGAATGCACATAATTATGCACACAGTGGCATTTGTGTGTGAACTATTATATCAGTATTCGGCCTTATGTTTGACTAATGGATGTGTGGAATAGTTCGAACATTGTTCAGTGTTCGGATAGTGTAGGTATTTAGAGTGTTTTATTGTGAACTGGTTCCATAATTAATAAATAAATGTATATAGTTAAACAACCGAATACGGAAATGATAAACGTGACTACTTGTCACAATGGAAATATTGAGAAACAACAATAATAATATTAATCGGACAGCTAAACATGACACGCAAATTAATGGAATTATTTCCTTAAAAAGATCAATATAGGTAGCATATGTGAAGACCTAAAATATAAAAACATACACAAAATGCAAGCCCTAAATCGATAAATTCAAAGTCAAAAAAAAAAAAAAAAAACTCCAAAAGGAAACTCTAAACTTGACATGTTTGAATAAATGATTCATAATGCTCAATATTGGCATCGGCATGATATCTTGAAACTAAACTCAGCTTCAACCTCCAGCATCATAAGCAAAGCGCATGGAAATTGTCACAAATTCTAAAATGCAAAACGTATTTCCCTACCTACGATTTATGTACCACATGCCACTGTTGTTGTAGTTATTGGTAAGCTTACAATCTGCAATCTCTTCTATACGTATAGCCTTATAGCCAGAACACAGAGCCAGAGAGCTACCCAGATAGATATTCAATTATTGTGGGCAGAAACCGTTTGAATATATCACTCAGGTGTCTTGTATCGATTGCTGATAGCATATATATGAATGCTGTACTGATGCAGACTCGGGGACATTTTGCATTTATGAATTTTTCCAATTCATAACTTCATTGTGGTTTAAACTCTATACACACCTTTAAAGATTGAAAATAGTTTTTCCTATACAAACCTACATACATATCTCGTTTACAGATATATGTGTTTGGATGTGGATGTATAGATTTTCATAAAGGTACCTTGGCGTCTTATGAATAAGGCATCAGTGATGATGGAGATCGGTGTCAGAGGGGAAAAATTATGAACATTTATCTATACTGCTGTTAGATAGGTTGACAGAAAATTTTCATATTATTTGTTTTAAGTTAGGTCTGCCATTTGCTGTTGATAAAATCTGCCTAAGTAAGTGACTTGGACAACATTTGAATTATTGTATGACTTTTAAAAGAAAACTTTACTTCTATATCTTACCTACACCAAGGATGGCGAACATAATATACAGGGTCATTCATTTCGTGGTTTCAAGTTTCAAGTTGGTCAATTCGAAAAACAAACAAGCAACCGATAGCGGCTTCATATCGGCATGCTTTCGGAATAAATCTTGTCAAATTGAAAACAAAACCTAATTTATATGGTTGTTACTCTCAATTAAGACGTTATTTTTTCGTATCGCAAGTGATGGTCTGTCCAAATAATTTTAAATTTTTGAGGCAATTCACCCAAAATAGTAGCAACTGCAATTTTTTGTTTGATTTATATTTTAGTTAATTTTTCACACTTCTGATGTGTAGTGAACAGAATGAAAAGATTTAACTTGGAGTCAAACCACCTTTTTGTAGTCCTGGCAGTATTGACAGAACTTACCACCAACCATCTTGAAGAAGCTTGTAACCAAATTCTTAAGGTCGCAAACATTTAAAATAAGCTTGTTTTATTTAGGGTGCTATGGTCAAGAAATGGCCACTTCCGGTTGTATTTTAAACTGAAATACAAAAATTAGCTGAATTGGTGGTTATCAAATACAACAAAAAGTCTTTTTTTTGGTATGCTTACCACGAGTCTGACCTTTTTCCTAAAAACATGTTTCGACGTTTTTTGAGAAAAATTGTCGAATTTTTGGGTTATTCCCGAATATTTCGTAATTTTTGCCTGACCGATTTTATTCTGATCTTAGGTTAGGTTAGGTTGTTGGGCTGACAAATTGGTGTTGTTATTGTCACACTTAGATCAATGTAGATCCGTTGTGCTACCCATGAGTGTAATCAATCTATTGTGATAAAAACCTATGTGTTCTTTAATCAGTCAAGCCATTTTGAGGCATTGACAAAGTTCAATATTTTAGTTTCCGAAATATTTGATAGATCTTCTAGATTATCAAAGAAGTAACTACCAAGAAATTTCATTCTTTGGTGGCAGAGTGCAGGGCAGTGACAGAGAAAGTGCGATGTGTCTTCATGCACCTCTTCATCACCACATCCCCTACATATGTCATCTGTACTAGGTTTCATTTTAAATTTATGATATTTTAGTAAATTATGTCCGGTGATTATGCTCGTAAGAGAGCGAAGGGACTTCTTACTAAGTTGCATAATTTTTTCTGTTCTCTGCTTATTAAAGCAAGGCCATATTTTCCTAGTAGTATCACAGGTGTCAAGTAGATTCCACCTTTCATTGGATTTCTCTAGGATTAAGTCTGAAATGTTCCGTTTAATGTTACAGGGCGGGATGTTGACCAGCTCTGCTTGACTAGCGTCAAGCGCTGATCCCTGTCTTGCCAACTCATCGGCATTTTCGTTACCCGGTATCCCGCTGTGTCCCGGGACCCAGCAGAGTCTAATATTGTCCTGCGCGCCAAGAACCTTAAGCTCTTCGCGACAGCAAGAAACAAGCTTCGATTTAATCACATTGGCAGAAATCGCTTTTATTGCCGCTGGGCTATCAATGTAAAAGGTGATATCAGCCCGTGGTATCGCCATCATTGATACCTGTCTAGCTTATTCTAATCTTACACAAAGGTATATATTTATATAACTTCTTAATGTAAATAATCTTGCATTCCGAAATTTTAGCAACAATTTTTTGTTTTAAAACAATATTCATTCTAATAGTAGTTTTGAATCTTTTTACACTTTTTGTTAACAATTATTATAAATAATTGTATGAATAGACTTTATCAGCCCTATTAATAAAAAAAAACGCTTATTCCACCTTTATACCACAAGTTTACTTAACCATGGAATAAGAGTTGGGCTACGGGTTGAAATGTTCCATTAATAAAAACAAAATGTTTGTGGAATAGTAAAGTGACTTTTGCGAAAAATTCCTTAAGAAAATCTACTACAGTAGGCAAGTTTTCAAACTTGAGATATTTTTCGTATGGGTTTTGACAGCAAATTGTGATAATTTATAAAAAAAAAAATTGAAGTGCACGTTACCAAACACACCTAACAATTCTCTTGTTAATATCATAATTTGTAAAAATTTTTATCATTTTTCAGTTATTTGTGTTGGGTCTGTTGTGTGTTATGTCCACCTCTTGTATTCTCATGTAGGTCATATTCAACAATTGCTATAAGTTTCCTCATATTTTCCTTGGAAAACCCATATTTCTTCTGGAAATCCTCTTCACTAAGCATTTGCATTGGGTCATATCTAGTTTTGTAATTTTTCTTTTTTTTTTCTTGATGGCTGATTGTCCAATAATTGTAGATGGACACATCTGCTTCTTATTCCTTCGCTAAACTTAACCACCTCCCTTGGTGATTTAACTTTGTAAATGTCACTTAGTAGAAATTTCGTTTTATTAATAACATTTTGCACTTAGTCCACGGAATAAGGCCTCACCCTTCGCTATTCCACGTTTATTAATTAGCCAAGTTGAAGCCTCATGCAATCAAGCGTGGGTTTTATATAACATTCCCTCACATTGAACTAAGTCCAGAAGACATAGAATGATAAAGTTCAACTTTTGCTTTAATGTTTCTGTGTGCCAGTCAACTACAATTCCAATAATAATAATCATATGTATCTTATTGATTTAACCATTTAAATACATGCGTTTCACAAGAAACTTTATCCCGCGTTTCATAAACATTTAGCTGTTGATGCAGTCGCATAGTCTCAGTCCCACCTATTTGCATGTCCACTATACTATCCATTACACACGAGAATCATATCCGTCATCACTTGAATATATGTAAATAAATGTATGAACTTTTCGACCATTTTTATAGATCTTACCATAAATTCAACTATTGCTATTCAATTTTGTTCATTCACTGCAGTCAGCAACAACGGTAGCTATGCATTGCAACTTTGAATACTGGGCGAATTCAAGGAATACAAAAAAAAAAAAAAAAACCGTTGTGGGGGGCAAAACGTTCACTAGATCAAAACTATCAGATATACATTGATTCAAATCAAAAATAAACGAATATTATGTTTCCGCTGCTGCTGGCATAAATCCGCCACGCAAATGACGCTCGGACTCGGATTTGAATAAAATATTTGAACTGCGGCAGACCTCTCTGGACTTTGGCTAGCGGTTGAATTGTGAGAGGTGCGTTTGAATTTCAGTGGCAGTTGTGAGGTATTTTAATGGAGATTTAGAGTTCGATTCTTTTGGTTTGAATATTTAATTTGAAATTGAGGAAATTGTTTCGCTGCGCAAATGTAATCATAGATACTTTTTTTTAATCCAATTGAATGCTCGACTTGAACTATTATTATGTTGTGTTGGGTTAAGAAATAGGGTAAATATATTTTTATATTTATGGAATTTTATGTAAATTGGTGCTATTTTAAAACTACAACTTGGATAGTAAAACTAAGTTCACGTATTAAGATTAGGCATTACTTAATTAAAAATAAAAATAAAAAATGTATTGCCAGTTAGACCAGTTTATAAAAATCAGCCGTAAAATAAACAAACATTATTGAAATTAATTTGTAAGCTTTTCACATGAATGAGTGGACAAAGTACATATTATGTACTTCGATTTTTGTAGCGTTGGTCATATCTACACAGTCGGTAGTGTATTTATACCATTCGAACTGGCAATATACCCATATTGTTTGTTTAATAATCAAGTTGTCCACTGATCAAATGGCCGTGTCACTCTTAGAATTTGGAAAAAAACTCTGTTTATACCAGTCAGCTGTTGCATTATTTTGAATTCCATTAAATGCTTAAAACTGGTATAAACAAACAGAAAATTAGCTTCAAAATTGCTTGAAATGAATAATTCATACACGTAACTATAGTTAATCAAGTGAATTCGAGGCAAACATATGTTCTTAGTTCTATATCCTCCAAATGGTATAAACTGGTACAAATCTGACAGTGAACTCAAGCCTCTTATCAATGTATTCAAAAATTAAATATAATTCTAAAAATAAATATTTTGGACCAATTAAATGTAGACACAGTCAAAAGTTTATTATTTATACCAGTCAAGTGGAAGTTCAAGTCATTTTTTTTTATGATCAAAGTATCAAATGCCCATGTAACTCTAGAAACTTCTATGGAAATATCAGTTTATACCAATCAGCGGATGTGTTATTTTCATTTTTCATTAAATGCGTTTAGCTGGTATAAATATTGACAAAACGCCCATGCAACTCTTCGAATTTGTAAATAAAAACAACTCAGTTAATAACAATCAGCTGATGATTATTTTCGCATTACATTAAATGCTTACAACTGGTATAAACAAACAAGAATTAATTTCAAGCTTTCTTTAAATTAATAGTTTATAAACGAAAATATAGTTTACCAGTTTAATATCAAACAAAGTCATTACATACACATGTTCTTATTTCTATATTCGATGATTGGTATAAACTGGTATAGATCTTATAGAGAATCCACTGGATAACACCTCTTAACAACACATCCAAATTATAATATTTTCTGTGTAAAAAGTATTTGTTCGACCCTTTTAGACAGTCATCAGTTTGTTGTTTATACCAGTCATTTACAAAAGAATACCAGTCATACCTAAAGATTTAAATTATTAGATATGAAACAGTGACTCATTATTTCCTCATTTTATTCCAAGTTTCTTCCTGGGGCCTTAATTTCGCTGTTGACATGATCTAAATTTGCACTTTAATTGGTGTACTGTCATAGCAATTAGTTAGCCAGAGGTCTGTCTTTGCTTCATATCATTTGTCTTTGGCGCCTTTCTAATCTGATTGCAATTGCACAAATATGTATAGCGCACTGACCGCACCTATTTAAACTCCTAAGTATCTTGTAGATTTTCTTATTTATGGTTTTATGTTTATTTTTGTTGTTGTTTCATTTGAATTTTTGACCAATTTTTGTGTCATTTGCTAACGAATATCATTTATAATCTCATTGTACACACGCCAGACTCAATTTGCATGAGAAGTCGATCTCTCTCAGATTGTATGCATGTAAGTATGTATATACTTCTCTCCTTGTTGCATTGATTTACATGGATGGAATCCTTGCGTGGGCTGTAGGCTGTTCGCCATACTTGGCATCCACACGAATCAAAAACGCAACTGGCTATACGAAAAGATGTAAATTTCTGTTCATGAATTATGACCACTGCACATGTAATACACTCTGGCTGCACCATGGATGTGAAGTGCTATACGTACGTCACGGTGGCTAGCGCGGCGGTGTTGGCAGGGAACCGGATGGCATGCGTATATATGCAAAACAACATGTCTGTGCTCTCTTATGGCTAAAGCAGAGGTCCAATTTCCTTTACATGGCATTGATTCATAATCATGAACGCGTTTATATTTTGTATTTCAGTTTGTTTTTTTTTTGTTTGTTTGGTATATTCAGCCATTTATGCTGAATTTTATATAAGTATGGTTGAATTTAGGATGAAAATTGTCACAACGAAGAGCAACGACGACGACGCAACGTACGATGCAAACAACCTACGCAAAATTTTACTCAAAAAAATATGTAAAATGTTCTGTGCGTCTGGATGAGGCTTTGAATTCGAAACTAGGATTTGTTGTTTTTTGACCCAAGACTCATGAGTATCGTATTTCAATTTTGATGTTGACAATCAAAAAATGTCATTTAATGTAAAAGAACTTATAACTACAGATAATGACAGGTTTGCACTGGAGTATAGATATACTTTAAATGGATATGTCAAAGGTATAGGAACATCTTTTGACAAAACAACTTGTATCAAAATCATATAATATGTACCTACATTGTAAATACACTGTGCCTTTTCCTTTATAAAGGCATTCGAAGCATTCTTTCAACTTCATACAAAAATAAAACGAACCCTTGATTTGGAAATGGTTACGGGTGTGCCACTTACAAATTTGTACGCAATACTTAAGGCGATATTACACTGTCATATATATATGTCCCATTATACCATATAATATATGACACCATATTTGTTGTATGTCAAAGTAGTATTAGGCTCTATATGTATTTTGTGTCATATAAATTTGACTATCATACTTATATGACACTTTTGAGACATATATATATTTGGCCAAATTTATATGATAAAGTAATTCTGCCTTTATTCTAAATTAATAAAATAAATGTAAAAATATACTATGTCCTGCACACAAATAAGAATTCTGAATTTGGAAAAAAAATATTTAGGTTACTTATAGGATCATTTGCAGTTGTGTTACCTATGTGACGTAGAAAACTTATGAATTATGATTTGCCAATAGGATAGATATCTTATTATTATTGCGGTGTAGAATATCACATGAAGAATATGCCTCATGCTTTTTTAGTTAAGATCAAAAACTGGGAAAGAAATGTCTAAAATTTTAGTTTAAAATTGTTACGGTTGTGACAAATCAATGTTCATGTGCTCTGAAATTTGGTATGAATTACTTCTCATTCTTTATCAATTATAAATGAGCAACAAAACTGTAATAAACTGCCAAAAATGTCATTGGAAAATTGTTACGGGTGTGTAGGGGCCGATCCAGCTTTTTCGACGCCATGGGCAAAAATTTAATTTTCCGCCCTTTGAAATGACAACATTTAAGTTATAAACATGTTTTTGTAGAGATGGTGCGATTTTTAACCGGGTTATCATTTCAACCAGATTATATTCACATCCATATGTTAGTCTGAAATAGCTTCTAAACGAGTAGATCAAATTACATGAGTGTATGTGTCATGTTTGTTTATATATTTGTTTAGAAATTTCTCAGAAATTACTGATGAGATTTAAATAACTTTTTTCATTGAAAAACAAAATTAATAAAAATCGGTTCAGTAGTTTAAAAGATATACACCAAAATGTTTTACTAAGTAAGTTTATATTTATGAATATTTTGTTACATTTACTTATTTTTTGTCTTAAGTTTAAATCATTGAAAAAAAAACACAAGAAATTAATTTTTTTTTCTTATTTTATTCAAAAAAAAAAAAAATACACAGTAATGAAAATTATGTAAAGCAACAAAAAAATAAGTAAATTAGGAACACATTTTTTGAAAATATTTAAATGTGCTTAAATGATTTTCTTGGAAATTTCTGTTCTGAAATTTTTTCAGTAGTTTCCATTAAATTCATACTGTCGCAAACATTGTGTTCTATGGAAAACAAAGATAAGATAAATTATCTTTGCTGTGTCATAGTAGACCGAAAATATTTTGTCATTATTTTTAATTTAGAAAAGCTTCTTTCACCACTTTCAACTGTAACTGGTAAAGTCAAAAGAATTCTATAAGAACAATGTTGATCTTTGGATCATGGATGATTTTAAAATGTCTTGACGAGACAGTTATAGTCTATTTATGTCTGATGGAAAATTTTGTATTATGCTCATTAATCTGGGAAAACCTAAGCTCCAAGCTCTATTATATGGAAAAATACTTCGACTTTATATATCTGATGGGGGTCAATGATTGGTTCATCATCACACTCGTAACCAAACTTCCTCCTTTTGGAGCGAACGCGATGCTAAGGTTATGGCAGCTTTAAAAACTTGAATGTCGGGCACAAGTGTGCACACAAGTATCGTGTGTATTGCTTAGAATATTATTTGCAGAAGGTATTTTAGAAGTTCAGTTTTTGAGATTATTCTCTTACCTAATAAATTTCAAAATTTTCGCCCTGATGTTTTTTATTAAAAGGAAACAAATAAAAATATCTTGAAAATATTTACGCATAGTTATATTTTTAGTAGGCACCAACCGCCCTCAATTTTCAAATTTTGCCGCCCCCCTGGATCGGGCCCTGAGGGTGTGACAAGTTAATGCTTATGTGTGTATAGAATATTACACGAAAACTATGTCTCTTCACATAGAAATGAGAAACCAAAGTTTTAATTTTGAAATATTTTACACATAAATAAAGTTTGTTCAAAACAAAAAGATTAATTTGTGAAATGCCAACTTGTTACGTATGTGACACAACTTTTAAAATATGAATATTCCGACTCAGTGCAATTTTTGAATTCAATGAAATTTTACTGATGATAGATCACATTTTTCTTACTTCCCAAAACTACCACTTTACTCACTTTACTTTGCTCTTTTATAAAACATGCTGTAACACCTAGTATACGTTCTCAATAAACTCAGATCTTACTTAATTACTAGGTATGCTTAAAAGCCACCGAAACATACAGTTTAGTTTAACTTGTTTGGTGCAGTATAATACTGTACACATTATGCTGTTACACCAAGAGAATAAGGCTTGCTGAATATTGCCATGTACCTCATTACCGGCACTATCAGTTGTTATAACTGGTATGAACGGAAATTGAATATGTTGAACAAAATTCGTCCTTCTCGATGAAAAGACCAGAAGACGCAAACTATAAGCAAATTCAATATCAACCTCTGAATATCCCAATATGTACCTAATTAATTTGTCTAAAGACACGCGAACCCTCGATGGTTCAAGGTTATATGAGTAAATTCTAGATATTCTAGATCAGTAATCAGTTACAAAAGCCTGTTAATTCGAATTGGAAATTAAATTGTTCACTTATTAGGCTTCACTAATCATAAGCGTAAATGAATTAAGACTTCCTTCAAGGAAGTTTAGGTCTTCACAAAAATTCTAATTCAAACGCTTAAAGAGTTTTTTTTTGCATTATCGTACAAGTTTAACTTAAATATAGACCACCCCCACTAAACCCCAGTTTCCGGTCAAGACACCATTATTTATCAATCTCCATACAGCAAACAAAGTCATAAATTAAATTTAATATGTTTTCTTATAAAATAATCAGACTGCAAGCATAAACACAAGATCCTATACCTTCTCTAACATTAAAGTAGCCAAAGTCAACAAATATTATTTTCCAACCGCAAGAAGTAGATAATAATTCTTAAAAGCTTCACGCGGTAGAAATATTATTAGCTTATGTTTTTTACAGCTAGAAAAACTGCTAAAAAAATAATTACAATAATACTAGTGCCCCTAGGAAATTTTATAGAAAAACTCAACAACCGAAATATCTATCCCAATAATTCCATCGTCGTCTTCTGTGATCTCAGGTGGCAAGGTGCTGCTCCTATAGCTAGCGCCCACAAAATTATAATTTTAAATGGCTCTTTTTCCTGCTGTGGTTAGGCATATAGATATAGGACTTCCAAGTTCCATTTTGTTTATTTGAAATTAATCGAAAATAAAAACATACATATGTATATAGGTGAAGCTATTTCAATTTCAATTCAATTCATAGATACATTTGTTCGTATTTGGCTTCGGCACAATGAACTAATTTTCTCCTAAAAAAGAATTATGACCATTAGGCCATAGCGCCTCTTATATGTGGTTTATTCTACAATATTCCTCTCAGGCACCGGATGTTAAGAAGGGGAAGGGAATATGATTATAATGGAGAATAACAAAATGTAGTGTAGCTATATATACAATTGTAGAGATACAAACTTTATTCTCATAGCAACTTTAGTTTCAAAATTTTTGGAACAACACCATCACACTGCGTGATAATAGGATTATAAAAACCGCCTTAATTGCTTATTAGAAACACGAGATCTTAACAAATGGACCAACAAATTTATGATCATGGAAATGGAAGAAATTGCAAATTCCATAATAATATTATTGTTTTGCATATTATATGATGGTTGTTTGTTTTCATAGGCGAGTGGTGTTGGTGTGTCTGTGTGTATATGGCCATTAATTTTGCTAATTAGTGTGAACTTTTGAACTTAAAAAGAAATCGTAATTCTGTTGAAATAGTTTTATTTTTCTAATTTTTCTTATGTTTTTTTTTTTTTGCGGCGAAAGATTTACAGCAAAATGTTTCACATAATAAATATTGTGATCTTAAACACACACTCTCTGAGAATTTTGTTTTTTTTTGAAAAAGTTAAAGACGTAGTTAGGTTTTTTTTTTAAATGAAATGTTTATTTTGAGTAAATAGATTAGTATGTAGTGTAACTACAAAAGACTTAGTAAATTGAAGTTCATTAAACTAAAAACGAGTTAACTAAAGTACACATACAAAGTAATTTAATACAAATTAATTTAACATAAGACTTATGCTATTAAATGTCTGACGAAATATAACTTTGAAAATACAGGATGCCTTACACCAAAAACTAGTAGCTATTTTTTAGTATCGGCCAACAGAGGTATCTCGCTAAAGCTAGGAGCAGACGGCATATGAAAAGTCGCAAACGTTTGCGACTCTGACGTCACGTAAATAGTCGCAAATGTGTTGCAAATTCTATACCTACATCATTGCTCGCAAACTTGCATATGGGGGTGTTGACACGATATGCAAAAACTGTCCCAAAAGTCGCAAATGCATTTGCGACCAAGGCACTCGCACATCATGTGTCCGCAAATGTGGTCGCAAATGTTGTGATGGATATGCGAGGTGTTCAGACGATGTGCTATAAAGTCCGCATATCACTTAATTCCAATCATATGCAGGTTTGCGAACATTTCATATTTTTTTGGAACTGAAAAATTCTCATCTGAAAATTCATAACGAATGAATTGTTGTGGGGAAAATATTAAAAGCAGCCAGAATCGAGAATCGGAAAATTGTGGAATAATTTTTTCTTTGAACTTTACATAGTTTTGCTGTATTTTGTCAATAAAAAGATTTAACAAAAATAGAAAAAAAATAATGTACTTCATATTATAAAAGCAAACAATTTTATTGAAATTTTTAAAACCCTGTTGCTGCTTTACATTATAATATCACCCCCAGAACTACCCACGCTTAATTTTAAATTTACCATTTTATTTCGTTTAAATGTAAATCCTATAGGCTATAGCTATGTACATGCAAGAATTTGACACAATAACTCTACTAGTAAAATGAAGAATCACAGCAGCTGATATGCTGCATATGTGGAGATGTGCAATGTTCGGTTTTCGTGTCATCGCAAATGCTTGGGATGGTCGCATATGGCCGCACATGCTCGCAAACTGTCACAAATTATATGCGAGGGTGTTCACACGATATGCAAGAAAGTCGCAAACTTATATGCAATTTGGGTGTCGCACATAATCCGCAAATGGCTTGCGAGCATATGCGGACTGTCCCAAAAGGGTGTTCAGACGATATACTCTCAAAGTCGCAAATGATGACGTAAAAATGTCGTCAGAGTCGCAAACGTTTGCGACTTTTATATGCCGTCTGCTCCTAGCTTAAAGGTTGTTTTTCGTCTGCTGCAAAAGACAGGTGGAAAGTTATAGTATTCGGTACTAATTATGCTAGATAGCGATTCTATTTCTTAACAAGAGTCAATGGAACAAATTATTTAAATGAATTTGTCTTAAATTTCGTGTTAATTATTGTCATAGGTAATTAAATTAAATTAGTGGAGCCCGGGGAACGTTGTTTCGCTTGCTAAACAGATTGTATGCCTGTTTTAGTAAATATATTTTCAGACCAAAAAATCGCACCAACTTGCTCTTGTGGTTAACAACAACTGTAATGCAGGTATGTTTTTGGAATGCATACATAATAATAAAATATTTTCCATATAAAATAGAACAACAATTCCGCTTAGTTAATGGCGATAAATCCTTTCGCTTATGAACGAAAAGCAAATAATCTGTTACCTTAAAATGGCGTGATTTTGTGCACTTTTTTTAAAGCAAACAATTATGAGTACAAAGAAACGCCTAATTATTATGATACCTACCTTTAACGAGAAAATGTTAAAAAGTCAAAAGTAACACAAAAATACATTTTTTTTCTTAGATTTTTTTTTCAGTTCGAATTTTTTTTTTCAAAATTTTAAATGAAATATTGTTTGAACTATTAAGAAGCACCAGATTGCAAAATTATAACAAAATCGGTTTAACCATGGAAAAGATATATGCGAATAACCTATAAATAAGACCATTTTTCAAAAAAAGTTCATCGCAGTTTTCTTACAATTAATTTGGTCATTCCAGGTACGAAGTTTAATCAAAATCGTTAGAGCCGTTTTTGAGAATATTCTATTTTTTTTTTTTATGGCAACTGCCCGTTATATCGGGTTGTGGAAGTACGTTCGATGCCATTATGAATGGAACTCGATTTTTTGCATGGCCATCACGGGCACGCTTGCAGAAGTCCAGACGCTGAACCCAATTTTCGACGGTTTTCAAGCATAAATCGGCCGATATACTGCATCAAGTTCACGTTCCATATTGGTACGAAGTTCATCAATCGTCGCTGGCTTGTTGGCATGGACCATAGACTTGACGTAGCCCCACAGGAAATAGTCTAACAGCGTCAAATCGCACGACCGAGGCGGCCAAGTGACTGGACCATTATGACCATATTGAGATAACACGTTCTCCAAACTTGGTTTCCAATAAATTGATTGTGACATTCGCTGTGTGGCTTGTGACGCCGTCCTGTTGGAACCACATGTCCTTCCAGTTCATATCATCCAATTGAGGCCAAAAATGTTCACAGTAACGTGCCGGTCTTGATCATCACGGAAGAAGTACGGCCCAATGACGCCGCCGCCGGCCCATAAACCACACCAAACCTTAATTTTTTCGGGATGCAATGATGACTCATGGAGTACGTGTGGATTGCTGCCTGACCAATACCGCATATTTTGTTTATTGACGAAGCCATTCAGCCAGAAATGAGCCTCATCGCTGAAGATGATTTTTCGATGAAAATCCGAATCATTTTCAAGTTTTTGCTCAGCCCAATTCACGAACAAACGACGCTTTTGGTGGTCAAGCGGCTTCAGTTCTTGCGTCAATTTAATCTTGTTAGGATGTAGGCCAAGATATTTTCGCAAAATTCGCCACAACGACGTCACAGAGATGCCCAACGCTTGAGAACGACGTGTGAGAGACACATTTGGGCTTTCTGGAACTGAAGCCTCAGCGGCAGCAATATTTTCGACACTACGGGCACTTCTTTGTCTCACTGGCACGGGAACATTTTGTACTGTGCCTGTGGATTCAAATTTTTCCACTAGGCGCTCAATTGTTGATCTGCTAGGACGATTATGACGACCATAAATTGGACGTAGGCGCTCTTAACGTTGAGGCCACTGACTCCGAATTTCGGTAGTAAATATTAATAATTTCGACTCGGTGGCTCGTATATCTTTTCATCATGAAATGGCAAATTTTACTAAAGAGAAATGTCAAAAGAACGGCAACAAATATGGCGTCGTTTGCTGTCCCCGTTGCTTTACTTTTGTAGCGTCCCTGTTGAAAAACCCTTTAGTTATAGTCCTAGGGTATCGATTTTTCCATCAAGGGAATCATATAAAAATGCTCTGTACCAAATTTTATGCATCAATTTGAGCTCTAGCTCAAATTACAGTGGACACACAGACACGCTGACGCGACGCACAGACCCTATAAAGCAACTAAGAAATAGATTGGAGCTATAAGATTAATACAAAATTGACCAAGTCGTTTTCGAAGTATTGAGATTTACAAAATAATGTTCCAAAATTTGACTTCGCAATTCTATTTGTTTTTTCTAGAAGATTCTGCAAAAAATATTTGATTTGAAAATAGCTTGCACCGTTTTCAAGAAAAGCGAAAATCAACATATGATTCTAAGGGTGTTTTCAATAACTTTCCCGATTGTTAGTTCTAGTAGAAGATTATAAAAAACAACACAAAGCATTTGTTGTTGTCTCTTGTATTTTTTTTGTGACGACATTGCATTTTGACTTGCGATATATGTAGTAAATTCGTCAAAAAAAAAATCAAACTCAAGATTTTAATCTGACCTTACTTGCGATGATAAAGAACATGAAAAAGTGGGTTTATGTACATATATATATTTGTCTGTCTGTAGCTCGATCTGCAGCTCAAACCGCTGAACCGATCTTCTTCATACATGGGACTTAGGGTTTTTGACGGAAAATTGAAAAAAAAATTTTCTCCAAAAGTAACTGTAGGTACCTACAAAACAATCGATTATGAAAAAGGTTATTTATTTTGAAAACGGCTCTAAAAATGTAGACCATACAATTGTTTTATTTTCGATTATTTACACGTTAAGGGCTCCAACGATTCCCTTCAAAATTTCAATACCTACAAGGAGTCCCTTAGGTAAGGTAGGTATGTATAAATGACTAACATGCTAGCCAAGTGCGACCTAATTAGCGCTGGATTGCGCCATTTTGATACCATAGCTTTATCGCTATCTACTCTCGTTGCGAATGTTACAGAACACCGGAACGGTTTTTTTTTCAGTTCTCTGGGATATTTTAAGAGTCATATTTTTGAACAGTCCTAATTCTAAAAGTCACAATGCCGTTTGGTTAAAAGTTTACTAAATCATTTTCCGCAGCACATTCGCTAAGGAATTTTATCCGATTTTTGTAAATCGTTTCCCATACAAATTTTGACAGTTCATCAACCAAATTGTAAACTTACGGAAATGGTAAACTTATTCAGGGTCTTACAACGTCTTAGGATCCTTAGAGCAAATTAAGCAATAGAATTTTATTTCTGTTATTTTCGTTTTTCTAAAGAACTAGAAGAGTTTACCTAATGTTTTTTTTGGTGTTTGGCAAGAAGAAAAATCTTAGCGTAAACTTTTGGGGGCAATATTTGGGATTCGGAGTCTTGATGGGGTAGAAATTCAGCATGGTGAAGTTATGAATAATTCGTGGCTGCATTTAAAGGTCAAATAAACCCGTTTGCGTCAAGAAATTGGAACATAAGACAACCTTCGACGAGATCTGGTGGTATTCAAATAATAGATTTTTATATATTTATTTTTTGCAGAAAGACTTTCTTCGAATGAAAGAATGCTCCTTAAATAAATACCTGCTAACAAAAACGTTAAAACAGTAAAACAAAAACTGAACACTTTTCAAAAACAAAAACCTTATTTTTGTCTTTTATTTGTCTGAAACTATAATTTGGATTTATGACGCTTTGTGAATATTTACCCACGGAAAATGTTATTTATAAAAATGCATCATGGAAAAATCTTTATTATTCAATTTTTATTTTAATAAATTTTTATTTAAAATATGTATACATGTATGTATGTATTTTTCATTTCATTTTGTTTTTTTTTTTCATTCCAAAAAAAATTTATTTTAAATGAATGAGTCGTTTGTTGACCCTTATTAAGGCCTACCAAAAGAATTTGTTGAAAATAAAATAAAAATAAAAAATAATAAACAAATCAATTCTAACAATAAAACCTTTTAACTGACTGACATTTATTTCAATGACAAGACCCTTAAAACTAAGAGTTATATTCAATAGCGAGTCATAAAATTCAACTTGTTTTTTGTGACAACCTTTCTTTCGTGTCACCATCAAAAGCCTTATAGGTACCTATATATATATACCAAATCACCTATAACCATCAACAGCGTATTATGTGCCTTTGGCTGAGTAATAATTCTGATTGAAGATTCTTATATGTATAGCTGCTTATGGTGGGGTAGGGGGGGTAAGGTTGATCTTCAGTTTGACTCCACCAGCCGGTCCATTTGCTCTATACCATGATGATCAACCATTCAACCATCCTTCTGTGAGTTGGATAATGATCACAATATCGCATCCACAGAATTCCCTCAGGGCAGCCTCTCGAACTTAGCCTGGCCAAGCCATTGAAGTGTTGGCGACTTGGGGGGGGGGGGGGGGGGGGGGGTTCTGTGTCTCCATCACCATCAGCATCATTGGAAATTGTTGGCACATATTTCCGAGCCAGACAGTGCGGCGTCGTTTGTGGAGCTGCCTCTATAAGTGTACGCGCATTGTGCAGGTCCAAACTCCGATCCAATTCCAACTCCAAAGTCTCTGATGATGCTGATGTGGTGGTGGTGGTCACTTTATGGGCTGCTAGCTGCTAGATTTTCCTTTCGTTTTCTGTATCGATTCGGATACTCGTTTTCTGATGTAGCTTGTCCGCATCTTCTTCTTAAAACACAGCATTTATGTGTTTTTAGTTTTTTCTTCTTGTTTTTGTTCTTCTGCGTCATTATGGACTATCATCATCATCATCATCTGGTCGGCCATTATCCCATCGGAGGTTTGTTATGTATGTGACACTGCCAGCACAGAGGGACTTTGAATAATTTCATCTCGTTGGGTTTGGAATTTCTAATAAATTTTATTATTAGCCCACGAATTGAATCGACATCATCACATTCACAGTCACACACAATCATCAGGACTCAAGACGGTGGGTTTCATATATGGAATGTCTGAAACGCGTCCAACGGCAACCGATATTGAAGGTAATAATTTTCGGGAAATTTAAAAGGACATTCGAGAGTATATAGAGTGAGTATAGCTAACTAGGTATCTCATTATATTTAGGATCGCCATGTCTGCATATATATAGCTGCTATATCGTGGGAATGATCAAAGCTGCATTAAAAATTGGTCATTGTTTTAGTCCTTGATCTGATGTCACAGTGGTCTCCTTCAAGGGACAGTTATGAATAGGTTCCTGTTATTGCATACTTGAGTGTGAGAAATCAATATACGTATAGATACGATGCAGAAGTATTCAGGTAAAAAATATATCGTGCAACAATGTAAAAAGGTTGTCCTGATTTGACTTATCTGATCCTTTCGTTGACTTACATAAATAAAAATCACATCATTCAGTAGAAATCATTGACTTTATATACAACGGAAACATTTATAAGATATTTTGCTATCGTGATATTAACTAGCTGACCCACCCCAGCTTCGCACGGGTAGGGAAATCTAAGTTATAACTTATATTTGTATTATGTAAATTGAATTTATGTACAAATATGAATTTTAGGTAAACTTATGAACAAGGAAAATGAGAAAAAAAAAATTACTAAGCACAAGATATATATATACATAGATATTTTTAGGCCATTCTATGTGTTTACATATTTTACTAAAGTATATTTTATTATTATAATTTCCGTATTGTTGAAGTATACTATAAAAGACAAACGCTCGCATAAGAGACAGGGACGCGGCGTAGCTACCGTGGTATCCGCCGTACGAATGATACTGGGCCCTACAGAGGAACCGACATGTGTACATTTGTCAATGTCAGTTATTTAAAATGAACTTACTACCAATTTTCGGTTACATGTGTCTTATCGATAGTTTTCCTTCCCTTATTGTAATTTCTTATAGATATATCTACATAACCTGCAACTACTTTGTTTCTTATTTAATCTTCATAAAATTAGTAATCGCTTTAACACTGCCTCCCCACATCACATGAAATCACGGTCGAGGGGCCAATGCTGCGATAAAAATACTAAAGTACTCACACCGAACCAAGAACAGTACAATGCTCCAGCAGTTAACGTAAACTTACACGGCTTTCATTTCCTTTTTAAACAAACTCAGCAATTTTTTGTAATTCAATACAACTACGAACATTTTGATTTACCTAATACATAATTGTGATTTTTTAAATCAGCTCATCAGAAATGCGATTTCTCAATTCCGAACCCTGTCTGTCAGCTGTCGGAATCGTCAGACATCATTTTTAAATTATGTGTACCTGTGACCAGAGAAAGTTCCGTTAATTGTTGAGTCAAGAAAACGTGGGCCCCCAAAACAAATTAAATACGGGCTCCCAAAGGGTAGCACAGTCACTAATAAGATCTTATGAGACAGTGTACGCTGAAGAAAAAGTAGAACATAAGCGTTAAAGTAGAATATAAATATTTATGTTCCGTACCAGCAAAAATATTAAAAAAAAAATAAAAAAAATTAAAATGTAAGACAGACAATAGCTGGTGTTCCTTTGGAGGTGGCGAAGTTCTCATGAGAACTTTGCTAGTCATTTTCAATGGACCGCACAAAATTGTTTTTCCTACACACCACATCTACTCGCCATAAGAACACGACTAGGTAGTGGGTAGTACTAGATTATTGTTTGCATCTGATCATGAGTAATTCGCCCCTTCCAGAGGACCACGGCTAATTTCAGTAACTCCAAAGTCTAAATTTAATTTTATTTATTACAGCCGTTTCCCTCGTGATTCCGCGCAAACCCCTGCATTCTGAAAAATATGCTATAACATCGGATACAGCCTCAGTCAGCCAAATATATTGCAGAGGCCTTCCTCTCAGGTATTCTTTTTGTTAATGATATTGTTGAGTACAGGGCTGCCAATGCTGAGTCCAGAAAGTCTAACAAATCGACCAAAAAACGAAGTAGATTTGAAAAAAAAGTGAAGCAGATAATAAAAAAAAAATCTAAAAAAAAAACAAATAAAAACAAAATTGTTTTATATTCAGAACGAAAACATAACATTTAATAGTTTTTCGTTTAACAATTACAGCTTTTTAAAGAATAAATTTCACAAATTCATATGGGAAAATAATACATTAGTTCATTTTAAAATAAATAGGAACTTTTTTTCATTAAATTCAATTCAATTCAATTGGATTCAATTCTAAATGAAAAACAACACGATTCACTCAATATTATTAATTCCAAAAATTTAAATATTAATACTAAATATAATACTTTGGAAATTCTGATTAAAATTTAATCAGTTTTTTTAAGACCTAGACCTCAAAAATATATTTAAATTTACAAAAATATCGTATTAATTGTTAAGGCTGCTCAAAATCTTCCAGCCCAGCCACAAACTCTCTGATAAGTTAAAGGGAAGAAGAGTAACTTATATCAAGATTATTTCTTTTTTTGTTTTTAAACTGTTAAAATCTGAAAATTGTCTTTTGGCTGCTACACTGCTATGTGGGAGACTAGCTAGTCTGAGCACATAGTCAGGCAACACCTTAAATATACCTTCTTCCAAAATGTGTTTGAGAGAGCATAAACTCGATCAAAAGGCAGCAACATCTTCATAGTCCTTCATGTTTTTTTTCTAAGCAAACATAAGAGTTCTAAACTCCGAGCTTAGAGATGTGCTGATGGCAAATTTTAGTAGATTTTTGCGAAGAGTCCATTCAGATCAAGCAACTGACTTTTTCAATTTACAAAAATTACTCAATACAACACATATATACATATTATGAGAAATTTTGATCGTTATATAAAAATAAGTCAAACGAAGTAGAAATAAGTTGCTATACGTAGCAGATACATGCAAAAAAATAAATGAAGCAGATCTACTACTACATATAAAGTACATTGGCAGCCCTGGTTGAGTATGTAAGAAAAACTAGAGTGGTTAAAAAAAATAATGAAATAGTTACCAATAAATGAGTTAATCTTACTTTGAAATGACTAAAGATGAATAGTTTGGCGCCCCATTATTCATATTAACGTGTTTAGTTACAGGGTCTGATATCACAAAGTGAACAAGGAATCTAAGAATAATTTAAATTGTTCGCTTCCCCGATTTAATAAAGTAGGCGCTATTCTTTCGCTTGGAGCAATTCTAGCTTGGCGCCTAGAACGACCTCCTGTATAGACCTACCTTCAAGCATCCAATGTCTATAACCTAAAACTGATTGAAGTATGATTATAGTAGGCAGGGCCGGCCCCAGATAAACTTTCGCCCAGTCCAAGATTTGTTGAAAGCGCCCCTTTTTTATATTTGATACATACACTGATACACATGCATAAGACTTTTCCACATTGCCCAGGAGGTAGACTTTCAATGCGTAGGTCTAGTGGGATCTTTAGTTTACGATATTATGAGTTAAATTCTTTTTGAATGCAACAATGAAAGTGAAGTAAGTTAGAGGGCAAGAATTAACTTAGCACAGTTGCGATGGGTGTTATTTTGGGATTATTTAAACAAGTTTTGTGGTTAAAATGCAAATGGCAGTACATATTTGTCTGCGGAGATTCAGACTACATTTTCTTGCTCCTGGGAATGCGCTCCCAGAATTTTGCGCCCTGTACATTTGCACATCTTGCACATATGGTTGGTCCGGCCCTGATAGTAGGTACTGAGTAGGCATCATTAGTAAGATAAGGATTATTTACTTAGCAATTTCAGAAAGAAACTGTGAAATTATGTGCAGTGTTTCAACAGTTTTAACACCTCTTGTCATTATGTAGCAGATATTTGAAGTTTCTTAATAAGAGGAACATATTTTTCAAGCTATTTTTTTTTTCTTTTTTAATTCAACCAATACCTACTACCCCCCTATTTCACCCTTTTATAAATACATATTTAGTTAGATTTTGACAACAAAACTAACCAGCCCGAAATCCGTCTCCTAACTTTTTAAACACAAAAAGAATTTTCAAAATGCACATTAACCCCTGTTCACCCTATGAACAGAGTTATATCCTGAGATATTTAGAGCCTAAACCAATCCCTAATCAAAACCTTTCATACACAAAATGAAGATTTAAAATCGGACCTGTGGTTTCTGAGATTCGCTAAAACAAAGACTACAGTAGTTAGTTTCAGAGAGTTTATTCAGGACAGTATACTAAAAATCATAAAAAAATCTTCATTGGGTTTTGCCCCTTCATACAATAATTGTTTTTTATTTTCAATTACGACAAATAAACTTAAAGTTCTCTGATGGTAGAAAAATCGATATAACCTCCCCAATTAAAGCTCATTTCATCAATTCGATAAATGCACAGCAGTATCCAATTAAGATATATTTTTATCCATACTACGAGTAAACCTACTTAAATTTATCCATTTCTTTCTTTTAGTCGACATCAAACTTTCACTAAACCCCACCCTCTATCCCCGGCCTCATATTCATACCATATGAACTCTCTTTGTATGCTTAATCTCTAACGAAATTAAGGTCTGCAACTGATAGATAATGACCCCTGTTCGGTGAAACAATGCCAACCATCACTGAAAAGAACCCAAGAAAAAAAACAAAAAAAAAAAATACGAAAACTTTTTCATGATTTCAGCTAATAACTAAAAATGATTTTATTGTAGGTTGGACTATATGTACCTTATACGAGTACTATAGGACTATTTATATGATAGCTCTGGTTTGGATGGCAGATATATTGATGTTACATCTCTAGGGAGGAATTACGTGATTGAGGGTGGATATATACTATATAGTATTATAGTAGTTCCTTCTGTCCATCATCAGCAACCCCCAACCTTAAATAAAAAAAAAAAATAGAAGAAAAAAATCACCAACATCACTTTACGTTGGGTGAACTCAATCAAATGTCGATTTGCCCGGATCCATCACATATCTCTTCCAGTTACACGTTACATCACAACAAAAATGTGTTCGCATCATCTCGAAAATGAAAAGGAATTATTAATCCGTCTATAATATGTGAGCTTTAGTTTATACGCCCAAGGGAATAGCTTGGCAATTGACAAGGATAAAATTCTATTATTATTGTATAAAGAGGGTGTTTTGAAGGCGCGCTTTACCGTTGGCATTTCATCCTATAGGTCGATTAGGAGGAGAGTGATAGGTTATGTTTTTCTTAATTGGCAATATTAAAGCTTTTTTTTATCAGAATTTAAATGAATAATCCAGTTATACCTACGGTTACCACTCAGTACCTCGATTCTCAGAGATTATACAAAATTTGATCGATTTTAAAAACTTTGAACAAAAAATTGTAATGTAAACTTTTGGTGCAGAACAATAAACGTTACGGAAACAAGGCCCGTGGGTCATATTTTCCAAAATATAAAAGGAAATAACTCCTCCGGGCTTTTTTCCATTTTGATGGAGTGGCAATAAGACTCAATACAAAAAAGTTTAAAGACCTGCGGGAGTTGTCGCCTTTCGAAATTGACATTAAGGCCCAGTTTTTCAGTGCGAGATTAAGTTAAACTCGAGTTAACTCATCAAGTTTGGTGCGTCAACTCAGGATTAACTGAACAGATGCCTTTTGATGTTTTATCCACAGAGTTTTTTGAGTTTTTCTGCATGTACCCTGCACCAAAAAACTCCGTATTCAGTTAACTGTGACTTAATTTGATTTAACTCACCACTGAAAAACTGGGCCTAAGACCCATACCTTAATAAATGCCATTAAATAATTAATTTAAGATATTTTCCAATTATTGAATGATTTCAAAATGAATCGAATTTGCTCTCTGAAGAGTGCAATCAAACTCTTGTAGCATGTTCAAACGATTTTAACTCCCTCTTTAATCTTCAGTGCTCAGTCCCGTTCACGCAACTTCGTGGCTACGCTTAGGGTATGTTCATTCATCGGACAGAGGCTTATATGTCAATAGTTTTTTTTTTTTTTGGAAAATAGTAGGTTCCTTTGTTGGCTCTTAAATGTACTGTTGTCCAACGTATTGTAGACAAAATAAATGGGTTTAACAGTACCATTCTCCACCCAATATGCGTTTTTTTCTGTGGTTTCCCCAGGAGGTGAACATTGAGAAACTATGAAATAAATTAAGCTAAGTACTCAAACTCATTGTCTTTCACTCGGTGGGACGATGTAAAATTACACTTTGGCTGAGCTTTTTTACGACGGCTTCTTCTAATTCTTTCGAAGCATAAGCTAAAAAGTACCCTAACTTCTAACCGCATTTTTTATATTCTTTTGCTCTTACGAAACAATATGTTGACAAAGTCGGTTTAGTTACACCATTTATAACTCAAGAACGGTTGGACCGATTTTAATGGTCTCTGATTTGTTGGATTCACCTCCGGCCCGAATAGCAAAATAACTATTAATATATCGGAAAAAATCACTTTGTTGGGTTAAATGGGGTAAAATGAAAAAGACGTAACCAATTGAAAAAACTCTACCCGCGTTTGAAGGGTTATTCTTAGGAAATGTCATTAGGGACATCCATTTCTAAATTTTAATATTTGTACGGTAAAATGGGGGTAAACATAAAAAAATTGTCTGATTTAAGAAAATCTTTAAGGTTTTTTTTAGAAATGAATTTAGGGATATTCTTTTTTAAATTTTGTAATTTGTAGGGTGAATTGGGTTAAAATGAAAGAAAAAATGTATCAGAATTAAAAAAATTCTTTTGGTGTTTGAAAGGAAACAGCTTTAGGAATATAATTTTGTTTGAAATGTTTTTCTCAGGAAATGGATTAAGGAATATTCTTTTTCAAAATGTTAATATTTGTAGGGAGAAATAGGGTAAAAATAAAAAAAATCCGATTTAAGGAATTATTTTTGTGTTTGGATGGTTATTTTGAGTGCATGGCCTCAGGATATTATTTTTGGAAAAATTTGATATTTATAGAAAGGGGGTAAAAATGAAAAGCGATATCCGATTTCAAAAATTCTGTTAGTGTTTGGAAGGTTTTTTTTTTTAAATAATGCTATTTATAGATTGAAATGGAATAAAAATAAAACTGTGGTTTCCGAATACAAAAATTCTTTCTGTATTGGAAAGGCAATAAAGGTTGGACTTAGAGTATCATATTTTTATAAATTTAGCCTTTTATGACGTAAGGTGGGTTAAAACCCAGAATATCGTACCTATTCGATTACAAAAAGTCAAGAAACTATAATTTCTTTTGTAATTTATATGCGAAGCTTAGATTTGTCTATCCGTGCCAACTAGTCTTTTCATATTTTAAAAACTTAATAAAGCGTTTGACTGCAGTTTTTTTTACAGTATAGCTAAGTGAATTAAATTAATAAATAAAATAAAAATGCGCACTTTTGCATGTTTGTAATTCTTGGTTTAAAATTTTTAATGAAATAATTAAAATAATCTAATGCTACACAAACATAAATAGTTTTATTCAAAAGACTTGAGAAAAGCATAGTTAACACTACCAGACTAGAAGGAAGTACTTACAGTTCAAGGACTGGAGTCAATTGACTTACACTCCTTAAGATAACTTAGGTTTCAAGATGTCTTCTAAGTCACTAAATAGCTCAAAATAATCTTTGAGTATACTTTTATTTGCTAGTCTAATTGACTGCCTTATTGATAGCTTCCAAGTCAGAATTTTTAAATTGATTGTTGACTGTAATTTTAAAAATTAAGTCATTTGTTAAGTCAAAAGACTAAATAAGTCTTTGCAGCCAATTGACTGCAGTCACCAACTGACTGCAATTCTTACATCTCTGCTTAAAAGATATTTTGAATCAAAAATAAATGCTTTATAAACATGATTCTAACGAATGAATTCATTGACTTAATAAATAAATCATTAATCAATGATTAAGAAATAAAATTAGTTCTTTAAATCGAGGAAAATTTCGAGTTTAAAAAAGGAAAATATTTGCATCGACTCAACGAAAAATTTTGTTTTTTAATGAACAGTTTGAGAAATTATGAACAACTCTAAGTAGTTTTTATACAATCAGCAGACAAAGTCTAACTTTGGATTAATTTTTATTGAAAATCATCGTAGGTAACTAAAATGTTCGTTATTTTTACGCGCGTGGTACAATAAATCATGGGACCTCAGAATATCTTTGACAGCTATTAAAGGAGAAATCCAAGGACATTAGACACGTAATATCCTACCCACTAGTGGATCATCATTCATGCTTTAAGTTTCTCTGCAATATGCCAAGCTATAGGCTAGGTTAGGTTAGGTAGAAGGGCTGACAGTTGATCTTGTTACCGTCACACTTAGATCTATGTAGATCCGTTGTGATACCCTAGGAAATGGTATCCCACTTAATGTAAAAACCTATGTGTTCTGTTAGCAGTCAAGCCTTTTAGAGGAGTTGACGAAGTTCAGAAGGCTGTTCGCTAAAGTTCTTGAAAGATCCTCTAAGTCATCAAAGAAATGATTTCCTAGGTGTTTCTTTCTTAAGTGACAGAGTGCTGGGCAGTGACAAAGGAAGTGTAAGGTATCCTACTCATGTGCTTCTTCATTGCTGCACCCTCTGCAAAGGTCGTCAGTACTGAGCCTCATTTTATTTTTGTGATATCCCAGTAGGTTGTGTCCGGTCCGGTGATTATGCTGACAAGGGAACGAAGATATTTTTTGTTCATTTGTATAATTTTGTCTGTCCTCTGCTTATTGATATTTGGTCATAATTTTCTTGTTGTGGCGAATGTTTCAAGCAGGTTCCGCATCTTTCATTGGTTTTTTCTGAAATATTGGTACCAATATCCTGTTTGATGTTACAGTTTGGAACTTTAATATGACGTTCGGCTTGACTTGAATCAAGCGACGATCCCGTTCTAGCCAGCTCATCAAGTCTTTCGATTCCCTGCACATTGCTGTGACCAGGAACCCCGCAGATTCTAATATTATGCTGCATACCAAAAACCCTAAGCTCTTCGCTACAGAAAGTTACAAGCTTCGAATGTATCTTGGTGTCAGACATTTCTTAAACTGCTACTTAGCTATCAATAAAGAGGGTGATGTCAGTTCGTGGTATCGCCATCATTGATATTTGCGTAGCTGCTTTGGATACTGCTAAGACCTCAGCTTACAAAAGTCCGGAAGTCTGAAGAAGCTAGCTAGTTCCAGAGTTTCCGAGAAACTGCACCAACTCCAGTGTCCATCTTAGAACCATCAGTGAAGACAGTTATCGTAGATTCGTTACGTTCTATTAGGAAAAGAGGTAGTGAATGGTCTAGGCTAGGCCCCTAGTGAGATCGTGGTTCAGGTTCAGGTTTGGATGTCCAATAAAATAGGTCAAAATATGTACTGCATGCTGAAGGAATTTAAAAAAAGAATTCGTAAATGGATCTATGGCCAATCAAAAACAATTTTTGTGTGCATTCCCATTTGTTGTTTAGCTTGACTGTTGCATAAATGACTGATCTAACCAAAGATACAATTAGTTTAAATCGACATTATGCTATTCAAAAATTTCTTCGAAAGTCGAGGCTTCCTAAAGGTATGTAGGGTAGGTACGATTTTTACACTTTCAATCGATGTTTTCTGAGTTATGATGTTAACGCTCTCAACATTTGTGAAGTATTAAAAACTGAATTCCTCAATAAAGACAAACAAAAATTTAAATTCAATTGTAACTCAATTCTTCTCAAGTCCAAAAACCCCGTCTCTAACTCACCGAATATATCATTTATTTCCCCAAAATAACATGCAACAAAAAAAAAAACAAATAAATTCAATTCAAAAATATTGATCATCCCGCCTCTCCATAAATGACCAAACCAAAATTTTCTGACCACAGACCGTCCATTTACTTACCCTCATATATATCACGTTTTGTCACTTTTAGTCAATTTTTGTTTCGGCTGTGTCTCTTCTCGCACTTCTGTATTCCGTAAGCCGTCGTCGTCGTGTCAGAGCTAAATCTATATATATTTATTCTTTGGTCTTAAAAACGGAACCCGTTTTATATTTTATTGAGGCTGGCTCACACACTCATGGTCCCGTCCGTCCGTCCATCTGATGCCCGAAACAATTCGACCCAACCAGCCAGCAGCGCAGCGGCGACAAACGAAGGTGGATCGGATTCACTGCCTTTCCATCTTTCCACTTCATAACGAGTATAATTTCAGAACATTTTCGAACATTATCATAAATTTTGACTCTCAAATGTTTGTTGATTTTTCAAAAATTTATGTTTCATATAAATGTGTATAATGGGGGCCTCAAAACAGTCAACATTTTCAACAAATAAACAACAAAAACAAAGCAAGAGAAAGAAATATAAGAATTGAGAAGAGAATGCATCAGCTTCGGTTCCTTTTGTGGTTCCCTTACCGTTGATGGGACATTAATAATTTTTAAATTTCGACCGAGGCCGGCCGAGGGTCTGGTAGTTTTTTATTCTTTTTTTTTTCTCATGTGTGTGGAATTTCCAAGATTCATTGATCCGGCGAAGGTGTAGATTATTAAAGGTCCCCAAAATTCAAGAAATAAAGGACAGATGACAGAAATCAAAACAAAGTATAGACATAAAACATTGATAGTGATACACACGCAGCACACAGGTAATCATGGTCATATCTCTGTTGGATTGCCTGCGGACTTGAACCTGATGGAAGGAATTTATACATAGGTATATGGGACCAAGATCTTAAAATCGATTTGATTGAATATTTTCCTTCATTTATAACAAAACCATAACGAAAAAATAAAAAAAAAGCAAAAGTAAAACAAAAGCCACGAAAAAAGATGACAGAGTAAATTATGTCTACCTATAGGTATTTATGCATCACATTAAAAAAAAAAAAAACAATCAAACCCAAGATTTCAGTTTAGAAATTATGGACTCAATTAAGATAGGCTATATGTTAAATGTATCTAATACCTGCGAGGTTGAGTGTTTTGAACCGCCTTATCTTTTCTATAATTTTGATATTCTATGAATTTTTCAAAAAAACTTAAACACTGTCATATACAGAAGAAGAAATGGATGCATTGCTTAATGAAGACATCTTGAGATAACTTTAATTCATTGAAGGTGTCTTATATATATTTTTTTTTTATTCAAAAATTGTTCGTAAAATTTGAATTTGATGCTCAGTTTTAACAAACGAAAGGTTGGAAAAACTATTCAGTTCCCGATTTAGGTTTCTCCGATGTCCTGTTTTAAGAGGAAAAGTCTAATTTTCAGACGGAAATCGGTCCTGTAATAGTTTTTCTTTTATTGAAATAGAAAATATTAGATCTTTCTTGAAGACGAGATTATAAAGGGAGTTTCAATCTCTGATGTTATATTTTTATAATTAAACTTTTTTTTTCAAATTCGAATTCGGACATGTACAACACTTATGCCCGATGTCATAAAAATACACTTAAATCCTTTTTATCTAAAGTCCTCTTAAATTTTATCAGACCTTTAAATATTTCCAGTTTCACCATCTAAAAAAAGGAAATTTTAGGGAAATTTTAGTTAAAATTGGGTTTGCCTCACATCCCTGGATATGGAAATAGGTTGTTTCCCTCTCACATTCTAAATGCACGTGAAAAAGCATTATATGTAGAAAAAAATGCTACGAAAAAAAGTATATTTGAAGAACGGATTAAAATTCCAATATGAACTCAGAATATTCTTGGACGTCTTACTATATGTTGCTCATCATCCTCAGATGAACAATCAATTATTCTAAAAACAAACAAATTATGAGGGCTTTCCGAAACCAACGCGAAACATTCGGAACGAATATGAGATGAGTGAACAATGTTTGAAGATTCACATCGCGCCAATGTGGGTGCTCTCATTTATCTCCATGTAAATAAATTAAGAAAGGCGAAAGTCTTGTCGTCGTTCGGAAGTATTCGCGTTGGCTTGGGAAAGCCTTAAAAGATTTTTATTTACACACAAACTATATTTTTGTATCGACCTATTCACAATTTATATTGGCAAGAAATTAAATAAAAAAGTGACTGCAAAATATCATCTATAATTTTCTTACTCGTCGGCTGACATCTGACATATTAGACTTCACAAATCACACTTTTAAAATTTATTGAGACGAAAATGGGCTTTTAGTTTATAAGGGCACTTTAAAGCATTTTAAATTTAAAAGCACTTGGTGAAACCAACAAATCCCATTTTAACTCTAAATGGACTTTTAAATATTTAAAAGTCCTTTATGAAATCGGGCATTAGACCTTAAAACGTTAAAATCACGTTTAGCACATCATGTAAATACTAAAGGGTCCGCCATCTAACGTTTTTTTTTTCAACTAGTGCTTATTTCGTGAATGGTAACACTTAGCTCATGTCTGATTTGACAGATAATTAGTTTTATCCTTCCGCTGAACGAATATGGTTGTGTATACGCTTCGCTAAGTGGGCCTGCGATCGACTTAGAGAAGATGCCGATTTTGCCAAAAAAATCATCTTTTCAGATGAAGCTCATTTTGATCTTGGCGGGTAGTAAACAAGCAAAATTGTCACATTTGGGGCACAGAAAACCCGCACGCATACATCGAAAAGCCGATACACCCAAAACGAGTCACTGTTTGGTGCGGATTTTGGTCCAGAGGCATAATTGTGCCATTTTTCGAAAATGAGCAAGGAGTGGCCGTTACAGTCAATGGCGATCGTTTTCGGGCCATGTTGAACAAATTATTGTTCACAAAAATTGAAGAGGAGGATATTGGCAACATTTGGTTTCAACAGGACGGCGCTACGTGCCACACAGCCGAAGTTACACTCGATGTTTTGCGCCATTTTCAAAAAAAAAAAAAAGAAGTTATTTGGCGGACCCTTTACTATATTGTAGGATGGCGAGCAGGTAATTCTAAAAAAAAGACTTCGTCTCGATCGTGTTACATTGACAGTTTATTCGTTTAAAAAAAATACGCACGACTTGATCGCACAAACCTGCTCTTGTGGTTAAATACTGTATGTAACCCAACATTGAAGATGAATGGCGTATATATTTAACGAGTAAATATTAAAAGAGTCAAAAGCACTAAAAAATTGATTTTTCGTTTGATTTTTTTTTGTTCATAAAATATTGTTTTCAAAAATTTTTAAATGCATTATTGTTTAAATTATAAAAAAATCGATTTAACCATGACAAAGATATACGCGAATAACCCAAAAATGAGGCCATTTTCTCAAAAAACCTTGAATACCTAATTCCGTTATGTGAATTTTTTTGAGAATAAAACTGAAACGCAGTTTTCTTACAATTGACTTTTTTATTATAGTTACGAAGTTTAATCAAAATCGATAGAGCCATTTTCGAGAAAATTTGATAAAACCAAAATGTTTGTATGGCAGCTACCCGTTCTAGATGAGCTAAAACAAAAATTCGAATTTGTTTTCCAGGGAATAACATAAAAATGGTCGGTGCCAAATTTCATACAAAGCGGCTTACCCGTTTAGGCTCTAGCTGAAATTACAGTGGACGCACCGACGGCATGGCGAAACCCACTTTTTCGGACTTCTCGATAATTGTAGTGTTAGTACTTTTTTGGAGAGTTGTGGTATACTTAACTAAGAACATTTAATATTTGCACTTAGGTAGTTGTATCACCGGAGGTGCGAAATATGGTATCGTAAAAAAAATCGAACTCGAGATTTTGATCAAACTTCACATTACGATGATAGGAAAGACGAAAAAGTGGGCCTTGCAAAAACGTCCGTCTGTCTGTCTGTCTGTCTGTTCGGCTACATCCCAAACGGATGGGTAGAATTTCTTAAAAATTGGTGAAATAAAGGGAAATCTTATTTTGCTCAAAATCGGGTCCAAAGATCAGTAAAATTTATTGGATATAGGCATAGGCTGGCTTTTAGTGAACAAAATGGTTATGAAAAATGGTTATTAACGACACCTCCCCTTGATTTTCGGTTTTCTCGAAAAAAATTCAATTCATTTTTATCACTTTTTTTTATGAGGAATGATTAATAAATTTAAAACAAAATTATTAAGGTGCCAAAACTTTCAAAAAATAGTTTTTTTTTTTGGATTTTGAAAAATAGTTTGAAATTTTTTGTTTGAAAACGACTCCGTCGATTTTTATTAAACGTGGCGAAAAACAGTTTTTTTAACATAATCAAAAAGATTTTAAATACAAATTATTCGTGGAACCAAAAATAACGGTACTTCCCATATACAAATGTTTAAAAACAATTAAGGAAAATCTTATCTTGCTCAAAGACCACTTCTTACTATTTTAATAAAAATTTGTCTGCATGTTGAAATTAGTACGATCTCCCATTTAACATCATAAAATCTTACATTTTTGAAAATTCAAAATTTCAAAAACTAGTGTATGATTTTTTTTTTTAATTCAATTCCTAGCTCCACATTAATAAATATTTACATGAAATTGGCGTACCAAATATTGTTCTTAATTTTTTTTTTTTCAAAATTTAATGTACATAAATACATACAAACTTAAATATTTTTAAAACCGCTCCTACGATTTGTAATATTTTTTTTTTCAGAAATTAAGATTACGATTAGTTGTGTTCAAAATAGTTTCAGGAGGATTTGACTCAATTTATTTCTAATTTTATTGATTTAAGACAATTTTCCACAGCGTGATAGAACATAAGAGCAAATTCGTGCGACCCAGTTATGCATTTTTTTTTTTTTTTTGAAAATCCACAAATGAGGCGCTAAATTCCCGGAGCCTAGAAATATAGGTTACCTTTTTTATTAGATAGACTCAATTTTAAGAACCTACTTTGCAAGGGACAACGAAGCTATAGTGTTTGTATTTTTTTAAGGTGAAACTGACGTAAGGAGGAATAAAAATATAATCCTAAAAAATGCAGTTTGTTCACTTGATAAATTAATTGAAACCCTTTAAGCAGAGACTAAACAAAATAAAGTACGAAGAAAAAGATCCCATATTAGGAATTCCAAGCATCAGACCACAAATTTAAGCAAGAGTCATTTTAAATATTCAGCATTTTTTGTTTTAATTTTACTTTTTTTGTCATAATTTTTGATTTGAGGCAATCAAAACTTTGACAGGATCATTCATCATAAGAATTTGTGAAAAGAATAAAAATAATTCCGCCAGCATACAATAATTTTATTTTTTTATTTTATATAAAAAGGCAATTCATAATATTAATATATCATCCGCACTGACGACATATTGGGTGGTCTTTTACAATCTTCCGACTTTGACTTGGTGCCGCTCGGTTTGAAAAAAAAAAAATAAGATTTTCTGTCTGAATGTCATATTTTTGATGGTTCCGTGAAGAGTTGAAGAAGGGAGTTTGTTTCTTTTTTTTTTAATGCATTCTTCAATTCAAACTTAAATCAATAAAAGTATAATGGACTAAAATGCCAGTGTATGATCGGAAATGGGTCGATAAAAAACTGTTACAATTCCTGCCTTTCACGCGATTCGTCGAAAACTTGGGTTTCACCGAAGGATTTACATTCAACAGTGGCAACAGTAGGAAATATCCATATTCCATTCCGGACTACTAGAGAGTCTACTATACTGTAAACGCACAAAAACTATATTCAATTGTGCCAGTGCCGTCGAAAGCATTATATTTTTCGATTCTAACAACACCGGAAAGAGATTTGCAAAAATCTCCTCTCGTGTCTAAAGGAAAGGGTTGAATATGGTTGCTTTGATTAACAAATCCTAAAGAGCAAGTAAAAAAAATAAAGATAAGGTAATCAAGACTCGTATATAAGAGCCGTCGAGTCGGTTGGTCACAGACTTGTTTTACACGTTTAGGTACTTAAATCATGTTAATTCAGATCGGCCCTTATTTACGATTTATATCGAATTTAGTTTATATAAATGATGACAACAAAACAAACAAAAATTTTATGTAGATTTTTAATGTAGTATAGGTAATGTTAGATAGAGTTGTCTAAACCATGACTCAACTTAACAGATAATATACCTACCTAACCTATAGAGCTATGTATACCTTTGTTTGAAGAAGATGAAATGCCTGAGGTGATTTATGTTATTTGTGGTTTAACATTTCGGTTGATTTACAATTTTATTTAATGTCTATAAATTACTGGCTACTTAAGAAGGATATATTGATTTGAATGAATAAATATTCTTCAATAAGAAAACATTTTGTGACATTTATTAAGCTTTTATTTATTAATGTTTTTTTTTAAGAGTTTTTTTTTATTTTTGGTGGTATTAAGTGAATAGGTGAGACATAAAATCGTAATGCAATTATACAAGTGAAACAATTATTTTAACAACAATCAGATATATATGTAATGGGTGATTTTTTAAGAGGTTTAGAACTTTTTAAAAAAAAAAAACACAAAAAATTCGAAAAAATGAATGAAATATTTATTTGAATCGATAGTTTGAACTTTGCAATTTAATGTTTAAAGATAATTTCATGCAAATGTTGACCGCGGCTGCGTCTCAGGTAGCCCATCCGCTGAGTCCAATTTTGGCATACTCTTTCACACATATCGGCCGGTATCTCACGAATGAATGCATGGATGTTGGCTTCCAGTGCGTCAATCGAAGCGGGCTTGTCCCTATAGACATTAGCCTTGACATACCCCCACAAAAAATAATCTAATGGTGTCAAATCGCACGATCTAGGCGGCCAATTGACCGGCCCAAAACGTGAAATTAACTGTTCACCAAACTCGCCTCGCAATTGCGCCATTGTTTCGCGTGCTGTGTGGCATGTGGCACCGTCTTGTTGAAACCACATATCATGCAAGTCAAGAACTTCCATTTCGGGCAAAAAAAAGTTTGTTATCATCGCTCGGTAGCGTTCACCATTGACAGTAACGCTGCGATTCGCATCATTTTTGAAGAAATATGGCCCAATAATGCCGCCGGCCCATAAACCGCACCAAACAGTGGCTTTTTCGGGATGCATTGGTAGCTGTTGCAATGCTTCTGGCTGATCTTCACTCCAAATGCGGCAATTTTGCTTATTTACGTACCCATTCAACCGAAAATGAGCCTCATCGCTTAACACAAGCAGCGCGCGATGAACATTTCGAACCGAGCACGAATTTTGATAGTAAAATTCAATAATTTGCAAGCGTTGTTCATTTGTAAGACGATCCATGGTTAAATTGCAAACCAAACTGAAGATGTTTGACAGTGACAAAAGGTACTAAACACACGTCAGCTGTCAAAACCAGTGTTGCCAAAACCAAACCAGCTTAAAAATCACCCATCATCATCATACATATATGTATGCATATGCACATTGCACATGTATTACTTCAGTACCAGTAGCGGATCTAGGATTTGGTTGTGGGGGGGAGGGGGGTCTGGGGTGCTGAAGTTTGAGACAAAGATTTTAAATTACTAAATATTTTTGTGCTTACATTCATTGCTCTTTGTCTTAATATTATTAATGCTTCAATATCACATCGATTTTTGATAAAATATTTGTAAAATTACAAAATAAATTAAATCACTTGGAATCTTAAGAATCCTCTTCTGCCCAGATCAATGTTTCAAGTCGCCGAGGTTTCAACTTGCAGAAAGTGTTAACGACTTCATCTTCTAAAACTTCAATCTCTCTATGAACGTTGCCAAATGCTAAACCATTGAGTCTTGGTTCAGACATATTAACGCGTGAAAAGGTTTTCAACACTCAGCTGTTGCAGACGTGACAGGTATTGTTGCCTATATTTGAAAAAAAAAAATTGCAATATTTGGAGAGAAAAAATTGTTGCCTTAAGATTGGATGATCTGCCGTTTCGGCTTTTTCTAACTCAGTTTTCTTCCAATACTTTTGCCACATAATTATTTCTTGTCTAAGCTCACTTTTGGTAAAACCATTAAGATCGATTTCATATGTTTGGGCAGCTTCAATGATTGTGTCTAACTCATGTTTTGTCGAATAAAGTTAAATCAAACTCTCTAAAGCCATGATTTTCAAGAAGTTAAAATTAAGTACTCAATTTGTATCGTTGAACGCAATACGCAAATTAAATATAAAATGTCAGCTATATGTATGTCTAAAAACTCTAGATTTTACATTCAAGTTGTCACCTGAATTTTCATGTGACTAAACGTCACTAAAAGTGTTTTTATGACAGCTGGTAAGTCAGAAGGTCGAAAAATTCCGAAATTTGAATATTTAGGACTTTAACTAGTCCTAGTGGGATTCTATAAGGAATCTAAGTTTCCAGCAACTTTCAGTTTTTGCTCGAGAAGGGCACGAAGCAAAGGGAGTGAACAAAATTTCCCGGTCAAAGTTGCGAAGATTTTTTTGCCATTGATTTTTACACTACGTAGTGTGCGTTCCACCCAAGAGCATTCATAAGGAAATTACAGAAAATCTATTACGATTTTGTTCCGAATTAGAGTTTAGCTATAGCTTATGCGCATTGCATTATATTTGAGCCTTAAGAAGGCAAAATTTCAGATATTTGTATAACTTTTAAATAATTCCATTTCATAATGCTGCTGGAGTATGTTTTATTCACAAGTCTGCATTTTCTCCAAATGAAGCGGATTGATAGGGGGACTTCTTTCCACTTGAACAAAATTAATAGTTCTGTTTGGTAACTTAAAATTTCTTACCCCTATAGAACCCCCCCCCCCCCCCCCCCCCGCGATCCACTACTGTTCAGTACCTATTACAAATCCTCCTCTATAACTGTAACTAAAAAACAATTAAAAAAATATCGCTTTCCAATTCAATTCAATTACCGTTCAACAGGTGGCGCTGTAGACGGTTAGGAAATGGGTTTTGGGATATTCTTTTTCACCTGGGGTTAAGACAAAAAAATATGTAGTGGATGACCTCAAAGGGATTTTTTCCTAGAAAATTAGCAATTACGGGGTGAAATGGAGTAGAAGCGAAAACTGGCATCTAATTTCAAAATTTGTTTTTGTGTTTGAAAGGTTAGGTATTTGAAAAAAACATTGCTATTTATAGAGTAAAATGGGATAAAAACAAAAAATTGTTTTTGATGACGCGAAAATTCTTTCTGCGTTGGGAAAGTAATAAAAGTTGGACTAAGAGGATCATGTTTTTTTACATATTTATCCATTCATAACGTGAAGTTGGGTAAAACCCAAAGTAGTAGTTTTGCAAAAATTAGCTTAAATATTTATTTATATTTTATTTTGTATTTTATATGCGAAGCTTAGGTTTGTCTACCCGTGCGAAGCCGGGCGGGCCAGCTAGTATATTATAAAAATAAACGATTCTACGCACGGAATGTGTACTCAATTGTGCCAGTGCCGTCGAAGGCATCATTTTTTGATATAAACAAGAGTAAAGTTCGGTTTTATTAAAAAAAAAAATTTGTTCGGCGTCATTGGTTTCCCGTGACAAACATGATAATGACAGTTTGTTAACGGAAATGACATTTTGAATTAAATTACATGAATTTGGCAAATATTTTCACTTTTTTTTATTTAAAATTGGTATAAAAAGTCTTGACTTCTTGCGGAAAAGGAACCGGAAGCTGTTTCAACACCCCTCGTCCAATACAATACATCTCGTCCCCCAGATTACCCCTAACGATACAAAAAGTACAATAAATCTGGGGGGGGGGGACCCCCAAACTGGTAACCCTGGAAGCACTACACCTGGATCCCCTGTCATGATGAATGAGAATGTCTTCATTCGCGATGTAGGTCAATTTGCTGAACAGGCTGCTCATCCAGGTCCAAGTGTCAACTTAGACGGAAGTTTTTCAAATATAAATGTAAACAAAGGATTGGAAAGCATAGGAAGAACACATTAAGTCGTTGAAAACAAAGCTGCAAAATTTTCAAAAGCGGTTGAATCGTCACAGATCGGCTAAAAGTAAGAAAGATCTGAGCAATCCAACTCCAAATTCTCGCGTTCAACACCTTTGTACTAAAATCCCTTTATCGCCAAGCCCAGAAGTAAGGAAACTTATTTTCCCACCAGAATAAAATTTTTCGAAACCTGAAGTAAACGTCGTAAAATTAAAAATGTCAAAAAAGATTCACATGCGCCTGTGTGGAAGGACAAAGACAAAATAAGAAAGGAGAAACACAAAAAGATAACAGATTGCTATACCGTTTGTCAATCGGATATGTGCGAAGACGTTGAGGTTCTTTTTTTTCAAGCTGCAATGGCAAAGAACATCAGCATTTGATATTAAACCGTGATGATGTATCGTATATAAATTCAATCAAATTTTAACTATTTTGCCGAAGCCACTCAAGGCGTGCAATTTCCCACAAAAAAATAAAATTGCCTTTGAAAAATTCAAAACATACATATACAATTCTTATAGATATGAACAAAAAAATATGATATATAATTTACCTACTTCAAAAGCTTCCTTATTTTTACAGCACAAGACTGAAATTTCTTAAGTTAATTTTTTAAAACTTATTTTATCTAAAATTTTATTTATGAAAAAAAAAATTCAAATTCATTTTGTTGTTACATAGAAAAGTTAAGGTTATGTCCATAGTATTTCGTCATTATCATTTACGTGATAGGATTTTGTCATTTCCGTGTTATAGTTCTGTCATTCCCGTGAAAAATAAAAATAGTTAAAAATAATAAAATTGGGTGGCCCACTGGCTTAAAATGATTGTTGATGTTTTTTGACTGCAGAATAACTAAAAAATTGTATAATATGTTTTTATTAGTAAATATTTATATCCATTTCGAGGTGCAAAATATTAATGTTTTGAAATATTGACCCATATATGTATGTAATGATTAATTACATTAAACGAGACAATATTAAAAGAGTCAAAATAAAGGGTCCGCCATCTTACGTTTTTATTTTCAACTAGTGCTTATTTCGTGAATGGTAACACTTATCTCATGTCTGATTTGACAGATAATTAGTTTTATCCTTCCGCTGAACGAATATGGTTGTGTATACGCTTCGCTAAGTGGGCCTGCGATCGACTTAGAGAAGATGCCGATTTTGACAAAGAAATCATCTTTTCAGATGAAGCTCATTTTGATCTTGGCGGGTAGTAAACAAGCAAAATTGTCGCATTTGGGGCACAGAAAATCCGCACGCATAACTTGAAAAGCTGATACACCCAAAACGAGTCACTGTTTGGCGCGGATTTTGGTCCAGAGGCATAATTGGGCCATTTTTCGAAAGTGAGCAAGGAGTCAGCGTTACAGTCAAATGCGATCGTTATCGGGCCATGTTGAACGAATTTTTGTTCACAAAAATTGAAGAGGAGGATATTGGCAACATTTGGTTTCAACAGGACAGCGCTACGTGCCACACAGCCGAAGCTACACTCGATGTTTTGCGCCATTTTCAAAAAAAAAAAATTATTTGGCGGACCCTTTACAGAAGAATTGATTTTTTGTTGAGAATTTGTTTTTTTTTTCAATTTTTTAAATGCAATATTATTAAAACTATTGAGAATCATCAGATTATAAAATTATAGCACAATCGGTCTAACCAACAAAAAGATATAAATGTACGAACATTAGACCGCATTTTTTCGACAAAAAAAAGTGGAATTACTATTTCCGTTATGTGAATTTTTTGCCAAAAACCTGAATCGAAGTTTAATTATAATTATTTTTTCATCACTGGAACGAAGTTGAATCAAAATCTTTAAAGCCGTTTTCAAGAGATTTTGAATAAAAAAAATTCGAAATGCTCTATATCAAATTTGAACCAAATCCGGCTTACCCGTTTAGGCCCTAGCTCAAATTACAGTGGACACAAAGACGCACGGACACACAGACCGATGGACGGCATTACGAAACACCCTTTTATATTTTAATAAAAATACATAATAGGTAATAATTTCTATATTTTTTTATCTGAAATGTTTAACTGCAAAACAAAAATACCATAGCTATAAGCTGATATTGAAATTTATAGTTTAGCTAGTTACTTCTTTTAAATCTTTATATTTACATATATGTATATATATGTTTATAAGCAATCAGCATAATTTGCAGATAACTTAGTTTTCTATAAATTTCCATAAATTCAATCACAAAAACATGAAATGGTCTTCTCTTTATAAAAAGTTAAAAATAAATTTCATATAAATAAGTCAGAAAAATTATATTCCATCGATTAACAAATCTTCGAGTAGGTTCATACATACAAAATACCTACAAATATAAAATTTTATACCAAGTTAACAAAAGGTAAAAATTGATTTTTATTTGCCAGTAATTCTGTCATATCGAGCACACATTCCGAGAATAATTCCCTCAATCTCACTTTAATGTCATCACATCTGGGGCTGATGAGTGTATACTCTGGTATAGTGTACCTATATGTTTTCCTTATTCTCAGGGCCAGACTTATATCAGAGTTCCAACTTAAGCAAGTAGGTCTTGGGGCCCCTTCTGATGCATACCTTGTTTTTCTTTTTCTGATTTTTCCATTTCTGCAATTAACAGGATAGTCGTCAGCATAAGCGTGCTTTTTAATTTCAACAAAACAATACAAATAAAATAAAATTGTCACAACCTACAGGGAAGATAAACGATATTTGACTACCATTCTCACATAAGCCTGACTCTATTTAGAGCTTTGACAGGTTCGGCGGTACTTTACATGCATCGCGATTGCGGTATAGCACATACTGTGACTACCTTGTTGACTTTTGAGGACCAAATTATTTCACAAGTCAATTCTTGACGAAAATTAATAAAATTTGATTCACTTTATAATTTGGAAACGCTAAATCCAGTGCCAAGACCTGTGTTTAATTTTTCAACAAAAATATTGCCTACTTCTAAGTCAGTGAAATATTGATTCCAATGCATATTTGTACCAAATTTAGGAAAAGATGTCCAAAATGTTGCAGAATTTCCTTAAGAACTACTTTTGGTACTATTTCTTGAGATATTGCTTTTATTAAAAAAAATTTTAAGATCATTATTTTCAAATCTTTCCACAGTTGACATTTTCCACAGTCGAAAGTTGCCAACCAACTTCTTAAAATTCTGAACATTCGTCTCGGTTTGAACTCTCTGCAGCTTGAGCGCAAAAAGATCAAGGGAATAAAAGATACCAGCTTGCACTTTTTAGGTCAAAACAATGGAAACACTGATTTTTGGAAAATTTGCTACCCTCGTGTGATAAGATATGTTCAGGGCCCTAATCGTGATCATGTAAAATGGCGATTGAGCGATTGTCTCTATCAAAACATTAAAAACCTATCTGGATCTATCTGGAAGGATTTGCCATTCCTTGAAGATGAATCAATCTATTTCTACACTCACCGATCCAAAACTGATGACGGATGAATTTAAGCCTCTCCTCTGGTCTTATCCAAATCACTGTATCTTGTTCCAGGCGAATTTTTTTGGCAACAAAAGAAGTATCTATTGTCTTGGCTTAAAGAAAACGTGATATCTTACACAGATATCCGCATCTTCTCAGATAGCAAAGCCGCCATAAAATCCCTGGACTCTGATGTCTCTATACCAACTCTATAACAGCCCTTAACTGTCAATAATCTTTCATTGATATGGTACAGCGGTTGAATATTCACCTCTGCTGGCTGCCGGGCCTTAAAGCCATTTCAGGAAATTGCAGGGCTATTTTGCCAAAAAGGTAAACATTTACTTCCTTTTCTGCTTTATCTTTTAAAAGTAAAAAAAAAAAGAAATCGGTTCTTATTAAAATGTCAAAATGGAGGAAACGCCAATTTGGAGAATGACGCTTTAGCATTGAGGAGAAATTAGCTTTAAATCCCATTTTATTGTATTATGCGACTTCGCAACCACCTTAAACGGGCGCCTTTACTTTTGTTCTGTCCACTCCGACACTGACACTCCCTGTATCCAACGTAAACATTATATCTTTAGGTACTGCTATAGACGCATCCCAAAGAAGCTATTAAATATTATAAAGGAGGCGATTTAAAATCATTAAGAAGACTGTAAGACCACATTGAAAAGATAAAACGATGAAACAGGGTCCAACTCCAGCCGCACTAGTCACCACCATACCAACCAAAAGCCGATAAACCCTCCGTCCGTCCGTCGGTGCACCCGTTTGCCATTGCGTCGTCGCGTTGGTTGTTGTGCAGCCGCAAAAGCTCTCGTATATGTGACAGACACCTCGAATTTTTTTTGCATTTTTTTCTTTGTTATTATCGCAACAAGAACAAAAAAGCGCTAAAATAAAATCATACCAAATGAATATTGGCTAAAATGCCAATAATTCATCTGTGATGCCTGCACATGGACGTAGGCTTCACAAGATATACCGAAGTGAGTAGAGACACTCCACTTTATGCTGACGGACGCGACCAAGCCTCCGGATACTCAGGCTTTGGAGACAACGAAATCTGTTCCTTCTGCTTGTCTTTTTTTTTTTTAAATGTCCATTCGCATATTTTTTTAAACAGTGACACGATTTTACATTTGCTCTGTGTTTTAGTTTTTGCCAGCGAGTATATCATCCGACAGGATATACCTCGTTCCAAAAGGAACTTGTTTGGCTTCAAAAATACAAAAAAAAAGTAGTATTCCAGCCTTGCGAACGAAAACATAAGCGTTGAGAAGCTGAATATATATACCATGGGCATCGCCAACAGAAACAGAACGAAACTGATTCAAAATTATTAACGAGCAAAGGTGAAAAAATAAAATTGCCTCATTATGAATATTTTTCGTTGGAGTCGTTAATTTTTGATCTTTCATTTCTGATTATTACCCTGGAGGCTGTGGTGCCTATATAGACCTGGGTCGGGTGTTTCTGTTTTATATAGCTCGATGTCTTGGTAGAAACTGGGTGTTTCTTATACCAACTTCAACTTATATACTTCGGGGATATTCCTTAAAACAATAAACAAAAAAAAAAAAAAATTAATTGACACTAACATGTTTACTAAATTTATATGTCCTCTCTCTTTGAATATGGGGACATTGTTTGTTAACTTTTTGTTTTCCATTTTGTATTATGGTTTTTAAGAGGAAACAAAACCGCATAATATATACAAATATACATATGTACATCGAAGCTATAGTTTATGGGATATTTGTGTTCATAACATGAATGAAGGTATGGGACAGGATATTACTTGGTGCGCGTATAACCGGGAGACGATGGTTATCGAGTGGAGGATGTCAGTTTATTAACGTCTTTCATTATTTATTCATAATTTGTTGGTCGTTCTCGCGCATGTGGACGAAAGGAATTTTGTTTCGCTGATGCGCTCGCTGTTGAAAGATTCATTCACAAAATGTTCAGTTTTAGGTAGAATGAGACTTTTTTTTTTGTCGACAGTTAATATAGGAATTTCATTCTTGTTGTGAATGGAAATGAAACTTTTTTACTATAACCTTTTTTCCAAAGATCGTTATCAGATATGATATAGATATGGGAATAGAGTAAAGCTCAGTTGGCTAGACTATTTGGCTATACAGAACTCAGACCTCACGGAGACTGGATATTGTTAGCTCGATGATGTGATTTTGCCGCTTAAGGTAACAAGTTGATAAATTAGGTATAGGTATACAAAAAAGATTTTTTTACAAACAAAAAATGCTAAGGGCCAGTTTCACAGTCAGAAAAGTGACACTTAAGTGGGGAATTTGAAAGATTAATTGCCAGTATCACCGTTCACTGTTACCTGAATAAGTGGCACTTAAGTCTCCGATGTTGGTGACTTAAGTTCCACTTACGCTAGCTATGAAATTTAGCTTAAATTCCTAATATGGGAAACTTAAGTGCCACTTATTCCGGTAAGTGTCGACTGTAAAACTGGCCTTAAGTATGTTTTATATTTTTCTTCATTTAAAAACTTAACTTAAACATTTTGAGAGGTTCATAATTCGTAGAATATCCCAAATGTCACGTCAAATCGATATATCACCTGATATCACACCTATACCAAGGCAATTATAGCCAAATACTTAGCCTATCAGATATTAATTCAATCTAAAGATTAAAAGATGCTACATCTGCGGAGAATAAATTAAGTGAAATACAGGGTGTTTTTTTTTTAGACGTGTGGTTTTCAATCTGGCAATACTTTTTCGAAAATAGTCTTTTTGACAGCTGTCACTTGATTTATGCTCAGTTTGGTTTGCCATTTCAAGAATTGAAGCCGAGCGATCATCAAGCGCGTCGCACGTTCGGTGGCCCGTTCACCAAACCCGTTCAAACGAGATGACCACCGATCCCGATTTTCACAAGAAAATTTTGGTCAGCGATGAAGCTCAGTTTTGGTTGAATGGGTACGTTAATAAGCAAAATTGTCGTATTTGGAGTGATCATAATCCACAGTCCATTGTTGAGACCCCACGGCGTTACATTCTCAAAAAGTCACTGTTTGTTGTGCTCTTTGGGCAGAGGGAATCATTGGTACATATTTCTTCAAAAATGAAGCCGGCCATAATGTTACAGTCAATGGGGAACGCTATAGAGCCATGATTAATGACTTTTTCGTTCCTGAATTGGAGGATGTTGATGTGGACGACCTTTGGTTCCAACAAGACGGCGCTACATGCCATACAGCCAACGAAACAATCAATTTATTGAAGGAAACTTTTGGTGAGCGCATTATCTCGCGTCGTGGACCTGTGGCGTGGCCTCCAAGATCGTGCGATTTAACACCGCTTGACTATTTTTTGTGGGGCTATGTGAAGTCGCTTGTCTACGCAGATAAGCCCGAGACGATTGACGCCTTGGAAGAGAATATTTGGCGCGTTATTGCTGACATACGGCCCCAATTGCTGCAAAAAGTGGTCGAAAATTGGGCCTCTCGGCTGGAATTTATTCGAGCCAGCCACTTGCCCGAAATTATCTTTAAAAAGTAATTGCAAACCCTTATCTTTATAATAAAGCTAAATTCTTGGCCATATAATTAAATTATTTGAGTTTTATTTCTTCTTGAAAACCACACATCTAAAAAAAAAAAAAACTCTCTACATCTATCTGTACATATAATAGGTATACGTAGATATAAAATAAAAATAGTTTATATTAAATTTTTGAGTTTTGTTTCATTTAATCGTTCTAAAATTATTCTTGAACCGATATCGACTTTACTTTCTGAGCAAAAATTAATAGAAGTCAGGCCATACAAAACACTTTGATTTCTTTAAAATTACTGAAATAGCAATAAAAAAGTACTGAAATTCTGGATTAAACCCCGAATGTCTTCAGGATTTTTTTTGGTATTTGGGATTCTGGCATTGGGGATATTGGCATTCGGCATTATTTCCATTCGAGATTTGGTACATTCGGGATTTTATCCATTTGGAATTTTGAGATTCAGAATTTTGTGAATTCAGGATTCTTTTTTCTGGCATTCAGGGTTATGTCCCTCCCCATTCAAAAACACTCTTCAACACACGTAATAAACCGATATTTTCATAATTTTTAGTTTTTTTATTCAATCGCCATTTTCTTCTAAACGATTATTCGCAGAAAGGAAATTCTGAAGACTTATTTTATAGAAAATTGCACGTTTTCCGTTTAATAGTTTAACTATGTTTAACCGATATTTTCAAGACGCCACCTTGAATAACTTTTTATGCAAGTTTTGGCAATTGACTTTTTAGCCAGTAGATATTTATTAGGGCCATACTTTTAGATATTATAGAATAGATCTTACATTAAGGTCCAGTTTTTCAGTGCGAGACTAAAGTTAAACCCGAGTTAACTCATCAAATTTGGTGAATTAACTCAGGATTACCTGAACAGATGCTTTTGATGTTATCCATCGAGTTTATTAAGTCGTTCCTCATGTATTCTTCACCGAAAAAATGTTTCCCCAGTTAACTATATGTGTTAATTTACTTCTAGAATAAGCTAAGTTTGGTTTAACTTTGCACTGAAAAACTGGGCCTAAGCATATCTATCATCAAGTCGTTGATTTTCAGTACCTCGTTTTACTAGACTAATAGCTTCCAATTACTCTCTTATGGATATCGTCCATGCGTGTCCCTTGGAAAAGTAGTGTCAATTTTTTTGCACAGCCTTTGCTGTGAAATTTTCATTTGAAGTTCCTTTTTTTTTTGTTTTTATCAAGGCTTGATTTTATTTTTCAACCCTTGTAACTTTTGTTTGGACGCATCATGTTTATCAAAAACAGCTGCTGACCACAAGTCTCAATCAACAAAATAAACAATTGGATACATAATTCACACCGAATGACAATGGAACAATCTTTATTGGATTAAACACATAAAATAAATGAATAGCTCCTGGGTCTGTCCTGTGCCATAGCTATATCTAGCACCCTGATTGCCAAGTAGTATCTATATCTGAACAGTGTACACCCGCACCCGCACCCGCACACGCGTGCCAAACAATCCTTCGATCACCTTTAGTATCTAATTCTTTTATTATTTATTTTTTTTTTATTTCCATTCAATATACTATAAAACCCGAACGAAGACCATTACAAATTGTTGTGGGCGTTAAAAATCCGATTCAATTGGAAAATTAAAAGATTTTCCTATTGTGTGCGTCCTCGAGGCGGGGGTGCCCCTTGTGTGTATGTATATAGTATATATTGACCGCTGGTCAGATACTTTTTATTGTCCTTCTGTCTGGATTTAGGTATATGGAGGTAAAACAAAATCCATTGTGGAACAAGGGTGTTGACAACCCTTACTTGGCACTGTCGGGCCGGGCCAGGCCGGCCGGTGCTCTGAGTGACACATGGATTTTCATTGGAATTTTCTACACTTCAATCTCTTCTTCGTCTTCTCCATCATCATCGTCATGATGCGACCATTGAGGCCCTAGAGTTGTAAAGAACAATTGAAAGCTTGATTAAAAGAATATCTTTTCGATTTTTAATTAAATTTATTGAATTTTCCTATACACTCATATAGCGATTTAATGGGTAATTATAAAAAAAAGATTAAGTGTATCTAATGGTTTGCAATATTGTAGTCGGCGTGGCGCGGTGGCTATATACTATATGATATTTTCGGGTTCTTTCGACGTTTGGGGGTAATTTATTTTTTATGTTAATTTTCTGTTACTTTGTTCGATCTGATGATAGTTACTGTGCCAGTTGATGCCCTAATACCTACCATACATAAGGTGGGTACTTTCAACCATTTTATGCATTAACAATCGCCAACGTGTTCGGTGGTGGCATGTTATGACTTTCATTGACCTGGTAATAAGATTCAAGTCACGTTCGAGCGATATATATTTTTCTACCCAAGCATTTGAAATTTTGCTCCAAATACCAAAAAAAAAAAAAAAAAAAAAAAACATCAAGTCTGTGACGAACCCCGACAGCTTAGGGGGCACAGGAAATTTGAAATTACAATTTTGTTGAATATTATGGTAGCTATAAAAATAAATTGTTTTCTGTGTTGATAAACATACATACGTTTATATTTTTTATTGTGAAATAATTTGCATTTGAAACCCATGAAGGTATAAATGTCAATCTATATTGTCTATGAAGACGATTAACCAAATGTGTCATTTGAACTCATGATAGCGGGCCACATTTCTATACAATGTTCTACATTGCTGACGGCGAATTCAGCTGGGGATATTTGCATATTTTATTGTTATATTATTTTTAATTCTTCTTCGATTATATAGAGTTTATCGAATTTTAGGCTGATGGAGTCACTTGAACTTTATTTACAAGGCGAAATCCATCAAAATTTGTTTAGCCAGTTTTTAGGAAAGATACAAAAAAAAAACAGTAAAATTTTATGCGCAGAAGAAAGAGTGAATTTTTTGTTGCAATTGTCTTTTCAAAATTTTACTCTTAACCCTCTGCTGCATGAATTACTGTTTAAAGAGAAAAAAATAGAATACCTTTAAAATAAAGGGTCCGCCATCTAACGTTTTTTTTTTTTTCAACCAGTGCTTATTTCGTGTATGGTAACACTTAGCTCATGTCTGATTTGACAGATAATTAGTTTTATCCTTCCGCTGAACGAATATGGTTGTGTATACGTTTCCTTAAGTGGGCCTTCGATCGACTTAGAAAAGATGCCGATTTTGCCAAAAAATCATCAATTTTCAGATGAAGCTCATTTTGATCTTGGCGGGTAGTAAACAAGCAAAATTGTCGCATTTGGGGCAAAGAAAACCCGCACACATACATTGAAAAGCCGGTACACCCAAAACGAGTCACTGTTTGGTGCGGATTTTGGTCCAGAGGCATATTTGGGCCATTTTTCGAAAAGGAGCAAGGAGTGGCCGTTACAGTCAATGGCGATCGTTATCAGGCCATGTTAAACGAATTTTTGTTCACAAAAATTAAAGAGGAGGATATTGGCAACATTTGGTTTCAACAGGACGACGCTACGTGCCACACAGCCGAAGCTACACTCGATCTTTTGCGCCATTTAAAAAAAAAAAAAAGTTATTTGGCGGACCCTTTAGCTTCTTTAGGCTATTTCAAGACATCTATTATTTAAAAATTAAAAAAAAATAGGAATACAGGCCAAATTTGGCTTCGAATGCTATTAGAGTTGACTTTAAGTTTAAGTTTATAAAATATATAAAAAAGTAATAAAATATAATGAAAGAAAAAAGTTATACACAGAACAGAACAATTCATTTAATAAATAAATAAATGAAACAAAACATAACAATTCACTGTAGGTATCATAAAAAAAATATGCATGACTTGATTGCAAGACCTTGCTCTTGTGGTAAGCAACTGTGTGTTGCCTCACATTGAAGATGAAGAATATTAAAAGAGTCAAAAGTACTAAAAAGTTGATTTTTTGTATGATTTTTTTTTTTTAATTTATAAGAAAATGTTTTTTTTTAATTTTTAAATGGATTATTGTTTAAATTATTTAGAAAAATCGTATTGAAAAATTATAACAAAATCGATCTTACCATTAAAAACATATAAATAAGGCAATTTTATCAAAAAACTTGGAATACCTAATTCCGTTATGTGAATTTTTTGAGAAAAATCTGAAACGTAGTTTTCTTACAATTGACTTGGTTATTACAGGTACGAAGTTTAATCAAAATCTTTAGAACCGTTTTTGAGAAAATTTGAAGAAACCAAAATATTTGTTTGGCAGCTACCCGTTCTGGATGAGCTTACACAAAAATTCGAATTTAACCTCTAGGGAATCACATAATAATGCTCTGTACCAAATTTCACGCAAATCGGTCCACCCGTTTAGGCTCTAGCTCAAATTACATCGAACGCACAGACGGACTGACGTACAGACGCACAGACGCAACTTGCAACCCCTATTTTTTAATCTGTGCAGACAAAACATTTTGTATGACAGCTATTGATATTTTAAGTCCTAAAAAATTGAAAAAAAACCATCGTTGGAGCCATCCGTTAAGGCTGTAGTCGAACAGATCTAGACAGACAGACTGGCGTTTTTGCAAGACCCACATTTTCGTCTTTTCGTTCATCGTCACATGTTAGTTTTGATTAAACACTCGAATTTGTTTTTTATACGACATGAGATTCATGTTAGCGTCGTGTTCAGTCCTAATAAAAACGACGTAATATACATAAACATATATGTAGGTATCTAGTCAGTTTACTTCGACGCTGTAGGTAAAGGGTTTTCCAATAAGAGGTGTTATTTTGATATTCAAAGACAAATGGCATTTTTTGAGATAAATGATCGGATGTTTATTTCATTATAAAGAGGAAGGTATGCCGTTAATAATGGAAGACAACATCAGCCAAATGGCCGCCACGACCACGCTTACAGGACCATATCCTTTTCATGAAATTTTCCATAACCAAATCGCAAAGTGGCTGCCCTATGTCCTCGATAGCCTCACGAATTCCATCTTTGAGGTCTTGAATCGACGCTGGGCTGTTGGCGTAGACCTTATCTTTCACGTGGCCCCAAAGGAAGAAGTCGCAAGGTGTTAAATCACAAGATCTCGGTGGCCAATTGTGATCACCTCTTCGAGAGATAACACGATCCGGAAACTTTTCCCGTAAAAGATCGATGGTTTCATTGCTTGTGTGGCACGTAGTGCCGTCTTGTTGAAAGTAAACGTTGTCCAGATCAATACCATCCAATTCCGGCCATAAAAAATCATTAATCATCTCTCGATAGCGGAATCCATTGACCGTAACTGTTGCTCCAGCCTCATTTTCGAAAAAGTAAGGTCCAATGACCCCGCCGGACCATAAACCGCACCAAACAGTCACGCGTTGAGGATGGAGAGGCTTTTCAACAATAACTCTTGGGTTTTCCGAGCCCCAGATGCGACAGTTTTTCTTGTTGACGTAGCCTCCGAGGTGGAAATGGGCCTCATCAGTCAAGATGATCTTTCGATGAAATTCCGGATCATTTTCATGCATTTCATGGACCCAATCAGCAAAGACACGACGTTGTTGATGATCAGCCGGCTTGAGTTCTTGTGTTAACTGAACTTTATAAGCCTTAAGACCCAAGTCTTTATGCAAAATACGGTGTAATGACGTTTGTGGAATGCCTAATTCCAAAGAACGACGAGGAATGGACAAACCTGGGTTTTCTTCAACACTTTGGGCTACAACAGCAATATTCTCAGTTGTTCTTGAGCTACGTGCACGGGTTTTTATTCTTCACATCAGTAACTTGTCCCAACAGCTCGAATTTGTCCACCAATTTCTGTATTGCGGTCCGACAAGGTGCTTCACGACGACCCAAAAATGTTTTAGTTTTACGAACCGTCTCTGCCAAATTTTCACCATTTTTATAGTGAATTTTAATAATTTCAATGCGTTGTTGAAGCGTGTATCGTTCCAATTTTATTAATGGCGAAGTTTCTACTTGTCAAATGTCAAAAAATGACAGCTTCAAAAGTGACAGCTACCGAAATAGCGGGCTATTCAAAATAACACCTCTTATTGGAAAACCCTTTTATATAGGAGATCAGGTTAAAGAAGTTTTATTACTGAAGAATTCGTAGAAATTCGTAAGAATTTAAGGTTCAAAAGGGATGATTAAATTTAATATATTTTTCTCCTCATAAAATTTCTATTATCAATACCATATCTGACATTTAACTTCAATTTATTGATATTTTCTCATTTATATCTGAATAATTTATTCAAATTTTGCTTTGCTACATAAATTATCTATACAACAAGCATCATATGCACAAGGCAAACGAGTGTCTTTCTGGATTCCTCAATTTTTCGAAAATTTCCTCCTTAAGTTTTTGAGAGAATTCTACATTTTTTTTTTTTTTTTATTGAAATTCCAGCTTATTTGGTAGAAGTCATTTGATGATGTGCAATAAATTTCATAAATACCCTCATTACAGTTTCATATATAAATGTAGTATATGTGATGATGCCAGACCGAGTGCCATCTTCCACCCCATATATAGAGCTATAGCATATGATGCCTGTACAGCCGTGGATCTGAAAATAACCGAAAACCAATTTAAATAGCATCAATGACACAATCGATTGCTCTGGCGCGTTGTTTTTGAAGGTATCTATGTAGCTATGTTATAGGTTGCACCATCTCTTGAAAAATGTTTAATGACCATTTAAATTTGGAAAATTTTTCAATGCCATTCAAAATGCAGTCACAGTCAAGTCACACCGATATTATGTAAGGTCCTTGATGCAATGCAATGCATAAGGCCGACCGCCCCCTTCTCCAAAGCACACGAGTCCTCTAATGTGATGTGTTCATTTCTGAACCCAAATCTATATGTATATGACGGTTGGGGGAAAATTCGACTGTCAGGGGCTAAAAACACTCATAAATAATGTGGTTCTTGGGTGATTAGATGTCAGGGAATGCCATTTAACACCATCAGTGAAGTGCATATGATGTATAATTTCCATGTGCGCAGATTGTTGCCCTTGTTTTGAGATCGAATAGGATCAGCTTTACGTATTAATAGGGAAAATAATTAAAAATCGAAGTGATATTTTCAAAAATTTAAATTTAAATGGGGGTATAGGGAGATAAATTCTCGACGGACATTTGGGGAAGGTATATGGATAGGGGATATGATAAGGATGTGATATTAAAGTGAAAATATTAAAAAAACATCATCGGAAAAGTTGAGTTACGTAAAATTACGAAATTATGAAAATACGAAAATGAAACAGCATGCGCTCGTCAAAAGTTTTTCAAGGTTAAATGTCGAACATTTGTGTTTTTCGCGTATAACTTTTTGACGGAAAATTTTATCGAATAAAAAAGTCATACAAAACTTGTAGATCATTCATTTTCCACAATTACGTTAAATCTAATTTTTGTTCGTACATATGACCGTTTAAAAGATATCGCTGTTTCAAAAAACGTAAAAAGTCGAAAATGTCGGTTTTACTCATATAACTAGGTACATAACTCCTAAACGGGGCATATATTTATTTTTGAAAGAACTGAATGCAATGCTTGTATATTATGTGGCGCCCTACAATTAATCATCATTAAAGAGAAATTATTTTTTGTTAAGTGAAGAATCCTGGTTGTTGCCCTTTACTTTTACTCGTAAATGATCAATTTGGCCAAAAATAATGTATTCTCACTTTAAAAGTTTAAATAATTGCTATACAAATTATTGAACTATTTTTTTTTTCATATACGAGCGATCAATTACGAGATATTGTCACTTCAAAAATGGTCAAATTTTTTTTTTTTTTAAATATTAAAAAATGGGGGTTCTATACCCTAAAACCGGTTTTTGGCCTAAGCCCTCTTTTTCGACAATAGAAATTGTTTGTTCCAGATTGTTGTTGATCTGAACATTATTCCAAGTTTTTGGACCTCTATGTTTGGAAAAAATCTAGCCATCCCCTTTTTTCGAAAATCTCAGTTTTTAATTTGTTTAGGTTTTATAGAAAGTTTTTCTAGCATTGCTCCAAAAATTTAAGTTGTAAAAAGTCTATTTTTAAAGAAAAGGCTTTCTAAGCTTTTTTTTTATAAAACGCAAAAACCGTGTAGGTACTCCAATATTTAATTTTCTTCAAAAACCTATGATTCATATTTTTTGATGATAAATACATGTGTTGACATCTATATCATCACCCTAAAGTTGAATTTAAAAATAATACTCATCTACAAGTTTTTGGATATTTTTAAAACTTCTTTAGCCCTTTTTATCAAAAATCTGAAACTTGTTCCGAATTCAGAACCGCTCAAATTCTATATTTCTCAACACATGAATCACAGTAGGTTCCAAAAAAAAAAATAAATATTGGAGAACGGTTTATCTTTAAAAATAGACTTGTTACAACTTTAAGTTTTTGGAACAATGGTAGGTAGGAACACTTTTTAAAACCAAAAAAAAGTTAAAAAGTAAAATTTTCGTCCAAAGGGGGGCTAGATTTTTTTTTCGAATTTCTGTCATAACGTTTTAAATTTTTAACGAATTCCTAAAACTGAAAACAGTGTTCAGAACATTTAGAACAATCTAGAACAACTTTCAAAACATCGATTTTTGAAATAAGTGAGACTAGGTCAAGCACCGTATTTTGAGTCCAAAACCCCCTTTGACTTACAACTCCCGTCTCAACCATTCTTGTGTGCGTATTGTTTGTTTGCAGTATTGGATGGGACCTACAATTCGCTGCCGATTCCAAACGGATAAGGTTTGAGATACTTTTTCATGACCAGACATTTTCTTGGAGGTTTTGTCAGTTCCTCGCTTTAGGTGGACTAGGCTGCGAATTGAACAAAGAATTCTGCCATGACATCCGCCCAAACCCACAGTACACAAATCTATGTACCTTGCTACCAACCAACCAGTATACGCCACGAGGCTTAGAATTTCTGGAAATGAATTTTTTTAAACTTGAAATTAAAATAAAATAGTATTCCATGAAAGCTACAAAATGAATTCTTGCCCAGCTAATTTAAAAAGCTACAATTTTTGGGAAAAAAAATTTCTAAAATTAAATTTTTTTGACCGTGGCATAGTGCAAGTTAACTTTTTATTTTAACGAAAACTTTTATAACAAAAAAATTTGCGAGCAACAAAATCGGGATGTGTGCGTTAATTTTTGTTTAGGGTCACTTCAAATTCGTGCAGTAAAAATTTTTGGATTTTCTCATTTTAAAGCTTGTAACCTAAAAATACTGAAATTAATCATTGAAATAGTTAACTACTTAATATTATAATAATTTTATATTTCGATATTTGAATTTAATTAGTAAAAATTTAAGAATCTACTTTTTAAACTTTAAATGCAAATAAAAAATGATCCATAAAAGCTACAAAATTAATTTTTACAATTAACAGTTTTGGACACCAAGAGAATCAATATTTTCATCCGCTAACCTCAGAATTATTTTAGTGAAAACTTTAATAACTAAGAAACTATGCGAGCTACAAATTTTTGGTTTGCGCAACAAATTAGGCTTTAATTATCGGGTTTTTCAATAAGAGCGCTACAAAAGTTTTTTTTTAAATATTGGATATCAATAAAATTCATTACTCCTGTGAAAGTACGTTTCATGCCTTTATGTATTGAATTCGATTTCTTTTGCATGGCCACCACGGGCACGCTTGCAGAAGTCCATACGCTGAACCAAATTTTCGACGGTTTTCAAGCATAAATCGGCCGATACTGCTGCAATTTCACTTTCGATATTCGTACGAAGTTCATCAATCGTCGCTGGCTTGTTGGCATAGACCATAGATTTGACGTAGCCCCACAGAAAATAGTCTAACGGCGTCAAATCGCACGACCGAGGCGGCCAAGCGACTGGACCATTTCGTGAGATAACACGTTCTCCAAACTTGGTTTCCAATAAATTGATTGTGACATTCGCTGTGTGGCTTGTGGTGCCGGCCGTTCTGTTGGAACCACATGTCCTCCAAGTCCATATCATCCAATTGGGGCCAAAAATATTCACAGTAACGTGCCGGTCTTGATCATCACTGAAGAAGTACGGCCCAATGACGCCGCCAGCCCATAAACCGCACCAAACCGTAATTTTTTCGGGATGTAATGATGACTCATAGAGTACGTGTGGATTCCTACCTGACCAACACCGCATATTTTGTTTATTGACGAAGTCATTCAGCCATCTCATCGCTGAAGATGATTTTTCGGTGAAAATCCGAATCATTTTCAAGTTGTTGCTCAGCCCAATTCACGAACATACGACGCCATTTAATCTTGTAAGGATGCAGGCCAAGATCTTTTCGCAAAATTCGCCACAACGACGTCACAGAGATGCCCAACGCTTGAGAACGACGTGTGAGAGACACATTTGGGCTTTCTGCAACTGAAGCCTCAGCGGCAGCAATATTCTCGACTCTACGGGCACTTCTTTGTCTCACTGGCACGGGAACATTTTGTGCCTGTGGATTCAAATTTTTCCACTAGACGCTCAATTGTTGATCTGCTAGGACGATTATGACGACCATAAATTGGAAGTAGCGCTCTTAACGTTGAGGACACTGACTCCGAATTTCGGTAGTAAATTTTAATAATTTCGATTCGTTGTTAGCTCGTATATCTTTTCACCATGAAATGGCAAATCTTACTGAAGAGAAATGTCAAAAGAACGGCAAGAAATATGGCGTCGTTTGCTGTCCCTGTTGCTCCCCTTTGTAGCGCCCCTGTTGAAAAACCCTTCCACCGAAAAGTGCTCGCCATTGTGAAGCGTATAAGATTAGATTATTAGACTTCTAAGATATAATGTTAAACATTTTAAAATTTGTACCTTGAGTTCTTTTAACCAATTTATTTTATTTTGCTCAATACTTTTGTCAAGTTAAGAAATATATAATGCGTTAGTGCCCATGTAGGTATACCTATAGTTTGTCAACACTTAAACACCATACCAAACCAACAAATAGCCCAACAAATTGTTCCAAGACAAGAATCTCAATGTTTTATAACAAAAGCATTCATTTGGTTTAAGCATATTTAAGCACAACAAAAAAAAAATCTCAATATTATAACTCAAACTTTATCTTAGAGCATAAATCTATTAACTCAGAGTCTCTTATTTCCATAAAGTTTGTCCGTGCTACAGACTCTAATATCCCCGATGAATTTCACTTTAAATTCGACAACAACGACAACACCAAAAACAAAAAATAAGATACATTAATTCCCCATCCGCTGTGTTTACACTAATTCCGTCGAAAAGCATAATAGACTATTTATCTTTTTCTCCATAATAGCCATAATATGCATTTTCAAAAAAACAAAAAAAAAACTTAACATCTTCTTAACACAAACTTGGTATATCTGTAATAAATAAAAGTTTGAATACCTTCGTTTTCATCTTGGAAGTTCATAAATTTCTCTAAAAAATATCAAATTATATGAATTGTTGTTGTTGTTGCTTTCGATTTTTCCTCTTCGTATCGACCCTAATGCACGTCGCTTCGGTCGTTGGGAAAATGTGTTTATTTTTACTTTGCTGCCATTATGCACGCTCAATTCACGCAGCAACAATGTAGTTTTCCAATAATTTTTAATTTTATAAAAATAGACTCAATATAGGTACCTATACTCAAACCCACCCTGATGCCCGACCCGAACTGGTGTATAGGTATGCTGGAAAATTAATTTATGAAAATTAGATCCTCACACTTAAAATCAGAAGCGGAATCGGAAATGGCCATAGCCACAGCCATCACACTGTTCCCAAAGAAAAAAAGAAAAAAAAAAAAACACCACGACTTTATACGACCACCTTCTCCATCATTTCGTTAATTAATTGACCTGCCATAATCCCTTGGATACTTTTTTCGGGTCGTTATTATGTGTTTTTGGATTTTCTTTTTGGTTCTGTCCAATTAATTTTGTGGAATTTTAAAAGAAACGATTCACTTTATATACAGAATGAGTGAGTGTGTGGTGAAAAATCGTTTTGTCACCTGCTCGAGGCGTTAAGAGCTGCGCGGTGCGGCACGGCGGCGGGCGTGAGGTTGCGATGCCACTGTCTTAAGACTGCTCTCAGAATTCAGCTCCTCGACGGCACTTCCAGAGCAAAAATACACCATCGAATGAGTTAAAGTTGAAAAATTCCACTTTTTGATGATAAATTGTCGAAGGATGCTGCAGCAATTCTATCCAGCCCGAGCCCCCAACAAAAAAACCAGTGTTTTCGTGAGTACCTGCGTGCAAGATTGGAACTCGATGAGCCTTCAACACCTAATGGGCCTTTCAAATACTCGCTTTAAATTACTTCAATGCAATGGCCCTATATACGGACACAGAGTGTGTTGTGTGTATAGTGGGTGTCAAAAAATATTTTGAAAATTTCAACAACCGACACTTTTAACTAATTGACGGTGTTTAAAACTCGGTGAAGGGGTTAATATGGTGATGATTAATCGATCGTTGACTGATGGCACGCAGAGCTCTGCTGACGCTGAGTGGGTTTATTAAACATCATATTTCATGATGATGATGATGATGATGGTCTCTGGGACTCTGAGTGGAAGGAGTGCTATAGTTGCTTTCTGATGGTGTGACAAGCGAGATTGTTACAAGAAATATATAGGTACCTTGCAAGCAAGTTTTCGGCATTTTTGTTGTTGAAAGATGGGCTGGGTGTTGGTTGGTTTTTGAAATTAATTGTTATGAATTTTTATGATCATTGGCGGGCTGGTTGAGGGCCTTGTCAGCCAGAAAGGTGCGAGTTATATGACAAATTGGTTATTTGTCTTCGAGTTATGGATGCTAAATAGCCTGTTTGGATGACAAATGATGGTCGTTAATGTGTGTTTTGGAATATTTTAATCGCAGACGTGTCATCAATTTGCCAGGCAATAAACTACATACTTATTCCCTTTTTGATTCTTATATTTTTAGCTAAGATCTTTTGTGAATGTAGCGATGGAAAAGTATTAAATGAGTCATTTTGTAGGGGTAGCTACATTTATCTTGAGTATGATAATATTCGTTGCCACCAAGAATGGGAGTTGACGAAGTTTAATTCTTTTCAAAAATATATTATTGATGTAAGGATTGTGATCTGGCAATTTGGGTCACTTCGATAAAGTTAATACACAGTTAAAGCTCTTCACCAGCATACTCCTCGATCGGCTAACTTCTTGGGTTGAAACCAATGGACTGACTGTTGAGCGAGTTTCAGGCTGGATTTAGGGCAAATTATTCAACCGTGGATAACATTTTTGACCTTAAAAATATTGGCAGATCATATATCTCGGAAGTGATAAAATACTGTACGCCTTTTTAGTGGACTTTCGTGCTGCCTTTGACATTGTAAACAGAAGAGCTCTTTCTCTTAAGCTAAGCAAAATAGTTTAAATAAAACAAAAATTATAAATTATAAAATTTCTTTTATTTTTATATATTTTCATATATACATTGAAATATCTTCTAAAATGCTTCGTATTAAAGAAATGTATGTATGTACAATAACAATCAAACAGTAGTGTGGGACGGAATTTCGATGTCGGAATGGTTCCCTATATCTTCAGGAGTCAAACAGGGTTGCCAGCTCAGTCCTCTTTTCTTCAGTCTTTACGTCGATGATTTTCTTTAATATACCTATTAGGAAGCCTCATATTTAACAATGACGAAATAAAAGGCTTGTTTTTTGCGGACAACATTGGCCTTTTAGCTGAAACACAAAACATTCTTCAATAACTAATGATTAATAGACTCAGAGAGTACTGTAACCATTGGAATCTTCAAATAAATACAGCCAAGTCCAAGATAATGATATTTCGTGATAACACAGGTCGCTATAGACAAGGGCAGAAAACTGGTTCCTGGGTTCGGACAAGTTAGAGTTAGTTAAAAAACTATCGCTATCTAGGTATAACTATCAACTTTTAGTAAAGCTAAAAGATTCCAAAAAAGCTTTGAATAGAGCGTGGAAACATGTATTGGATAGGAAAGATGACACAAGCTAAGCTAAATACAAACTTTTTGAGGCCAACAGTGCAATGAATGCTACGGCAGACAGGTATGGGAGTATGGAGAACATGAAAAAGTAGAAAAACTTCAAAGGTATTTTATAAAGCACTTCTTTAAACTTCCAACCTTCACTCCCACCCACATGATTTATATTGAAACAGGTTTAGCATAACTTCGGCTGTTTGGCTGTTCACATTGAGACTTCATTTCAAATATATTTTAAAAGTGAAAGAGATTGATAGAACTACCCGAACATTGACTTCCAAAAGAAAAGATGTGCGTCTGTATCTACTGATGGCTCAGTGGCAAGAACTAAGTGAATAACTAGGATATTTGAGGATCAATCAGCATGGAGATTATCACTGGATAACATTCTACTTAAATTGTATGAGAAAATACATGCAGAATTTTTGGAAAAAGCAGCGAAGTCATCTTGCGACTGATAATCAAGGAATATAACCATAGTCTAATAGAACTAAACTAAACAACTTCCACGAAGATTACAGCATGCATGAAATAAGCATCATATTTAAAGTAAGAATTGAATTGTTGCCTCTGACCTTACAGAAAAGATTTACCATACCTCTGTACCCTGTGCAATTTACGAGAAAAGGAGGATATCTACCGTCTAGTTGGAAGATGCCCAATTCTATAGGAAACGAGAAGACACCACTGGAATCAATCCTTTCTATCAATGGAAGACGTAATAGAAATATTGATCGCATCCAACTGGAGGGAACTTTGTAATTTCGTTTCGGATGCTCTTTCCTTTAGAAAATGTAGCTGAAGATCGCTGCATCCAAAGTTGTATTTTCTTTTAGGAGAGGATACCACGATAATTATATTGGAAAAGTTTAAACGCCATCAAAGTGTTGGGCGCAATTTTTTCTAGGGGCGATATCCATTACTTTTTTTTAAATTTTATCTCCAATCATTCCGAATCACCGTTAACAACGACTCTAGAAAGAGCCAATCATTAGAATAAGAAAATATTAATAATACTTTTTGTTTGTGAAATTATAATTCACACTCGGTTCAAACCGAAATATATATAAGAGACCGCGGATGAGGACCATAAAATCGAGTAGAAATCAGTACCAATTCCGAGTACTTGGTGAGTCTCTATTTTGAAGAACTTAGGTTCCAGAAGCTACTGCTACAGTGGAAACCCAGGTTTTAAGTAGTTAGAGTGACGTGTGCTTTCTCAGACTGTAATTTAGTGACGTCTGCTGTCTCAGACTGTAATTTAGTGACGTCTGCTATCCCAGACTGTGATTTAGTGACGTCTGCTGTCTCAGACTGTAATTTAGTGACGTCTGCTGTCTCAGACTGTAATTTAGTGACGTCTGCTATCCCAGACTGTGATTTAGTGACGTCTGCTATCTCAGACTGTAATTTAGTGACGTCTGCTATCTCAGACTGTACTTTAGGATATAATGCTAGACATTTGAATTGTATAAATCTAAGTTATAAGGTTATATAAATGTACATAAGCATATATAAATATATATATTGAATTGTATGACAGTACATATAGCTATAAGACAATAAGAATTGTATTGAAATTTTAAGAACCAGCGATTGGTGAATAAAAACAACTCGAATACACTAAAGTTTGTTGCTTCTTTGGTAAAACCCTGGACCCGACGAGCATAGCTCAGCCTATGACAAAAAGCATCTCACAAAAGTTTGTGTTATGTAACAGAAAGTTGGTTTTTATGTGATAGCACACGCGAAGTTAGGCTGCAAAGCTTACACACCATCATATTAATATTCAAGGTTTTGAATGAAACAACAACTACTTGAGTGAACTACCCCAAAGCCGAGACTTTAATATAGACCAAGCGTCTTCAGAGCCATATGCAATACGTACTGCCGAAGTCTGATGATCGGAAGTAGCTATAATTTCAGCCTTTAATGTCTTGGTAATAGCTCATTTTCAATCAAAAACTTCAAGAAAGTAAAATTCTTACACTTGAGAATTGTAAAAGTTTTGTATAGAGCGTGGAAAACAATTGCCCGTGATATCGTTGAGTCACTTCTTTGTGGACGAAATTGTATTGAAATAAAAAGCTTCCCGTCAAAAAATCACAAAACAAATAAATTTGATTCTTGTTGCTGTAAAAGAATATAAGACATAGAATTGTTAGCAATTTTAACTTAATAATTCTAATATGTATGTAAGGACACGTGCTTATAATTATAAATACATATATAAAATAATTATTCAAAATATAGCTTCTAAAATTAAAGATTTACATATGTACGAAAACGAAAACAAAATTAAAAAAAAAAACTAATTTAGTTCAAGGCTGCTACTCGTGTATTTTATTAATATATATTAAAAGTTAATCAAAGTTAATAAAATTTTACTTATATACATTAAATACAATCTTAACACCGAAATGAAGTTATAACAAACATTAGAAAGCCATTTTCTTAGCAATATAAGTAATTTCAAACCAGCAAGACCTCGCATTAATTTTCGCTAATAACATAATAAAATTTGATCAAAAATCCTGATTGAATCTCCAAATTATCTTAAAAATAATGTTCATTTCATCACTCAGAACAAACATCTGCGTACGAATTATATTAATTAAGTGTGAAATAAACTTGTTTCGAGCGCAGAAACATGATTTGAGTTTTTGTTTTTTGTTTTTTTTTTTCCAAAGAATATTTGCTTTTATCTAAGTTCTTATGCAAATTTCCTTTGCTTTGGGTTTTTCATTGTTAAAATATATATGTTCGAATTGGTATGTAGGTAGATAGATATTTTTATAGAAAAATATTTTTTTAGATATTTTAAAAGGTATTTAAAAATATTTAAGAAGCTTTATGTATCTTTGTGAGAGAATGCGGGTTTGAACACTCTTAAATAATTTTCTAAATAATTGACCTGTTTCACAGTTTAAGTTCTATTTATAAGAATAATACTTTTTTGATAAAGTTTCCATCAAGTTGGTTCAACGAAGTATCAATTTTTTGAAGTATCTCGGGTTTTTCAATTGGCGCGCGTAGATTTTGTTTTGGTGATATCACTTTCAAACTGTTCAACGAGTAACACGATTGAACAGCACGTCCAAATGATAAAACTTTAAAACCGCGTTGCACCCAGTTTACGGTTTACATAATGGTTGTCTTTCAAAGTCGATTATCCAAAGTTTGGTGGCTAATGCGATAACCAATTTTTGCAGAACGGCGCTACGTGACACATATAGCGAACGCCACAGTATTCCATTTCAGTTTCTACCCGCCCTTGTTGAAAAACCCTAGGTATGTAAAGCCTATACTACTAGAATTTCGGGAATTTTTTAGTAGTTCGATAAGTAGCTTACATTATCATCATTTTCATCGTCGGCTCGACAACCGGGGTCCGGTCCTGGCCTCCTTCAACAAGTCTCTCCACCCATCCCGGTATCGAGCCGCCGCCATCCAGTTGCGCCCCTCAAGGCTCCGGGCGTCCTGGTCTACGCCATCTCTCAGCGCAAGCATGGTCTACCACGCTGTCGTCTACCATAGAATGTACCACAAAGAACTTTCCGAGAAGGTTCATCTTCGCTCATGCGAGCTAGGTGCCCTGCCCACCGGAGTCCACCGAGCTTAATTTTTGTCACGATATCCGCTTCAAGGTAGCTTACATTATAGAGCTGTGTAAATCGTTCATTTCAAATGATCGAATCGTTCAAGAATCGATTACCAAAATGATTCGATCATTTTAATCAATCGATCATTCGATCATTCGATCATTTTCATTCCACTTAATTCATTATTTCATACTGTTCCGATTCGATTTTTGATGTGTTAACATATATATGTCGGGGGTAGAGTGAAATAAAAACGTGGACTTTCCTCTGTGCGACGTTACGATGTAGAAAGTTACGTAGCGCGTATATTCTCGGAAATGAATTGACATTTGGACATCTGTCAAATTAAAAGTATTCTAAAGGACCTAGAGAACTGGCTTGACTTCAGGTAATTTCCACCTCCTAAATTGACGTACTCCGTTTTTCGATCTGCCGTAATAAAAATTTTAGTATATTTTGACACTTGTCAAACTAAGTGTTCTAGTGGTCCCAGAACGTCGTCGGCCGTGAGACTAGGGTTATACCCACACCTCCTAAATCAATTGGCGTACTCCGTTTTTCGATCCGCCGTACCAAAAATGTTGGCATATTTTGACACCTGTCAAACTAAGACAATTTTTTTATTTCGGTTTCGATGAAATTCAATCTCCGAAGTTAACGAATACTGTACCGATTTGATCGACCTAATTCTGACCCATATTTCTTTTCTCCGATAAAATATATTAATAATTCAAAAGATATTGATATCGAAAATCGAGATTCATTGCAATGATTGAGATTGGGATGGAAAATCGAAAATCATCGAAATGATTGAGATTGGGATCGATTGAAACGAAAATTTGTGCTTTCAATCATTAATACTTTTCGATGATCGGATCAAAAAAATCGAATCGTTCCTGATTGACACAACCCTATTACATTACGAAGTTTTGGCAATGAATTTGTATTAGAAAGAAGACTGATTTGTTACTCTAACTCAAGTTAGGTGAGTAAAATTTTCGAAATATTTAAAAAGGCGAAACCGTGTCAAAATGTTTGGAAGAGTTTTCTTTTGAAACCTTTATAGAAATCTAGTTTTTTTTTTTTGTTGCTTCGCAAATAAACAGAATTTGTTTCCTTATTTTATAAATAACGAACAAAATGAATACAAATATTGCAAAAAATCAAGTGAGGGGATAAACACCAATATCCAATTCATTTTTTTTATTTTATTTATTTATTTATTTTATTTATTTTATTTATTTTATTTATTTTATTTATTTTATTTATTTTATTTATTTTATTTATTTTATTTATTTTATTTATTTTATTTATTTTATTTATTTTATTTATTTTATTTATTTTATTTATTTTATTTATTTTATTTATTTTATTTATTTTATTTATTTTATTTATTTTATTTATTTTGTTTATTAAGCGAAATGCTTTTATTAGTCACCACTGTAACCTGTAGCATAACAAAAAAAACTTTCATCAAATGATTTCAGCGCCCTCTTTTGAGGTAGGTAAATCAACTAATGATTTTTTTGGTTAAACAATTAATACATATTCATGTGCAACTCCTCTCTTCTCCAAATATCAATTATTGTTCAGAAAATAATCCCCAAACAAAACAGAAAATATTCTTCATCGATTCTACAGAGGGGTTCTTCCTGAACCACATCCTAAGCGTTTCGCTAAAATACCGTAACAGAAAATTGAAATTTCGAAAATTGCGGTAATTATCTATGCGCGTGTACGTTACCACCACCATCAATGCGGCACACTTTTAACTCAACTCAAAAACTTTTAACACCGCGAGAGTTGTAAGGTTTTTGAAATTCCTTGTGGCAAGAAATTAGTGATGGGGCTGGCGCTGGCACTGGCGAGAGGGTTGAAGTTTGAAGATTTTCCTCAATGCGTATACATGTATACATGATTTCACGATGGAATTATTCATGAATATATTTTTTTTTATATATATTTTAATTCAATTTTATTGGGGGTTGCGTATACGTTTCAACTTCAACGACAATAAGAAGCAATGAGAGAAGACGGTTTATGATCTCAAAATGTTCTGTGAAGCGTATTTGCACCTTATACACATATCATTACGCTTACGCACGCATATGGTTGTGCGTAGGGTTGTTAAAATGGTGGGTGGTTTAATTGAATCAAATAAGTTGAAAATTTTTCAATATGGAGATTTGTAAAGTTGATTTGCATAAATAATTACGCCATTTTGAATGGCAGCAGCTATATGTATATGTGGTACAAGGGAAAATGGTGGTTGGGTAGATGGAGGAACATTAAAATAGAGGATTTTGATAGGGAGAACTATTTTTAGGAAGAAATTGATGATGAAGTTAAATTTTGCATCGATTTGTAGAAATAATTCGATCCATGAGAAACTTATTTTATTGGAAAAAAATAATAATAAAACCTGTATCAACTCAACAGCAGTTGATAAAGTTACAATTTTAAATAGGTACTTTATCTATATAAAAGTCCATAGTTGCAAGATGAAATCTTAAGAGAAGGGGTGACCTGGCTCAAATACAAATTTTACTACATTGGCATTGTTTTCGATGATGCAGTTTGCTAAATTCACATGTTCGAAATTCATCTGCGCCGGTGCAGCTGTGCAGTTAAAAAAAATAGAGGTGACGAAAGAGACAGACATGGTGGTTCGAGAGATTGCTTTTGTTCGAAAACGTCAAGTGTACTTGCAAAAGAAATCATTTGACGTTCATCAAAAGACATGTGTGCAAGCAGGAATATTCCATACTTGACGATTGCAACTTCTGCATCATAAATGGCGATAATTTTCCGGTTAAATCGACTTCAATTTAACGCTTTCGAAAACGGCTTTTAACTTTGTCTTATAGGTCCTAGGCCTATGTTCTGTTCGGTATCAGTCGTCGTCAGGCCAGTGTCTATTCCCACAGTTGATTTATATTTTCCAGTTGTAAATACGAGATTCTCAAAAGCGTGCTTTTGTGCGAAATTATGAAAAACGGAAATATTTATTTATTTTTTGAGATTTTTAGATTTTTGTATTCGAGATTTTAATTGCGGGATATTGTACCTAATTGTTCTTTTAAATTGTTTTGCCTTCGATATTTTAGGTAAAAACAGTCGACAAAAACAGCAATATTTCTAATGATAGATAAATAAAACATAAATAACCTCGAACAATAAACAAAACAAATTTTAATAATTGTGACAGTTGAAAGGATTGGAACGATGAGAATGGAATGAAACTAAGCGGATTGTATCTAGTTATATCCGTACTAATTTTTGCGAAAAAGTCCTGAAGATTTGCGAAACAATTTTTGTCCAAACGGCATACATCCAGATGAGTTGGTGTCATACTCCATACTCAAGTCAACTTCTTTAGCTTTGTTGTCTGTGGTTCCTTATGAGTTATGACTAAGGGTTTTCATGCTTCAAAGCTAGGTATGCTACGGTTTGGCCAAAATATGTGGTTAGGGTAGGTAATTGCAAGCATAGTTCTTATTAGTGCTTATAAAGTGAAAAATTAACAAGAAAACAATTTTTTTTCTAGGACATTTTGGCCTTTTTTTCAGAGAGCTCTTGTGGCAAACCGTTCAATCAAGAAATACATACCTAAATGATCTTGTAGAAAATTAAATGTTCTTTATTTTTGTAAAAAGTGGTCTACCTCAAAAAGTGCTTAGTTTTATGACTTTTTGGCAAAAAACTGACAAAAAAAATCGAAAGTTCTTAATTTTTTCCGATTTTTCTTGACAAGCCATATCCGTGGAATTACAAAAGTTGAAATTCAAATTCGGCACTCAAAAAAATATATAAAGCGATCAAATAAAACTTCTGTATTTTTTTACTGAAGCAGGCATCCCTGGAGACGATTTAACTGGACTTATAAAGAAATACATAGAAACTTATTCAAAAATATTTCTTTCTGTATTGCTTTTCATTAAAAATTAAGTCACGTATGTAAATCAGAGCACGACCTTATAGCTTGATCTTGTAAATATATGAAGTTTGGCTCTTGCCCTTTCTATACACAAAATATCTACGTATTTCATCCAAACTGAACTCATTAAACAGAAGAACAATAAAAATTCAAATAAAATAAAACAAAAAAATTAAATCAAATCAAATCAAATCTAGAATTAATTCTATAATCAACTATAAATAAAACACAATTATTCACAATGCGTTTCGAAGTGCGTGTCCAAGAGGGGGACATGTTGTCTCCCCTGACACTTTCAGTTCAACTCAAACTTAGAGGGAAAAAAATCAAATATTCCATTCAAGCAATTTTAATCTTAAACACGAAAATGTCAGGAGTTGGAGAAAAAAAAATAACTAGAAAAAAAACCCAAACAAACGAAAGAAGGAAAAAAATGATCTAATTTTATTCTTATCACCGTTATTTCGGAAATATTTGAATTTTAACGTTCTTTTTTTTCTATTTTGTTTTATGAAAGTGCTTATAAGTACCGAACCTATGTACATTTTTAGAAAACCATCAACACAAGGCAGTCTCTCACGCGTTTAGCTTATAGTTCAAATTAGATACTTTTTATTTATTTAATTTTATTTATTTCGCGCACTTTTATAGCTTTGAGTTTGTGAACCTATGAATTACTGATGAATGAATATGTACCTGTAAAGTGTACATACATACATATACATCAAGATTTGGTAATTTTTTTTTTTAATTTGAATTCAGGACGCAGTCTTAGCGATATTGTTTTTTTCGGTGAGAGAAACATAAAAAGATACAAATAAAATTTTCTTTTTCTGTAAGGCGTTGGGTATATCCATAAGCTGATGATGTGAGTTAAAAATTAAATCTAAATAAAAACAAAATAGGTTACACGATTTCGCTGTTTAGGATAAGTCATATATTTGGGTAGAGATATAGATACGAACTCAATTTGTTTTTTTTTTTTACAAATAAAACCAAAACAATAAAAAAAAAGAAATTACTTTATGAGGTTTTTTTTTTTTTATTTTATATGAAAAGATTTTAATCGTCATCATACACACATCCGTTAGATGCGGTCATTAACGTGTCGAAGGGAAATGAAACTTTTAGGAATTATATAGTAAATGAGACTATTTCGTTAATCTAATTGTCTTAATGAATCTGTAATGAAGCTGTTTTAAGTATTTCTATAAAAGGTTTAATCTATTTTTTTTTTTTTTTGTATTTAAAGATTTATTTGGTATCATAAAATGTTTCGTATGATCTATGTTAAGGTCATGTAACTTTGTGAGTTTCAAGTGTGAATTGGTTGGCAATTTAAAGGTATCTGCCTCTACTTTTAAAGATAGATATAAGAAAATTCACAAGAAAATAAAAGATTGTTTTTAATTTTGTTGAATTTCTGTAAGTTGGGTACTTTATATTTTGTAATTCTTTTTTTTTTTGCATGATTGTTCGAGTCATAGTAATTAGACAAGAGGGTTTTAGATAGCTAAGAGTTATAGTACTTGAACACTCTCAGATCCGCTTTTGATAATGAATTCAGGTATTGGTATATATGCTTCCCTGTCATAAGAGCTGCGAGCATATGGCATATCCGTCAAGTTTAGTTTACAGACTACCAAAATTAATAAAAAATAAAACGATTAATATATGTATGTATACAAGATTTAATAGTTGAGAGTCTACTTTATAATGAAAATTGAAATCAAGTACTTGCGAAATACGATTGGTTTCCCTGACACGGCGAGTTATGGGCTCATTGAGTGCATAGTTCACTCTGTGTTCATCTTCACTAAAAAGGAAACGCTCCCTTAACTGGCGAGAAGGGGTATACAGATGAATCCAAGACAATAAAAATCTGCAATTTATATTATAAGATAAAATGTCACTAATAAACATTACTGAGAAAACTTTACGACGATTAAAAAGTGACTGAATGCTAATAAGCTGCTGACATCTGGTTGTAAAGGGTTTTCCAATAAGAGGTGTTATTTTGAATAGCCCGCTATTTCGGTAGCTGTCACTTTTGAAGCTGTCATTTTTTGACATTTGACAAGTAGAAACTACGCCATTAATAAAAATGGAACGATACACGCTTCAACAACGCATTGAAATTATTAAAATTCACTATAAAAATGGTGAAAATTTGGCAGAGACGGTTCGTAAAACTAAAACATTTTTGGGTCGTCGTGAAGCACCTTGTCGGACCGCAATACAGAAATTGGTGGACAAATTCGAGCTGTTGGGACAAGTTAGTGATGTGAAGAATAAAACCCGTGCACGTCGCTCAAGAACAACTGAGAATATTGCTGTTGTAGCCCAAAGTGTTGAAGAAAACCCAGGTTTGTCCATTCCTCGTCGTTCTTTGGAATTAGGCATTCCACAAACGTCATTACACCGTATTTTGCATAAAGACTTGGGTCTTAAGGCTTATAAAGTTCAGTTAACACAAGAACTCAAGCCGGCTGATCATCAACAACGTCGTGTCTTTGCTGATTGGGTCCTTGAAATGCATGAAAATGATCCGGAATTTCATCGAAAAATCATCTTGACTGATGAGGCCCATTTCCACCTCGGAGGCTACGTCAACAAGCAAAACTGTCGCATCTGGGGCTCGGAAAACCCAAGAGTTATTGTTGAAAAGCCTCTCCATCCTCAACGCTTGACTGTTTGGTGCGGTTTATGGTCCGGCGGGGTCATTGGACCTTACTTTTTTCGAAAATGAGGCTGGAGCAACAGTTACGGTCAATGGATTGCGCTATCGAGAGATGATTAATGATTTTTAATGGCCGGAATTGGATGGTATTGATCTGGACAGCGTTTACTTTCAACAAGACGGGAAAAGTTTCCGGACCGTGTTATCTCTCGAAGAGGTGATCACAATTGGCCACCGAGATCCTGTGATTTAACACCTTGCAACTTCTTCCTTTGGGGCCACGTGAAAGATAAGGTCTACGCCAACAGCCCAGCGTCGATTCAAGACCTCAAAGATGGAATTCGTGAGGCTATCGAGGACATAGGGCAGCCACTTTGCGATTTGGTTATGGAAAATTTCATGAAAAGGATATGGTCCTGTAAGCGTGGTCGTGGCGGCCATTTGGCTGATGTTGTGTTCCATTATTAATGGATATAATGATTATAATGAAATAAACATCCCATCATTTATCTAAAAAAATGCCATTTTTCTTTGAATATCAAAATAACACCTCTTATTGGAAAACCCTTTATAAGAGGGCATTTCGATGTTCCAACCAAGTTTCCAAATGACAAACCTATTGAATTTTCTTTGTATAGGTACTTTCTTTGCTATTGGCATGAATTTAATAGTATATGGATTCCATATTATACAATAATATTCCAAAATAGATCTGACATAGGCACTGTAAAGTGATTTAAGAGTGTAGGGATCCGTGAAATCAGTGGAATTACGTTTAATGAAGCCTAGCTTAGAATTGGCTTTTGCGGCAACATATACTCAACATGCTCAATAAAACTGACTTTAGGATCAAATACAACCCCTCTCTCGAGAACTTTGTTACCAACTTTATAATCAAAGTAAATTGGAGATGAGTTTCAGCTGAAAGAAAAACAATGACATTTGGAGACATTTAGAAATTAGTCATTTATTCTACATCATTCTGTCAGTCTTTCAAGGTCATCTTGCAAAAGAAGGCAGTCGTTAACTGATTTAGTACATCTAAGGAATTTTAGACCATCAGAAAATATAGGAGTCGAAGGGAATTCAAGAAAATATCAGTCATGTCATTGATTAAAAATTAAGAAAAGTAGGGGTCCAAGATGACTACCTTGAGGTACACCTGATAATACAGGAACTGGATTTGAAAGAAAAAGATCGATAGACACAAACTGAACACGCCCTACAAGATAAGAAACTTGCCATTTAAAAAAATTAGAATGAAAACCTATACTTTCAAATTTGCTTATTAAAATTGAGTGATTAATTTCATCAAAGGCTTTTGTGAAATCCGTATATATCACATCAATTTGGTATCCTTCTTCAAGCTTATTAAGAACAAAATTCAAAAATATTGCGAGGTTCGTATAGTTGTTGATCTGTGAGCAACAAAGCCATGTTGGAAAGGTGAGATAACTTCTTTCAGCATAAATTCCAATCTATCATAAACAATCTTTTCAAAGAGTTTAGGTATAAGTTGACAATTTACAAATCGGGCGGTAGTTAGATGTTTCTTGCTTAGAACCCGATTTGTGAATTGGGATGATTAAAGATTTTTTCCATTCATAAAGAAATTTACCTTGAGAAAGAAAGGTATTCAAAATATATGAAAGAGGTTCTGACAGCACCGCAGCACACTTTTTTAAAATGATTGGAGGAATTCCAGTCTCGTACTTGAACACTCTCGGTTTTTTTTTTTTTTGAAGTTAACACAAATGGGCTTCTTTTGACATTGGATCATTTCACTATCTATAGTTTGAGTTGACGGCGTTTAATTTTAAAAAAAAGGGAAGACATGTTTATAGGCCTCTACAAAAATTCCAATAAATTTAAATACTTCCATTTATTGGTAACCGCGTCTAATATTTGATTGATTCTGAGAAAACTTATTTCTCACAATTCGTGTCGCTCTCGCTATATACTCCCTCGCACATCTATTCTTGCCTCCTTGCAAGACAGAAACTGAAGATAAAGATTTGATCACTCATAACCAGGCGTGACTTTCAGCCTCCATAAAAATTAACCAAAGTGCCATTATCGACCATCATCGATTGCCAAGTACTGATTTACCTTCTCAACTCTTAGGTATGCTAATCACTAAGTTTAAGGTCTGATGGAACATATGCAGACAGACACCACAAACAGCAGATCACATTCATATACATATGTACCTCTATATACACATTTATATGAAAGTAGCAAGTTCTATCTCAAGTTGCACCTTGGATTCTCTTTTGAATACCGCGAATAATTTTAAGAGTCAGTTCGTACTTTAACTAGGCATATCTTTGTCTGGCAACGAGAAATTATGTGACACGGATATTATTGAAAGAATTAACCATATATGTGTCCATAGGGAAATAAAAATTGGCTTTTTTCCTGAGGGCATATTGCGCAGTACATCAATCACAGTGAATGATGGAAATAAAGGATGCCCCTCATCGTCATCACAGCGCTGAGACTTGGTTTCATTTTGGTTTTAACGTAACGAATTTCTTAAAGAGTCACTATGTGTAGGTACCTATAAAAGCTATATTTATGAGATGTGAGAGTTAAAAATAAAAATTCGATACTGATTTGTGGTCAATACTTAACTTTTAATTATTATTTTTTCAAAACGTTTAAGTTTAAGATATATAATCCAATGAACTAAAAAAAGGCAGGAACTCTTACTGAGAAATGTCAGAGACAGACGGCCGTTTATGAAGTTTTACTGTTGAACTTATGTTAGGAAATTTAAAAAAAAGATGTACCTATAATTACATATAATTGTATCTTATTATATTTCTGCACTGTGAGAGGAGAGCATGGCTGTTCAGAAGTTTTGAAAGAAAGAAACCAACTAGATTTGAAAAATCAATAACATGACCTAATTGGCGAAAATAAGATGTATATGCGGCTGTGGGATATTGTGATTGATATTATGTGGGATATTCGCAAAAAAGTTTGCCATCTAAAAGAAGATAATTGGTCAAAAAAAGGTCAGCAAGTTTTTGAAATAGGTCAGCCATGGGAAATTTTTAATCAATTTTTAAAAGGTTATTAGTGATTCTTAATACTTCGTTTGTGGGATATTCGCAAAAAAGTATAACATCTTAAAGGTCTTAGTGACTTAAAGGTCAACTAGTTTCATTAATAATTGGTCAGTCATATACGTTATTTTTAATGAATTTTTAAATATTTTTTCAAAGTCATAGAGATTTTAAGCAGCTCATTTGTGGGATATTCGCAAAAAATATACCATCTGAAAGGCCTTAGTTACCCCATAAATGTCTATCCATTAGTTTCAGTAACTAGTTAGCCGTAGGTATTTTTTAATAATCTTTCAAGTTTTTTTTTAATATCCCACAAATGAGGGGCAACAAATTTATAGTATGCACTTGCAAAAAATCTTTAAAAATCGTAAAATAAACTACTGCTGACCAATTACTGAAACTAGTTGACCTTTCAGCTTTGAGGTGGCATACTTTTTTTTGCGAATATCCCACAATTGAGGCGCTAAACATCGCTGATGACCTTGCAAAACTTAAACCGTTGATTAAAAATGTTCTAAAGGGCTGAACAGTTACTGAAACTTGTGAATTTTTTTGTCGAATTACTGACCATTTAGGTAGCATACTTTTTTGCGAATATCCCACTTATAGGGTGCTAAGATCTCGGACCAACTTTTTTTTGCTTTAAATGGCCTTTTTACTTTTACTGTTACAAAAATCAGTTAATGTGGCAATAGAATCACATTTATATGGCAAAATTTACACGGCATCAGGACTAGGGTTGCCATCAACAAAAAATTAAAAGCCGGGCGCTTAGGAGAGAAAAGCCTGATTTTTCATATAAAAGCCGAATAAAACACTTTTTTTTATGCAAAATAAATTTTATTTAAAAAAATAAATTAACCATCACAAAAAAACTAAAAACTATTAAAGGGGGAGGTGACCGTCAGATTGCCTAACTCAGTTCGGCTGTTGAAAAAGAGGATATTATCAACCGATAGTTTTATTATAAAACTAAACAAAACCGCTTTTCGGTTGCTTCGATTAGAAAGTGGACTTCTTAGGTTGCATTTTTGGACTCGCTCCCTTAACTAATTAAAGCCTGTCCGACCATCTTAACCATAGAAAGATAAACTGCGCCTCGGAGGTGCCCGAGAAATATAAATATGGCTTTCTTCTTTGAACCGACGCTCGGACAAACTTCTTATTTTAAGCCAACTCGTCGATCAACACGTGCGATAGACGGTCGTTCCGGTTCGGTAAGTACTTTTTTAGATGGAACAAAATATAAAACAAAACATTATACAGGGTGATTCTCATATAAGGTGTAACAAAATGCTAGAGCGTGTAGGTTGGGTAGAGACAAGAAAAAAATCGCATAAGAGGGGGGGTCTTTCAGGGCTTAGTCAGGAGGGGCACTTTTCTAAAAAGATTTGAAAAAAAAAATTATTAAAAAACAACGGTAATATACTTATAATGCCGTGCTATGCCTTTTTGTAAAGCTAGAAATCTCCTCTTATATTTTCTTTTTGAATAATGTTTATTTGGTACACAGTTTTTGAAAAAATAGTTTTCAAACCAAAAATTTTGAAAAAAAAATTTAAATGTTGTTAAAAATTTTGCATTATTAAGTAGTATTTTTGTTTTAAATAATCAATGCTTTTTTTAATTTTAAGTCAAACGCCAAAAAAACAGATGCTAAAATTTCTTCTTGTTCTTTAGAAAATTGAAAATAACAGAAATAAAATTCCCTTTCCGTTACTTAAGTTGCTCTAAAGATCATATTTCCACTACGTAGGTAGAGTAGATTTAGATATTTTCAATTTTCTCAAAAAGTACAACACATTTCAGCATCCGGTTTTCTGTTTCTAACTACAAATTTATAAGAACATTGAATTTTAAAAACAAAAATGGTAATTAATTACATAAAATTTTGAAAAAAAAATAGTTTTAAATTTTTTGTTGTTCGTTGTTCAACATTTTGAGTTTGGAAATTAATTTTTCAAAAACTACTCACTAAAACAACTTATTTGAAAAGGATTGCCCCCCCCCCCCCGTAAATACGCCACTGACCCTGGCGGTTGGTATTGGTAGCCTTATCACGACAGACTTGCCAGATTTTCAATCCATAAAAACTTACTTCCCTTCTTAAGTAAAGATTAGTGTTAAAATTAAAAAGAAAAGCATTTTTACTTGGCTTTGAAGATTTAACATCTCAATGGATATTCATCACAAGATTACCTGAATTTCTGAGCGTTTTTCTCAGATTTTTTTCTTCTGCGCTTTAATTTATTTCTTCAAATAAAAACTTTCAACGCCATTAGCCGCCTCACAGTCACAATATTATATCAGCAAAATGGTTGGAAAAAAATCCCTTCGAAAGCTAGACCTTCATCTGATGGTCTCTCAATCCACAAAACCCCCAACCATTAGCATTTTTTCACAAAAAAAATAAATACAAGACCCCCTAAAAGGAAACGGGGGAAAATCGCACAAATGGCCAAGAGAAGAAGATTTTCGTAATTAAAGCTTAATCAGCTTGAAATAACTTTCTTTTTCTTTATCTCGACACATAGAAAGTGCACAAGAACAAAAAAGGATAAGAAATTAGTTCTTTGTTGGTCAGTTCCGCGCGCACACACCTTTATGAAAGTCCTTTTCTCGCATTCAAAATCCACCTTCGAGTTTTTGTTCTTTTTTTTTTATTCTATTTCTTAAGTTATTAGGACTTCAAGCTTGCAGCATCCATAGGAAAAAGAAATCTAATTTCGCTAAGAATGCGATTGCCTTGCCTCAAGGAATCGTGAAAACCCCTACAACCACGCTAAAGGACCCAAAGCCTCTGAAAGAAGTGAAAGAATTATATTTTTTCTTAGTTTTTTTTTTTATTCTTCGTTTATTTTTTTAATTACTTTGCTTTTATACTTTCTGGGTAGTGTTTTTAAGGCGGAACTCTGCATATCCTTCGCTCTATACGCTTCAAAAAGTCCAGGGTTAATTATGACTTTCACAAGGTAAAGTGGAAAGAAGTGTAGGAGTTGAGCAAAAATGAAAAAAAAAAAAAAAACAACAGGGATTTCTACTTTTCTGAATAGTGTCTGGAATCTTAAAAACTCTGAATGGCTTCTTTTTTTTTTTGCTGGCTTAAGTCTTACAAGGATATTAAAATAAGCGGGTTGTTTCCTTTTTGTTCTCAACAATTTGAAAAACTAGATAATTCATTAATCATTCTTGTGTCTTCGTTTAATTTGTTGTAATCCTGGGTGTAATCCTTTTGAATATTAACAAAATCCTTACAATGCTAATTGCTGCAAATATTTTCAAAATACCTTTACCTGGGCGGGAGTTATTTTTTTTTTTTGTGCAAATTATTGTTCCGCAAAAACCAGTTGCAGTCAGTCACAGATGCTGCTGCTGCATCATAGGTACGAATATCTATTGAATCCTTTCAACAAAGCGGATTTGCAAAGGGAATTCTATGACAATGAGAGATATATCTTTCCATAAAGGATATTGTTTGACGTCTGCCTTTCCTGCACGGATGGACAAACGTCAAAGTGGTGTAAGACAATGAAAATATTATTTATGAGCATTTCGGTTCATTTCTTTTCTTTACTACATCTATATCCTTTCACAAATTTATGATAAACCATCCGATTATACAAAAGGGTATCACACTGCGTAGTTCGGTTCAAGGTCGTGTATGTTATAAAATTTTGAAAGGTTATACCACTGTGAAAAATGCATATAACTGTATCTATGAGATATGTTTCTAAAGGATCCCTAAGCAGCATGGAATATGAAATTATTATTATTTGTGTGCTCTCATATTTTATCTGAACAATAATAATTTGGTGGTAAGACCAGGTAAGTGATGCGATGGTTTTCCTTATTGAATTTTTTGTTTCAAAATATGTATATGTAGTGTCCTTGACTCTTATACCTATACAAGTGATTTTTTATGGACACTTGCAGTTTTTTAGATATAATGACGATAGGTATAGATAATAATTGTTTTTTTTTTTTGCAAAAAAATTTGTTCTGCGTGCGTGGGAGGCTCAGTATTTAATAGAATATTTATTGGTCCGGTCTTTTAACTTGCTTTATAGGGCAAGTATGTATTGGTTTCCTGTAGACAAAAATCGAGGTTATAATGAAAACTAACACTACGATGATCGAGAAGACCAGCAAAGTGGGTTTCGTCATGCCATCTGGTCCGTCGGTCTGTGCGTCCACCTAAACGGGTGGTCCGACATGTGCGTGAAGTTAGCATCGCCATTTTCGATTTTCGAAAAAAAAGTTGTTCTGTAATATGCGCAACTTGTGCTGCGTTGTGCCGTAAATCTTTTTGCAAAGTTCGCAACTTTGCAAATTTTACGCATGAAATTTTTTGGCAAAATCAAGATGTTTTTAAATTTCAAAGTTGTGCTGTATTGTGCACAACTTTTCGTTCTAAGAATCGAAAATATAAAAAAAAATTCGCATATTTGCAACTTTTATGGGCAATACGAAATTTTTCGCATCCCCATAGCGTGAAGTTAGCATCGCCATTTTCGATTTTCAAAAATAAAAAATTGTGCTGTAATGTGCTATTTGTGCTGCGAATATTTTTTTTAGAAAACTCGCAACTTTGCACATTTTAGGGATGAAATTTTTTTCAAAACCATGATTTTCTTGAAAAACAAAGTTGTGCTGTTTTTTTGCTTAGTCTGTGCTGTCCAAAACCGAAGAGATAAAAAATAATTTGCATATTTGCAACTTTTACGGCAAAAAATTAATTTCGCGAAGCGTGAAGTTAGCAAAAAAATGTATCCGTAAAATTTGCAAAGTTGCGAGTTTTGGAAACATATTTACGGCACAACGCAGCACAAGTTGAGCACATTAAAGCACAACTTTTTTTGTTTGAAAATCAAAAATGGCGATGCTAACTTCACTCACATTGGTTTCCTGTAGAAAAAAAAAAACGAGGATTTAATCAAAACTAACACTACGATGATCGAGAAGTCCAAAACGTGGTTTTCATGATGTCGAGTCATTATGTGTGTAATTTGAGTCCAAACGGGATGTTATTCCCTTGAGGAAAAATTCGAAATTTTGTTTTAAAAAAATGACAAACAAATAAAACAGACCAAAAACATAATCTTAAACATTCTTCTTCAAATAACAAATATTATACAAAAATGTTTACCACAGTTTTCAATATGGCAACTACAATTTTACTTTTGAAAAGTTCCAATTTTCGTGATTACGGGTGAAGGTATTTTTATTTTTTTGCGAATGTTGTAAAAAAAAGTCTGCTGCTATTTAATTGTTTGCAGGGTATTCCAAAATAAGATTGTTAGCAACAGTAGATGCATAAAGTTAACGAACCAATTTTTTATGTTTTTAGCAATGTTGATGTTTTATTAAAAAAGATTTTTTTTGTTAATTTTTTGGCTGATCGACAGATCTTATAAACTGTTTCAGTGACCAATTTTATATGAAACAGTGTAGGAAAAAAGTAAATGGACCAAAATTTTAATAAATAGATAATTAAAAAAAAAAACATTTTTTTATAAAATAAAATAGAATTTGTACATAATACATCTTTTTTTTAATTAATTACAGCTTTTAATTTTAAGAAAAAAAATGTATCATCATTTTCAACATTTAATAGACATAATATTTCTGGACAATTACTCTCTTTCAGCTCTTTTTGAGATCTCACGTAGGTACCTTTAAGATGAAATAAGTGGATCGTATGATATAGCCAGCATAAAATAATCGTCCATAGTAAAATATTTCTTTCATTTTTCTTATGAGCAGGCAAAAGGAAATTAATGTCCTACTATTATTATTATTTCTTGTCAACGTTCATTCGAATTTATCTGGTTTAGTCTCAAAATTTTTTTTCGTTTAGTATTAATTTATTCAAAAAGAGGAGAGAATGTGGGGGAATTACAAAAATTGAAAGTTCAATATAACAACCAGTTGTTTGTTTGCAAGATTTTGAGTCCATTTTTTAACAATTGACATTTAAATAAAAATGGTTGTGGAAGTGGGAGGATTTTTTTATACCATAATGCATCTTGTTAAAACTTTATTCTCGTATTGCTGAGATTATAAGTAAATTAGAAAATATTGCACGAGTTTAGCTGACCGGAAATGCCTTAAAATTTAAATTTAAATTAAAAATGATATATAAAACCTACTAAATTATTTCTTGCTCAACTTATTAGTCCAAAACAGTGGATCTTCTTCAAGCTTTTCAAGAGCCACAACACTTAAACTGAAACGGTAACCATTCGGAAGGTTAGCTTTTCTCTCATTTTAAGAAAGTAAAGTGGCAAAACTAAAAAAAAAAAACAAACACACTACTTAGCTCTCTAACCTTCAAAAAAACAACATTGTCCTATATACAAATCCAAACAATTTAGTAGTGCAAATATATACTCGAATAACCCAAAAATAAGACCATTTTATCAAAACACCTGGAATACCTTATCCGTTAGTGATTTTTTTTTTTGAGAAAAACCTGAAACGCAGTTTTCTTAAAATTGACTTAGTTATTACCGGTATGTAATTTAATATAAATCGTTGAAGGTGTTTTCAAGAAAGATGAGCTAAAAGCTCAAATTACAGTGGACGCACAGACGCACAGACCGACGGACGGCATGACGAAACCCACTTTTTTAGACAAGACCTTGATCATCATTGGCTTGGTTTCTTTGAGAGGAAGATATATACATACCTCGGTTGATTTTTGGCACCGGTTTGTAGTGTTGGACTTTGTGGAAGAGATAAGATTCAACGACGAGCTAAACGGACTATATACAGCGATGTGCGACGTCAAATTGCAGTCAAAACGCAGATTACCAGCCTATTCCTTCTAAAACCGAAATAGGTATGATTTTCTCAGGGGTACTACGAGTACCTCTTGCAAGCAGGGCCGGCCCCAGACAAACTTGCGCCCTGTGCAAGATTTGTAGAGAGCGCCCCTTTTTTATATTTTCATACATACATACATACACTGATACACATGCATAAGACTTTTCCACATTACCCAGGAGGTTGACTTTCATTGCGTAGGTCTAGTAGGATCTTTAATTTTACGATATTTTGAGTTTAATTCTCCTTGAATGCAACATTGAAAGTGAAGTTAGTTAGTGTGCAAGAAATAACTTAGCACAGTTGTGATGGATGTTATTTTGGGATTATTTGAACAAGTTTTGTGGTTAAAATGCAAATGGAAGTACATATTTGTTTTCGCAAGATCAGATTACATTTTTTATTCCTGTGCATTTGCACACCTTATACACATATGGTTGGTCCGGCCCTGCTTGCAAGGAAGTGACAAATCCTCCAATAGTCTTTTGTCATGAAAAAGTGCTTCTCATCTTAAGTTTCCTCTATTTCTACTGACTTTAACAACATGCAGACATATAATTGGTTGAGATACAAGTTATAAGTAAGGCCAAGGTTCTCACAAGCTGTCACGTTACCAATTATTTTTGTATTATAACAACTTAGCTGACGGTTGTAATACAAATTGCATTTATCGTAATAGTAGTAGTAGTATCGTAGTAGTTGAGAGTCAGAAACTGGTATAGGTTAGGTTTTTATATCTACTCGTACATATTCCTTTGACAAGCTACTACTTACAATTTGCTGATGACCTCCGATCGATTCAATCGGCCTCTGACTTTTCAAAAATATAAAATGCAAACAATTCTCAACCTCAAGTGGGAATAATCCGATCAATGCATCAACACCCTCATGCTCATATATGTGTATAGGTAGTCTTGCCTAATCGTTTCAAATAAAAGTATCGAATAACCATTAAAAACGATATTTCTATAAATATAATAGAATACCAAATTTTTGAAAAACCAACAATCTTTTCAGTTCACATCTGCGTGCAGCGTATAGTCGTTGCGCTTGACCCTTGGCCACGCACCATCCAAAAAAAAACCTTAACCGAGCTTCATCGTCAGTTCAATTGGTCCCACATAAAGTAGGTACACTCAATACAGAATAGCCATAGTTCACCCTTCCATCCATCCCATAAAGGACAATCGGAAATAATGTCCTCTTTTGAAAATTGCAAACAATGGAATTGTGAATTTAGCAATAAATTCGATGACATTTATTGGATTCCTTTTCATGTATCGGACTAGGGCTCGGTCTCGGGGCTCGGGTCCGGCCCGTGTCCTCTGTCCATCTATGCCATCTCAATATAATGTATACCTATACCTACATCAAGTATGAATCTTTGTTGTGCTGGTGTTAACTGGATGGTAACCAGGAAAAAGGACACTCGAGCGAACAACTCATCCATACGGTTCTGGTTCTGATTCTGGTATTCTGCCCCCGAAGCTATATTCTCTTCCGCATTATATTGAGTTGTTATAGATTTTACGAGGTCAAAAACGAGGTCGGAGGCTACACCTTTTTCTGATCAATAATTTGACAATACAAAGTGCCACAGAATCGAAACAATATAGCAATGCATTGAAAACGCACCATCAGGATATGGCGTACGACAATGCCGGTTTGGTGGTTCGGCGGACAGCAACGTGATCTGGATACACTATATGCTAGAGACCATGAGTGGAAGTGGCGGAAAGCAAGGGGGTGGAATTTCGGGTACCCCCGTTTACGGACAAATGAATAGGGCAATATGCGAGACCGAGTTGTGAGTGAAAATAAATTTTCAATTTTGAAATATTACTCGAAGGACATTCGTGTTGTCTTTTATTGTTTTTCAAAGACCGATGATGTATGTGTGTGTTTAATGTCTGCCAGTTGAAGCATTTACGGAAATATTTATAGAATTTGATGGAGAGTCTCAATTTTATGAAATCGGATACACTGTGTCAGGGAATTAATGATCCAAGAGTTTGGTGTGATGGCTGGCGTTGGTGATGGCGTGGCGCGGCGCAGCAGCAGAGGCAGAGAGGAAACGCGGTTTTAGGTACTCAGGACACATATGGAAGTTGGGCGCACGTGGCAATGTTTGTATTTTTCTTCTTTTTTTTTTTTTGTTGTTGTATTTTTCTAGCTTGCCGCCGCGAGGGAGAAACTTTTAGTTTTTCCTTCATTCGAGATTCGAGGACGACTTCAGTCAGCTTCAGCTAACAGCAATGACATCGACGACAGCAACGACCACCGAAAGAATAATAATGCACATGAATTTGATTGACGTTTTGAAATTTTTCATTCGCTATATGAAGAAATACATTTTGTTTGTGTTTAATTTTTTTTGTTTTTTGTTGCTTGAAGACGGAAGACAGGAAGAAGACGTAGAGTAAGTGGTTTTCTTTAGTTTTGGTGTAGCTATACTATATAGGTTTGCAGAAAGAAGCCATATGGAGACCCAGATGAAATGTCTACACAGTTGCTTTATCTATAGTGTTTTTATACAACTAGGAAGCCTTAGGTATACGAAAAGTTGTGAAAATAAATTTTCATGAGATTTTCTGTAATGAAGTTCATATAGTTTTTTTTTTTGTTTGGGGGGGAAAATAGATAAAATTGTATTTTGTATTTAAGTGAATATGTCGTTTGACATTTCACATTTGACATTCAAATTATGTAGGTATACGGTGTTTAATTTGGGTGCAATATTTTGGATAAATTATCGTTTTGGGGCTAAAGAATTCTCGGGAGAAATTTGATATTTTATGATTACTGGCTAAAATTTGATAAGTAGGTATAGAGGTTCACTGGTCAATTTTTCAATTTTTTTTTAAATTGTGAGTAATATATTAAGTATAGCAAAAAGATAAGTTGACGAGCAAACCTACCTGGAAAACCTCAAATTTTCTATTTTTAACCACAAATCACAAGATTCTACGCACGGTCGGGGTTGCACAGTGGGGCAGCTCTATAGAGAGCCATGCTATAAAGAGTCAATCTCAAAATTTTTAAGCAACGGGAAAGAATATTGTTTTTCTCAATTAATACGTTTTTTTTTTGATATGACATGGAAGAACTTTTTTTTGGTAATTCACCATTGCTTACTTAACTACGCTGTTAAATTTGATCGAGTTGGTGCGAGAAAGCAAATAAAAAAAAACAGACTTTTGAGAGAATTTTTTGTTTAATTTTTTTTTCTTATAAAGAGTAGTGAAAAAAAAGTCAAGTGATATTTTTGATATTGATGAAGGTGTGTAGTTTTTATTTTAAGAAGACAAATTTGGAAAAACTTGTTTTAGTATATAATGGCAAGGTTGCAAAAATTTGCTTTTTTTATAAGGTCTCACATGAAACTTAGAGCAATATCTTCCGTTTCGGGATTTTTCAACCCAGGTCTACGAGTGTTGCCAAAGGAACAGAAATTTGTTGATTATAAATCAAAAAAATAAAAATGCTTGAGAAATGCCGAAAATATTTTTTATGAATTTTTTAAGTTGAAAATGAGTAAAAATAAATAAATAAGTTAAAATAAAAGTTGGATATAGATATTATTATTTCTTTCATTTTTCATCAATACTATGTTTTATTTATAACTCAATTAAGTGAATTAATGTTGTTTGAATCAAATAAAATTAATATATGTATTTGAATTATTTTTATTTTATCAAAAACATTAAAACTTGAGATTTTTTTGGTAAAAAGATTTTCTCGAATAACTCAAAAACTAATAAAGATTTTTGCACTTGGTTTTCAAAATCTTGCTAAACAATCGGTAAGAACATTGAATATTTAGTAAAAACATACCACTTATAAAATAAAAAAAATCAACTTCAAAATAAAAAAACTACGATTTTTTTTTTTTAAATTTTAACTTTTAAATTTTATTTTTCAAAAACTATGCACTTCAACACTTTTTGAATGAAAAAGCAAATCAAAAAAATTCAATATAAGCTTTCCAAAAAGCTATAGCGAATTACTCTATACAGCCTTTTGTTGATTTTTAATGTTTTTTTTCAAACTTTAAGTCAACTTTTCACAAAATTGCCCCTCCTGCCAAAACTAGGGGAGCTGAATCCCCCTATCCAAGCATAATTCTGCGAAATATCATCTGCACTTTATTTATTTAAAAGAAAAACTCAACTTTTTCGAGCCTGTTTCACGTTCAAAAATAGTATTTTTTTATACAAAACTTGCTTAAATTCAAGATAACACACACACAAGTTGCAAAACAACACTCAATTCCTAGTGAAAAAAATTATTATCACAAAACGACCTATCTGGCCCCACTGTGCGTCGGGAAGTTTGCTTCATAACTTTGATGATCTCTCAGTCATTATAGTTAGTGCACCACTAATTCAGTCAGCTGCGGTTTTTGCAAATATTGAAGTTTTTTATCTCAGGAACTACTAATTTCTAGAAGTTGAAATTTGGTAAAGTCCAAGAATTTAATTTTTTCTAACTTTATTGGCACTGAAGTTAGAGGGGGAGTCAAAAATCGCCTGACTTTGTTCCTGTAAAAAGGGCTTGTGCCGAGGAAATGGGTAGGTAATACAGTACCCTTTGATACAGGGTGGCGCAAAAGAAGCAAAAGGGTCTATTATTTTCTTTATTTTCTTAAATACCTACGCTATATAAGTATTAATGCGAAATTTGTTAAATTCTGAGGCGAAACTAGAGAAATGCAAATTTAAAACAATTATAACAGTTTTTCGACTAAAAGTAACGGTAGTAACCAACTATTTAAATATTTAGCTGTCATTAATGATACAAACAAATCAAGATGAATTTTTCGGTTTCGGCATCTTTAAACCCCAAATGTGGGATATTCGCAAAAAAATTATGTCATCTAAAGATCAGTTTATCAAGGCAATCAGTAATATTTAGCCCATCATTTGTGGGATATTCGCAAGTGGGAAATCACAATCAACCTTGAAAAAAAAAATTAAAAAAATCTATGGCTGACCAATTTCTGAAACTAGTTTGTTTTTTTGACCAATTTCTGACCTTTTAGAATTTTTCGAATATCCCACATAGGGGTGCTAAGATCCCGAAGACCAATTTTTTGTCAATTTTGCTGAAAACAAATCGGTTTTTTTTTAACACTGATCTTGAAGATTTAAAGCAAATAATGTTCTACCATATTCCATGTGGTATGTTGCATAGTATGTGTTGCATACTGCGTAATTTCAAATTTATATTCTTAGTATTGACTAAGAATATGCCTTTCTTTAGTTAGGTATATGGCCGAGACGAAAAAAGAAGAGACTTTTGTAAATCTCGTCAGGCGTTAGGGTCTCGTTAAAAGTAGAAACATTTTAGTACCGTCTCGGTATCGGTCACCCTGTATAAATGAGTCTCAAACTAGGGTATGCATTTTAGCACCTGCTAAATATTTACATTGAAAATGCAATATTTCAGTTTGTATATCTTATATTTTCTGTCGAGACCACCAAGACTTTCGGTAAATATCAGTCAAAAAGTACGGCCTCATCTTAAATTGCTTTGAAGATAGTAGGTGTTTACGCATCATCTTGTCTCGAGTTCAAGATTTGTCTCGTCATTTTAGATTCAAGAACTTGCACAAACATTGTGAGAAAAAAGCTCCAAAGAGGGGAAATCCAGCGTCATATAATTTTTGCAGGCTTCTGCCCCCCTTGTACCCGTCAAAATCTTTTAAAATTATATAATTTTTATTCTTAAATGCGATCCTATTGGTTATGAACCAGCTAAACATCAGATATCAAACTTTGAAGATCATGAATTTCCAACTTCAATATACAGACGTTGACGTCTCTCGTCTTGAAGAAAAACTCTTCTTTTATTGTTAGCATTCAAAATTGTAAACCAAATTGGAGACACCATAACATTGTAGGCCTTTTACATTTGTGTGTGTCTTAAGTAAGACTCTTAAGTAACGCGTCGCCCGGGAGGATTCTCCAACATTTTTTTTTTTATCAGAAGACGATTTCTTTAAGAATAAAATTATTTTCTCTTAAAATTTATAGATGGCGGAAGAAGTTTGATCTGTTAAAAAATCTGAATTTAGACTAAAGGCACTAAGAACCTCTTTTACCAACAAAAGAACATCCACCACATGATTTGAATAAATAGCGACTTGGGCTTAAGTTTTTAATGGAATCGATGAAATCGTTTAAAAAATAAGTGAGTGAGTATAAGTAATGAAAATGATAAATATTTCTGTAGAAAAGCTTTCCCACAGTATTCGACCTTAACAAGGCCATATCAATTGATGATGCATCCATCCATCGATCGATCGATCGATCAACTTCTCACGTCCGTCGTCATTGTGTCCACGCATTATCACGTCCCAAAATGAATGCGTGTTAAAAGTAACAAGAATATTCCAACAATATGACCTTGCCCACACTGCATTATTGTGGAACCGTATACAAGTGTCTTACAGCGCACAATTTCTCACTCACCTACCTAACATCTAGCAGCTATACCATATCTGTAGCTAAAGATACTCGTATAAAAGCAACGCACAATATCAAATTGATATGCAGACACCGCAGAAATTCATGCCATAAATTCCCTAGAAAATAATTCCACAGAATTCTAAAATTAATATGGGTTAACATCGGTTCTAACGGTATGGCTCGGTATATTGGTAATTATGTGCTCACAATATTCCTACTGTGTCCGCACACTATCCGGTTGCACCTGACAGAAATTTCAAAGATACTATTTGTGCAAAAATAAAGCAGCAAAAATGAACAACTCTCCCATAATTCATAGATACAAATACAAAGTGCTGTGATGCATTCGATGAAGCCTCGGCATCGACATCGGCTCGGAGCATAACTAAGTGATATTATATTGTAGATATACCCACTTGCTTACCATCATGGCCATTTTTTTTTTTTTCATTTTTCGATCGTGGCTGCGGTGCTATCGCGATTCGATTAATTAGTAATTTCACTTTGGCTACAACCGAAATCGATGTCGTCGGACAAACGAAAGACGGTTGTATCTTAACGACAACGACAACGGCGACCTGTAATTATTCATAAACGAAAAAAAGTAATAAAATAAAAACAAAACAACGAAAGACGACAGCACGATCTTGATTATTGTTACAAGCAAATAATTCAATAAGCTAAGCAGCGGCAGCGGCCATCATGCGAACCTAGTGACCGATATTCATAATCGCGAGAAGTATGGATTGACGACGACATCCAACGACGTAAGGTTCGGCATAAACCTCTTCTTAACCAGAAACTCATGTGATAAATATGATTTCTCACAGGAAGAGGGGGCTGCGGTTCGATGACAAAGTTCGCGGTAAATATAATAATAATATACAATCCGCGCAAACTCAATTTGAATGCCAAATTAAGTTGGTATTATAAGAAATAACGAGTACCGTTCGTATGATCGTGCCATGATTGTGACGATAAGACGAATATATGTTTATATATGGATATACACATATTTACTGTTTGAGAATCGACGAACCTACGCATTAGTTTAATGACTATATATACACTTGGAGAAAATATGTAACCATAGATTTAAAATTAATTGACCAGTATCTTCCAATTCTGCTGTTAATGTAGGCATGTTGGAGAAATGGTGGCCCCGAGCAGCGCATAAGCTAAGCCGACCGAATAAGGGTTGATGAAAAAGAATTTATTTGGCATTTCAGATCCGTAGAAACACTTACGGATGAACATCACCGGCCCTTAGATTGTCAATGGTGGGTATACGCGGGTACGCTATAAGCTAAGCAGCTGATTAACTTATTACAGATTCCCATTCCATCTATGCTCCACCAATAGAGTCATCCCATCAACTGCTTATGTGACTCTCCATCAAAGGAAATGACCGGAGGTGCCTATCTGTCAACCGATTTAGATTCCATTTCTCCCTCGGAAAACCGATAATATCCCATGATCCTCTTTTATTAAATCGTTTAGATGACGCATAAGATGTATTAAGCTTAGAGCTAGAGACTTGGATGGTAACCAAAAGCCCGAGACAGAACAGTAGCTAGACTAGTCCCATCAGTTTAAGAAGGGTAGAAACGGAAAATCTATACCAAGTTACATCGTCGGATGTATGACATGATCTTAGGTCCGGCTTAATCTGATCATGAAGTCAGACATCATCCTTGGATCCAACGGATTCGAATACAGATAAATACATTATTCGTTCAAAAAGTCAAGCTATGACACTAAAATATAAAGTGGAGGTAGCCACTAATTCGTTTGATGGACTTTGATATCCACCTGATCTGCCTATACCTACATGTTCCCAGATTTAGGCAGCTTATTGATTTGTTAATGTCATTTCCAATGGTCGTCCAGAAGTGTCTAAAATCTTAGAAACAATTCTGTCATTTTGAAGGGTTCACAATAAGTGGCTTGTGGACTATATAGTTTCGTTCTACAAATTTTTTAGAAAACAATTCGATGAGATTTGTCAGTTTTAATGACATAAGTCTTCATTTCGTACAATAAAATGGTAAAGATGGTAACACCAGATCATCAGCATTTACAAATATTTTTTTTTTTTTTAAGTTTCAAGCACATCTGAACAACTTTTGAACGCCTTTTTATGATTTTCTGGGGGTGAAAGTAGAAAAATATTTTTTTTGGTAAATTTCTCAAGAGTTATCGGTTTTTTTTCGTTAAAAAATGTAGAATTTTTGTCCTCAGAACAATATTCTTTGAGAAAATCGTGAGCAAAGATTAAAATTTCCTCTCTTTGTTTTAATTTAGATTAAGACCAGGTAGTATGGAGTATCGGACTAGATGTGAGTAATATGGACCCCCAGCCTTACTCTCCAAAAGATAAATGTAATCATGGTGACAACTGTCTGCTATGATGGACAAACACGCGCAAGACTTACCTAAGTTCAATTTTAACCACCTTTTGCGAGTTTTGTAAAAGTTTTCTAAAATTGCAGTAGTTGTAGTTTTTCTTTTGTTCGATTTTAAAATATTTGCTTTTTGGGAAACTCATTTTTACAGGTAGTGAAAAATTGAAAATAAAATATGACCCTATTAACATTTAAAAAAAAGTTGGTTAAAAACGTCAATTTTTCAGTTTAAGCTTCTTTTTCCAATCCATGTGCTAATATAGTATGGACCATGTAGTTCACATCTACTACCCGGCACAAGATAAATCGACAGTTCTGTATCCAATGTGTTTTATAGAACCCTTCCAGAGACGACAGGCTCTGTAAATCCAATATATGTGGACGTTTTTTGCAAAATTTATTGCACTTTTGAACTAAAGTGTGAAATTTTGTTTTGTACAATTTCATAAGCTAAAATTTGTGTCTTAAATTATTTATTTAAAGAAAAATTATAGTTTTCGAGATATGTATAAGGAAAACATGAAATTTCATCCTCTTGAGTCCACTTAAAGTATTTAAACCTTGACAAAATTTAGGGTACTTTTCAGGAAAAACATATGGCATAAAAATAAAGCTCGTTCCAACAAAATTCAGCTTTGACAGAATTTTTTTAAGTTTGGCCTCTTTTTGTTTTATTTTCCGGAGCTAAACTTATTAAATTAGGAACAAAGACAATTTTTTGAAAAAGTTCTAAAAATTAGAACTGAATTTAGTACATCAGGTGATATTATACTGTCATATTTATATGTCCCGTTATGCCATATAATATTTGTCAAAATAGTATTAGGCTCCATGTATTTTTTATCATATAAATTCGACTATCACACTTATATGACACTTTTGAGATATATTTATTTGACAAACTTGCCATATTTATAAATATTATGATAATGTAATATTACCTTCACTCTTAATTTTCACTAATTGTAAGATCTAACGCGTTAGAACTGCGATTAAAATCACTATTCGAGATAGAACTTTGATAAATGTTGACCCTTAAATTCGAGGGTTTAGAGACCTTTAACATTCATTTCTTAGGAAAAATTTTATTTGACAAATTGATAGCTTTCGAGCAATTTACAATAAAACGAATCACGCCGCCTGGGCTAAATTAAGGTAATTTTTTGTGAAATGCTTAACACTCTGTTTGAATTTTTGTAAGTGAAAATCTTATTTAACTCTTCTTTATCTATTGGGGATTCATATTAGTATGATGACATCAGAAAACGCCTAGGCACAACGATTTTTGTCAAAGTACTCTTCTTTTAACTAGACTTTAAATTTAAATCCCTAAGGGCCAAGTTTTCAATAGTCAGTCAAAAATCAGATAATACGTATTCTTCAGATAAAGCAATAATGTGTTCCTATTTATACCTCTGATTGTTAACTGAATGCTTAACTGATAATTACAAAATTGTCTCTAATGGGGTTTTCCATTGGTAAAGTAAATCAATTTATTTTTGATTTGGATCCGTCAAACAGCCGATTTTGGCCATCTTTGCGTTCCATTGGGCAAAATAAATTGATTTATATTTGATTTAAAATCGATTTTGCAGATCTAAATTGTTCAGCAGATTTACCCCTCCCTGTACTATCACCAACATAATTTATAGCTGTCAGTTTGCAAATTTGTTTTTTGAATTGATTAATTTATTTCAGATGTGAAAATTGTGTTCAAAATATGAGAAATATTAGCTCATAATAAAACGAACCAGCATAAAATAAATCGGTTACTTCATAAAGCTCATCTTTATCTTCTAAAAGTGCATCAAGGGACGAAGTTTTTTTGAAATATTAATACAGACACGAAACTACACGAATACAATGACAAAAATAAATCAATTTGAAAAAGTGTTCCATTCGCCCACCAAAAAAATCAATTTTTAAATTGAAATCCGAATTTTCCAATGGAAAACGCTATAAAAGAATTAGATAAACATATAATTAGTTAATCGTTCCTAGCGCAATAGCATCCATGAATATAACAAGCGTAGATTTATTCAATCTTGAATTGGAAAAATCATGTTTTGGGCAAAATATTGATCTTTTTTTTTTTACTTATACACCAGCAGTTAATTAAATGTGTTTTAGGAAATGTACCAAAATCTGTTTTCTTTTAATTTGTATGCGTGAACCTAGGTAGCTATCATGGATTTTTATAAAACTTTTGAGATGTTTTCCTAAACCCTTTTTTAGATCATCGATATGTCTATCTTTCCATTAAATTCCAAATTTGTACACACCAAAAAAATTAATTTCTCATTTGCTCTTTCTTTCAGTGTAATATTGAACATTTGTCTATAAAATCATGGTTAACAATCATTAAAAACTCTCCACTAAATTCATAATGTCAATTCTGTCTTGAATTTATAACAGTTAATTGTATATATTGGACGCCACCAGACAGGATATAGATTGTTTGTCGCCCCAAAAATAGGTAGCTCCTTATCTGGCATAGATACAACACCACTACACCACTATACGCTTACCAGACACCATCTCCAGCACATCACAGCGCAACGCAGAGAAATACTTTATTAGTTATCCGAAAAGGTAATAAATTGTGACCGATTGATCGGTGCATCGCTAACCATTGACAATTGTATACCTCTGAATGTTCCATACGTCTACGTCTAGTCCTATAGCATTTATATCCACCTAAGCCAGTCGCACATGCTTGCATGTATGCTCAGAAATGTGTTGTAGATTTCTTATTTTTCTATTTTTATTTTAAAGCGATTCCGCGTATGCAAGATTGCCAGCGTCCAGTTGACGATGTCGTCCGTCGTTGTTTGACTTGATTTTGGCTCGCAAAAGTCAGACGTGACCATCGCGATTACACATAATTCTTCACGATGGATAATAATTATTGAAGTTTTGTTTATATTTATGGTTATTATATTTTTTATTTTATTTCGTTCCACTATCAAAGCATAGTCGTCGTATATGCTTGAAAGTTGTCGTTGATGCCTTCCTCGAACCAGGTGTTGTGATGGTGATATTGAAGACAGTTGATATTCCAGCGAAATATTTTAAATTCTTTCCCACAAGCCTGCATGGGATGGCGATGCCTTATTTCTGATCGCACCCTACATAACTTCATAAATGTATTAAATATTTATTTTTTTTTTTTTTAAATTTTGCTTTAACCATCAATTCCAGCCATCATATATGAGTATCAAAATTGTGTCAAAGAAGAATTGTTTTCTTTTTAAGAATTTCGATATTATCAAAGTTCCGATTGAAACCGTGTATGGAATTGGAATATTACCGCAACATGAATGGCAAAAGATCAAAAATGAAATCAGTTTGAAAATTTGCATACAAAATGACCAAGTGTCATGCTCGTATGATGGTTGGGTTTTTTTTTTTTTTTTTTTTTTTTTTTTGATGTTCACTGTCATGTATAAAATATATTTTATCGATTTGTTTTAATCTGGTTCTTTCGTTTGTTTGACACAGAAAAAGTATGACCCATTTATTATTTTACCTGAATCGAATTCTTGATGGCTTTTGTTGTGCGACTGATGACAGCAAGACGCGGTAGCGTGGACAACTGGACATATACATAAATCAGATTGATATGAAATTATGCCATATTTTATTTTTGGCATTTACCAGAAAATGCTGGCTGATGTAGGTATCGCAAATAAAAAATAAGGTATTGAGGTACACGAGTGTCATGTCAGATTGGTTGCATGAAAAGTGATGTGGTACGTGCTTACAGTAGGAATAGGTACCACATCCATCTCAGAGTGCACCGAAAACTTTATAGTCGATTGCATGGAAATTTTCCTGTCATTGGATCATGCTCATTCATCTGTTTCGAAGGAGCCTTAAAATATCTTAAACAAATTCAGAGTTTTTTTTTACCATAGGAGAGTACCTACCTCCGGAGTTTTAGTTTTAGGTAGGTGACGTTTTTGGAGACATTATACAAAAATGTCAAGATATCTCTAAATCTTCTTTATATTTGCAATGACCATTATTTATCTAAAAATTCAGAGAGCGAAGACAAATTTAAAAGAAGAAATCTCGTTCTATGAACCATGTACCGGGCTATACTTTCTCCAAGATTTTTGATTCGCTTAATGCGAATTCATCATCATAAACTGCTCCAGCACCTGCACCCAGCTGTGCAGATATTACAGTTTAAAAATGAAGCTGGGAATAGTTATTTGAGATTATGTTTCATAGCGACTTTGTTCAACAAATATTCAAAAATGGGGGTCTTAGACCAAAAAAACGGTTTTTTACTTAGCCTCCCTTCTTTCGAAAATTAATATTTAGAAAGTTGTTCTAGATTGGTGCTGTGAACATTGTTCCTCTATATATACAAAATTTCAAATGTTTTGGCCAAAATTAGAAAAAAATTCTAGCCCCCTTTTTTCGAAAATTGAACTTTTTACCTATTTCTTAGTCTATATTTTGCTGTTAATTCGACGATGCCAGAAGAAGATATGACTCCACCTGTACTTGAGAGCGTAAACGATTTTATGGGACAAATCTTCTTTCGCACCCGTTCAGTTGCTAGAGTTCTGAAAGATCTCGACATTCACAAATCCGCTGGCCCGGATAGTATCCCTCCCATTGTTCTGAAGAGGTGTTCTTCAACGCTGGCAAAACCACTGCGTAAGCTTTTCCATCTGTCCTACTCTACTGGTCTCTTTCCGAGTGGATGGAAAACAGCATTTGTCCAGCCTGTCCCTAAAAAAGGAGTGTCTTCTTCCCCCTCTAACTATCGACCAATTGCACTTACGTCCTTTCTTTCCAAGGCCATGGAAACGCTGATTAAGAAATATCGCTTAAGAAATATCTTGAAGAACGAAAGCTTCTAAATGACCGGCAGTATGGCTTTCGTTGCAATAGGTCCACTGGTGATCTGATGGTATATATCTCACCGAACAGTGGCACAAATCTTTACATCGTTTTGGCGAAAGTAAGATTATTGCACTTGATATTTCAAAAGCATTCGATAGAGTTTGGCATCAAGCTCTCTTATCGAAAATGCGTGCATTTGGTTTTGATGAATCTCTTCTTCGTTGGATTAGAAATTACCTTTCGGGCCGTTCAATACAAGTTGTATTGGACGGTTTCAAGTCTGACATCTACAAAATAAATGCTGGTGTGCCCCAGGGCACCGTTTTGTCTCCGACCCTCTTCCTAATATTCATAAATGACCTGTTATCTGAAACTTCTAATCCATTAAACTGGTTTGCTGGTGACAGTACTCTCAGCTTTTCATATTCGTTTCTAGATTCACATCAATGTTCTTCAGATGTGGAACTTCAACAAACCGAACAGCTTTCAGTACTCGGTATATGTGTCACTGTCACAGACCATCTTTTGTGGAATGCCCACATATTTGACATCGCCAAAAACGCTGCTAAATGTTTAGGTTTTCCCCGTCGATGCAAGAAATTTTTCTCCCCTCTGATCTAGCTGTGATCTACAAAGCCTTTATTCGTCCAAAACTTGAGGACAACTTACACTTGAGCCTATTGGATAGAATACACAAGAGAGCTCTAAAAATGATAGGTGAAAGAACTATAACTGAAACATTCACATCTCTTGAGCACCGTCGCAATGTTTCGTGTCTATCACTATTTTACCGCTATTTCTATAAACAGTGTTCTAGTGAAATAGCCAGTTGCATTCCTCCCGCTTCTAGGAATGCTCATCAGTTTACCCTTGAGCCCAACTTCGGACGTACTGTTAGGTACAGAGATTCTTTCCTTAGTCGCACTACACGAATGTGGAATGCTCTACCCATCCCGGTTTTCCCCTCCCATTATGATCTTCAGATAGTCAAAACCAATGTGCATCGGTATCTCCTTTTAATACCCCTCCAACCTACGTAATCGCTCGTGCTGTGTTTATCATTTTAAGTGTAGTCACTTTAGTGCGCGCCAAATATATATATAAAAAATATAAGCACCATGAAATCGAATTTAAAAAAAAAATGTGGACAAGCTTTCGACCTTTGTGAAAACTCCCTTAGCCCTCCTTTTTTCAAAAATCAAAAAGTTGTGCCAAGTACAAAATCGGTCAAATCCAATTGTTCCAAAGACTCTTGCAAAAATATCGAAAATTGAAGATTTTAAGCCGAAAAAAATACTTTAAATGAAAATATCCTGTTTTCTTTGGCTCAAAATCATCAATTTTCAATATTTTTGCATTTTTGAAGCATAGGAGGGCTAAAGGAGTTTTTGTACAAAGGTCGAAAAATTGTCGATATTTTTTTTTAAATTCGATTTCATGGTAATGTTATATATGTGTAGGGACACAATATTTTTTCAACACATGTATTTATCATCCAAAAATATGAATCAAAGGTTTAAAAAAAATACAGGTGAGCTGTGTTTTGTGTTTAAAAAAAAAACTTTTGCAGGCCTTATCTTTAAAAATAGACACTTAACAACTTTAATTTCTCGGAAAAAGGATAGATAAGAAAAATTTTAAGAACCTAAAATATAATTAAAAAGTAAAACTTTTGAAAATAGGGGGTCTTGATTTTTTTCGAATTTTGGCCAAAACTGTTGAAATTTTGAATATAGAGGAACAAAATTCCGATTAACTAAAACAATCTAGAACAACTTTCAAAATTTCTATTTTTATATTGTCAAAAACTGCTTTTTGGGTGTCCATTTTGAATATTTACAAAACAAATTGCAACAAATCGGGAAGAACCTGAAACAATTTTTAAAAATATCAAATTCAAAAAAAAGGGGGGGGGGCTAAGTTCTTTGATAGCTTCAATTTTCATTCTTTCAAGAACTCTTGTTTTAATTTATTCATGGAACTTGGTGGACAAATCCTCCAATTTTTTCCCTCCGAATCTAAATTATTTGCCTTAAAAAACTGACAAAGTAACGGATAGAATTAATTCATTAATGGTTAATGGAAATAATGGTGCTCTGCAGGGTTGCTAGATGTCAAAGCATTTCAGTAGCCTGATTTCAAAAATTGTCGTAACAAAAAATTGGTGCCCTAAATGCAGCCCAATCTCATTAAAAAATGTTTAATCCTCATATTTTTTTTTAAATATTATAGAAAAATATATGTAAGCCAACATTTAACTCGAAAAATACATAAAATAAATATAAAATTCAAAATAGCTTTAAATGGGGTTTATAGTCCACAAAAATTGGCTAGATTTATAAAAACACTTCCATGTACATTCTATTTACTTTAAGTGGTAGCTTGTGCTGGTGGGGCCCGGGGCAAAATCTAATACGGAGCCCTATTTACTTCCTTAATTTTGATTTAATCTATGTATTTATTTATTCGTTAAAATTATTTTCTACTTACAATAATTATATGAAGATTAGGATAAGGTAATAGGGACTACGCGAGTAATATGGACTCCCAGCTTTTCTCGCAAACAAAGAAATACAATCGCAATTAAAACTATCTAGAATGATGCACAAGTACTTTAAACTTAGTTCAGTTCAATTACAACCACCAATACAAACCCTTTATCTGAGTTTTTAATTTTTTTTTTCTTAAATTTGAGATGATGATAATTATACTCCCGGAAAATATTTTTCTCTTGTTAGCTTTTAAAATGTTTAGTTTTAGGAAAAGAAATGTATATGATGTTTTCCATTAAAAAGAACACTGGTTAGAAACGTATATAAAGGGTGCGCCAAATAACTTCTTTTTTTTTGAAAATGGGGCAAAATATCGAGTGTAGCTTCGGCTGTGTGGCACGTAGCACCGTCCTGTTGAAACCAAATGTTGCCATTATCCTCCTCTTCAATTTTATTGAACAAAAATTCGTTCAACATGGCCCGATAACGATCGCCATTGACTGTACCGGCCACTCCTTGCTCATTTTCGAAAAATGGCCCAATTATGCCTCTGGACCAAAATCCGCACCAAACAGTGACTCGTTTTGGGTGTATCGGCTTTTCAATGTACGCGTGCGGGTTTTCTGTGCCCCAAATGCGACAAGTTTGCTTGTTTACTACCCGCCAAGATCAAAATGAGCTTCATTTGAAAAGATGATTTTTTTGGCAAAATCGGCATCTTCTCTAAGTCGATCGCAGGCCCACTTAGCGATGCGTAGACACAACCATATTCGTTCAGCGGAAGGATAAAACTAATTATCTGTCAAATCAAACATGAGCTAAGTGTTACCATTCACGAAATAAGCACTAGTTGAAAAAAAAACTTTAGATGGCGGACCCTTTATTTAGTAGTTAAAGCCTTTTCTTTCCATACCACGTGGTGTGGCTAATATGGCCCATCATGTTCACCATGTTTAGTCACGATGTCCATATTACCCGGAATTATATAAATTATGATTTTCAGTGCTCTTGAAGCCACAGCAGGCTCCGTAAATCCAAAATTTATCTGTAAATTGGAAAGTTCTTTAACAAATCATATAAATACTATGGACTTGGTCTATATTACCAGCTACTATTTCATTGTGATGTTAATTCACTATTTTATTTTTATAATTGTTTTGTGGATTTAAGGATTTTAAGGATTTTAAAATTATTTTTATTTAACTTACAATGTTAACATTTGTTTAATAATATTTACGTTATATAATACAATGTTAATATAATACAATGTTAATAAAAATATAAATAATAATAATTTGATTGGTCAATGGCGTTGCCGTCTGCCAGATTGACGCGTTAAAAAGTTTATATTTGAATAAATAAGTAATCTTAAAAAAGTATAATGCTATAAAAACATGACATATTATATTTTATAAATATTCTGTTATAATACTATTTCTATAAGAAGATGCATTTTCAATAAATTTGTAGAGAGCCATCCAGTTTTCTCCATTAAGAAAGCTCTTTGTTTGTTCCATTGTCAACGATAAATTCCCGAAGTAAAAAAGCCTGAAGTCTTTATAGATTGGGCATATTGCCAAAAAATGGAATGTGTCTTCTTTCATTTGAAGGTTACATATAGTGCAAAGATTTGTTGTTGTTTTTTTGAATGGTGCACCATTCAAATTCAAAACATCACATCTTGCCCTACAAATTAGAGATATCGCTTTTATGCTATAGCAATCATTGAAATAGTTTTTATCTTTCAGATCATAGTTTAAATCAGGGTATATTAACCTGTTTATAGAAGATGTGGCTTGTTCTTTGCTTTCATTTCTGTGGAGAATGTCAGATACTTCCAAAACTTTATAAAGCTGTCCTTTCAAAGCTGTAGGGTTTTCATATTGTATACTCAGGCTAGCACCACATTTTTCTGCCAGGGTTATCCAATCGTTAACCCATTCTACTTTATTATTGAAAGTATATTTCGTGAGAATAAGTGGAAGCCTATGTGCCGGGTATTTGAGAACTTTAAGTACGTAATCAAAATGTAGCTTTAATGTAAAATTATAGAGATTTGGTAAACCTGTTTCTAGGGCAAGAACATAGTTAGGAGTGGTTAATGGAAGACGGAAGAGTTTTTTCAGAAAGAAACGAAGGAGATTTTCGACTTCATCGTATTGTTTATACCCCCAAGTTTGAGCACTGTAACATATGACAGATCTCATAACTGATTCAAAAACCCGATATTTTGCAGAGGTTGGGATTTCTTGTTTGCTAATTATATTTTTCCATGACGCATTTATTAGACTTTTTGCCACTGATAGTTTTTTTTTGAGGTGTAGATTGAATTTCATGTTTGGTGTCAAAATTACTCCCAAATACTTATAGTGAGTCACTATTTCAATTCTTTTACCGTCTAGGAACCATTTTTCAATCGCTTCAAGTTTTGTTTGTCTACTGCGGACAATCATTATTTTAGATTTTTCAAGATTCACTTGCAGGTTCCATGTTTTGCAGAAATTGTTCATTTTATTAATCATAAGTTGTAAACTATGTGGAGATTCCGCTAATAGCACAATATCGTCCGCGTAAAGTAGTACCTTTATGACTTGGTCTGCTATTCTTATTCCTGCAGGTAGATGTGCTGTTATATCATCTATGAACAATGCGAAAAGAATTGCACTCAGAAGGCAGCCTTGTTTCACTCCAGTCGTAGTTTCGAACCATGCGGATACATTAACGCCGTCCCATACTTTTTGCCGTGTATTACTATACATATTTTTGAGTACTTTCAGCATTTTTGTCGACATTCCTTTCTGTGATAGCTTATAAAAGAGTGCGTTGCGGTCTATCGAATCGAATGCAGCTCTAAAATCTACAAAAAATACGTAAAGTCTTCTATTTTGTCTGAGAAAGTATTGGGCAATAGTTGTCACTGCGAAGATATTGTCAACAGTGGAGTATCCTTTGCGAAAGCCAGCTTGATATTCGCTAAGAATCTGGTTATTTTCAACCCAGGTGTTGATTCTATTCAGGAGAATGGAGGAAAACAACTTCGCAATTGCGTTCATAAAAGAGATACCTCTGTAGTTGCTTGGTGTATTGACATCACCATTTTTGTATATTGGATATACAATGGCATCTTTGAATTCTTGAGGTATCTCTCCTGATCTAAAGATGCAGTTGAAAATACTTAGCATTTTATTTAAAAACTCGGGGGGAGCGTTTTTATAAAATTCATTGCTTATGCGATCAGGACCGGGAGCTTTTTTATTTTTAGCATTGTAGAGACTCATTTGAAGTTCTGTCATTTGAATTTCTGCATCTAGTTGTTCATTGCTGACATATGGTTCTGCGAATTGGATGGTTTTGCTCATATCAGTGGGATTTAGCAAGTGCTTAAAGTATTCGGCAAGTTCAGGCGCAGCAACATGTATTCCGCTGACATAATTTATGCCTTTAATTGTTTTTATTTTTTCCCAGAAGCTCTTACTATTGGTTGTGACTGAATTGTTTTGTGTTTCTCGTTGAAAATATTAAAAAATGTTGCTGAAGTTTGATCTCAATCCCTTAATGTGTATGAAATATGTTTGTTCGCGTATATTTCATTTAAAACAAACAACAAAAAAAAAAACACCAACCATTCAACAACAGTTTCGTACCGCTCATAAATTCCTAAACATAAACGCAATTAAGTCTTCCCTGTCACCAAACTCTGAAAACAATTAATCATTATAGCCCTCTTTTTGGCATGAGTCGCTTGTATAAAATTAAACAATAAAAAGGAAAAGGACCATCCGTGAGTATACACGAATAAAGCTTGATCCCAAGTGACATTCACAATTCCTTAATGCAAACATAGGTACATTGGTACATAGATTCTACAAGGTCTAGGTATGTATACAATATACATTGTATACATGTGTATGTAAATAAATCAAAAAACAATTTTTCATTTATTTCGTGAGTGATTATATTAAAAAGTCATTTAAGATTGACTCTTTACCATTGGGACAGAGTTGGGACAAAAATAACCATTAATTAACCTTGTCGTGTGTTGTGCGCAATAATACCAAAAAAATCACAGATGTAAATATACCCCCATCAGACTCGTACATATATCAATAATAAAACGGTATGAAATCAAAATGAAAAATGATTGCAAGAATTACAAACAAAAATGCATTAGAAAAAAATGTAACATTACATTGCTATTTTTTTATTTTTAAAGCCTCGCATTTCAGATTGAGTGTAAAATGCAATTTGCAGTTAAATTGATGTCATTGTTCATAAGCGGAACGAGGTGTACTCCTTCTTACATTTTATTTACATGACATCTGATGGATGTTGTTCACGTTCGGTTTTAACCCCTTCATACCAGCATTATTTCGAAAATTTGATTTCTCACAATATTTACAACTTAATATAGGTTAGGTTAGGTTAGTTATAAGTAGCCAGGGCCAAAAATCTCATACCAGCAGAACGACCAAATTACCTATTGTCTTCTCACATTGCACCCACTAAAGTAGAAATTCATGTAAAACTGTTTGCAACACTCATGTAAATGTTATACGGTATGACCACTGTGAGCCGCTGGCGATTCCGCATCAGAGTTCCGTAATTTTACCCGCTGAATTCATCAACCATGCGACCACTGGACATGGACAAGGAAGTTGTGCGATGTAGAGTCAGGTGGAGTTGTTACGGTACGGCCATCGCCACAAAAGCGCAGCTCCGCAACCAAATAATCATTTATCAAATTCAAATTATTGTTCCAGCTTAAGACTTGCGGCAGCCCCAGCGCGGCATCAGCGTGATGAAGTTTTTAATTTAGAATGATGTTGTTGAAAGAGTTCACAACCAGCATTATATTTTTAAAGAATTGAATAATTATTTTAACCTGAGAAAAGATTTACATAAAGGTGGCAGATATTAATTAATAAGCTATGTGCATTGTTCAAGTTGGGTTATCTCTATTGCTGTTAAGTAGAGAAACAATCAATCTTCACTATATCTTTCTCCAGCCGTGATAATAACGGGTGATTTTTTGGCTGGTTTGGTTTTGGCAACACTGGTTTTGACAGCTGACGTGTGTTTAGTACCTTGTGTCACTGTCAAACAGCTTCAGTTTGGTTTGCAATTTAACCATGGATCGTCTTACAAATGAACAACGCTTGCAAATTATTGAATTTTACTATCAAAATTCGTGCTCGGTTCGAAATGTTCATCGCGCGCTGCTTGTGTTCAGCGATGAGGCTCATTTTTGGTTGAATGGGTACGTAAATAAGCAAAATTGCCGCATTTGGAGTGAAGATCAGCCAGAAGCATTGCAACAGCTACCAATGCATCCCGAAAAAGCCACTGTTTGGTGCGGTTTATGGGCCGGCGGCATTATTGGGCCTATTTCTTCAAAGATGATGCGAATCGCAGCGTTACTGTCAATGGTGAACGCTACCGAGCGATGATAACAAACTTTGTTTTGCCCGAAATGGAAGTTCTTGACTTGCATGATATGTGGTTTCAACAAGACGGTGCCACATGCCACACAGCACGCGAAACAATGGCGCAATTGCGAGGCGAGTTTGGTGAACAGTTAATTTCACGTTTCGGGCCGGTCAATTGGCCGCCTAGATCGTGCGATTTGACACCATTAGATTATTTTTTGTGGGGGTATGTCAAGGCTAATGTCTATAGGGACAAGCCCGCTTCGATTGACGCACTGGAAGCCAACATCCATGCATTCATTCGTGAGATACCGGCCGATATGTGTGAAAGAGTATGTCAAAATTGGACTCAGCGGATGGGCTACCTGAGACGCAGCCGCGGTCAACATTTGCATGAAATTATCTTTAAACATTAAATTGCAAGGTTCAAACTATCGATTCAAATAAATATTTCATTCATTTTTTCGAATTTTTTGTATTTTTTTTTAAAAAAAGTTTTAAACCTCTTAAAAAATCACCCATTATAATCTTCAAACAAGCATTTCAGCTTCGATAAGGTTCTACTGAATGAATGTCAAGTTGGCGAAGCAACATTCACCTGTCACCAATAGAAATGTGGTTAGGTGGATAATTTCCCGTTGGAAGTTATTGTTATTTTCTATGTTTTTTTTTGCTGTTTTGTAAAGTTGATATCAATTTAGCGAAGCAACTCTCAAAAAAGAAGTCAAAAGTTTTTATATTGAATGGTTTCTTGCTAAATAATTTGTCGTTTATTAGTCGTTAATTAATTGTGACAGTTTAAATTCGGTCATGCAATGTTTTCTATGTTTTGTTTGCTGATTTCCTAAATTGATATGAAGATACCGAAGCACTCCCTCAAAGAAGACGTATCGAAACATCATATATTTGAATGGCTTTTTGCTTAAAAGTTTGTCGCTTATTAGAAATTTCATTAAATAATTGTGACTGTTTTATTTTGACTGTACAATGTTTTCTATGTTTTTTTTTTTTCTGACTCCTTGCAATTATGTGAAGTTAGCAAAGCAACCACTTGTTATTCGATAATAAGTTGTGACATTTTCAATTTGGAGGTGCGATGTTTTCTATGTTTTTTTTTTTTGATTGATATAAAGATACCGAAGTACCCTCTAAAAGAAGGGATCAAAACTTCATTATATTGAATGGGTTTTTGCTTGATAATTTGTCGTTTATTAGTTTATTGCATTAATTAACTGTGACTGTTTCATTTTGGCTGTGCAATGTTTTCTATATTCTTTTTTCTGATTCCTCAAATTTATATAAAGAAAGCGAAGCAACCACTTGTTATTCGATGATAAGTTGTGACGTTTTTAATTTGGAGGTGTGATGTTTTCTATGTTTTTTTTTGCCGATTTCCTAAATTGCTTAATCAAGTAAACGAAGCACTTTACTGCTATATGTAAATTAGTTTTTACAATTGCAATTTTGTCTATGTTTTGCTAAATTCGTTTTGTACCTACGTATGTTTTCATATTTTTTTGTTAAATTCATGAACTTTTGAAAAAAAAAAACATAGGACACATGAATCTAGCAAACCAACAAAAAAACACAACAAATTATTAAGCATTAAAAAGCCCCCTATCATAAACATACTTAGGTATCTATCAATTTAGAAAATTAGCAAAAAAAAAAACATGGAAAACATCGCGTGTAATGATCAAAGATAAATTCATATAAATCGGCAAAAACAACCATAGAAAACATCGCATGACAAACCAAAGGTGTCCAAATTATTTAGTAATAACCGTTTAATAATAGAAGAGTGAACCAATATTTTTTTTTGCGAGGGGGGGAGGGGATGTTTAGAATTGAAATTTGAATTAATAAAAATGCAGATAATCACTCCACACACCATACATATACGCACGAAGAAGGAACTTGTGAAGAGTTCTCAATTTTACGACCAATCTTATACTAAGGTGACATGCATACCTCAATTCAGTACCTTTTTGGATTTGGAATGTCACCACGTGGCAAAAAAAAAAAGAAAAGAAAACCAATAACCTCACAACAGTTCGTTTACTTCATTAAGCTTTTGCCTCTCATATAAATTAAATAATTAATAAAAATAAATATCGATACACACACACATGCTATACATCCATTTATACTCAATAAATTTTATCTTCAATTCAACAAAATATAAAAAAAATTAATTTAATTTAAATGTTTTTTATAGTCTGACAAGACAAAAAAATGTATGTATATTATTCTCACACAAAAGAGAGTCCATTTATTAAGAAGAACAATTCATTAAGCTTACATCAACGAGGACAATAAATATCAATCCCATAAAGATCGTTAACAGTCGATAAATACACCTTGTTAAGTGCCAATCTTTGACAATAAATCCAAGAATAAATATTCAATATATACAAAAGCTATACAACAACTCGATGTCAAAGCAAAAAATCAAATCAACCTATATAGTCGAAAACTATATACCTAACCCAAACACCGCGCCAGCGTGCTATCTTTAATGAATGTGATAAATATCAAGGCGCTTAGCAGCATCACTATTATAAAGTCTGGAGAACTATTTTTATATAATATAGACAAGGCCTTAAATTAGTCGTAGAATCATGTTTTCTATTTTTTTTTTTGGAATTTTGTGCGACATCAAGTATCAAGGTGTATCTTGGCACCCACGAAATAAAGAAATCTCATCACTGAAGAAAAGTCCATATAGACGCCAAGATCGTATATATGTCTCTAGCTACTGTCAAATTAGCAATTTAAATCAATCTCCCGTATATGTATGGAGTTTAAACAAACATCTCCACTTTGGTTGAACGTGATGGACTAATTATTGTTGTGTTGGCAATTTAATTTGTTAAATTACACTCGTTCTTCGCTTCGTTCGCTTCTTCGGTCGTGTAGGAGTAGGAGGTGTGAGTTTGATTTGATTCCGCCGAATAGATGTCACCTCAAATGCCGACATCGAGATTCGTCTAAATTAGTGAACCACCCAGCATCGGAATCAGAATCAGAATCAGATTCAGAATCGGAACCGAACGCTGCTGCCGCGCCATTGCCACCGTCCGCGACCGATATGCAAATTTCGAATCAACACAGCTCCAAATCAAATGTGTGTGTTGGGATTTCCGTTGCGGAGGAGCCACAATAAAAAAAAAAAAACAGCTTGATTGCACTGACAGGGTCTGTGTCACTAAGTCATCCCAGGATTCACCATTAACTATATATATCGCCCTATTCCCTCGCGAGTTCCTGATGATACCAAGCTCAGGGGAACTTAATTGCTTTAACACTTTGTCATTTATAAAAAATAAAAACATCATTGGTGACGTGACACAAAACACTTTCAACAGTGCGGAGCAGCGCGGTGGTGGCGCTACAGGCCTCCATGTGTTCTGTAGTTATAGGAATGACGAAACTAAAAAACACAAAAAAGGACATTTGTCCAAAAAAAAAAAAAACACCCCACCAAGGATCAACAGGGTCTAGCGTCTAGGTATTCGGAATGGATAGCCAATGTATTGTTGTACATTAACCAGCATTTAGCGCAAGCCATGTGGGTGGTTTGGACACGTGTTGCTCCTGGAAAGGCAAAAAAAAAAAAAAAAAAACACGAAAATAAAAAATTAAAATAGCAGAGCAGCACAACATACAACATGAAACATACTATTAGTAGTTTGTAGAGCTTTGTTTTTATTGCAACAATAAAAATTAACACCGCGGTTAGCAAAACACGCAGCGGGTAAACCGTGGAACACGGTGGGCGCGAAAAAAAATATCGGCGCGCATAAAAGTGGTCACACAAACTCTCGAGCATTCCTGATGCAACATTGTTAGTAGATGTATATATGTTGTGATGTCACCCATATCATAGATATAGAAGGACGAATGCAAAAAAAAAAAAAACAGAAAAAAATTTGACACCAATTGAGGGCACGCATGAGATGTCCTTGATGCATCATCAGACCGCAAAACAATTGTCAATTGGCGAAGGCTTTCCACTCCGGCGGCGAGAGAGTGGTAATTCACTTCCGGTTTATTTTTTGCCGATTTTTTTTTTTTTTTTATTCAAAGTGCATTATCATTATACGCAAATTAATTAACAACATTGCAACACACATGCATACACACATAGCTCATCAGCATCAGCCAGTCCGTCCCATCATCAGTTGGCGATAAAAAAAGGTTAACAAAAAATGTAGGGATTAAAAAGTGTTGACAGGTTCATTGATTCTACGGTATATAGGGGTATTGCGTATGTGGAGTAGAAAAATAATACCTCTTGATAGATTTGTTAACCGCAATTTACGTATATTGCAACAAGCAAACCAAAAAAAAAAAAAAATAACTGCTAGTGACATATCATCGAGATCGGATGTGATTACAAAAATGCGAATTAAAGTTTAATTATTGGTCAGTTAATGACAGAGTTTTCATTTGTATATAATTAAGTGACGGAGTAATAATATTGTTGTCTTGATGGTGTAGTCGATACCTAAGTGATTTATGAAAGAAATTATCAAGTTGTTCAAACTGTTCTCAAATATTTTTTATAATAATCGAATTCATGAAGGATGCAAGTGTTTAGCTAGTGTTGACTAGCTATAGCTTTTTCAGACACTTTGGACTTTTGCAGCGTCTCCCAAGCTGAGGTCTTGGCATCAGTGACCAAAGTAGCTACGAAAATATCAATGATGGCGATACCACGAGCTGATATCACCCTCTTTATTTGATAGCCAAGCAGCAATTAAATCAATATTTCTGCCACCAAGATACATTCGAAGCTTGTAACTTGCTATCGCGAAGAGCTTATAGGGTTCTTGGCATGCAGCATAACATTAGACTTTACTCGGTTCCTGGTCACACTAATGTATACAGGGAAACGAAGGATCTGGTGAGCTGGCGAGAACGGAATCGTCGCTTGATTCAAGTCAAGCCGAACGACATATTAAAGTACCAACCTGTAGCATCAAACAGGATATTGGTAAAAAAAATATCAGAAAAAAACCAATGAAAGATGGAACCTGCTTGAAACATGCGTCACACCTAGAAAATTGTTGCCAAATTTCAATAAGCAGAGTACAGACAAAATTATGCAAATGAACAAAAAACATCTTCGTTCCCTTGTCAGCATAATCACCGGACCGGACACAACCTACTGGGATACCACAAAAAGAAAATGAGGCTCAGTAATGGCGACCTTTGCAGAGGGTGCAGCTATGAAGAAGAGGATATATACCTTACACTTCCTTTGTCACTGCCCAGTACTCTGTAATTTGAGAAGTAAATCATTTCTATGACGACTTAGAGGATCTTTCTAGAACTTCTGCTAATAGACTTCTTAACTTCGTCAACGCCACTAAATGGCTTCACTGCTATGAGAAAACATATGGGTTTTTACATTGAGTGGGTTACAACTTCCTAGGGTATCACAACGGATCTACATATATCTAAGTCTGACGGTAACAAGATCAACTGTCAGCCCTTCTAACTAACATAACCAAAGTGTTTAGCCTTTAATGACGATAATGGGGTCTGTATAATACGAGATAATGTAGGAGGAGCGAGGTCGAGCGATCTGTCCTTTGTTTTGAGCTGATGGTATCTTTAAAAGAATATCCTCACTGACCATTTAACAGAGTTTGAGGAGCTCTACCGTACTGCAAATGGTTTAGAGATCAATATTTGAGAGATGAAGATTCAGGAGGTCCTGCGGGGTTTCACAGTCTGAAAAGGAAAGTCTTCTAAAATAAAAAAAAAACTTAACAGCGAGCTAAGTTGAAAACAATATTCTGTGTAGTTAGATTCTATGTATTATGTATATGAAACAGAATAGCAATTTATTAACACATATTCTGTTTCGATATTTAGGTAGGTATACAAAATTTTACAAAGCTTCTTAATTCCTTATTGTTTGTTTATTATAGCTTTAGGAGCTTTCATGTTTGACATATGACACTTGATGACATTGCCAGTTATATAAAATTATTATTACAATTAGTAAAATGATTATAGTGTTGCCAGAAGCGCTTTCTATTTCTATAAAAATAAGAATCGATGATGGTTATAAAGGGTGTTTTTTTTAGAGGTAGGTATAGAATTGTGAAATGGAACAAAACAAAGATGATTTTTTAAATTGACATAAAATTTACTTTATTCAAAAGATAATCTTTTGGTATAATAATTTACATATGATTTCTGGCATATGACCGCCACGGCTGGCTCGGACGTAGTCTAATCTGCAGGTCCAATTTTCGATGACTTTTTCTAAGAATTCTGGCCGTATATTGGCAATTACGCGGCGAATATTGTCCTCCATGTGGTCAAGAGTTTCGGGCTTATCGGCGTAGACTAGCGAATTCACATATCCCCGCAGAAAATAGGCAAGTGGCGTTAAATCGCACGATCCTGGAGGACAATTCACGGGTCCGTAACGTGCAACTATGCGGTTACCAAACGTCTCCTTCAATTAATCAATTGTGGCACGAGCTGTGTGACATGTTGCGCCATCTTGTTGCAAGCACAGCTCATGCACATCGTGGTTGTTCAATTGTTGAACGAAAAAGCCAGTAAACATGGCTCTATAGCGGTCACAATTGACTGTAACGTTCTGGCTAGCATCGTTTTAAAAGGAGTACGGACCAATTATTCCACCAAACCATAAAGCACACCAAACAGTCAGTTTTTGTAGATAAAACGGTGTCTCAACATACACTTGAGGATTATCATCACTCAAAATACGGCAGCTTAGTTTATTGACGTACCCATTCAACCAAAAGTGAAAAGCTAAACAAAACTCGCTTATGAAAATTGGGATCAACGGCAATCTTGTTTTGGGCCCATTTGGGCACAATTTGGAAGCGTTGTTCAGGCGTCAGTCTATTCATGTTGAAATGCCAAACCAAAGTTAAAATAAATCACTTGACAGCTGACAAAATGGCCGCCAGTTAAAATAATGTTGCCAACTTAAATTTCTATACCTCTAAAAAAAACACCCTTTACTTAGAACTTTAATTATAAGTAAGTCCTACTCAGATATTTTGAAACGTAAGTGAGGTTGATAATCGCGACTAATAAGTTCCAAGTTGCTTGTTTAGAACTTTAATCAGATATTGTGCAACAAACCCTAAATCTCTAAAGACTCATATGGGTTAAGTAACTTAGTCAAGATATGTTAATAAAAATATATAACTGTTAATATCAGATAGTAGTTTTATAGATAGATTTACGAAGCCTCTTATTTGTATTTTGCATATATGAAGGTATACCTTAAATACAAGTTGGAAAAAGTATCAACTATCGTTCAATGGCACTGAACTTCATGTCATATCCTTTTAATACTAAGTGTTAACATATGCTTGAACATCATCACTTTGATATTATATCAAATTATAGTTCCACAACGATGTGCTTTGTATAAACTGAACAACGTGTTTGCCACTCGCTATTCTGTATAGGATGATGTACTTACCTACAATTTTATAAGCATAAAGGAAGAGAGGTCGCGCGTTATTAAAGGTCTATAAAACATTAGTTTGGCTTCCGCTTTTCATCAATTCCATATACAACCGTAATGCCATTGTTTATCAATGCTCCTCTTTACCATACACTCTCTATTATAGCTTTTAGTCGAAGGTGGATTTTTTTCATAGGTAAGGTAGTTATACCAAAGGTACATAAAGGCAAAGGCAGACAAACGAAAAAAATAGGTTCTCATAGATTATAAAATGCCACGCAATTGCACTATACTTATCCGATTCGCCCCGCGTGTCATTCTGCATGGAAACTTACGACTCTATATATCTAAGAAGGTATGCCGCAAACATTCTCACTTATCCTTTTAGTTTTTATTTTCCATTTTCACCATGCTACCATCCAACATAGAAGATAATCCTTTTTGGGTATTATTTTCGTATTTTATACCAGAAACATGCTATGGAGGTTAGGTGATTTGTATTCGTTTTATCTTTGTTCTTTGAGTATTTCAATATGTCCGAATGTCCATGTTCTCCTCAACCTCTTCCTATGTATATATGCAGAAACAGATAGGTTTTAGGGTGAGGGTGAGGGTGAGGTTGAGGGTGGGAATTTGGAGAGCTTTGAATTGTCTTGCATTTATTTTATAGTTATCTACAGGCTATCGGCTATGTGTGTTTGTGTTAGATTTTGCATAATTGCACTATATACTATATACACAATGGATTTTCAAATGATGTGGAATTTTTATTTCTTTCAAAGAAATGTTCACCTTGTAGTTTTTTTTTTTTTTTTTTTTTTACGATGAACCTTTGCATTTATAAAAAACAAAAAACAAAAAAAAAACGTTAAGCAATTTCAACTGTTTTTAATTAGATTATTTAGAGGTATGCAACGTGATTTATGGGTGAGGTCTGAGGTAGGTAATAAGTCGTTTAATCGAATTAAAAATAAATTAATTTGTTTGATTGCATAAACTACCATGGATTTCTTGATTTCTTACGTCCCTTACTTTGGCGGACACTTTTTGACGGAATCGAAACCTTTTGATATCTGAATTTGTAGCTAATTAAATTTTAATTTTTTGCCCAGGAATTCATTTTGTAGCTTTTACGGATCATTTTTATTTCAATTTCGAGTTTAAAAAACCCATCATATTTCCGAAATGTAAAAAAGATTTTGTGTGACAACTTCCGTTTTATTTGAAATGCACTTTTTAAACTTTAAATGTCAATACAAAATGATTTATAAAAGCTAAAATATAAATTTTTGCGCAACAAATTAGCATTTAATTAGCTACAAATTTCAATAAACAAATTGTTCGATTTCGACAAAGTATAAGGGACGTGGATTTTTTTGATTTTGCACGTACTTATACCTACGTACATACATATAGTACGTCATTGAATTTTTTTTTTTGAAAGGTTTCAATACTCTGCTTCATTGATTGAAAGAAATTTAAAATTAAAATTAAAGTGATTAATTTTTCGTGTATAAAAGAATTCAACAAAGTAGCTTAAGCTATTATTTTGAGGGGTTTGAAAAAAAACCGTCCTTTATAGAAGGTGGTTAAATATAACTATACCGACTCTAAAGATTTTTTTTTTTTTTATTATTTTGTCAATCAGAGTAACTCTTACAGACTAGCATAACAATTTGTAGATACAAATCAAAAATTAAACAAAAAAAATACCTGCATTACAGTAATTTCTAAACAAAAAAAATGAAAAACAAGATAGATAAATACTAAAGAAATCATAAATTTATACATATCTGAATTTTAAATAATTAATGATTTAATAATAAAATCAAAATTTTATTTTTAAAAGTTTCTCTAGAACAATCTTCGAAAAAATCTATGGAATTACATATTGAATTTACCTCTTTGATGCATCGTGATATTATGGTTCATTGCAACCATAATTTGTCCGATGAAAGCGCACGAGGAACAATACGGTAACACGAGTATCTCTTGGGGGAATATGGACGCCTAATTGCTCTAAGAGAAAAGAACACTTTATGCGAAAAGTAAGCATGTCACGAACAAACCTAATTGAAATATACTTCCTTCGAAGCGCGAGCGTATGAATTCCCATTAGTAAACACCTAGCATTATAACAAGGAATTTCACAATTCCAATTAAGTTTAAAGATGGCATACCTTGAAAATCGCCGTTGCACTTTTTCAATTCTTTCAGATGCAGTTGAATAATATGGGTTCCAGACTACAGAGCAATACTCCAAGACAGACCGAACCAAGGAGAAATACAGCGTTTTAAGAGTAAAAATATCAGAGAACTCTCGAGCATTTCTTTTAATAAAGCCTATGCTAAAGACTTTGCTTTACTTATAATTAGATCTATATGAGGGCTAAACGATAATTTATCATCAAGCATAATGCCTAAGTCTTTCTTTTGCGAAACTCTTTCTAATATAACATCATTCAAATTAAGATTGTATTTAATCAAAATATTTTGTCTAGTACATGTAAGCACATGACATTTTGCTACATCAAGATGAAGAGAATTTGATTCGCACCATTTAGAGAGCCTTATAAGATCATCCTGGAGAAGCAAGCAATTATGAATGGAACCAATTTTTCTATATAGCTTTAAATCGTCAGCATAAAGAAGGCATTGCGAATGAACGAATTAATGAATAAAAGGAATAGTAAAGGTCCAATATGGCTACCCTGAGGGACTCCAGATGGAACATGAATAGGTTCGGAAAAAATTCCATCAATTTTTACAATCTGTATGCGGCCAGTCAAATAAGATTCAATCCACTTGAGTATATTAGAGTGAAAACCTAGGCAAGCCAGTTTATGGAGTAGAATCTTGTGGTTCACCCTATCGAACGCTTTGGCAAAGTCCGTGAAAACGATGTCAGTTTGAAGATTATTTTCAGAATTCGATATAACATAGTTAACAAAAATAGATAAATTGGAAGCCGTTGATCTGCCAGGTATAAAGCCGTATTGAAAAATCGATATGTGCTCTCGAACGACAAAGAGAATTTTATCACAAATAATTTTTTCAAATATCTTCGGGATAGCCGAGATTTTGCAAATTTGTCTGTAATTTGATATATTTTGTCTTGACCCTGCCTTAAATATAGGGGTTAGGAATGATATTTTCCATTCACTAAGAAAAAAACCATTAGCGCAGCGAAGTATTAAATAATATTGCAAGTGGTTTGGCTACTGAAACAGCTGCATTTTTAGGAAATAATGGTGAAAAACCATCTGGTCCCGTCGATTTCGAAGCATCAATTTGCTTCAAGGCAGCTAAAACTTCCGCTGCATTTATCCTGAGGCATCCTAAACTAAACTTTCCAGATACACTAGGAAGATTTTGAGGATGCAAACACTCTGTATAAACAGATTCAAAATATTTAACAAAAAGATTACAAATCTCGGAAATATCGCTTGTATAGTTGTACCTGAGTGGCTCATACAACTCGGAAAACCCGTTGTTTTACGTTTAGAGTTTAAAAATTTTCAGAAATGCCCACTATCACTCTTGATTTTCATTTCTGATGAAGATATGTAAACATTATATAGTAATAGATTAAGAGAATCGAATTGACGTTGCAAATTGAAATACGTACTACGCAGTTCATGATCATTTTTTCTACACCTGTATTTTTTATATGCTTTGTTTTTCTGATTTTTAAGTCGCGTAAGCCTTTGATTAAACCAAACCGGGTTTGAATAACATTTAATTTTTTTCTTTGGAACAAATTTTTGATTAAACTTCATACTATTGTAGTGACCAAAGTATGATTATAAGGCTTTTGGCAAAAAATCACATAACGGAAATAAGCATTTCATGTTTTTTTTTGAGAAAATGCTCTTATTTTTGGGTTATTCACTTATATCTTTTTATGGTTAGATCGATTTTTTTATTTTTCAAAATCTGACGCTACTCAATAATTTAAACAATTTTGCATTTAAAAAAATGAAAAAAAAATGAATATTTTAACCAAAAAATGCAAAGAAAAATTAATTTTTTTAGTAGGTAGGTATATCATAACATCTTTAATGTGTTAAAGCTACATACAGTTGTTAACCATAAAAGCCAATTCGTGCGTTCTAGTCGTGCATATTCTTTTACACAATATAATTGAAAATTGATACAAGCAAAAGCTTATTGATCCTGTTTATTAAAATAATTATCTTTAACAAATTTTCTGTTGCGGAAATGTACTTTTTTTTCTTTTTTTTTTAAATCAGCACGCACTAAAGGGTTTTTGACTAAACTTAAAATGTTTTAACACAGTGCGAGCGTTAGGAAAATAGGGAAGGATTTAGTAGAAGATACCGATGCACATTGGTTTTGAATTTCTGAATATCAAAATGAGAGGTAAAAATAGAGCCAGGCAAAGCATTCCACATTCTTGTAGTGTTGTAAAGAATGAATCTCTATACTTGACGGTACGTCCGAAATTGGGCTCAAGGGTAAACTGATGAGAATTCGTAAAAGCGCTAGTATAACGATTGAATTGTTTTAGGGGAAGAATGCAGCTGGCTATTTCAATAGAACACTGTTTGTGGAAGTAGTGATAAAATAGAGAGAGACATGAAACATTACGGCGGTGTTCCAGAGTTGTAATTGTTTCTGTTATACTTATATCACCTATCATTTTTAAAGGTCCTTTTTTTCTAAATTCTATCCATGAGATTCAGATGAGTTAAAGGAGCACCTGCTCAGATGTGAGAGTTGTACTCAAGCTTTGGACGGATAAAGGCTTTGTAGATAACAGCCAGATCAGAAGGGGGGACAAATTTCTTGCATCGCCGAAGAAAACCTAAACATTTAGCAGCATTTTTGGCGACGTTGAATATGTTGTCATTGCACAAGAGGTGGTCTGTGATGCACATACCGAGAACTGAAAGCTGTTCGGTTTCTTCAATGCAAGTACCGCTCATGGATAGCGGCATGGGGGAGGGCGGGTTCCGCTTCAACGACAAGAGACAGCATTGGGTTTTTGAAGCATTAAATTCTACACTGTGATTTTGTATTGTGCTGGTGAAATATTTTATTGTTTGAAAGAACTTATTTGTTAGGACAGTGAAAAAGTTTATTAAACCGAACAATTTCTTTTGTTGCCCCAATAAACTATTTTGTTGATTTAAAGAAAAGTATGTGTAGATCTAATGATATAAGCTATTAAATTAGCAAAATTTGAGTGTTAGGCTGGTAAATTATTTCGATGATTTAACAAACTAGTTTGTTGAGCAAATGAATTTATAATTTATTATAAATTGTCGAAATTTATGTTAGTTGAAAAATTTACTTTATTTTAATTTTGTAGATATTATTTATTTTAGAATTAAAACTGATGTTGGTAGGGTTACTACGCAACTGTATTTCTTTGCTAGTTCTTTTGTTCTTTCCAAAGTTGACAAAAATTTAAATTTGTCCAAGAAATTCGACTGTGACATACATATTTTTGTAAATTTTTTATGTTATAATTTGCAACACGAACTAAATTTTGTTTGAAAGCTTAAAATAACTTTTTTTCACATACAATGCTTAAATTTTCTAATGACACCACGCTTTGTGGCAATACTTTACTAATTATATTTTTTCCAAACACTTCGCTACAAAAATTTCTGAACGGTATCACTGTAATAGAGCTATTAGAATTTTTTTAATGTGCCTATTATTTTAAGAACTTCAAAGCTTGTTATACAAAGATTCGAACAAAAAGCTTTGGCTTTGAGAAGGTTCACTCAGAACATTGACAGGACTGCAAAAGTGTATAATGGGGATGGCTAGAAGTATTTTGTAGACTCATTGATATCGTAGCAATTCCGAATTTATCCGAGACCATACAGTTGTTGACATTAACCGCAGATGGCTGATTTTTTAAATGACATTTTTTCAGAAGACTAGCTGGCTTCGCACGGGTAGACAAACCTAAGCTTCACATACAAAATACAAAAGAAAATAAAAATAAATATTTAAGCTAATTTTTGTTATCGAATACTACTTTATGGATTTTAACCTTCTTTGCTAAATATGTAAAAACATGATCCTCTTAGGCCAACCTTTATTACTTTCCCAACACAGAATGAATTTTTGCAATCGAAAACCACTTTTTTCTTTTTATCCCATTGAACTCTATAATTAGATTTTTTTTTTTAAATAACCTCTCAAGCACAAAAAGATTATTTTTACCCCATTTCACCCTACAATTATTAACATTTTGAAAAAGAATAACCCTAAAGCCATTTCCTAAGAAAAACCTTTGAAACAAAAAAATATCATTTTTTTTATATTTTTTTAATGAAATTGTTGACTAAGTTGAATGTTAGATGTAAGTTGAATGTTAGATGTACCGATGAGAATCATCTTTAATTATTCTCGCAGATATACATCAAAAAATAATTTCTTAAAACGGACAATTATTTATTTTTAGCCCATTTGACCTTACAAATAACGAAAGTTGAAAAAGAATATCCGAAAAGCCATTTCCCTACAGCGCCAACGGTAATTGAATTGATTTGAAAAAAAACGAAATTTTCGCCTACAGCGCCACCTGTTGAGACTTTTCCGACTTTTATTTTTTCCTAAACCTTTGAGTTACAATTACAAACAAACCCGTAGAAAGAAGTACCCGATTTGATCCAGTCGTTCTCAAGTTATAAGCATCCGAACCCACCACGATCCATTTTTATATATATAGAGAAATAATTTATGTTTTTAGTTTTCTGAAACTGCCCATTATGATTGCGGGGTTCCGTTCATATATTAAATAAACTAGAAAAGAATTTCAATAAAAAAAAAAAAAATATATATTGGTTCATCTCCATATACCTCCCTATTATGGCTTCAATTAAAACTACAAGTTAAATCCACATTGAAAAATAATATGTTTCGAGGAATAAAGGAAAGAACAGTGCGGAACATACCGCGGATTACAAAATGTATTATTATGCTATTCTCCAACTAAGCCACAATCTCAAGTTGTAAATAAAGTGTACCTACAAGTTACCACCATAGGTTATACATAAGCATATGAAATACAAAAAAAAAATAAAAGTTTAATTATAGAAAGTTTTAACTTACATTTTTATTTCAGCCTCACAATAAGTCTCTATATATATCTATAATGGTGATATCTTAGGTATACATTGTATATGGATATGTGTGCCATTGCATGTTTTTATAGCTTTGAATAAATCGCATTTAAAGGGATTTTCTATTTGCTGTGTTTTCTTTATTTTTTTTTTTGTATATCAGTAGCAGTACCAACCTATAGTTGTTGTTTAATTAAATTAAAATGTAATTTTTTTTATTTTACTCATGAGGTGTTGAATTTCATTAAAATAGGTGTTACAATTTGTAGATATGCTATAACAACTTATAAGTCTCTCTTTCTCTACATATGCTGTTAGGTAATCATACATAATATGTCAGGGTGATTGGTATAACAGTAACAGATACGACATAACACGGTTTTCACTTCGAATCAGAATCTCTGATTTTGGTAACAAGATAACAAAATCTCACTGAATCGTTTACACCATACCGCAAGTTATGTAGAGTTAAAACGCTTCCCTCTTAAATAAGTGACTCAAATAGCAACTGAATTATGATTGAATTATTTTGGTTTTCTTTCATTAATTTATAAAGGGTGTTTTTTATATGTATAAAACTTTAAGTTGGCAACACTATTTTAACTGGAGGCCATTTTGTCAGCTGTCAAGTGATTTATTTTTTAGTTTGGTTTGGCATTTCAACATGAATAGACTGACGCCTGAACAACGCTTCCAAATTGTGCCCAAATGGGCCCAAAACAAGATTGCCGTTGATCCCAATTTTCATAACCGAATTTTGTTTAGCGATGAAGCTCACTTTTAGTTGAATGGATACGTCAATAAACAAAACTGACATATTTGAAGTGATGATAATCCTCAAGTGTATGTTGAGACACCGTTACATCTACAAAAACTGACTGTTTGGTGTGCTTTATGGTTTGGTGGAATAATTGGTCCTTACATCTTTAAAAACGATGCTAGCCAGAACATTACAGTCAATTCTGACCGCTATAGAGCCATGTTTATTGGCTTTTTCGTTCATCAATTGAACAACCACGATGTGCATGAGCTGTGCTTTCAACAAGATGGCGCAACATGTCACACAGCTCGTGCCACAATTGATTTATTGAAGGAGACGTTTGGTAACCGCATAGTTGCACGTTACGGACCCGTGAATTGGCCTCCAAGATCGTGCGATTTAACGCCGCTTGACTAAATATTTTCTGCGGAGATATGTGAAGTCGATAGTCTACGCCGATAAGCACGAAACGATTGACCACTTGGAGGACAATATTCGCCGCATTATTGCCAACATACGGCCAGAATTCTTAGAAAAAGTCATCGAAAATTGGACCTCCAGATTAGACTGCGTCCGAGCCAGCTGTGGCGTTCAAACACCCTTTAGTTGTTCACAATCCTTGATGGAGTTAATTATTTATTTAAATATTTTAACGTCAGCAGCATAAATTAATGCCATAGCATTTTGTAATAACGAAGGAAGATCAGTTAGAAATAAAACAAACAGCACAGGACCAAAATGGCTCCCTTGAGGTATACCACAATTAACTTTAAATTGACATTAAATATTATTTCTGAATATAAACTACAATATCTATGCTTAAGGTATGAAGATATCTACAAAACAAAACGATCCTTAAGTCCAATTTTCGTAAATTTATTTAAAAGTATTTTGTGACTTAATTAGTAAAAAGCTTTACTGATACCTACTGAAGTCTGTAAAGATGCCATCTCTTTGTGAGTGGTTTTCAAAAGTATCTAAACAAAATGTGGAGAATTGTAATAAATTAGTGACCGTTGATTTTTTCTTTACAAAACCATGTTGATTTTTACATAATGTATAACAGAAGAACAATTAAATGAAAGTATGTCACAGACAAGAGACTCCAACAGTTTGGGAATAGCAGATATGTAGTTTAACAATAGGACAATAATTTGTTATTAGATTCTGAGGACCAGGACCCTTGTTGACTTGAAGCTCATACTAGCAGGATAACCATTAAATTTGCGTTTACTATTAACATATTTCCAAAAATTTTGGCCCTTCGATCATCTGACTTACAGCAGAGCGGATGAGAACATTCAAGTTTGTCTATTTGTTTTTTTTTTCTTTAATTTTAATTTAGAAAAAGAGCAATATGGTACTTAGGGAGTTTTTATACAGAACTAAGATTTTGCTATATGATTATGGCGTGGAAGTTTTTACGAAAGGTCTCACAGTTTTGATAAAAATCAACTTTGAATGATATATGATTTCCTACAAAAACAACAAAAACAAGAAAAAAACGAAATATAAACAGCTCTGAAACTATTGATTGCCTCGCCTCGCATCACAAAATATTTTACTGCCCTTCATCAAAATCATGGCGGACAAGATGTACCTCAACAGCCATCTCGAATTTCCCAAATCCATTTTTTATTGAAAACTCCCATCCTCTCTCTATAACAGAAACTGATATTTTATTTAAATTTACTATGAACTCTAGGTATATAAAATCTCCAAAGGAACCAATCGAATAAACCACAACACGAAAAAAAATTATAATCACAATAAAAAAAAAGAAAAAAATATAAAAATTAAAAGAACAACCTAAAATACAAGTAAAAATCAAAAATTCATAGTGCAACCAACCCACACAAAATGAAAAAAAAACAAAAAAAAAAGAATTCAAACTTATAGTTCCTTTAAATTTAATGGCCTTCAATACCAAGGGGGCATTAAATTAACAAAACCAAAATCTAACAAAAGCCGCCCTGTCAATCTGTTTTATATTATTAAATGCCAGCTATAACGTAAATTAATGCCTCAAATATCGCCTTTGTTGGTCCTAGACCGGACGGTACCGTCCGCGTTAGCGTTAGTGTTCGCGTCCGTTCGTCTATCCAGCGCATCCCGCACATTATAGTAAACCATTTTTAGTTTGATATGTAATTTATTCCATGCTCGTTATTGGTCGCATCCCTGATTTTGGGTGGCGATAAGATATTATAATGTGTATGTGTATGTGTGTGTGTATGTTTGGTTTTCTATATGGTTGTTCACTTTAGGACCTTAGAGACATATCGGCGTCATATGTGTATTGGAAATTTATAAAACCTGCCAATGTGGGAAACAGTCCAAATAATAGAGGTGACAACTTCGTGCTTCAAGCCTATTTAAATCGAAGCAGAGGATCAACTTGCGGCTCTTTCCTGCATAATGCCGATCCTTTATTAAACTAACCGATAAGATTTTACAAAGAGAAACAAAGTTGCTGTGGAATTTTTAATTAGAGTTCAATTAGTCTCGTGACTTGTTTAAACTGGAGAAGAGCAATGAGCAGGGTGTTTATATATTTCATGAGCGAAGGGAGCGACCTTATTAAACAAAAAAAAAAAAACGGATAAGTAAGCATTTGATAGGATATCAATCCAGAAATTAATAAAAATAAGACCAATCTACCTATCCCACGCACCATTGGAAAAAAGTGCGTTATCGATTCAAAAAATAAATGTCCAACGTTGCCGATATATTATACTAAAGGTTTAAATAAAGGTCGAGACTTGATAAATGCCAATAAATAACAGTTTTTGGACTTCAAAAAAAAAATCTTTGGGTGTCCAAAATATGCCCACCAGCAGGAAACACTTGCCTTGCGGGGCCCCAAGTTACTTACTAACATAAAACTAGCTTTAAGGTTTTCAAAATGCACGAGACTATAGAAATACCAATTTATAACAGTTTTTCGCCTTTGAAAGTCGGTGTGCTTCGCGCTACTTGAAAAAAAACTCTGGGTGTCTGAAGTATGAAGGGGAAGAGCTCTGGCCCTGCGGGGCCGCTTAAACAGTACTTTTATAAACCAAAACTGTTATAATTGGCATGTCTAGAGTCACTTCCTTTAAAAATATGGGACAAATAAGACAAACAAAATAAATAATTTGAAAAAAAAAACAAAAGTTAAGGTTTTACCCGGGCGCCATTTTATGTGGAGGCAATTCCAAGGTGTTTAATTGAATAGTATATGGGAATGGAAAAAATAAGAAAAAAAAGAAAAAACAATGAAAACCCTTTATAATAAAAAAATAAAAGTTAAGGTCTTACCCGGGCGCCATTTTATCTGGAGCCAATTCAAAGACATTGACGTGAGCAGATATACACCTCGGTTTAAAAGTCGGTGTTGCTTGTTTAATAATTTGCTTTGTGTGAACATTTCTATCATAATATCGAGTATTTTTTTAGGTCTCGAAATTTTAATGACAGATGCTTTTCTTTCGGCTAAAATTTGTATATTTCGATTTATAGCGAAAATCCAAAAACCTGTAACCCTTTCCATGCCATAATTTGACATCTTTACCTAAAATATCGCAAATGAAAAACCATTTCAACGCACAAGCACAATCTCACATTAAATTGCAAGCTGTGTGGGTAAAGGAACACCATCATTCCTACCTTCAATATTCCTAAACTAAATTCTGCGGTATTCCAACCATTAACCGCAGCGTAAACATATTTCCGTGCAAATCCACTTCATAAATCCCAACGAAAACTGTCAAGCTTACAATAGAGTTAGTCTGATGGGACTGGGAATATAGCCGTAAGCTTGTTATCATAAAACAGGGAAACAATATCATAAAGGAGCCATAAACAGGATACAATTTAATAATATCTCCCCGCACTCCATATATCCATAACAGCATGAAAACCGAACTCCAGCTCATACAGAAGCTGAACGTAAACGTATCTATCTGTGTATATACAATTTTGGTGCATATTGAAAGTCATACATCCCTTTGGCGTTCGCTATCTAGTTGACTTCGACAAAGGACTGTATTATGGATGCCCCATTCAATAGCGTAGGTATGGCGTTTGGCGTATTATACACTCCACTCCAAATTCTTACATCGTAGATGATATAACTAAATATATGAAGGTACGCGCGATATTCTACGTGTTATTTGTGTAAAACTTTGTATAAAGTTTGCTGCGGTGTGCATAAAGCAAAACAAGGATTCTATTATGTGCTTGTGACAAAATTTCATGTTTATCACGCTCAGTGTGGCAGACCCTTGGGGTTTGCCGGATTACTTCTGCCGCATATTTCATACCAAATATATATTTCATATATGTATACCTATATAACTTGATGGCTTACGATACGAGTAAACCGAAGGCAAAAAAGGGTTGCAAACTTGACTTTAGCACGAACATTCCGTCCCCTTATATAGCTTACAGTCTAAGTATTGTTATGGCGTGCAACAGTGTCGCGCATACTTTCAATATACAAAGTTAATAAACTTGTCAAAATCTCTCAACTTCTTGTGTATATGTTCCTGTGTAAATATTGTGGATTGTTATGATATTGCATTTTGGAGACAAAGTTTGAAAGGGAATTTTGGAGATTGAATATACACGTTGTAAGATACGTATACGTATACCAAAAAACAGAAGCAGCCCCTTTTGTGTATTTTATGGTTTTCAAAGCGTGATAGGAATTTGAAAAGATTTTTGAAAGTATTGATTTGTACATTTTTAAGAACAGGGCTTATTTAAGAGAAGACATACTGTGGGCTGAGTAGGTATAGGTAATAGTAAAGAACAATCCAAGTATACAAGGCAATGGCAATGAAAAGTGATGAGAATAATAAATTTATACTTCAGTATGCTTCTTTAAGGAACAACCCATTATTTAACATATCGCCAGCTTTGATCTTAATTTTTCGGTGTACTTTGTGCTTCATGTTAAATTGGAGGAAGTGCTCTATAGACATTTATGTTGTTTATGCGGCCCACATCAGGGCCAGTCCAACTTACATTTCAGTTTCTTTAAGCTTAGAAATATTGAAATGCTACAAGTCTTAATATGTATAAGGCTTCTATAGGGCTTTCTTAGAAAGAAAAATCTTATAGAAGCCATGATTTCGGTAATTGCTTCTTTTAAATTTTTTGAAAGCTAGATAAGGAAACTCAATAGAGCCTAGTACCTGTTTTTCTGTTAGACCTCTTAGAGAAGCTAAATGGAGCTGTAGTACAACTACAGGGTGTTTTTTTAGATGTGTGGTTTTCAAGAAGAAATAAAACGCATATCATTTGATGTTATGACCAAGAATTTAGCTTAATTATAAAAATAAGGTTTTGCCGTTATGTTTTAAAATGATTTCGGTCAAGTTGCAGCCGCGGCTGGCTCGAATAAACTCCAGCCTGGAGGCCTAACTTGCAAACACTTTTTGCAGCAATTGGGGCCGTATGTCAGCAATAACGCGCCGAATATTCTCTTCCAAGGCGTCAATCGTCTCGGGCTTATCTGCGTAGACAAGCGACTTCACATAGCCCCACAAAAAATAGTCCAGCGGTGTTAAATCACACGACTTGGAGGCCACGTCACAGGCCCACGACGCGAGATGATGCGATCACCAAAAGTTTCCTTCAATAAATTGATTGTTTCGTTGGCTGTATGGCATGTAGCGCCATCTTGTTGGAACCAAAGGTCATCCACATCAACATCCTCCAATTCAGGCACGAAAAAGTCATTAATCATGGATGGGCACAGCTCCAATTATTGCGCACGATGGCGAATGGACTCATTGGGGTCTTCTTCGATACTTTGAAAAAGGAGCGACGATATTACCTGAAGATTCTAAAACATTTTTTTTTCAAACTCCTCAAACAGTTAATATAAAATCAATCGATGAGCGAGATTATTGGCATGATGGAATGGAAAACTGTTTAAAAAATCTATTCTCTAACGTCTCAGAGAGCCAGCAACGGTCTCCGTAAATATAAATATGGACGGATTGCCACTATTTAAAAGTTCGAAAATTGAATTTTGGCCAATAGTTTTCAATATTACCGAAATGCTTCGAGTTCCAGGTATGGTGATTGGAATTTTTTCTGGTAAATCTAAATGTACGAAATCAGAATCTTTTCTCACACCTTTCGTTTTTCACTTTAGCTAAAAGTCTGGAATGTTCAGCTTTTACATTGAATCAAAAAGTGAAGAAATGAATAACAAAAACATGCCCTAGAGATGCCTATGTGCAAAAAATCGTACGAAAATTGTGTTTGATCTGTCATTTCAGATTGACTTCCTTCGGACATTCTTCGCCAACACATAGATACTTAGTTATTTTTTTCAAGCAAGTTATTTTATATTCCTCCAAGCATAAACTCATAATTGTTATAAATTGTCCTAATATTAAAGGACGAGACTAGAGAAGTGATATTTTAAATCCTGGGTGCCGGAAGTATGCCCACCAGCGGAGGATCCTGAACCTGCGGGGCCGAACAACAGTATACATTTTACTAACAAAACTGTTATAAATTGGCGCGGTTAAAGTCACTTCCAATCTTAAATTCTGCCTTGTAAATTGTCTTAAATGTTTCGTGCCCTATTAACTTGTCTAGACATTAGTGTTTCTTATATAAATCGTTAATACAAAACATTGAAGAATTAACTCCGAAAAATTCAAATAAAACTGCAGGACCTCGCCAATATATATTCGAAACTATTACACTTTAAGCGGGAAAGTTGTAGGTCCTTTGCATAAGCGAACACTTTTCGTCGGAAGAGCTATAGCTAAATCCGTTTGGATTTTCTTATTTTATAAGATTTTTGCAAATATTTGTTAAAACTATAAATTTCGGGTTGCCGCAATGAATTATAGCTTTTAAAAAGTGTTTTTGATCCCAAAAAGAATTTAATTTCCTAATTTTCCATGGTCAAGGCAAAGGTATCCCGAAAATCTGGATGTATGTAAGCCTCTCTAAACGTTCTCTTTCAAAATATATCAATATGAGCCGCCATACATTTCCTTCCACTTTCCATGAAAAAGACTATATTTCCTGTATTGCTTTGCATATAAATTATTTTATTTATAGGAGCTAACCAATAATTCTTGAATTAATCAAACCTCTATTTATAATATTAAAAACGTGTATACAAGGATACCAACCTAATGCTTTGAAAGACGCCAGAAAAGTATTTTCTCATATCTTGACAGCTTTACTTAAAGGTTTGAATTGACCATTGTCCACTTTTCCTATATACTTTCTCTTAGTCTTATCTAGAAACCCACTTTTTGACCCTTAAGGATCTCCTGTCACATCAAATTAGCGACATTGTTTCCTTTTTATTATACCTTTGGCTTCTAATTCGTTCACACATCTTGTAGGGGCGTTCAATTGATTGATCATATGATCATCATATCACGCATTCACACATTTTATAGTGCGGACTCGTCTATAAGGGTTCAAATGTCTACTTTTATAGTCCCGATAACAAACCACCCTCATCATTGCCTTACTTAAATAATCTATTATTTTTTATATATACGCGCATCAGCAACCAAGATAATACACACAGACAATTTGGAACCAAATTTTATCACTTTATGTTTAAAGAAAATATTTAAGCAGATGTAAACAAAAACAAATCATTAGCATTCACCTGAGGCCCCAAGGCATATCACGATAAAAAATAGTGTATCTGCTGCATAAGATCACAATAGCATACGCTGCTGTTGCTGTCCGAAATCCCATTCTTTATATATATTATGTAGGTATAGTGTGGCTCTTCGGTGCTATCTTCACACTCTCCTAGAGGCACAACAAATGCTCGCGTATCTACACAACACATCGAGCTGTCCTTATCCTTATTCATTTGGGCCATCACTTACAAACTTACGCGCTTTAACTTTAGTGAATTTATGAGTAATTTATTAACGCCCCCGAGTTATCACCTGCGCTTCACGCATATGTGAGAAGACTCCGTGAAAATGCGCCAGGCCGAGTGTATATACTACTATGAGTTTGATAAGACAAACTATGGATGCGTCCGCGTCCCACAACAATGGCTTTAATTTAATGCGTTAATTTGTTAGCATAAAATTGAAATAAATTCTATTCACTTCACTTTTATTCACTGTGCGATGCACTGGAGGAGAGTCTTTCAAGTGAAGTGAGTTTGACTGTGAGTGGAAGAGGAATCACCTGAATGAACCTTTTATTTTATGTTTTTTTTTTTAGCCAATAGTATCTATTGTTATTGTTGGGAAATGAAAGAATAAATAAAAGCCTTTTATGCTTACGAAGCCTGAAGCCGTCAAAATGATTACAGAAGTTATTTTATTTTTTATGGAGTAATTCTATTTGGCACATACTGCGAGAACGAATAATCATAAAATACATCCGATCAGTCGGGGTTGGTTGAATTGTATTTATAAAGGGGAACCGGGCTTATGACTTGAGGTTTAGAGCCCCTCAAACTTCTTTTCCAATTAGTAGGTAATCGCTTATACATAGGTAACGAGAAATTTATTTTTTAAGGCTCTCCCAAACTATGGTGAAAGAAAACAAAATTTGAGCCAGAACACGGGCCGAAACCCACATTTTGCAAAACTGCAATAGTGTCATTTCGGCACCACCTTGGTTTGAACGTTTATTTTGGTTTTTGAACGTAACTCGCGTGATTCCGATCCTAGAAAACAAACATTCCTATATCATAGACTTGTAGAAAATTTTATTTCCTACAAAATATGTGAAGTGCTTTGTAATGGAACGTTGCAACATTTTGACGTAGGATTGCCGTGATCAGCAAAACTATGTTTATTACTAAGAAAAGTTATCAAGCGGCCAAGTTCTAATTTACAACAAATTGTTATTAAGCAACAGAACGTTCAGTATAAGAAGTTTTTTTAACTCTTTTTTTAGGGTTGTTTCGCTAACTTCATATGAATTTGGCAAATTAGCAGAAAAACATAGAAAACATAGCACGACAAAATTGAAATTGCCTCAACTTATTCACGACTAATGAAGGTCAAATTATCAAGCAATAAAACATTCAATATAAGAAGCTCTTAACACTTTTTGGGGAGGTGATTTGGTAACTTCATATGAATTTAGCAAATTAGCAAAAAAAAAAAAACATAGAAAACATTGCACGTCAAAATAGACAATGTCACAACTAATTCATGACTAATTAACTGCAAATTATTGAGCAGTAAACCATTATAAATACAAGAAATGTTTACCCGTTTTTGAGAGGGTGATTCGCTAAGTTGACACCAAGCTATCATAAAGCAGCAAACAAAAACAAAGAAAACATAGCACGAACAAAATTTAAATTGTCACAAATAATTAAAAACTAACAAACGGCAAATCATTAAGAAGAAAATCATTCAATTTAAGAAGTGTTTACCTATTTTTGAAAGGGTGCTTCGCTTAGATGATATTAACTTAGTGAAGCAGCAAAAAAAAACATAGAAAACATAGAAAACATCAAATCATGGAACGACATATTCGAAATTATCACTACTTATTTACGGTAACCTGACCACTTTTCGATCCGTGAATGTTGTTTCCCTGAGTTGATACTCATTAATTTTCCCTCTATAGGGTATCACTTACAAATATAAAGTCTCAAGTTTGAAAAGAATCGCTAAATAGCTAAATTAAGACGTTAGTACCAAATAAAAGGCAAACCCCAATACCATGGAGTGTGTGAAGTTAGCCGCCCTTTTTTGAATTTGTTATTTTTCAAAGTTATTCCAGATTTGTTCCGCATAGTTCCAAATTTTTTTTAAAAAATATTCAAAAATGAGGGTTTAAGACATATAAAACGGTTTTTGACCTAGCCCCCTTTTTTCGGCTTAAAATCTTCAATTTTCGATATTTTTGGATGAATCTTTGAAACAAATGGGTTTGAGCGATTTTGAATTTGGATTTTTGAAAAAGGGAGCTGAAGGGGTTGTCTATGTTTTTGTAAAGTTCAATTTCAGGGTGATTTTGTAAATTTAGGGACACAATATTTTCTTAACACATGTATTTATGATCAAAAAATATAACTCAAAAGTTTTTTTTTTTAATAAAATTTTGGAGAGCCAATTTTTGCGTTTCTGAAAGAAAGTTTTGAAAGCCTTATCTTTAATAATAGGCCTTTGAAAGCTTTATTTTCTTGGTAACAATGTTCAGAACACTTTTTTACACCTAAAAAAAAAATTAAAAAGATCGATTTCCGAAAAAAGCGGGGTAAGAATTTTTTTTCGAATTTTTGCCATAACTTTTGAAATTTTGAACATAGAGGCCCAAAAACTTGGAACAATTTTCAGAACAACTAGAACAAATATTGTGTGCATTAACATTTATGATTAGACATTTATTGTAAACTTAGAATGGAAATAAATCTTGTAAAAGTCTAGAACAATTTGCAAAAATTCGATGTTCGAAAAAGGGGGGCTAGGATACCCGTTTTTTGGTTCTAAAACCCCCACTTTTGAATATTTTTCAAAACAATTTGGAACAATGCGGAACAAATCTGGAACAAATCTGGAACAACTTTCAAAAATAAAAAATTCAAAAAAGGGGGACTAAACCTCTTACACTCAACACCATGCGCTATTTTACTGTCTCCAATTCGTTTCAATGCTTACAATTGAATTTAAATATGATCTTATTGACAGTTGGTTATATGTGTTACTGATGCGAATGAGTACTAAATTTAAATTTTGCGATAAAACTATATTCTAAATAAAATATTTACTTGTAAGTATACCTACCTAAATGACTCAGACCTATAGTATCTACCTATAATTATATTATTCAAGCAATCTATTTTTTTTACAGTGATTTAATTCGTTAATTTCGATTAAAAACAAAATATTCAAACCATGATATTTCAGTGCATAATGCCATTTAAAAATACATTTGATATCATTTTGCAGACTAAAATCTTTAATTCCTGGCGCGACTCAGAACCATGCATTTGAATCACTTGTCCACATGCCTACCCCCTCCAAGATTCCCAATTAAAAACAAATACAAAAATATAACAAAACAATCAAAGACATAATCGACCGAATGATTGTTCACTAAATTATTTAGGCTTATTGAATCTGAATGTGATGCTGTTGCACTAGAATCCTCCGAGCAATCACACACAACAACATAAAAATAGCTATCTGTCTTAACTGTAAGCATTTACAAATAAAAAAAAAAAAAAAAAACACAAATAAAATCTTTTAAACAACCAAACAAGAATTTGAAGAAAAATAAACAATTGTATGGATGTGCATCATCGTGAGATCCGCAAAAAAAAAAAAAAAAAATTGCTTATAAATAAGTGATTTACGACAAAGGGAATTTATTTCACCAATTTTCTGGCCAATTTCCAAGATATTCCAACAATCAATACAACAGACAAAACTCCTGCGATATGCAAGCAACGAAATGAGATGCTGATGCATTTTCAATTCGTTGTTGTTGTTGTTGTTCTCACCGCGAAACGCATCTGTCACTTCTCTATGTAAGATGGGCGAATGACAAAACGTCACACTTAATAGCCACCACACACCCAAAAACGCATTCACACATCACACACTCTCTCAAAATACAGGATGTGCGCATATATTTACTAAAGGGTGATTTTTTAGCTGGTTTGGTTTTGGCAACACTGGTTTTGACAGCTGACGTGTGTTTAGTACCTTGTGTCACTGTCAAACAGCTTCAGTTTGGTTTGCAATTTAACCATGGATCGTCTTACAAATGAACAACGCTTGCAAATTATTGAATTTTACTATCAAAATTCGTGCTCGGTTCGAAATGTTCATCGCGCGCTGCTTCCATTTTATGATCGGCATTCTCGACCTTCTGAGCAGTCTATTCGGATGATTGTGACCAAATTTCGCACCAAATTTACTTTGTTGGACATTAAACCACCAACACGTTTACGTACTGTGCGTAGTGAAGAAAATATTGCGCCGGCGCCGTATCAGCTAGTGTGACAGAAGACCGCGAAATGTCGATTCGGCGCCGTTCCCAGCAGTTAGGCCTTTGTTACAGCACTACGTGGAAAATTTTGCGGAAGGATTTGGGCGTAAAGCCTTTTAAGATACAGCTGGTGCAAGAACTAAAGCCACCCGACCTACCACAACGCCGAATTTTTGGTGAATGGGCTCTTGGAAAGCTGGCCGAGGATCCGCTTTTTTATCGAAAAATTGTGTTCAGCGATGAGGCTCATTTTTGGTTGAATGGGTACGTAAATAAGCAAAATTGCCGCATTTGGAGTGAAGATCAGCCAGAAGCATTGCAACAGCTACCAATGCATCCCGAAAAAGCCACTGTTTGGTGCGGTTTATGGGCCGGCGGCATTATTGGGCCTATTTCTTCAAAGATGATGCGAATCGCAGCGTTACTGTCAATGGTGAACGCTACCGAGCGATGATAACAAACTTTTTTTTGCCCGAAATGGAAGTTCTTGACTTGCATGATATGTGGTTTCAACAAGACGGTGCCACATGCCACACAGCACGCGAAACAATGGCGCAATTGCGAGGCGAGTTTGGTGAACAGTTAATTTCACGTTTCGGGCCGGTCAATTGGCCGCCTAGATCGTGCGATTTGACACCATTAGATTATTTTTTGTGGGGGTATGTCAAGGCTAATATCTATAGGGACAAGCCCGCTTCGATTGACGCGCTGGAAGCCAACATCCATGCATTCATTCGTGAGATACCGGCCGATATGTGTGAAAGAGTATGCCAAAATTGGACTCAGCGGATGGGCTACCTGAGACGCAGCCGCGGTCAACATTTGCATGAAATTATCTTTAAACATTAAATTGCAAGGTTCAAACTATCGATTCAAATAAATATTTCATTCATTTTTTCGAATTTTTTGTGTTTTTTTTTTTAAAAAAGTTCTAAACCTCTTAAAAAATCACCCATTATAACAGCGAAGATTTGCAATCGATAAAAATTCTCTTATAAATAAAATTTAAAATTAGATTATTGATATAAAGGAAAATTGCATCGATATGAAATTGGCAAATGATCAGATCAGAGCGCTCTGGTGGATCTGGTTGATTAAATGCACGATGCACATGCACAACACGTCAGTTATCGAGAAGTTTTTTAGACTCAGATGTCGAAATTCAGATTCAAATTCAAATTGAGAAGAAGCTGAAGAAGTGTGTGATGCGAGGATGAGGACGAGCCGACCGAGGACGCACCTTAGTCTTGCGACTTATACGAGGCAGATTGACGGGTTCTTTGAGCATCTCTATCATTGCAGCAAGGATATATTTTAAGAAAGACAAGATAATTATTTTATTTTTATTTGAAATTTCATTTTGAAAATATTTTCACTTTGATATTTCGTCTGTGTATTGAAATTGTTTTGTATCTATGGGATTATTTAGCATTTGAGATGACCTTTTAGTATGAAGTAGGTATTTTTTTTTTTTTTTTCATTTTATTTTATTGCAATTTGGCAAATATATTCGATTCGATTAATTTCAATAAAGCAATTAAGATTATATTTTGTTTTTTTTTTTTTCTCGCGAGATCGGCATTTGCATAAGAATTGTGTCAATTGGCATTTGAGAAACCAACAATTAATATTATTTTTATCACATCACAACATCTTAAGAGTACTTTTTTGGTGTTTTTGTGAATTTTATTGTTTTGATATTTATGTAATTGCGCGTTGGATTGTATTGGCATCAGAGGTGATCAATTTATCGTTGTCAATGTTGATTGTGCAACACGATGTTTTGATTGTCTTACGGTAAAAAAAATATAAATAATAAAATTAAGGTTTTATTTGATGCATCTTTGTCACAATAAATTGCAGTTCAAAACTGTCGACAAACAATTTTATGTTTTTTATAAGGAAAATATAAATAAAAACTTAATTTTATTGGCGTATGCCAAATTCCTTTGAAAGCTTAAGTTTAAAAAGTTGGGATACAAATATATAATGTAGGTACTTATCAATTAATTTGATTTAAAAAATTGGTTTTAATATAGCAGAGTGATATATGAATTATGAGTTTTTTTTTGTCACAATACCTAGGTACAGTGGAAAAGATACTTCTAATATTCTGGTCAGTGGCGTAACTACGGGGGGGGGGGGGCAAAGGGGGCAATTGCCGCCACCAGAACCATACAAAATTCCTATTAAAATGTTTGAAATTTTGAGAAATTGTTCCAAATAAACATTTTAAAAGAATATAGACCTGCAAATATGGCACTACTTTATCATAAACTGTAAAAAAAAACTCCTGTACCTGTACCCAGTGCTTCTCTTTGCTCTTCAATTTTTTTTTTTTTTTTGTAGGTACATAATATACAGGGTGAGTGCATAAAATACTTGAAAAACCTTTAGTATGTGGGTTGGTTCAAAACAAAATTTTATGAAAAAGAGTCTTAAAATAGAAAAAAAATTATTCAAAAACAACAGCGACCATCACTTTATTTCGTTATAACTTTTCTTAAAGCTAAAATTTCATTTATCAACGTGCGTTTAAATTCAACTTGTTCGACTGAACACTTTTTGTGATATTTATTTTAGTTTTAATCTGTTTTTTGTTTTTCTTCAAAATTTCACTATATTAAGTGCAACCTCCTATCAATTCACACTGAAAACTTTCTACTTTCTATTCTATTCTTTCTATTATTTTTTTTTTAAGATAAGTGGTTTTAGGGAACAGTTTTTGAAAAATTAATTTTAAAAACGAATTTCAAATTATTTCAAACTAATTTTTTTGAAAAAATGTACGTTATTAATTATTATTTATGTTTTTAAAATTCAAAAATTCAATCTTCTTATAAATGTTTAGTCAATTTTTGAGAAAATTGAAAATAACTAAATCAACTTAACTATCTCTACGTAGTGGAAATAGGATCTTTAGAGCAACTTAAGCAACGGAAAAGGAATTATATTTCTGTTATTTTCAATTTTCTAAAGAACTAGAAAAGGCTTTAGCGTCTGGTTTTTGGCATTTGACAAAAAAAAACTAATAAGAGCACTAAAAATTAGAAACAAAAATACTACTGAATAACGTAAAATTTTTAACAAAATTTCAAAATTAGTTTTCTTCAAAATGTTGAAATTGAAAATTATTTTTTTAAAAACTGTTCACAAAACAACATTATTTAAAAAGAAAATAAAAGAAGATATTTCAAGCTTTAAAAAATGTAAAGCATACCATTGTAAGTATTGCCGTTGTTTTTTAATATTTTTTTTAGAAAATTTGCCCTCCCGGCTGAACGGGAGGAAACGACCCCTCTTTTTTTGTCATGTCTCGATCCAATCTACACGCTCTAGCTTTTTGTCATACCTTATGCGAATTATTCTGTAACATTTTTTGCTTTATATTTTCTTCCATCTAAAAAAAATTTTGCCCCCCCCCCCCCCCAGAGCAAAATCCTAGTTACGCCACTGATTCTGGTAATATTTATTCCTTTTTAAGAGGGATTTTTAGCCCTAATGGGGGTTTATGAAGCCGGTTCTATTGATTTACTCACAATTAGCTTTAATAATCAGGTTGTTTGAGCCTAGGGTTTTTGTATTCTCAATGTGGGATATGGATAACAAAAACAAACTTCTATGTACAGCCCTGATGGTTGATCGACGTCATACGTTTAAACGGGTTTCAGCACTTACTTGTAAAGCATTATTGTGTTGTGACCCGATATCGCAGTACTATATCTAAAAAGGTGGCTATGATAGCTGATGTTGTCCCCTGGAATATGCATATTATACAACAGAAAACAGAGTTGATTCTAGGACACTACCTTGTGGTACACCACCAATAAGACTTCAATTTTCTTAAACTTCAAATCTAAATATTCGGTCGGTAATATCAGACTTCAGTATCTGGGAAGATGCCTTTGTAATTTTCACTCATAAATATCATAAGTAAATGCCAGACTTTTGGGCTTGAGCAACATCTTAAAACAGAGCCGAACATACCTAGTTGTTTTTCTCAAAGTCCCTTTTACACTTCATCTATAGCTCGATGATGCACTTGGTCTGTTGTGGCATGCTTATTTCTTACTATTAATTGATGGTTTGGGAATAGTCTTTCTTCTTCTCTTTTTCTATTGCTAAGCCTTTCAGGAGCAATTTTTCAAAAACTTGACATTACTTCGTAAGGGTGCCGAAGTGACCTGTTCACTTAATATTTAGCTGATACCTTTCTATTTAAAATAAAAATTTCTTAGGGAATTTTAGTTTTTTCAGATTGCAAATGATTTCGCTATAGTTTTTCTCTTAGGGCCAGTTTCACAGTCGACACTTACCCGGTATTTGGACTTTTATAAAGCAATATAGGTGCTGGGTGATATGAATAACAACGGAGCAAGTGCTCAGAGCAGGTTCTAAATATAAAAGGGTGTCCGGTATCATGAAAATACTTGGAATCAAGAAATGTATTCATACCAAACAGGGAAATTGGAAATCAATATCACGCAGCAATTACTTAGAGCAAGTGCTCAGTATTAAATGCAGAGCAAGTACTCAGGAGCAGGTGATCAATATAAAAGCTGAGCAGGTGCCTTAAAAATGCTTCGATTCAAAAATATTTTCATACTAAACGGAGAACTTGGCCAGAAAATTGTTGTGTTGAGTATGTGCTAGGTGATATGAATGAAGCAGGTGCTCAGAGCAGGTGCTCAATATAAAAAGCTACTAGGTGCCATGAAAATACAGGGATTCAAGAAATGTATTCACACCAAACAAAGAAGTTTGATATGATTATCACGGAGAAAGTACTCAGGAGCAGGTGCTCAATATAAAAAAGCTGAGCAGATGCTTTGAAAATACTTCTATTAAAGAAATATATTTATACCAAACGGAGAACTTGGTCTTGAGTTTTAATTAAATTTTGTCATCTTTTTAACGGTCTAGGGCCCAGTTTTTCAGTCAGAAATCAACCATAAGTTTCGGTGTTAAGCTCGAATTGACCCTGAATAATGTTTTTCTAATAATGTAGATTACGAGTAAACTCGGAGAGTTAACCCTCCAAGATTGTTGATGTATAGCTCTGGATTAACTATAAAAAAGAAATATTTTTTCCATCATATGCTGAAAATTAATAATTTGTTTATATAATGTGACTCACTTAGGGAGTTAACTCAGTGTCGAAAAACTGGGTTCTAATACCCTTAACCCATAATTCTATAGAAAACTATACGTCACCCTTAAAACTTATGACGACATCTATGCCTAAATATATTTTAGGAAGTACTTTCAATTGAATCGTGTACAGAGCTCAATTTTCAAATGTATATTGTATATAGACGTAGAGAGGTTGGCAAGGTACCTACCTACCTATACCTTACGAACTACGACACAAAAACAAAAAAAAAAAATCTAACAAACGCCTTACCAAAGGACAATTGCCGCACAACATTATAAATTCCCATCTAAATGTGGCGCCCACAAAAACATCCTCTCTATGTGTATGTCTCAATAGCGTCTCCTCTTCCTAAACTTACAGAACTTATCAGAACAGCACGCTGCCGCAGCAACAGAGCCACAGCCGATCTCTTGTACAAATCGCGGATATATTACATTACATCTTAGGACCATACCGGGAGGAAACACACATCGCGCCACGACCATCAAAGATCCAAACCTCTATAGGTATAGCCACCACAAGCTGCACATTTATACAATTGTGTTCCATCGACTTAGCCCTGGAATTGGACATAGGACCCAAAACAAACATCTTCACAAGCCAAGAGGACTGAGGAGTCTTGAATTCTTCTTCCAGATTCTTCGATTCCCAACTTGCATTTAAGATCTTATTTTTTTGTGTTTGCTTAGCTTGTTATTGTTGTTGTTGGTTTGATGCTGGTTAGCCAGGTCCAAGTCCAGGCTTTTGAGTGTGCCATGGTGAACTTATAAAGAAGTAAGTTCCGTATAGGAGTTTTGTAAAGCGGAATGAAAGAAACTCATTTAGCTCTGGAGCGACTTAGTCAGCGAATCGAATTAATTTTTCTGCACAAAAACTCGCAGGAAATACCCCAAGTTCAGATGAACACACCATCAACATCAACATCACCATCACCAAAGGCACAGCACAGCCATTGCCATACACATCAGCTGCAGGCTGCAGCATCGCAATGCATCAGAAAAGAGAGATGTTGCCTGGGCTGCGCGCCAATGATGTTAAGCGTAGGATAAAATGTTATTAACCAACAAATGAGAATTAAAAAAAAAAAAAAAAAAAAGAAAAACCCTCAGGACTGTGCAAATTTTCTTTGCAACATTATGGGTAAATAATTTGGAACCTTCTCCTCTGATGGTTTGGGCAAAGTATACAAGTCCAAACGTCGACATCGCAGTCACAGGGTATAGAGAGAGACCATGAGAAATGGCAACAACAACAACAAACAAAATTCAAGAATAGCAAAACACCAACGGAGAGATTCCCTCGAGATGATTTTTCGAATTCTGTATGCAAATAATCTGGAGTCACGATTTCATCGTTCGGTTCGGTGTGTCCTTCTAGATGGGAGGATGCAGTGAAAAATGCTCATAGGTATATTTTGTATATACAGGTACATACCTATACATTTTGGCCACTTGCAAAGAAGAAATTATTTAATGACAAACGGAAAAACGACTTAGCAATGGCGCATATTGTCTGTTTTCGGATGGTAAAACAGGATGGGCGAAATAGTATCAGTTAAATCAGTATATATTCTTGTATGTGCCTATAAAAGCAAATGAACAAAGTTTAAGTTCATTCGAAAAAAAAAACATAATGTATACTGTACGTCTTCAATCTACACCTTACACACTGTAGAAATACCAAAGTGTTTGTATTTATTTTCAATAAGACACATTGAACAACTGAACAAAAAAGGGGTGGATCGACTACCTCAACACAAAAATATAGAATAAAATATAGGGATAGCTATTTAAGCCAAAATTGCAAATTAATTATTTTGACAGAAAATGCCGAACAAATGGCAAATTTTAAGGTCTGAACTTTAAGTTAAAAAATGCTATAAACGAACATATTAACTGCTTCAATTATTTCCTGAAGAAGTTCTAACCACACGAAAGTGTTTTTTTTTTTCTTCAAATTTTCTCGAAAACGACTTTAAGGATTTTGATTTAAATTCGCACTTGTAATGGGCAAAGCAAGGGCGTACGAAGGGTTTTTGGTGGGGGGGGAGGGGTCAAACTCATTCGAACAAACAAACAATTGCCTCACTCTAATATTGAGCAAATCTGTGTTTCCATTAATTTTTATATCACTCAAAATGTTTCATTGTTCTTTTTAGTAAGTTATATTTTTCCGAGAAGCACTGTAGAATTATATGAAAAACATGTTATGAATATTGAATTTATTATTATTAGAATATGTATTTGCGATTTTCTTCAATAATTTTTGAAAGTTTTTTTTAATTTTATACCTCATGCTCCCAAACCAAAATCAAATAATCAACCAAAGCTTCCGTAGTACAATTAAGCAGTTATCTAATTTAAATAACGCGAAACGTAAAGTTTTTAATAAATATAAGCACTCAAAAAATGAGTTGGACTATGCTTATTTTAGTAAATTGCGTAAAAATTTTTTCACACTTAATAAGTTCCTTCACAAGGGTTATAGCATGAATATAGAGAGTAATATTAAGAAAATTTGTAACTCCTTCTGGTCCTTTGTTAATGCGAAGAGAAAATGTAATGGATTTCCCAAAAATATGTCTTATAAAAATACCGAAGTGTCAAATATTACTTACTTACTACATTCTGAATTTATTTGCAAAATTCTTCCAATCTGTTTACTCAACTCCCATTATGAATAACTTTCCATGTATTCCGAATATAGCAAGTAAGGTTGATATTGGCGAATTACAGTTAAGTAGTTGTGAAGTGCTTTCAGGACTTAAATCACTTAAACCTAAATTTAACTCTGGAGCTGATGGTATACCCGCTATATTTCTCAAAGGTTGTGCTTCATCACTTTGCCGTCCTCTGGTTTACATCTTTAATAAGTCTCTATCCGAAGGAGTCTTTCTTAACACATGGAAGATTTCTTACATTGTGCCGATTCATAAATCTGGGTCTAAGAATATGGTAGAAAATTATAGAGGTATCTCTAAGCTCTCAGCAATTCCTAAATTGTTCGAAAGTATTGTAAAAAATAAAATAGAATTCTTAACTAAAGAATCTATTTCTGAACTGCAACACGGCTTTATATCTGGACGATCCACTACTACCAATATGGCTCTTTTTTCCAGATACGTTATTAATTCTTTAGAGTGTAAGTGTCAGGTGGATGCAATTTACACAGATTTTAGCAAAGCGTTTGATTCTGTGAACCACAGCACTATGTTGCAAAAACTGGAAATATTTGGTTTCCACTCTAAGTTTCTGTGTTGGATTTCATCTTACCTCATTGGCAGGTCTCAAAAAATTATCATCGATAGTTCTTTTTCAAGTTCTATTGAATGTAACTCTGGTGTCCCACAAGGTAGTCATTTGGGCCCACTTCTTTTTTAACATTTTTTTTTTAAATGATATCGCCTTAGCTGTCGAACACTCCAAGTGTATTTTATATGCCGATGACTTAAAACTATTTTTGAAGATAAAAAGTGTTGAAGATTGCTACCTCGTACAATCAGATATTAACCGTATTGCGGAATGGTGTTGTAATAATAGCTTAAAGTTGAATATAAAAAAATGTAATGTGATTTCATTCTCTAAATCTAAAAGTCACATTGACTTTAACTATTTGATTGAGTCTAACTCACTTGCTCGAGTATGGTAAAAATCAAAGACATTGGCATTATGCTTGATTCAAGTTTTTCTTTTAAAAGCCATATTGACTACATTGTGGGTAGAGCAAATTCACTTGTAGGCTTCATAAAGCGTAATTGCATTGATTTTTGTGACCCTTACGCTTTATTATCACTTTATACATCTCTTGTCAGGTCAATACTTGAATACGCAGATGTTATATGGAATCCGTCTTTTAAGTCTTATTCTAACCGAATTGAAAAAGTCCAAAGGCATTTCGCAAAATTTATATTTTTTAAAATGATAATTGGAGATTTTCTCCTGATTATACAGCAAGATGCTTATTGCTTGGAATTAAGTCTCTAGAATCACGACGAACCATTCATGATGTGATGCTTGTGAGGGATGTGCTATGTTACCACATTAGATGCCCCCACCTACTTTCGATAATACCATTATACGCACCGATAAGATCTTTTCGTTCAATGGACTTACTTTTTGAGCAATTTTATAGGACAAGCTATGGTTGTAATGAGCCAATTTCTAGAGCTATAAAAAATTTCAATGAAATTTGCCAATATATTGATTTGAGTTGTTCAAGGGATTCCTTTAAAGCTAATGTTTTACTTCTTTTTATTTTTTAATTGTATCATATATATATAAAACTCATTGAAAATTTGCTTGTAGATGTAAATAAATAAAAATAAATTTAAAGGTGAATTTTTTTATTTACATTTTTTTTTTTGTTATTCACTTATGTGAATTTTAGATTCTTAACTTTGTATTATAAAAATATAACTCATATTAGCACAAATTTAATATACATAATCCTCTAAATTTAAGGATTCCATTCAATCACTTCTGCTAGGACATCTTGCAGGACATCGCGTAATTCTAGTTTTTGAACATCTTCAGCGGACATTTTTTTTTTTTTTGTTTTTCCAAAGATTGTTTAGCTTTTCCAATAAAACTTTGTAGAGCGTAGAATTTGCAAAATAGTTTTTGATTTTTCTTTGAATTCGTTTATGTTCATGTTCAACATATTCACTGGATGCAAAAGAAATGGAGAATAATGCTGGTAGGTTTTCATCTGGGAATCTATGTATGTTCAAGCGCTACAATCAATTAATCTAAATATGCGGAATCAAGAAGGATATCTTCCAAAATTCAACTGCAGTTGATGAAGAGTGATTTGAGATTTTTACTAAACAATGTTATACCTGAATGCATCTAATATGTATTTGAAGCTATGCTTTTTTTTATAAATCTTATACTCAATTTAATGTTGCGTTTTAATTGGAATTTTTATGGGACATTTTTTTCATCTCGGACACCCTTTTTAATACTTTTTAAAAAGGTTCAGAGGTAGCACCGTAAGCTGCTCAAGAGAATTATTGTCGCTCAGTCACTCTGACGTGCCGCTTAGTCGCCCTGTCGTTCAGTCGTTCACTGCGTGGCCGTGGCCCATTGAATGAATATATTTTATATCATTTATATAGACCGCATCCCTATCTAAATGACCAGTATTTTAGTCCTGAAGATCTGTTGATAATTTATTAAGGTACAGATTTATAAGTGCTTCGATCGATTTTGACTTGCGATTTAAGTACATATAGACAGGAGGGTTAACCCGGACAATTCCGTAGCAAGAGAATGTTGACTAACTGCCAATAACTTAAAATTGAAAGCATCATAATTAATGCTTCTTCTAGTTTTTGCATTAAAAACATAGGTTTAAAATTGTAAAAAAAAAAAATTGACAATTAACCAAAACAAGATTCCCTTAATTGGACTTCAATCCGTTGTTTAAGTTGCTCTAAAAATCCTATTTCAACTTAGTAAGTAGTAAAAGAAGATGTAGTTATTTAAAAAAAAAAAACTAGAGAAGAGATTTATAGGCATCTAGTTTTTAGTGTTTGACTAAAAATTAATAAGAGCACTGAATATTAAAAACAAAAACACAACTTAAAACGTTCAATTTTGAAATAAAATTAGTTTAAACAAAAATTTTGATTTTGAAAATTAACTTTTCAGAAACTATTCCCTAAAAAAATGTTATTTAAAAAAAAAACATAATTAAAAACTGAATTTATGGCTTTGAAAAAAGATGACATTATAAGTGTTGTCATTGATTTTTTTTATTTTTTCTATTTCAAGTCGTTTTTTTTTAGAAAAATGGGGAAGCATGGACCCAACCTACACCCTCTAGCCTTTTATCGAATCTTATAAAAACACCCTGTATGTATTTATGTACCTATGAATCGATGAAATAAAAATAAAACCAATAACCAACTTTGACCACAAGATGAAGTTTGTACGATCCAGGAGTGCATTTTACTCTTTTTTTTTTACAGACATTGTAGGTAAATTAATACTAAATTCCTAAATACCCCACTAAATTATGATCTATCTTTTATAGCTTCTCATTGACCTTAAAAAAGCGTCGTACGGAACAGACTTTTCCCTATATTGATACCACTTACAGGTTTTTCTTTTTTTCAAAATCTCAGGTTTGGCCCTAAAGCTAGCCGTCGCGTCGCACTCCCAGATATAAATAAATTTAATTTTTCTTATAAAAAAAAAAAAAAAACAGTTTTGAAAAATTAATTAAAAGTTGTTAAGAAAAATTTGAACAAAACGGTACAGAAATTAACGAAAATACGAGAATAACGAGAAAATTCTTAATTTTTGAAAATTAGGTGAACTAATTTTTGCTTTTAATTTAAGGAAAAAAGGTCTTATTATTAATATAGGTACGTATATTTAAATAGTAGCATTTTTTTATATAAAAAAAATGTATAATTTAAGGAAATTCAAAACGTCCAGTCGCTTGGCCGCCTCGGTCGTGCGATTTGACGCCGTTAGACAATTTCCTGTGGGGCTACGTCAAGTCTATGGTCTATGCCAACAAGCCAGCGACGATTGATGAACTTCGTACGAATATCGAAAGTGAAATTGGAGCAGTATCGGCCGATTTATGCTTGAAAACCGTCGAAAATTGGGTTCAGCGTCTGGACTTCTGCTAGCGTGCCCGTGGTGGCCATGCCTATCCTCTAATATGCCAAGTTTTTGATTCGTTAAACAATTTGAATATGAGTTTTTAATCAGAACTAACATTACGATGATGGAGAACGAGAACAAACTGGGTCCCGTAATTTTATATATCCCTGCTTGTGACCCATAATCTTAACTGAACGATTTTCTCCATAATTGGTACTACATCAGCCTAAACAGATTTTGTTTTAATTCATTAAAAAGATTTTTTTTATAACTTAGCAAAAAGCAGTTTTTTTAACATAATCTAAAAGATATTGGACAAAAAATTATTATAACCAAAAATAACGGTTCCTCCTGTACAAATGCCTAAAAAACATTAGAGAAAATCTTATTTTGCTCTAAAACGACTCCTATTTTTTTAATAAAAATGTTTTTCAACATTAGTACCTACAGTCTGCCATTTAAATTTGTAATTTTTCCATTATTAACAGGTACCTCTTGTGATGCTTTTTCTTCGTGGCTGAGGTAAGCTCACCGTTGTCCAGGGCTCTTCCCAAAGAAGCAACGAAACTTGGGCTTGGAGGGTCTTAAACTGCGAATGAAATAGTTTAATTTCCTTTGATTAATTTAATTTTCATGAATTTTTATTTGGTCAAAATTTATAGCATGGTATTTCATATAACTTGGTTAACAATAGTCTGTCTCTTAAGATAAAATAACACGGTATTTCATATAAAACAATATTTTGTTATCCTATATAACTGACACGGTATTTCATATAATGTGTCCCCAGCACGCAACCTGGGGAACGAAATGGTCGGAAACTCTCGGAGGAGAGTGAACTTCTTAAAGAGGAGTCCAAAGGGACAAAACGGGGTCGGGGGTCCGTATCGGAAGCCCTATGTCCCTAGTAAACAACATAGAGAACAAAGCGGTCGGAACTCGCGGAGGAGAACCTTGTCCAGTGAACTTCTTGAAGAGGAGTCCAAAGGAACTAAGCGGTTGGGAACTCTGTATAGTGACCCTTGTCCCTAGCGGACAAACTAAGGAACAAAGCGGGTGGAACTCACGGAGGAGAACCTGTCCAATGAGCTGCTTGAAGAGGAGCTCAGAGGAACAAAACCGGGTCGGGGGATCTTAAAAATAAATAATACTAAATAATACCAAATAATAAAATAATAATGTCTGTCATATCTAATGCCCTACAATCTTTGATTCTCTATACACTAGATTGGTACCCACACTTGGACGAGAAAGAAAGGCAATTTTGTTGTTTTCTTTACCTCGCCTTATAACATCTGCGGCTCTAACATAGTGTGAACCACAGATTAGCCATATGAAGATGAGAATGTTTCGTACGTTTCACCCTCCAAAACCCATTTGTTTACATTGTTGTATTTGTAATTTCTTCCCGCGTCGATGAATAGATGTGAATTGCAACAATAATTTAACCAGGTGTGTGAAGATCCCTACTGTCTATGTGTGAGGTTTTTATACACACATTCTCATTTTTTATCTGAAATCTGGCAGCTAAAGCTTGTTGGCAAATTAAAATGGCTGCCGGGGATTCTCATCTTTATGTGGCTAGTCTGTGGTGTGAACTATGAAACTTAAACTACAAAATCGTATGAGATTTCCTCGTCTCTTATTTTACACGGGGTAAATGTTAAGTTGTGCCATATGCTTTATATGAGGATGTTTAGCTCTATGATTAGGGTACCGGTAGGGGTTGTAGGTGGTTACTCAGTAAATTGTGTTTTGATGAGAACTTATGATAAGGGTACACGTACACTATGTATAATGTAAAACTAAATGATTATTGCGTATGTAAAATTGTAACGCTTCGTTACACTCTCATATTTTTTATTTTTGCCCATCATTATTAGCTTAAAATTTATTTTGTTATTGCAGAATCTTGGAATATATTTTTATGATTCTGCATATCAAAATCAAAATTATTTTTTTTTTAAATTCGATAAAAATACCGGTTGGATGATTGTTTTTTTAAAAAAAATTTAAATCAATAGGTTCTCAGAATTGGAGGAGCAAAAACTTATTTTTTTAAATGTTTTCAAAATGTTTTTATAAAAAAAATATATTATATTTTTAAAACCGCTCCTTCGATTTACAAATTTTTTTTTCTCATAAATTAAGATTTATTCAAAAAATCAGATGTTGTACATCGCGTTGGGTTTTATAACAGTTTCAGAAGTATTTTTATCGATTTATTTCTAATTTTGTTGATTTAAAACAAATTTTTCAAGAGCTGATGCTAACTCCGTACCGCGATATTGCATATCATTTTCCAAAATTTATCATAATGTCAGAAAATGTTTGTTCTGTAATTTAAATAATACAAAAATGTGTGTCAGCTTTTTTAAAACGAGAAAAATGTGAAAAAAACTAAAATAGATAAGAAGTATTAAAACGACATGACCTTGCCTTTTCCCATGACCAAGCCTTTTCCCGGCTTTTAACCTTGAGCAAAATTTGTTCGTTCATTTTTGTATTTGAATTTAGAAATGAAAACACACTTGTTGTTGGTAATTAAAACATTTTACGTTAGTTAAATTTTTCTATTTGTCTATCTCATACTGAAGTAAACTGTTCATTTTGAGCATTCCCTACGAAAATCAAAATCAATATCTATATTTAAAATGATGCCAATGACATCGTTGACTCATTGTCATTCTTAATACTTATAAAGTGACTACATTGATGAGAATTTCCTGCATTGTGTTTTTGATTATGTGAATATCTTGTGAAATCAGTGGTTTCAATTTCAAATTCATATTCCAACAAAACACCTCAATAGGTATCCCTAATTTGTTTGTAAAAATATTCCAAAATTTGCAAATAGTCATATTTCACGGCTAAAACTTTGCATAATCGCCCTCAAGCTCGCAGACAAATTTAAGCCAAATGACTTTGATTCCCACGACTTGTCACTTAAGTTATGTACTTTTTTTTTGTTAAAAGAAATCAAGAAATAAAAAAAAAAAATCCAAAGCAAAAAAACTGGTCTAATGACCAAAAACACAAACAATTATTATAAAACATTCACAAAATCCAAAAAAAAATCATTCCCTCGCGATTGATTTAAAATTAAATTCAATAAATTAAATTTAGCCAATGACCAGAGAAGATAAATGTGTGTCCGAATTGCTTTTATTAAGAGGGGAATAATAATTAAATACACATATCCAAAGCCAATAAGCACTCTATTCAGTTTTTTTTTTTTTTTTTATTATTATTTTCATTTGTATAGTCATGGCCCGTGGCTTTTGTGTGGTGCTTTTGCGCGAGTAAAAATGTTCAAAAAATTAGATAAACATTCAAATAAATTTTGTCAAAGAAAAAAAAAAAGAAACCAACAAAAAAAAAACTATACAAGAATGTAAAATTATTAACAATTATTTAAAAGAGGAAATAAATGCAAATGGAAACACTCGTACGTGAAAATGAGTCAAACGCAACTTTGTGGTTGTTTGATGGTGTTTCGGTCGTTCGATGATTAAAATTAATTCGACTGTGAAACTCGATTGACAGCTTGACTTGCTACCTACACAGTACACGATACACGTCATGTTTAGCTCATACATATTATAATAATGAAGGAATCGAGGAATTTTGTTTTTAAATAATTGTGTATATAAAATTGTTTTAATTTAAAATTGAGCCTATTAAAATTTTAGATTTGAAGTGGTTTTATGGATAAGCAGTGGTAACTCTATAATAAAAAAAAAAATAAACATAAAATTGCTTCAAAATAAATATAAAGGGTGTTTTTTTTTTAGACGTGTGGTTTTCAAGAAGAAATAAAATGCATATAATTTAATGTTATGGCCAAGAATTTGGCACTATTATAAAGGGTTTGCCATTATGTTTTAAGAATGATTTTGGGAAAGTGGTCGCCGCGGCTGGCTCCAATAAATTCCAGCCGTCAATCTTCCAAGGCGTCAATCGTCTCGGGCTTATCTGCGTAGACAAGCGACTTCACATAGCCCCACAAAAAATAGTCAAGCGGTGTTTGGAGGCCACGCCACAGGTCCACGACGCGAGATAATGCGCTCACCAAAAGTTGCCTTCAATAAATTGATTGTTTCGTTGGCTGTATGGCATGTAGCGCCGTCTTGTTGGAACCAAAGGTCGTCCACATCAACATCCTCCAATTCAGGAACGAAAAAGTCATTAATCATGGCTCTATAGCGTTCCCCATTGACTGTAACATTATGGCCGGCTTCATTTTTGAAGAAATATGTACCAATGATTCCCTCTGCCCATAGAGCACAACAAACAGTGACTTTTTGAGAATGTTACGCCGTGGGGTCTCCACAATGGCTTGTGGATTATGATCACTCCTAATACGACAGTTTTGCTTATTAACGTACCCATTCAACCAAAAATGAGCTTCATCGCTGAACAAAATTTTCTTGTGAAAATCGGGATCAACAACGATCTCGTTTCGAGCCCATTTTGAACGATTTGAAAACGTTGTTTAGGAGTAAGTCTATTCATTATGAAATGGCAAACCAAACTGAGCATAAATCTAGTGACAGCTGTCAAAAAGACCAACTCCGAAAAAAGTAATGCCAGATTGAAAACCACACGTCTGAAAAATACACAATATAGAACACTGTTATCGATTGTTTTCGAATTCTAAGTTACATCCTGACAAAGTGACAAGCTCCAAGCTCCAACAGTGCGCCACTCGGATTTACCTCCTAGTCTTCCTTCTCTGCCCTCAGTTCAAAAGAAACAGTTCTTTGTTTTTTTCAGTTTTTTTTTTAAGAAAATCTTTAACTATACTCTGTTCAACAAAAATTGTCAGTACAGGAAAGATAGGACGTTTGCCACTAAGTCTGGTTACATTGGCTTGCATAAACCTGTCCCTCTTTAAAGTATTATAAATAATACTTCACCATTCAAATTCTCAACTTCATAAATTTGTTGTCAAAAGCTTCAAATCCCAAAAGTTCCTTAATAAAATCCACAGAAAAAGGTCTTGAATTTGCTTGCAATTGAGAAAGGTAACACTGTTTGGTTGAGCACAAACATCGTATATGACGACGAGGAGCGTACGATCGTCCATTAGTATGCCTTCAGCAGTGGGATACAACGGCTTCGTATACGTAATTCAGTGGCTTGCTAATTTTTTCAGTGGAATTTTTCCCAATTCAGTGACGTGAGCGTGAATCAGGCGTCACTGCTTTGGTAAAAGCTCGCCCATAAGCCCTGTACTGACAATTTTCATTGAACAGAGTATATAGATATGAAGGTTTTAATGAATAAAATTGAAAAAAAGCTTTGATCACAAACCAACATTTTATCAGTTCTCAATAGGGAATTTTGACTTATTGGTAAATTTTTTCACTTTTTTCGTCAAATTCCATAGGTTGCCCGTTCTGAATCTGGACCTTGGTCGAATAAATACCTATGAGTTGTTTGTTTTGTATATTCTGAGCATCCACCTGTTCCGTGAAACAAGATGGACAGAAAATCGTTGTAATGGAAGTAGATATAGGTACTGCAAAAACTAGGGGACAAGGGAAACCGTGTTTCAAAACAAAGAGCCCTTAAACTTTAATGCTCGTGTTCGATTTCGACTTTTTAGTCTGCTTGTTCATAATGGCTCATTACTAGTCGATACTTCAACCAGCCGCAAATATTTTACAGAGACTTGAATAGAATTTATTAAGTGTAAAAGATCAGATCATTCCTTCAAAACACTTTGGGAAACAATTAAAAAATGTATTGAATCGAGCTGCTCGAAAATTGAAAGAAACGAACTTACCGATCCAAATTTCTTTCGTCTTCATCATCATCGGCTCGACAACCGGGTTCCGGCCCTGGCCTCCTTCAACAAGTCTCTCCACCCATCCCGGTCTCGAGCCGCCGCCATCCAGTTGCGCACCCCAAGGCTCCGGGCGTCCTGGTCTACGCCATCTCTCCAGCGCAAGCATGGTCTACCACACTGTCGTCTACCATAGAATGTACCACAAAGAACTTTCCGAGCAGGTTCATCTTCGCTCATGCGAGCTAGGTGCCCTGCCCACCAGACTCTACCGAGCTTAATTTTTGTCACGATATCCGCTTCAAGGTAGATTGCGTATAATTCAAGATTGTACCGTCTCCGGAATCGTCCTTCCTCACATATGGGGCCAACAATTCTCCTCAAGACTTTTCTCTCGAACGCGGCTAAGAGGTCGGAGTGCCTTTTGCTAAGCACCCAAGTCTCGGATCCATATGTGAGTACTGGCACGACCATGGTCCTGTACAGCAGCAGTTTTGAAGTTATGGTGAGATTACTGGATTTGAAGGGCTTTGACAGACTATAGTAGGCTCTGTTGGATTTGAGAAGCCGCCCACGTATTTCTTCTTCTTTCGTCTTCACCCGAAAATTATTTTAGAATATGAATTTTCGTATACCTTGCTTGGATTCTCTAATGAGCGGTTCGCAGAAGAAAATAAATACGCGTATGCAATTTTGCAGGTATCTCATAAAAATATGGAAAGCATGTACTCATCCGATTTCAATTTGATTGTTCAAAAGATATCAGATTAATATGGATTCTTTCTGGATAATTTTTCTGCCGAGTCCGTGGTTGTAGTTTAACCACATAATAAGATGAATTTTGACTAAAGTCAATATACCAATATAGAAATGCTGGCCGTTGTTAGCCGTTTATTAATAGATGTAAAAAAAGTATTACACAAATTTGTGCTTTTTCGTTCAGTTGGTGTGAATAAATGAATAGGTGTCTACGTTTTCTCGACAGTATATTTTTGGGGAATTTATTATTACTTTACCTAACTCCTCAAGCCTCAAATCAAACAATTTTTAAGAAACCTTCCTCACATTTTCCTCTCTATAAACATACCTATACTCGATGCGAAGATGATAGTGAGTCATGTGAATTGCCAGTAAAGTGCTTGCATCACGTCCCAAAATCCGATATAATATAAAACTAACCTTATGCCAGCTATACCAGCAACCAGCAGCTAGCCCCATCATCTTCACTACAACATCACAATAAATATACTTTACCTGAAGTAATAAAAATCCATCGGCGGATTATTTATTGAATCCTTATGTATGCTTAAGCTATTTATCCTTCATATATGTTTGTACCTAGATGAAGTCAAAGGGCCGGCCGAAAGTTTCGAAATGTTTCAAAAAACCATCATCATCATCATTGAAGTCGGGCGTGGTGCACCCACTCTACTCTATTGCTGATCCTTGGAAAAACTTCTTGTGTGTTTTTGTGCGGGGCCATCTCTGCACTCTCTTAGTTTTTGTATGTGTGTATAAATATCCTTTAAGAATAATCCTCACACTGCCTCCTGGTCCTGATGTATAAGCTTCTTTCACAAAATGTTCAATGAACCAGACTCAGACTCCCACCATATCGCTTGAGCATATCACATCACTATACTCCTTCTGCTGCTGCTGCTGCCCACCTTCACCGTCAAGGATGATGTCGATGAAGTGAATTTATATTTTATCTGAGTTGCTCGGACAGGATATTCCTACTATCGAGATGTTGTTATGATATCGTTATAAAAATTCAGCAGCATCTTTTTTTTTTATTTATTTATGACCACAAATTTGTTCGCTTTTGGCAAAGTGGAATTCTATCTAGGACATTCTATTTTGTATCTTCTAGAAAGCATATATGGCTTATGGCATATCCTTGCTGCTTGGATACACATCGTTTCGTATCACACATATCCTGGACATTCAGAGAAGTCCGCACGTCCTTGGTGTATCCGAGTGAGTTTAGATATACCGTATATAGTATAGAAGCATTCACATTTTGTGTGTACCGATTTCGTATTTATATGAAGAAAGATATTTGTGATGTTTTATTAATGTTTACAGAAGAACATATCTATACATTTTTATTCTTCCTCCTTTTTTGTTGGCAAATAAAATCTGCAGAGTAATACAGGATATTTATCCTTGAGTGGATTTATAGTCACTGTATACAGCTTATCGAAATAAAAATCAATTTTTGATTTAAAAAAAAAAAACAAAACAAAACAAAACAAAAAAACCAATAAGTATAAGAAAATTTGAGGCATTATGGAAGGCGGAGTGGTGTGTTGGTGAATTTGGGATTGAATCCTTGGCATCAAGAATATGAAAGAAGCATAAATAGGATTTTAGTTAAGTGGCTAAAAGGTTTTTGCATTTCTATATACGCTTTAGCACTATATGTGGAAATATATCTTCTTTTCAATTTTTTTAGGGTGCAAAGTGAATTTATTGACCATAACCTCGAATTGAGATGGAATTGGATTGAGATGGGATATGTGCTCAGTTTATGAATGATTAAAATATGCGTGGGATTTGAAAGTATTTTCACCTTTGATGTGTGTAAAATTGAGGTTAAAAATGAGATCGTATCACACCTAAATACCCGCACTTTGTTTTATTTATGAGAGTTTTTAAGAATATTATTGGATTTTTTGTTTGATATTTAAAGTAGTTATACTCGTATATAGAGACGTGAGAAGAGAAATCAATAGTTTTGCGTTAAAATCTGTAAGTTAGAAGAAATCCAGAGTGCGTTTCGGCAGGGTTGTATTTCATCGCCGCTCTTTTTCTTATGTTTATTAATAATAAATCGATGGTGTCGATTATATAGGGTCATTCATTTTACAGATTCGAAAGTAAAGCTAAATAAAAGACACACAGCGATACAGTTTAGATGAAAATTTTATTTCATTATACATTTTGGACTTTGCAATCGGGTGTGAAAAACAATATCATTCAAATGGAAGCCTCGAGGAGATTCGCAGCATGCGATTCTTTTGAGGTAATTTTTAACCACTTATTCGCACATTTCGGGCGGTATCTTGGCCATAACTTGAGTAATGTTGGTTTTTAATGCGTTTAGAGATCGGGAGTTATTCGGGTAAACACGTTCTTTTGCGTAGCCACACAGAAAAAATCTAGCGGTGTCAAATCGCATGATATTGGTGGCCAATTGACGTCGCCAAAACGTGAAATTACGCGACCAGAAAACTTCTCACGCAATATAAAGCCATAATTGGTATAGTGTTGTGTGACTTGTTGCCCCGTCTTGTTGGGACCACATATCGTCCAAGTCATGATCTTCAATCGCCGGATGAAAAAAAAATCTTTTATCATTCGACCAATTGCTGCGAACGCCGGGAAATCGATAAATTCGGATCATCAGCAACACTTGCACTTGCAGCAGCAAAATTTTCGACTGAGCGTGCATTGCGATGATGGACAGGCTTTACGACATCAGTACCGCTTCCACTCTCCTCAAATTTCTTCACAATTTTACCAATTGCTTGCGTACTCGGTCAATTATGACGACCATAACCATCGCATAATGTGCGTTTCAATCACCACTTTCAATAATTTTATCGCGTTGTTCGATTGTTAAGCGATCCATTATCGTAAATGGCAAACATTGAACTAATATTATGACACTTCAAATGACACCTGAGCTTGACAGGTGTCAAATACCAGCTCTACCAACTTGAAACCACGAAATGAATGACCCGTTATATGCCTGCTGGCTGATATGCTGCTTCTTTAAAATATTTATGCTTAAATGAAACAGTTCTTGTAGCTGTATCTATAGCAGTTCTTAAGAAGCACGTCTTCTATCAGTGTTAGGATTTTACGTACGCATAGGTACTAGAAATAAAGAGAAAACGAAATTCCAATATATGTAAAACCTGTATTTCTAATTCAGCTGAGCAAGTGGGTCCACCTGGGCCAACTTACCCCACACACCATAAAATCCAGCTGAAACCGTTTCGTTAAGTTTGGATTAGTACGCATACGTGCATGCTTCACTCGTGTTTGATTGTATTAATTTTGGTATTGTTGTTTCTGATTTATGCGTGGTTCAAATTGCCCCGCGCGTCGGTGCGTCGGTGCGTCCACTTTTATTTGAGCTAGAGCCTAAACGGGTGGACCGATTTGCATGAAATTTGGTAAAGACCATTTTTATGTGATTCCATAGGGGGAAAATTCGAATTTTTGTTTTAGCTCATCTAGAACGGGTAGCTGCCATACAAATTTTCTACGATTTTGATTAAACTGCAAAAAATTCACATTACGGAATTAGGTATTCAACGTTTTTTGGGAAAATTGTCTTATTTTTGGGTTATTCGCGTATATCTTTGCCATGGTTAAATCGATTATAATTTTGCAATGGACACGATAAAGTTGTGGACAGGCCTCGTTAGGTATAGACGATCGCCCGAAAACATCCAGGTCGTTCGTGTAAGTTTTGCAGATGATCCTGAAATATCGACACGGACGACACGACGACGTTCAACACAGTTGGTTATACCGCATGGCGCGTGGCATTTTGAAGAAAGATCTGCATCTGCACCCTAACAAAATTCCAGTTAGTCCAAAAGTTCAATCCTATGGTGATCCAGAATAACGTTTAGAGTATACTTCAGAGCTGTTTACATTAACATAAGTATAGGTCTTATTTGACCCACCCTGTTTTTGTATAACATTGATCTTTCTTATTGGGATCTTCTTTTTTGAATTTATCATAGAATTTTCAAAATTTCTGTTTAAGATATTCAATATGCCTATGATTTTAAGGAGGCTTTTGAACCATGCTCATTGCTCTTCCTCTAAATCAGTTGCAAAATTGCGTATAATATAAAAAGTTTGCGGCATTTCCAACATATATTTTTCTTATTTTTGTTAATTTCTCTCTAAAGAAATTCATTCGAAATAAATTATAATTTAATTTCACTCAATGTTCGTATTATGCTTTCGAAGTATAATTGAAACCAATTAACTTATAACGCACCGCCAACTGCACCCCATCTGCCAAACAATAAAACCGATCGAAAGTCAATCACCATTATTGCCGTTACCGTGTATAGTGTATAGTCGTCATCATATAACCCCATTAGCTAACAACAACTGTCGACGAAACGATACCACTAAAATGATGAACCATCTCGCATCATCAGCAATATCAGAGAATAAATTTCCAATGTACTTTTTTTTGGTAATAATCATAAACTACCAATTTTTATCGTTTTATTTGTGAAAAAAAAAAAATACAAAATGTTTAAAAATCGATATTCGTATCGTAGAACGGACGAACGCAACACAACCAAATTATTAAAAAGCCATCATGACTAATTTGAGTTCATCCATAAATGCACGCAAAGATACAAAACCAAAAAAATTGAAAATTAAATACTAATAAGGAAGTATGGGCAATGGGCATGGGCATTCTGCGGAACTCGTCCGCCGCGGCTGCCGCGTGTTTAATGGGTTCATCGTATTGTGGAAGTCGGTCGTCGGTGAGACCAAAGTTGGCATAGTTGTTGGTATTTTTGAAGCTATAGTTGCTTCATAACTCAAACTTCACTCAGAAAAATCATAAAATTCAAAAGTGAATTAGAGCTGCGATCGGAGGTTTCGAAACAACAACAACAACAAAAAACTATGCCTTCCTATAACCCCGGCGGAAAGACCGGTGTGTGAGCAGAGCACCACAATTATATATTGGTGATCGGCGCTGATAGTGATCCGCAAAAATGAACGGAACCTGCGATGAGGAATATTTATTTGTTACAATTTCGGATATAATTTACGACTCACCTTGGGCTGTGTGTCTGATGTCTGTCGGAATCGGTCTTCGTTTCCGTATTTAGCAATTCCAATCCGCCGCCCGGGAGTTATATTTTTTTTTTGTATTTCTCGTATATATGGCTAAGCATTTGCTTGTCGGCGGAGACTCTCCCTCAGGAAGTGCAATCGATCTGAGGAGAAACCAATTTCTGTTAAGGGTCCTTTTTTATTCAGTGTCTCTGCCTATTTTTTTTTTTTTTTTTTATTATGGACGTTAAATTATTGCGCGACAAATAATGATTGCTATAATGGACATATGTTTACATAGAGGATGCACTATTATCGCCGCCGCATGAACATAAGAGAGTGCTGATGGTGACATTGCGCTAAGAGGACAAACTCCTTGAGGGCATATTTTGTCGACAAATCGACAGGGTGGTGAAATTGGAAATTGATGACAATTGCTCGAAGCCCGAAGCGGCTATACATATAAGGTTTCCTGGTTTTGCGTTGTCCTTTATTTTTTTTATTATTATTATTTATTTTTTTTTTGTTGTTGTAGGGATAACAGTCAATATTAGAAGAGGAAATGTTTTGGTTGCATTAAATTTCAATAACACACACAGAAAACTTAAACAATCTGTCGTTTTATATGCTCAAGCATTCTTTTCTTTTCATTTATGTCCTTTGTGGGTCAGATCACAATGGGTATGATGTTATGAATGGTTGAGTGAATGCATTGTGAGTGTTTTTAAACATTGTAATATGGGGTATCTTCATTTTTTTTTTTACGGGTATGGCTATGTCTATGCCAGAAAGGACAAATTAGCAACAAAATGGGTGCAGGTTATTGTAAAGGAGGCAATTTGTTATGCCTAACGTTATGTATAACCGAAAATGTAATGACGATGATATCAGATGTGACAATATCGCTGTTGGTAAAATTGGCCTAAGTTCGAATATGAGCGAAGGTTCATAACTAAAAAAGTAATAACACACGAGACAAGGGGCACGTTCAATCACAAAATCTGAAAATTCAGATCTGAATTTATGTTGTTGAACGCACAAAATATCTGAATTTTCAGTTGAAAGTTGTTGTGTCAAATGAGTTTGAGTATTTGAAGTTAGCCCCCTCTTTGATTGTTCCCGATTTGCACGGATTGTTTTGAAAAATATGTAAAAATAGATTCAAAAACACCATATTGTTGACGTAGCCACCCTTTTTAAAAATCAAAATTTTGAAAAGTTGTTCCAGATTAATCTGATTGTGTTGAACATTGTTCCAAAATTACAAAAAATGTTAGTGGGAAAATTCATAATTCCTACTTTTTTATTTCTCTAAAGTTTCTAAACATTTGTTTGTTGTGATTTTGATGAAAAAGAAATTTACCAAAATTATTTTGCATTATTTAGGTGGGCGGGGCTTGTTGGGGCACGGCGGCGACGCACCGACGCACAGACCGGCGGACAGCATGACGAAACCCACTTTTTCGGACTTCTTGATTATCGTAGTGTTAGTTTTGATTATAACCGCAAAATTTTTGTTTTACACGAAACCAATACTTGCCCTATAGAGCAAGTACAAATAGTTCCAAAAAAATAATAGAAAATGGACTTGGATGGCCCACCAATGTGAATGAGGCAGAGGCTTAATCAACAAATGTTCGTTGCGATCCTGTAGGTAGGTAAATTTAATGTTTCAGTTTGATAAAAAAAAAACTCGGAATTTGATTTTGTACGGATAAATTCTTAAGTAGGTAGAATTAGATATTCTTAATATTCTGTTAATATATTTAGAACCTTAAGAGCCGACTTCTTCATAGGGTCCTTTCGCTAATATCGGTATCCATACAGTGTCGTTATAGGTAAGTCCTAAAGTGAGTTTTCAATTTGATACCAAATATTTTCTTAGCACAAGATATAAGCCGTAGTCCTGTCATTTTGGTCTACCGCGACTATACCGAGTAGTATTTAGGACTCCATGATTTGCGTCTTTAATACTTGAAAATTTATTTTGTTAATGTTATTTGCTTCAAGAGATATTGCTGAATATTAATGTTTCCTCGATATTGATCAGTTGTATAGGTTGAAACCACAATGGATAAGACAAAACGTTTTTGTTTCATAAGGCAAGAAAACTTGTTTTGTTTAAACAAACATCAACTGAAACACAAAAGCAAAATCATTTCAATTTTCTTTTTCGTTTGTTGTGCGTTGCAACGAGAACTTCCAAATAGTTACACGCCCCACAACGCCAGTGGCAATAAAGAAGCAATATAACAACAAAATTTTATGCCAACCTTCGAAAAAGAAACATGTTTTTCTATTTCGCGTTGTCATGATGTGTGGTGAGGGTTGCGCCGTAAGGACGTGTGTAATACAAGTTCAAAATAAAATGTTTTCATAAGGTGTGTGTGTGTGTTGTGTTAGCCATATACAAAGTCACGTATTTTTGACAACGAGTCATAAAAACAAAAACATGATTTTTTTTTGATAAGCCTGATGGTTGGTGTCTTTTGGTTCATAATGATCATTGGACTCCTATTTCATAAGCCATAAAACCACGTTTAGACTGATCTGGTGTGAGTTTCAGCCTAAGACTTTGCGGTGCAATTTTACTTTCATATTCCTGAAAATCTTTTAGATTGAATGAATAACACTACCTTTTTATAAGTACCTATTTATGGTCTTAAAAGTCACTATGGTTGGACAAAAATCTATTTATCGCGTATTTTAAGTATATCTATAGGTTTTTCACAATGCAGTTTTATAAAAAAAATTAATGCGCTGCTATAAGAATCATTAATTTATTTATTGTACATATAAAGTCAGTTTAATTTAAAAATAAATATGATCTGATATGATCTAAAAAAATAAAACCCTAAAAAAATCATTCCATATATCAATTACTTTTATTAATATTTCAAGTGCTGTTTTGGAGTAATAAATGCTTTCATTTTGTTTTTAATTACTATTTTTGGTTCACATCAGGTAATGTTCCATGTTTTTTTTTTTTTGGACCGTAAACGATGTTTCTCACTCATCGTACAAACGATTTCGTCAACGGACCTAAGAATTTTGAACGTTGTTGCATTCGGCGGGATTTGTGCGCACAATCGTACAATTTTGGGCGAAAACGTTTTTCAACTGGGGATTTTAGCAATCAAATATTGATCGGTGACTCTTGATACGAAAACACTGTCGAAAATTAAGCAAGTGAATCCATTTTTTACCCATTGTATAATTTGACGGTAAAACTGAGAAAAATGTCTGTCATTTAACTCCAACTTAAAAGTTGGTTTACTTGAATAAGGATATACGTGCCACTTTAGCCCTTACCTAACGCCAGCTTAACAGATCGGACTTCTAAAAAAGAAGTTATTTGTTCATTTGGGCAACCACCGTCGACTACTTGAATTTTATATTTTCAATACCTACTTACGAATATTGTACAATTATTCTTTTAAATAATTATTTAACACATAATCGATTGTGAGCGCGACCTCCACCGCCCACCCGTTCGTCATCATTAATAATTTTGATGGATAATTGTAGCCTGACATTTCACCTCTAATTTAAAGCCTTAATATTGTTAATCCGATAACTAAAACCAAAATTATTGGCTTCTAAGTGCACTCATATAGACTGTTTTTATGATTTTACACAAAAAGATCCATTGTCCACTTAAGCTTGTATATTTAGTAACAAGAACTTTTTTTTCAGTGTATAATTTAAAAAAAAAATATAAACGCAATATTTTGGAATTCCGATTCACATTGTTCTGATTGGAAGAACCAAGTGTAGGATATTTTTATTATTAACAAGGCGAAGTATTTGCATTGAAAACAAGAACGTCGAGTACCTTCGAGTCTTAAACCTAAGCTTGTTAAATTTAATAATCATATTACTACCATCAAAAATATTTTAAACGATCTCTTGATATTGCGAAAAAAAAAATCCTGAACCGTTCTCTATAATTAATTCCATTAATAAGTCCAAAATGAAAAATTAACTGACAATATAATGGCTCCCATGCCAAATTCCAGTAGCCTTTATAATATTACAAAAATTAAAGACCATTAAATCTGTCCAACAAAAAAAAAAAAAAAAAACCCCATTGTCAAAGCAACACACTAGATTTAACCGAGTATAGGTATGGTACACCCGGAAAGATCCTTTTCCGCACGCACAAAGGCAAAACATTGTATCACTGACTGAAAACAAAATTTTTGATATTATCATTAGCAAACCAGAGAGGACAATCAACACACACAAGAAACTCTAAAAACACATTGTATACACAAAAAAATGTCCTTAAGCGATCACAATACAGCAGGATCATTTTCAAAAAATCAAGAGCATGAAATTTTTAGTTTTTCCTTGTCATATTGGGCTAAGGTATAGGTATACTTCTACCTAACTTACCACGTTTCCTTTTTTGTCACGCAGTTTTTTTTCGATCAATCTGCCTATGTACTTTACCTTTATTAAAACTATTTGTTGACAATTTATTATCCTTATGCATTAAGGAATTTCAATGGGACTTGTCTTATTGTGAAGAGAGAAAAAAATATGTGGACCCCATGCAACGACATCATCATCATCATTTTACTCATTCATCCACAAGGGCTAAATGTTTTCTTATTATGATTATTATTAAGGGAAACTGGAACAACGAACGGCACAATGGGACGAAAATTCCCTCCTATGTCAACCAACTTGATTTTTATCTTTATCTCTTTCTCTTTAAGTTATGCCGCCGCGTTCAGCGCTCGACTTTGATGAGGTAAAATTATTAAGGATTTATTATATTATTATTATAATTACATAAAAAAATCCCATTCAAAATGTATTAGAACACAAAACGAGAGTTTAAAAAAAAAAAATGTCCTCAGATGTTGTGGCACATTTCCGAAGGAAGGTATCGTTTAGGTATACCTATGGATGTGCTAGAATGTGGATTGAAGATTTTTAGGTTTAAATTCATTCGTATATGACATTTTATCCTGTAACAAAATATTATTTTACAATTCAATTATCCTTTTGTTCAATTGACAAAACAAAAATTCATAAAAACACATAACAAAAATTTTGTCGTATATGGGAATTTATTAATCCCAAAAATAATACTCCATATTGCGAGCGATAGTGGATATTTATGTAGGTATATCCTTGTATTATTGGGATGTATTCAATTTCATAATAATTTCTCGGAGAATATTTAATTTTTTTTTTTTTTCTTTAAGGATCCATAGAGAGCAGCTTTGTTTTCATTTGTGCTAATGATTATGATTTTTGTGGTTGACAATAATGAAATTTAATATCCTTGAATGAAGGAAAGAGGACTATTGAGTCTTTGAGTTATTAAACGTAAGAACATTTCCGCTATTTAGCGCCAGATCTTTGAAGAGATTTTATATTTACAGCTGTAAAAGAGTCTTTGGAGGAGTTTAAAGATAACCTGAAGAAAAGAGAGGTGCATGCATTTATTATTCAAAGGAATGTCAGGGATTTTTTTTACTATAAAAACTTATTTTAAAAATCTTTTTGGGCTCTGGGGTCTTAGAACCCAATAAGTGGGATATTCGCTAAAAAAAATTTTATCTAAAAGGACAGACATTTGTCAAAAAAGGTCAACACGTTTGGGTAATCAGTCGGCCATATAATTTTTTTTTGTCAAGGTCTTTGAGATTGTTAGTAGTTGCCTCTATGGTGGGATATTCGCAACTAAAGTACACCTTAAAAGTCTTAGTGACTGTATTAAAGGTCAATTCAGTAAATGATCAGCCATAGAGTTGTTCGAGTTTTTTTTTCGAATATCCCATAATTTTGTTTAGAGTATCCCATAAAAGTGTGCTAAAAATCCCTACGACCTTGAAACAAATTTGAAAAATTATTTAAAAAAAAAACTATGGGTGACCAATTACTGGTACTAGTTAAAGTCTTATGACATCACAAAGACATTCAATTAGCATACTTTTTTGCGAATATCCCACAAATTATTTGCTAAAAATCCTAAGACCTTGAAAAAAATATTTTAAAAAATCTATGACTGATAAATTACCGAAACTAGTAGGCCTTTTAAAAGGCCACTAAAAATTTTTAGATAGTATAGGTACTGGTTTTTGCGAATATCCCACAAATTATTTGCTTAAAATCGATGATGGCTCTGAAAATTTTGACCATTGATTTCAAATTTTCTATCTCTGGAACTATTTTACCTTTTTGGCCAATTACTGACCTTTTAAAAATCATACTCCTTTTTTTGCGAATATCCCACATACGGGGTTTTAAGATCCCGGCCGCTCTAATTTGTTGTTCTTGTTCAATAATTGTATAATTATTTCTTAACACTTTAAAATCTTGAGAGGAAACACTCCCATCATTTTATGTTGGACCATCGTTTTGTGTCCTTTTTGACTTATTTTCTTTAGTTCTCCTCCTGTCAGCGCATCATTCATTATCCACACAATAATGCGATCTCAGAGCTCGGACTCCTGATTCAATTGTTTGTAGAGTGTTGTTTTTATTTTCAAAAAAGAAATTGAATGAAAGGGATTCTCATAAAAATTTTAAATTACCCCTAATGGACATATCACACTCACTACCGGCAGATATCCGCTCTGTTTAAAAATAAGCTGTTGCCAATGAAGGGTGATGCGCTTGGACTCTAAATTCGGGGCATTCATATGATTGACCTTTACGATGGAACTACAGGCTCGTATATGCATTGCTGGGATGGGTTCCATATTATCCTTCTGAATTTTCTATGGAACGTGCCATCATCTGCACAGAAGGATTCATATATAGGTGCATAGATATATGATATAAAGAAAAATAGCAAAAGGATGTTCTAAACTATAGGTACTTATACTATCTGTTTTCTGGACGACAATGAGGGCGATGCCACTGACTCTATATTTAGAAACAAAGAAAAACTAATTTAAAATTTTTCAGAATTTATGTACCGTTATGAAAAATGTCACCATCTGCTAGTTTATACTATATCTGTGCTCAAAAGTGTGGGTGGATGAATGTTTTTAAAATGATAGGCACGCGATTGAGAGTGTAGGTATTATACATTTACGAGTATGTGTAAGTAGAGTTTCTTGTTATATTGTTGGGTTTTAATGTTGATTGTTTGCCATAACCCATAAGTGATAAATTATTGTGGGTGGACATTAAATTTATGTGATGTATGAAGGTCCACTTAAATCATTATCCTCTAGGAGGGTTTTGTAGAGAATTTTAACTTCCGAGTTTAATGAGATTTTTAATTTTCACAATTATTAAGCAGCTGAAGGATCTTGACTTGAGTACCGCAAAGTGTTAAAAATTAAAATAAATATCTACGAAAACATCATGATCATCAAAATGTATAAATAAAATATGGCATACTTTTTGTTACGAATATCCCACATATGGGGTTCTAAGATCCCAGAACCGAACAACACATAAATACGGCCGCCCAAGTTTCGTTGCTTCTTTGGGAATGATCCTGGACAGCAGCGAGTTTACCTCAGCCACAAAGAACAAATATCACAAGGTTTTTGTGGAATTCCTTAAGAGAGCAAAGTCACAAATTCTCCATTTTGTATTCAGACACTTTGAATAAGCCTTAAAACAGAACCAGCTTTATTGGGTAGTGCGTTTCCCTCGTCACAAAAATTCCAGAACATATATGTATACGAACTTTATCCACCATATCAGATATTTAAAACAAACTATGTTGGTACCTACATATATGACAATGTTCTTTTTCACGTCTTTTCAAGGTATTTTTATCTCTGTGCATAGAATGCTTCTTTAAATAACTCTTTTCCAAGAATATCTTCCAAAATAACGACCATTTCTAAATGCATCATGTACATCCACTCATATAAATCGTGTCCAGTTTAATGTTCGGTCTTCAAAATCCAATTACAAGTTCAAAAAGCTAAGCCCACGCATTCGTCATTAAACAAAAAAAATAAATATAACTGAACCCAAAAAGAGTCAAAACATATTTGAACCATACCGCCACCCAAAATCTTATCTTTTTATTCAAAATGCTGTTTAAAGAGGTAAGACGACGACTGCATCATCGCCTGCATACAATATTTAAGTTTTCTGTTACCTATATATCTACAATGTATTTCCAAAAAACTGTGGAATTAAAATAAAAAAGGGATCGCTATTAAAATGTCATAAAATCCAACGTGATGCCTACAGAATCCCCCTATAGGTAGGTAGGTACCTACCTTCAAAAGTCGTATAACCATCAAGCGCAGCTTGCTCCACATTATAATAAAGACAAAAAAAAACAGATCTCATTTTGAATATTAATTTGGGATCGGCATCGGAGACGAGACACTTGAAAAACAAGTGTCTTCCGCAAATGTCATAAATCCCAATCAATGCCATTCGACCCTGATGTGCTGGCTGCTCCATAGCCCTCCTATCCATAGCCCATCACCTTTAAAATATTAAGCCTAAATCTAGACTCTAGACCTTAGAATGATCCATTCTATCTATATATGTAGCTTGAATGTGAACGCGGCAATATGTTTGTTCACACCATCAAAATGTCGTTAACAGTCCAAAACGTATTATACCCGTTTCGAACACTCATTGCTTACGCACTTAATAAAACTTAAAATAATTTTAATTTTTCATCATATTCATTGTGCATTTTGATAAGGTGCGTGATCTTTTTGCCGGATGGCTATATGGGTATAGGTTAGGTATACCTATATACCTAGAGCTACCTAAATATTGTAGGCTTCTCTGTCTTCAGATCGCCCGACGCCGACGCCGCCACCGACCGCCACTAACACCAACATCACCTCCTTCTTTAAACAAAAATGCCGCATTTGCTTTATTTTATTTTATTTTATTATTTTTTTTTTTTTAATTTGTCAGTACCTACATACTTAGGTATGAATTTATGTGAATTCCCTAAGAATTCAGGGAAATTTATGAACATAATTCGAAGACCATTTTTCACGGCCATCATTTTGGGATGGATGTTATAATAAGTGGGAGAAAGATGCCTCAAGAATAATAAACACAAATAATTATAACTTTGTGGTTTTTTGATGTGTATAGGTATATTTTTTTATTCAGTATGACGAGTTGGGTATACGAATAACTCGATAACTTGTTTTTTTTTTTTAATAAGATATGAGAAAAAATAAATCAACAATCACGAATTACGATTAACGATTAACGACCGACAAATTTAAAATGTAATAAAGCACTTTATTAGTCTAAATCAAGAGTTTTTTGATGAACTTTTGAGGTCGGGGGCATAACCGAGATATGACGAGATCATATAAAAACATCAAACTTTGAAAGGTAAAATACAAAAGCGACTATAATAGGAACGAGGATAGAGGATAATCTATATACAAGGTAAATGTAATAATTAATAAATATAATTATTTATAATAATAGTTAACGATTTCAAGCGTATGGCCTTCTGCGGCTTCACTGTTGTCTCACCTCTCACTGTAAGCCAAAAGTCCAAAGATTCGTCCAACATTAAAGTATAGCCGAGACTGCATTTTTTTACTTTCTCCCTCAGGAAAATATACCATAGACTTTATTCAGGGAATTTTTTTTCGAATATCCCATAATTTTTTTTTAGAGTATCCCATAAATGTGTGTTAAAACTCTCTATGACCTAGAACAAAATTTGAAAAAAATTATTTAAAATATATAAGGCTGACGAATTACGGGTGATGGTTAAAGTTTTATGACGTCACAAAGACATTCAAATAGCATACTTTTTTTGTGAATATCCCACAAATGGTTTGCTAAAAATCGATGATGGCTTTAAAAATATTTAACAATTCATTAAAAATTTTCCACGGCGGCTGACCAATTTCTGTAACTATTTGACCTTTTTGGCCAATTACTGACATTTTTAAAAGCTTACTTTTTTTCAAGCGAATATCCCAAATACGGGGTAATAAGATCCCGGCCGTTGGAATTTGATATCCTTTTTTTTTCAAAATTGTACAATTACTTGGTAACACTTTTCCATCATTTTTTTCTACTTTTCTAAAGTACCCGAGACTGCATTTTTTTACTTTCTCCTTTAAGAAAACAGTACCTACTATTAGTTTCGTTAAATAAAATAAAATTCGATGTTTTACCAAAATCGTCATACACAATCGGTCTGTTTCTCTCTGAGTGTCTAAAGCAGTGTTGCCAATCCATATAGAGCGATGATAAAAAGGTCGCTACTTGGAAAAATTGAATTGTCGTTAAAATAATGTTTGGCTTACAAATCTCAATCTCGGTATTTTTAATGTGAACATTGTCTGTTTTTTTGTCAAGCTAATTAAGGCTCAGTTTTTCAATAGTTTTCAATAGTGAGTTAAACCAGAGTTAGTCAACTTTAGAAATAAATTTAACCACAGTTAACTGAGGGAACAGTTTTTTGGTTGAGAATTCATGCGGTCTTACAGAAAAACTTCTTTTTTTTTTGAAAATCCAAAATGGCGATGCTAACTTCACGCTATGGGGCTTCGCAAAATTTAGTATCGCCCATAAAAGTTGCAAATATGCGAATTTTGTTTTTATATTTTCGATTCTTAGAACGAAAAATTGTGTACAAAACAGCACAATTTTAAAATTTAAAAAATCTTGATTTTGCAAAAATATTCATCCGTAACATTTGCAAATTTGCGAACTTTGCAAAAATATTTACGTCAGAAGGCACCACAAGTTGAGAACATTATGGAACAATTTTTTTTTTTTTGAAAATGGCGGTGCTAACTGCACGCCTCGCCAAATCAATTTTTTCCCGTAAAAGTTGCAAATATGCGAATTTTTGTATTAACTTTCCGGTTTTGTACAGCACACACTAAACAAAAAACAGCACATTTTTGCTTTTCAAGAAAATCGTAATTATCCGTAAAATTTGCACAGTAGCGAATTTTTTTTAAAGTATTCGCAGCACAAACAGCACAAGTTGAGCACAATACAGTACAACTTTAAAATTTTAATAAATCTTGATTTTGCAAAAAATTTCATGCGTAAAATTTGCAAAGTTGGGAACGTTGCAAATCGATTTTTTCGGTAGATAATATTAAAAAAAAATCGATCAAACACACAAGAATAGATAATTTTACTGCAGAAAAACTTAGCGAACACCTTACTAAAAACACCACGGCACGTCACTGCTCACAGTTCTCATTTTTTGTTTATTCAAATTTTTTGAGATGATGATTTTTTCCTTAAACGAAATTATTGCTTATCATTTAATTAGTCAAACTAATTAATTTTTATTCAAAAGTTGAAAATAAATGAAATACCTACATATTTAAGAAAAACTGATTTGGATTGAATTCTGGTGATGGCCAAAGTTAAAGGGCTAGGTGGTCGAGAATTTCAATACATACTCTCTGTGGCCGTCCCTAACGGTTACAAAATAAAATTTCGAACAACTTTTGTTTAGTGCATTTTTATTCAAAAGTTAAAGATCAACGAGTTATTTAACGAAACTCAATGTTCATTTAATTATAAATGGCGCCCAACGGAATAGAGCTAGATGGTCGGAAAGTGTTGTTTAGACTCCGTTTAGAAAACCGTATCTAATATTTTGAATTTTAGCATTTTTTTTGTAAGTAAAATACCGTCTGGGTTATAAATCAACACAAAAAAAATGATAAACCTAGCCCTAGGTACCTACTTTTACTTATTTTTAGAAAAAAGTGTGTAATTCACTTATTTATCTCAACTCGTTGCCTTAAACTGCATATACTTGCGAAGGAATGCATATCTAGGAATAAATGTGCTTCGAAGCTTAAATATGGAAGACACTACCTACTCCACATGTAGGTGTCTAAAAAAGCTTGACCAAAGATGAGTGTCCACTTAGCGAAACAACATTCACCGAACGAAAATAAAACATTTAATATAGGTACCAAACAAGTTTTTATACCACTGTTTGAAAGGGTGCTTCGCTAACTTCATATGAATTTATAAAAAAAGAAACAAAAAACGTAGAAAACATATAAAATATAGAAAACATAGCATGACAAAATTCAAACTAATTATCACAACTAATAGAAGAATTTTTTAACCCTTTTTGAGGGGCCGGGCGTTTTCTTAATTTTATATGAATTTGGAATATTAGCAGAAAAAACATAGAAAACATTGCATGACAAAATTAAAATTGTTACAACTGATTAACGACTATTCTACTAACCATTCAGTACAAGAAGTTTTTAGCCGTTTTTGAGATGGTGCTTCGCTAACTTGACACCAAGGTAGCAAAAAAAACATTGAAAACATGGAACGACAAATTCGAAATTATCCACCTAACCCCTTTTCGATCGGTGAATGTTGTTTCGCTAAGTTGACACTCAATTATAATTGGGAAATTATTATTAATGCCGTCGGCAAGTCATATACATAAATATGTACATATCCAATGTATGCACCTATATATACCATGCGCTAATCGCTTTACAACATACAACTCATGCCTATATTGCTTTGAAAAAAAAAAAAATTAAAGTGACAATTGAACAATGTTCTATACATTTTGAGTAAAAGTAAAAAGATGCGTCTAAACGAAAAGTTTAAAATAGGACATCGAACTTATGCAATGCATCCCCAATGCTCATCCTTATCAGGACTAGTTATATACCTATAGGTAGAAAATGTTGCAAAACATTTCCTTAAATTTTAGGACAACTCTTTTAGTAGGCCATCGCTATGCATATCTATATAGGGTGGGGTTAAGTATGTATAAGTATTCCTATATAAGCTTCGCAGACAGTCAAATGAAATTTAACTAAAATTCGATGTCTGATGATGATGATGATTACCTATACTTCATATACCTTCCTACTCTTTCAAACCCAGACAATGACGACTATAGCGGGCGGTATCGGTGGCGTTGGCGGCAGTGACAACAACGACGATGTTAAAAATAAAGTCGATGAATGTCGTTGACCTGATTAACATAATACACCCTTCGAGCCTTTCGCAGACATACTGTTGATACGATATCCATAGAGCAGTGTCACATCGACTTCCAAAGCTCTAGAGTTCCAATTTCGAGTCTGGGTTCTCTGTTTTCTTAGTAGGTATAGCTAGCTACACGTATATTTAGTGATGACTATATGGCTACATATATACATATAATGTGGAGGCAGACACAACCCGTATCTACCAAAATCTATCGATTTTCAACATCCAGCAAGTGCAACAATTGCCCAAAAACGGCAAAAGGACCAAAATAAGAAAAACCCCAGTTTTCACACACAAATGAAATCAACCAGCAATAAAGGACGAAATAGCACAAGAACGACAAGAAACAACTCTCGCTCTCTATCTCTGTTCGGTCGGTGCTCAGCTCGGTGGTGCTGGCTGCTGGCGCTGGGCTGATGGCTCAGGCTCTGCTTGGGTTTTGGTGTTTGTTGTCCTTTTTTTGTTTTTGTTTTGTTTTTTTTTTTTAGAATTTGTGTGTTATATGTTATGTGCTGACTGACATGGTTCGGTATGTGTGTGTGTGTGTGAATGTGGATCCGCATTGTCCTTTTTATTAACCGTACAACTAAATGTTTCCTTCTTTTCAAAAACCATTTGAATTCGATGCTGATGTTGGGGTATTTAAAAACAGGTTGCCAACCTTCGGTCTTCTCCCCCTTTCAGTCCTTTATTGTTAATTCTATACAGTCGTGTATCTATGTGCGTATGTTAGATATTAGAGATGGGTTTCCCAAGCGCGCACACACAACAGCATATACACAATAAGACAAGAAACAACGAGAGTCTGCTCGGGCGGGGGGAAAACAAGCAGTGCCACCAGAAACCCGGAAATAGAGCGAGCTCCATCAGCAAAACTCGAAACCTTCTTTTTTCTGTGTTTTTATTTTTTTTTTATTTTGCAGAGTTGTTGTTAGCCTAATCGATTTTCTTGTAACTCAATGTCAGCCTATATGTATATATGTACATTAAGTTGGTATATAGCACTTGTATTTGTGTGTTAATATGTGCAATGAGGCGTTTTGTAGACATAAGACAGCATAGAACAGAACACACACAAAAAAGGCCAAAGGATCAACCGGAACAATTTTGGTCACAGACTTGCGTTATTTGACACTACCTATACCTTCATTTAGTCACACAGTGACGTCAACGACACCATACCTATATACAAGGTTTATTGATTTTTATACGCCATATACATGGGTATCTATCTATCTATCCTTTAACTTTTATTTAAGGGGGAAATTAAAGTTTAACAAAAAGTGCGCTTAATGCATTTGTAAGGGAATACTTAAAGGTAGGTACCAATTTGAAATTGTATGAAAATTGTAGAATATTGCGTTCCTTGATTGAATCTGAATACTGGGGCCAAATAACCGCATCAGTGACTGATCGAGTGAGTGCCATCAGTGATCGAATGGACGAGTAAAACCTATGGGGATGATGACTCCATAACGTGAGCGGCAATATGCCAAACTCACATAATTCAATCACGTATTACTCGATAACTTATTGCGGTAATTCGGCCTCTAGTTTAGGTAAAAGGTACCTTACATAGGTAATGTTGTTTCGCTAAGTTGAGTCGATTTTTGCGAACTAAATCGCTCAAATATATAAATAAACAAACTGCCATACCGACCTAGGTAACTGAGAGACAGATAGGTATATTTGTAGTTAACTAATTCCTACGAGGAAATTAATTAAGTAGGTTTACTTGCTAATGTTTTTAAAAAAAAAGGAAATTTTTGGTAATTTTATACCAACTTAGCGAAATAACTTTCAGAAAAATGAAGATAACGCATATTTTCTTTATTAATTGATTCGAAGTTGGTTGCTAATTAAATTGTAATATTACATACGAACGCTAGAAATAACTAATTTTATTTTTTTTAAAATTATCCGAAAATTAGTGGTTCGCTAAGTTCAGATCATTTTAGTGGAAAAAACGCACTTTAAATATAGATAAACTGCCCGATAAAAGCAAAACAATTGGAGCCTTTTAATTTCTTATAGGTTGTGTCGGCATTTATATCATTCCACTTTTATTAAGGAAATAGCAATGAGATTGCTGCTAAGTTGACGTCAACTTAGCGAAACAAATTTAAGAATAAGGTAGATATAGAGTTGGTTTTGGTATCGGTTAGTGCTAATAAGCAGTGTTGCCATTTTGACTGGTTTCCAGTCAGATATGACTGGATTTTATCGCCGTTAGCTGGAAATGAAAATCAAATCCAGTCAATTGTTTTTTTTACTGGACTTTATAATTCAATTTGCAATGTTTAAATACACTTCCAGCTCAGTTTTAACCAAGTGTAAACGAGTAAATATGCAGTGAAATCAACGAACACATCCATTTTTGAATTTTTCTGACAAGACATCTGAGTTGACAACAACAAACAGTACAGCCAAATGCCAATGGCAAAGTGTTTTTGTGTTAAATTTTGGTTTTGAACTTCTGCTTGCTGGTTGTTCTATCCAATTTTAATAAAATATATTTTTGTTTTCGTTAGAAAAAAAATTGTGTGAGTGCCGGGACTCACGGTTAATATGTGTAAACATCAACGTGCGCGGATCAAAAACGGACTTGTTTTTGCTTGAAGGGGATCTTAAGATTTTTTTCACTGAACGCACCCATCCTAGTATGCAGATCGTAACGTTGCACACCGTAACGTTGCACGACATAACGTTGTACACGAACGTTCACGTTTTTTTGTCACTCTACCGCCAGCATAGATGTTTACACATCAAAAATTCGTACAGTAGCCCCTCGATAATGTAAATTACCGATCATGTTAATTTCTCTAGAATGTGAACCGCCAAAACTTTACATTGTCATCTCTATGATGTGAACTTCTGAAGTTTTCGAACTCTAAAATGTGAGTTTCTTTTGTTAAAGGTTTTATATTTCTCTTTTTTCTCTTGTCAGTTTTGAGTGCGATATGAAGGACTAATTAACTGTTGTTTGTCTAGACATATTACAAGGTTTTTAATGCAACTGCAGGCCAGACAGTGTGTCCTGCGAGTTGTTTAGAAACATTTTACATTGCCATGCTTTTGTTATAATGTTCTATGATCATTATTTTATTTTGTATTTTTTTCTAAACTTAATAAATGTTGAAACTGTGCTTTAGGAAATTATTTTGTGTTGTTATAAATGAATAGGAAAGTTGTTTCAATCAGTTTTTAAGAACTGAAAAATGTTCCAGTAATGTGAATTCCTCTAAGATCCAAAAAAAAACTTGTTTCAATTGGTTCGAATTATCGAGGGACTACTGTATTTTCGTATTTGACTGTTTTTTTTGAATTGAAAACAAATTTCCGGATGTTTGACTGTTTTTTTTGACTGGATTCCGAAAAAATAAATCCAGTCAACAAGTCAGATTTGACTGGATTTGAAATTTTGTACTGAGAACACTGCTAATAAGTATAGTTTAGGTAATAATGAATGGCCTAAATAATTTATATAAATCATTAATTTCTCTTAATATTGCGAAAAAAGAGAGTTTCGCTAAGTTGACGGCATTTTATGGCGAAACAATGATCACTTCAAAATATTGATACCTACAACCGATCCAATAAGTAGGTACAGACAGTTGAAACCGATCCAATAAGTAGGTACAGACAGTTGAAAGTAATATTAATTGTTTATTAACTTCGCTCACATTTATTAAAATTACTAATTTTTCCTAAAGGAAAATCTGATTGTTGCTAAGTTGACGTAAACTCAGCGAAACACTTCTCAAAAAACGATATAAAAAGTATATTCAAGTGCTTATAGAAAATATATCTACCTACTTATTAATGGCTTAGGCATTCTTACAAATATATAGGTACTTTATTCTTTCTTGTGTTTGCGAGAAAAAGATACGTATTGCTGTTTCGCTAAGTCGACATTGTTTGAGCGAAAAACTATTTTCTTCGCAAACAGAAAGGGCAATTTTGTATGCTTAGCTAAGTATTTAGTAAATAAGTAGCCATAATATATTTACGGACGAGACTAAAGATATGCCAATTTATAACAGTTATAACAGTTTTTCGCCATCAGAAGTGGGTGAACGTTAACGCGCTTCGCCCAACTTAAAAAAAAAAACTCTCTGTGCCTGAAGTATGCCCACCGGCGGAGGGCCCTGGCCCTGCGGGGTCGCAAACTGTTATAATTGGCATTGGTAAGAGGTAGATCCAGATCGAAAGACCTAAAGCTCACATAAAGCGACCTAAAACAATCAGTCAATTCAACGACTTTTGTTTCGACAATTTTGTCTCTATCCTTTCCCTCTTAAAAACTGAAAGTCGCTAGGTACCTAGCTACCTATAGTTGAATTTTTTCCTCTGAATGGGATCTTAGATTTGAGATGACGACGGCTACGGTATAAAATGTGTTGTCAGCGCTGCCGACATTATACCTATATCTACCAATTCGTTTCATAATTCGTCGTCCATGTTTTTTATTTTTTCATTGACTTCTTGTTCTTCTAATTCAAAATGGTAGAATTTAATCTAAACCCCTTTTCATAATTAGATATTCCATTTTTGTTCGTCTTTACTCTTCACATCCAATAATAAATGCATCATTTCTAATATAAAACGATTTTCCATGTTTTCGAAATCACGTTCATATACGACACCGGATCATCTATTGTGCCTGCGATTATCTTCATGTTATACAAAAAAAAAAAATCATCCCTCAACCGCTCTTACACATGCCAGGATATGCTAACAGAATATTATTTCTACTTTATTCTTATTAATAATTCAATTCAATATCAAAATCAAAATCCCTCCCAGCGCAGCGGTGTGGTTGATCATCATCATCATCAAACCAACATAGACAGACAACAACAAAATCAAAATCCAGTTTTTTTTTTTTAATTTCTATTTCTATCATTCATAACCCTCATACATATACATATATATGAATCCTTACAGGTAGGTAGGTATATACCGCCATTGGTATAAATAAAGAGACGAAAAAAGGGGTTGGATGAAAAAAACACGTCCTGAATTCATTTGTATGTAGGACTTTTAACATCCTTCTGTAGGCAAATACAAAAAAATAATAATTAGCTATAGGGAGGATTAATCGTTTCCCAACCGTTATTTTTTATTGTTGCTGTAAGTAACAGCAAAAAAAAAACTCCCTAATATAGTCCAACAGAACATCACATCATCACATTGACAATTGCACAAATCCACAAAATTACTTTCGCTCTGATGAATTTCGATCAAAAAAATAAATATGTTAGTTAAGTTGACAAAAAAAAAAAAAAAGAAAACCAAAGAGAAAAGAATACCAAAAATGAGAATATTACAACACAAAACGATGATGATGGTAAGGCGAACAAAATGTCCTTGTTATTATTTTTTCATCTGCGTATCTAAGCTGATCTTTGATCTTCTTAATTTCGCATTTGATGTGACGCGCCCCATTTGGAATAAGGATGCGATTTTTTTTTTTTTTTTTTTTTGTGTTTGTTTAGGTTTTGTCGCATAGATTATTATGTAGGTAGGTACGAAGTGAATAGGTATGTATGTGTATTTTGCATTTGTGCAAGGAAAGAAAAAAAAAGATTTTTCTTTGATTTAAATGCTGGAAATATTTTTATGATTTCTTATAAATATTTTGATGTAATTTTCTATTTGGATTACAGAGATGCAATCACATGGATATAATTTGCATTTTTACACATGTGGTAAGTTCTTCTATATATGTAGGTAGGTAGGTACCTATAATTTCCTGTGGGAACTGTTTTAAGTTCTTTTGATGTGAAAGTCAAATAACTTGGGAAGTCGAAAATGTGCTTACATACCTATGTGCCTACTCGAATTAAACGTCTTTGAAGCAAACAATCAAATCAATTAGAATAAACAAATATTAATATTAATAAACAAAAAGTACCTACCCATATATTTGGTAAGATATAATATATAGAAAGAGATTACTATACTAACCGTTTAATTCCAACCTTATACTTCTTCAGAAAGTATCGACAAGTTTAGGTTTATCGGTTGTTGCGGAGAAAAATTGTTTAAAATAGAAGAAAAAGTGCTTTTTAAATGGTTTTGTTGTGCGAAAATTAATTTTCTAATCGGTACCTAGGTACATACCTACCTATGTTTTTTTTCAAAGCATTTCTTGAGTCAGTTCCCTGTAATATACCTATGTAATAAGCGTTAAATGTTTCTATATAATGGGTGATTTTTTAAGAGGTTTAGAACTTTTTTTTAAAAAAATCACAAAAAATTCGAAAAAAATGAATGAAATATTTATTTGAATCGATAGTTTGAACCTTGCAATTTAATGTTTAAAGATAATTTCCTGCAAATGTTGACCGCGGCTGCGTCTCAGGTAGCCCATCCGCTGAGTCCAATTTTGGCATACTCTTTCACACATATCGGCCGGTATCTCACGAATGAATGCATGGATGTTGGCTTCCAGTGCGTCAATCGAGAGGGCTTGTCCCTATAGACATTAGCCTTGACATACCCCCACAAAAAATAATCTAATGGTGTCAAATCGCACGATCTAGGCGGCCAATTGACCGGCCCGAAACGTGAAATTAACTGTTCACCAAACTCGCCTCGCAATTGCGCCATTGTTTCGCGTGCTGTGTGGCATGTGGCACCGTCTTGTTGAAACCACATATCATGCAAGTCAAGAACTTCCATTTCGGGCAAAAAAAAGTTTGTTATCATCGCTCGGTAGCGTTCACCATTGACAGTAACGCTGCGATTCGCATCATCTTTGAAGAAATATGGCCCAATAATGCCGCCGGCCCATAAACCGCACCAAACAGTGGCTTTTTCGGGATGCATTGGTAGCTGTTGCAATGCTTCTGGCTGATCTTCACTCCAAATGCGGCAATTTTGCTTATTTACGTACCCATTCAACCAAAAATGAGCCTCATCGCTGAACACAAGCAGCGCCCGATGAACATTTCCAACCGAGCACGAATTTTGATAGTAAAATTCAATAATTTGCAAGCGTTGTTCATTTGTAAGACGATCCATGGTTAAATTGCAAACCAAACTGAAGCTGTTTGACAGTGACACAAGGTACTAAACACACGTCAGCTGTCAAAACCAGTGTTGCCAAAACCAAACCAGCTAAAAAATCACCCTTTAGTTATGAATTTAAAAGTTACCTATCTTGAGATTAATGAACGTAGGTAGGTACCTAGGTATATCCAAAAGTTCACGATATTGACAGATTACATGATGTCAGTGAAAATATATGAGGCCATATTTAGACAATTTCCGGAATGCGTTTATAAATATTTAGACATTGACTAGATGTCCAAGAGTGTTCTAAAGAAATCTAATTAAAATGACACAGGCGCTCCTAAATTTCTGTCCGCTCACACAAGAGAAACAAAGACCTGCCTATATGCCTAATCAACTTTGTTAACATAAAGAAACACTTTGTTGAAAAAAAAATAAAAAAGTTGTTATAGCCAGCTCCGGGGATAACTTTTTAAGAAAGTAATTTCACATTTGATATCATATCGATTTTATTTTAATCCGCTCTGGGTTTTTTTTGGGCATTCTGCTTTCAACCTCAAACTTCAGTTTTTTATATAAAGGGTCGGCCATCTAACGTTTTTTTTTCCAACTAGTGCTTATTTCGTGAATGGTAACACTTAGCTCATGTCTGATTTGACAGATTATTAGTTTTATCCTTCCGCTGAACGAATATGGTTGTGTATACGCTTTGCTAAGTGGGCCTGCGATCGACTTAGAGAAGATGCCGATTTTGCCAAAAAAATCATCTTTTCAGATGAAGCTCATTTTGATCTTGGCGGATAGTAAACAAAGCAAAATTGTCGCATTTGGGGCACAGAAAACCCGCACGCATACATTGAAAAGCCGATACACCCAAAACGAGTCACTGTTTGGTGCGGATTTTGGTCCAGAGGCATAATTGGGCCATTTTTCGAAAATGAGCAAGGAGTGGCCGTTACAGTCAATGGCGATCGTTATCGGGCCAAGTTAAACGAATTTTTGTTCACAAAAATTGAAGAGGAGGATATTGGCAACATTTGGTTTCAACAGGACGGCGCTACGTGCCACACAGCCGAAGCTACACTCGATGTCTTGCGCCATTTTCAAAAAAAAAAAAGATGGAAAATTTCGACCGATCACATATGGCTGAAACAGATTTGCAGCGTCTCTGCAAGCAGCGATGAAAATGAAAGAGAACTTCACCGATTCGTCAAAAAATTGTTTTTAGTTATTAAAAGTGAAGATCAGTATGAATTCCGAAAAGCAACTCGGATGGGAATAAGTGAGTTAATTTACTCAATAGTTTGTTGTATGCGCGTTTGAAAAAGCAAGACTTCATACGGCATTAAATTATCCCCGAGTGTCGCTTGGCTATAACTTTAGTGTAAGTAGGTATAGGTATATTCAATATTAAAAGCCTTCCACTCCACCTTTTAAGTTCCTTCCTTCCTTTTTTAGCTCTTTATCACGCGGAGTTTGTCGTCAAATGTTGGCCTAGTCTTTTCGAGAAGGAGTTTCAACCATTGGTGAAATAATAAAGGAAACTTGCGAAGCTATTTGGGACGAATTGGTAGGCATATCTACCTAGCGCAACCCAATGAGTCAAAATGGCTTCAAATTTCAAATGCCTATTATGAAAAGACAGGAATGCCGAATGTTGTTGGAGCAATAGATGGCAAACACATCGAAATAAAGTGGCCTCCAAATTCCGGATCGCTTATTTTTAAATTATAAACAATATTTAAGCATTGTTCTTCTTGTTGCTTTGTTAGACATAGGGGCATATGGAAGCAAGAGTGATAGAGGTTTGCTATACAATCAAGTGGTTTTGGCAGTGCAACTCTCCAAGGAAATATCAATCTGCCTAGACCAAAGAAACTGCCGAATACCGAAAACGAGTTTCCATTTTACTTCGTTGCAGACGCAGCATTTCCATTAAAAAAAAAATATTATGAGACCGTATCCTGGAAGACTTTTAACGTCTGACAAAGAAAATTTTAGGAAAATGTTGTCAAGAGCCCGAGTAACGATCGAGAACACATTTGGTGTTGCAACAGCGAGGTGGAGAGCGATTCTTGGTGTTCTTAACGTTCAACCTAGAAACGCTGAACAAAATTGTGAAAGCAGTTGTGGTTCCGCATAATTTTGTAAAATTTCACGACACGTCCAACTAGGTACTGCCTCAAAATTATGTAGACCAGTATTCAGAATAGGATAAAGTTCAGTCTAGAGTTGGCTGGTGACAAGAAGTCAACTCAATGCGCCAAAGTAGACTATTCACTCGATTCCATCCAGCTAGATGTGCATTTTTAATGACAGACGATCTAAAAAATTTTTTGTTACTAACCGCCGTAATATTCAAACAGTTTTAAACACGGTTTAAAAGTCCTTAAACCAACTAGATTTAACCGAAGTAAACCGATAGAATTTAAACAACAAAATCTCGTTTAAATTGGTAATATTCACCCCATCTAAGCAAAAAATGACATTCAGTTTAAATTTGTGATTTAAACCGAATTTCGGATAGCATCGCAAGTACCTATGAGTATGGCTTTTGAGCACATGTTTGCTGATTTATTTATTCATCTTTTCAAGTTGTGTTTTAGTGTTGAATCAAAATGAACAAAAAATCTAAAATTATGCAAGGACAGAAAGTGCCACCAAAAGAATAAAAAGAGAATTGAACTCGAGCCAAACGCTTTACTCAATTTAAAAGTGATTTGTTGTGTGACCTTATGTTGGCCAACGATGTCAATACTATAACACGTACGGTACGGTCCCATACGCTGGTGGAAGAAAATCGCTGAATACTTTGCACTGACTGAATAAACCAATAAAATGTTGAATAATAGTTAAAACCATTTAAACCGTTCCTATAAACGCACGAAATTGCCTCGTTTAAGTTGGAGATGGTTTATCGTAGTTAAACCGATCATTCGGTTTATAATTTTGGTTAACGTCAGTTTAAGTGAGTGAATAGGTATTACTGATTAGTCTACTACCGACTACTGAATTTAAACCGATATTAAAAGGCGTGAACATAACGGCCGTTAGAAACGAATAAAAGGTTTTAAATTAGTTTAAATCATATTGACTACCTAACTATTTAGGTATATCTACCTATATAGGTAGGTATATGGACTTTCAGGATAACAAAACACAAAAAAACTTTAAATTGGCGTAGGTAGGTACCTATCTACCTACCAATTTTTTTTCTTCAAAAATGCCTCCAAAATGTTTATGTATAGGGAGGTAAGCAAAATTAATTATTACGATTTTTAAAACTTTTTTCTGTTAAATTAAGATTTATTAAAAAGACATCTGATGGTGTGCCGTTGTATTCAAAACAGTTAAAGTATTTTAATCAATTTGTTTATAATGTGGTTGTTTTAAAACAATTTTCCAGTTTAAATACCTAATAAAGGGTCCGCCAAATAACTTTCTTTTTTTTTGAAAATGGTGCAAATCATCGCGTGTAGCTTCGGCTGTGTGGCACGTAGCGCCGTCCTGTTGTAACCAAATGTTGCCAATATCCTGCTCTTAAATTTTTGTGAACAAAAATTCGTTCAACATGGCCCGATAACGATCGCCATTGACTGTAACGGCCACTCCTTGCTCATTTTCGAAAAATGGCCCAATTATGCCTCTGGACCAAAATCCGCACCAAACAGTGACTCGTTTTGGGTGTATCGGCTTTTCAATGTATGCGTGCGGGTTTTCTGTGCCCCAAATGCGACAAGTTTGCTTGTTTACTACCCGCCAAGATCAAAATGAGCTTCATCTGAAAAGATGATTTTTTTTGGCAAAATCGGCATCTTCTCTAAGTCGATCGCAGACCCACTTAGCGAAGCGTATACACAACCATATTCGTTCAGCGGAAGGATAAAGCTAATTATCTGTCAAATCAGACATGAGCTTAGTGTTACCATTCACGAAATAAGCACTAGTTGAAAAAAAAACGTTAGATGGCGGACCCTTTATAATTTCCATACTTACATACCTATGTACCTACATGCAATTGTGGAACACGCGGCTATATTATTTATTCCATAGGATATTATAAGCAGGTAGGTACCTAGGCGCCTAGGCCAATTTTCAACAAATCATAAAGTCACCCACGATAGGCAAATAGATAGGTACTTAAGCAAATACCTATAGGTACATACATAAGTAGCTATCTTACCTATTTGTACCCATACTTATAGATACAAAATATCTTTGTGTAGGTAGGTATAGGTATCTAACTTCTCATATTTATACTGTAAATAGGTGCCTAACTACCTACCTTGCTATTCCTACTATAGGTGTGTCATAAATATTCTTCCCAAACTTCCACCCCAAATATTCATATCATAACCCACGCGTATCTAAACCAAGCACTAGCTCTTCAGCCACTGAAAATGCTTCGTCATAATAATTTTGATACACCTAGGTACCTACCTACCTAGAGGTTTATGTATCTACTTAGCCTAGAAGATACATAAAGTTAAGTAGACGTAGATATGAAGGTAAATAGGTACATAAAATATTTTTCTTTTCACATTCAGTTTTGCCGTCGCTATACGCGCACTCTCTTCAAATTTATTTTATCTCGAATGAGGGATGGAAATTGATATAAAATTATGAAACTGTAGATGGAGGAATTAATTTTTTTCATCAAAACGTACTTTTTAGTAGGTACATACCTATACCTATACCTATCTATAGAAATTAAAAACACAAACACACACCCATAAAAACTGTTGTTGCCGAAAAGTGATAACCTGTGTGAGGAAAGTAAAGGGCGGCAAGTGTTCCATCAGCATTCAGCACCCAAAAAACAACCAAACACCAACAAAACAGAGCGAAGAAAAAAAAAACATTCGCTCCGCCTAACCTTGTCATAATTTTTTCAAGAATATGAAAACTGACTGTGAAGCAAAAGCCATGCCGAGCCGGGCGAGCGAGGGCGACTTATCAAGTGAAAGATACTTTTTGATTGTATTGAGATACTTTTTGTTGTTGTTTGATTTCTTAGTTCTTTTGCTCTTTTTTTTGTTTTTTTTTTTCATAAAAAAAAAAATGGTGGGGATGGGGAAAAAGAGATGTCTAGAAAAAATCTACTCAAATGAGAAAGAAGACAAAATGAAAGAGGAAAGAGTATAGGAGTTGTTTCTTGTTTGTCGATTTTCGAAAAAAAAAAACTCTTATACTGTTCCACTTTGAAACTCACCACACTCTCTTTGTATCCGTTTAATGGTTGGTTGGGTTCTCTTTAATCGAAGTTCGAATATTTTTATCTCAGAGATAATTGATTCGATATGTGTGTTTTTTTTGTTGTTGCCGTTGTTCGAATCTCAAAACTAAATTGATATGTAAAAATGGTAAGATGCTGATTTCCATCTGCTGGAGCTGGGAGCTGCTTTTATGAGATGAAAATGTAGGAAGGTAGGTTTATAAAAGTATCTATAAATGTATCTGCGACAGAAAAAACGCGACTATTGTCACGCGATAATAGATATACCTAGGTATACCTGTTAGCTGAACAGTTGCCGGTGTGAAATGGCAGTATGCGCGCCGCACCACTGCAACAATGAAACTTATCTTCCCGTTTGTCGATGGATAGAAATGACAACAAATTTAGCCCCCATGCTGTTTGGGTTGCACTTGCAGATTCCCCCCAAAGCAGACAACAACGACCACGACGACATTTATCTTGAAGGTGGTAGGATGGTTTGTTTTTGTTTTCGTTTTTTTTTTTTTTTTGTTGTGTTGCTTTTGTATTTTGCAGAAAAGAGGGAAACTAACAGAAAATAAAATACAAAAAAAAAATGAATGAAAATCCTTGGCCGCTCCGCTGGGTGCCGCTGATACGAGAAGAGCACACATCAGACTTGCGCGCGTTTAGGTTAGTTGTGTGCAAAGTACGGTTGGAGAGAGAATGAGCATGAGAATACTCGTGGCCGCCGCTTTGTGTTGTCGTCATCGTGTATCCTCGTTGCGAACGCGAACGCGCATCCTTTGACTGCCTCTGAATCTCGCAATCGGAACCCGCTATGTAGGTATATAACTGTGTTGTTTTTTTTGTATTCTGTTTATATACGTGGTGTATGTGTAGATACAGTTTAATTCTCGACAGTCACTCAAAAAGAGTGTCGCTCGATTTTCGGATACGGATAGGTAATATACTACGAATGCGCTGGCTCTAGTCTCTAGTGTGTGTAGAGACGAGTGACCGGAGTTCTCATCCTGCCTGCTCCACCTGCCAGTTGCGACGCGACGCGGCGGAGTGTCTGCCTCAAACTTACTCGTAGTCGTTACAGTCCTGTGTAACTCTCTCCGAAGGCGAAGGAGTAAATTGTGAATCCCCGTTATCATAAAAGCAACCCCCGAAAAAGTCTGAACTATCCTCCACCCGACTCCCCAAGCTCCCTTATTCGAATTTACGAATTTAGAGACACAAATAGAAAATCTTTTCCTTTTTGGGGGTTAGGTTAGCTACCAATCTACCTATAGATAGTTATCTATCTTTTTTTTTTGGTACGCTCTCGCTCTCATCGTCATCATCATCATCGGCACGGCAGCAGCAGCAGCAGCATTATTGTTGTTGTGGGATTGGGTGGCCGTGGCTGGCTTCGGCTTGACATAATATCTAACGTGTGTGTGTGTATTGGTGTTTTTGTGTGTTGGAAAATAGTGAATTCCATATATCCATCCATATCTCGAAATCCATCGCTTCGCAAAGTACTCAATAAAGCACAATAAGGAGACTCGTTGCCTCGTTGCGCTCGTTGCGCTCGTTGGTGTTCTATGGTGCGCTCTTTCTCATTTACAGTACGAGCACGAGTACCTCTACCTATATCGAAATGTTTCACTGGTTTAAGTGTATCTATCTTTACCAAGCAGTTTCAGGATATTTTGGTATTTTCGCAGAGGAAATTTTAGTATTTTTTTATATCCAAATAAGGATGACTATAGAAGGTGGTGACTTTTTTAACTACTTGTCCGTTTGATATTATACCTAAACCTAATGCAGATGCAGAATATAATAATAACTGCTATTGTGCAAAAATTATCTTTTGTCTCGTGTTTAATTTTAAGTAGGTGAACGAGAATTTTTATTGTTGCAACGACTTTTTTTTTTTTTTGAATTCACTTGTCAAATCGGTTATATTAGTTTAATTGCATAGATTTTTGTGTAATCCCATAGAAGCTTACTACATTTAACGGTTTTTTTTTTTGTTTGAATTATGTGTGATTTAGACTCAGTTTTGACAATCGTTGTTATCTTTTTCTCGTCGGAACGATGATTGCTTATATTTTTGATGATGGATTGTTTACGATGTGTGATTTTTGAAATATTTTGTAAATGATAAATTAAGTGCGATGCGAGATGTTGTTTGGAAGAGTTGTTGATTTGCAATTTTAGGAAAAGATAAAATTGCCCTCACCAAAGTGCCGACGGTAAAAACGAATGAGCTTTACTGTGCGAATGTGAATCTTAATTAAAAAAAAAAAAAAAAAAAAAATACAAATCGACTGTTTAGATAGAAATTTTAAATCTGGAAGACGAAAGATACAAATTCAATACAATTTAATGGATAGTAGCTGAGATTATTTGGAAGGTTCGTATTAAAGTGTTTATTTTTAAAGGATTCTTACTTACTTAGGTATACCTACCTACCTAACTAGGTACATATTTCATAATTTATACATGTCATAATTTAAAGTATCTGTATACCTAGGTGCCTCTGCCTAGGTAAATACCTATATATACCTACATGTCTAGGTATACTAACCTTATAAAAAAATAAAATTTTCTAGGTAGGTATAGGTACCTACCTCCCCATAAATATAGGTATCTACATACCTAACTTGGTATTGAAAAACTACATACATATGCCAACCTATACATACCTATAAGAAATCTTTTATAAATAACTTAATTAGGTTATGAAAAAGGTCTTACAAAAAGGTAAGGTAGGTATAGGTAGGTTTCCTAAATGTCTATACCTATAAGGTACCTACCTAGACTTTACTATTTGACACCTTATTGGAAGAAATTGATTGCAATTTAATGTCATGACTCTTGAGGCGTGGGCTTTATACACATTTTTTTTTTTTGTAAATTTAAATACCTAGTATAACTAGGTATCTCTCAAACAAAACAATTGCTAATAAACCCACATTTGTGTTGCTTTTTAAGAATCTAGATAGATACCTACCTGTATCTTCATATGTATCTGTCTATCAAATTAAAGATTTAATTCAACTATTCGGTGATAGAGAAGATAATAGGTGCGAGTAGCTACATCTGTGTGCGGGGTCTATATATCGGGTGTACCACCTGTAAGCACATACCTGCAGGGTGCAACCTTAATAGGTGAGCCGATAATACGAATAGCTGTAACTACAAATAATATAACCATAGATACAAACCTATCGGCTAGGTATTCAAAAAAATTAATCAGTTTTAGGTAACTATGTATACTTAATTGTTGAACGAAATTCTTTTTTAAATTTCGTAAAGTAGGTAGGTATTATGGTATTTCCTTTGATTTTGTGAGATTTAAAGCCTTTTGTTGATACGAAACTTAGATACCTACCTATTTATGTTCTAATTGTTAACCTTTTATGTTCTACTCAGCGTAAACTATCATATAGGTACTTACCTTCACTCAACTTTGTTGAACTTAAACCTTTCACCTTTCGTTTGAAGATAAAATGACCTTTAATACCTAAGAATAACCAGATTTTAGTAGGTATATAAGTGAGAATTTTACTTCCTGCCTCAAACAAATTTTTGAACTTTATCATTTTCTAACAGCCATATTATTGACTTGTTTCAAAACTAGTTTCACAGCAAAACTATAGTTTTAGAGAAGTTTGGAGTCCCAAATTTTGCACGGTGGTGTTATGGATTTAGAGTTTTATCCGGAGCTACTTCTAATAATTTTTCGAGTCCTTCGTAGGTATTAAAATATTTTTGAATAAAACCGATTTGAACACCTACAAACATCTATAAAACAAGTTTTGTCAAGAAACTAGTTTTGGAACAAGTCAATAATAGGCATGGCTGTAAAAGATTAACCCATTCTCCCCCATTGTACTTTTTAAAGTACCTACAGTAAAATGAATTCACTTCATGGACATAATAAATTATGGTACGAAAAGAAAATTTTCTACTTATTTAGATTTTTCCTTACTTTTTGAAACATTTTTCAATTTTTTTCAAACATTTTTTTTTTTTTTAATCGCAGTCGGTTTTTGCCCAATTGTCATTTTTGCGAAAATTATTTTAAAATATTTTTCGTTTTGCTTCCATCAAAAACTTTATATGTACATATGTATGCACAAAAAAATCCGTAAACTAAATATTGTATTTATTTTTGCAATAGATATTCATTTAAAATAAACATACAAGTTTGAAAACATCATTTCTTTACAAATTTTGGTACATTGACACGGAGGTAAGCAAAGCTAAAGTTGGATGTACTATAAACAGTACAATGGGTTCATGCATACATTATATCTTTAGTATTCAAAATGGATTTGAAAACTTATCCTACTAATCAGTTACATATATGGAAAACGATTTCACAATCTCCATTGTGGCCTTGAAGAAATGCATTCCATGATTCCTCCACCAGTGGACTATGTTACGAAGAGGACATGGATGAAGACAACATAAAGACAGTAGAGTATACGACGAAGCATTCGACAGCGATGATGATATTCCGTTGTGTGAGTTGAAGAAGTCAATTGCACCACCTGTATGGACAAAAACCATTTTAGCAACAAAATTTTAACGAAGAGGGTAGAATCCAAAACTATGCTTCAGATTATTTGGACTTTTGGAAATTATTTGCACTGGAAATGGAAGGACAATAGCATCGTTATAATGGCCACGATTTACGGCCAAATTACACTGTGAAAATGTCAGAAGTGGAACAAGTAGCTCAGTAAAACATTAACATTGGTGGTGTTGAACTGCATGACCATTTTATCAACACTTATTCTATTGAAATAAGAGGCAAAAAATGGTGGTGGAACCTTTTCGAAGCCATGATTTCGCCTACGATGTCCAAAGTTTGGAACCTCCACATGCTAGTAAATAACAACAAGGGCGATCTACTTCAGTTCAAAAGAGTAGTAACACTCCATTACCTACGATTCCTAGACTTGCTGTGTCTAACGAAGCATTGCGGGGAGCCCAGGGTATACCTATTTCCAAATACTACCAAACCAACTCAGATGTCGCCTGTGCCATTTTAGATCAAAATGGTGTTCAAATGTTCATATAAATGAAAATGAATATGATATGCATGATCCCACTGTACTAAAAAAAGAACAACCTCATAACCTCTTACATACATTTTTTTAAATTTATTTTTTTTATATACATAGATATGTCTTAAATTTAACATCAATAAACAGAAAATTCCATAAAAATAAAATATTTTTAATTTTTGGTATCCTTGGGTGTTAATGGGTTAAGGCCCATTTACTGAAACTTAATTTTAATATTTAAATTCAACATAAGAGAGCTTATGTGACAGTTTAAGCTGAGGAAAAAGTAGACCACAAAGCCTTTAGTTGAGCAAATGTCTAAACATTTAAGTTAAATTATTGTATCACCAGCAAAACTTGCCTCTATGAAAAACTGTTGAAAAGAAATATTCAAAAAAATTGATTTATTTGCATATTTGGTGACGTTAAAGTGCCTGTAATTTTTGTGAGAAGCTCAAAAGTCATTCTTTCAACTGCAAAATGGTTCAAAATCACGATTGTAAATTTTATTGCAAGTTCCAAGCAATTTGTTTAAATGAGAGTTTCTTTTCTAGGCAAACACCTTGTAAGGTCATTTTTCTATAAGATGGTAATCATAAAATCTGCTGAGACTTACCTAGATTATGCACCCAGCAAAATAATGTTAGTAATTTTTTTTATTAATAAATTGTTTTTAAAAATATTAAAAATGATCTAATTTGACTGTTCGAAAACCAAAAACATTAAAATGCATTTATCTCAAAACTACTTACATGAAGATGAAACTTTTTTCCTTGGGCAGCAGTACGTAGGTATAGGTATATGTATTAATCTTTAATAAATAAAAATGTAAATGATCGTTTGTTCGAAATCTTAAATCTAAGAAAGTTCTTTAGGTATTAAATTTTGACATTCGAAATTTTTCATTGGAAAACGGGCTTTTTTGTAGATATATATACTTACATGATTTTGGAAAACAGTGTCATCTGTTGGACGTAAAACTATTAAGCAAGAGTGTTAGATTGATTGAAGCAAACTCACATTTTATTTTATTTTGTAAACAAGTCATTGGTCAGTCCAAAAATCCTATGCTATGACTATTCGAGTTATGAATATGGAACCTATGAAAATAAGTGCTTATCTACTAGGAATAGTTTAGTTAGAACAAATATTCAAAAGAAATGGTATGTCAGAAATTTTGGTGACCATACCTCCCCCTAACCCCCCTCTCGTAACACCTACTACCTACACCTACCTACTATACTATACAGATATGATTCTTCGGCAAAATTTAAATTTCTCAGTTTTGCTGTCAAAATATTGAGGAAATAAGATTTCTGATTTTTAATTAGCTACCTATTTATAGGGTGAAATGGGGTAAAAAAATGGTCTCCGTTTTAAAAAATTCATTTGACATTGACTTCAATGATTATTTTAGGGCTGAATATTTTTCAAAGTTTAGCTATTTACATCAGGGTGAATGGGGGCGAAAACGATATAACATATTTTTAAACATTTTTTTTTTTTTAAAGATGGCTTTGTTAGAGCTAAAAATTTGTCATTGTGTTGGAAAGATTCAAATTAGAGAACAGCTTAAGGATTAAATATTCCTCAAGTGTTATAGCTTGGGCTCAATTCAATAGTATGGCCCATTCATGGTAAAGAATATAAACATATCCATATAACTTATTATTTAATTGACGCGAAGTGTATAGTTACGTTGAGTGAAATTTAAATAAAATTCCATAAACTTTCTTCATTAGTAGCAAATTATGTTCGTGATTTTTAAGTTTCTATAAAACACCTGTATCTTGATGAGGAAAATTGCTCCGATTGGGTAACAAATCACTTTGCAATATTCACGATTACCAAATCTATGTATATGAATCCTCGCCCCAAACGTTATTCATATAAATATTTTGTTTTACACAAATTTTGCTTTGAAGTTGTTGCTTTCCTACCTACATATGCCGAAAAGGAAAATACATACATATATATAGCTACGTTTTTATATTCGGCGTTGAGAGATAGAATCAGCGTGTGTTTTATCTGAAGGCTCAGATTTTCGGAGCGAAATCATCCTAGTTAATAAATAAAATGAAAAAAAAAACATGGATTTGTCCCGAGACTTCTTGACCGATCGATATAGCTTTGTTTAAAACATAGAATAAAATGTGAGATTAAACTAAATAGGTATTATGTTTTTTAATGAATTGGAGCAAACACCCTGTCCTTTTAGAAATCCTGCGTACGCCCTTGCCAATTTCTTAAAACAATCTATCTTTTCAAAATAGCTCTTTTAACTCATCACTATTAGCTGACGAGTCCAATTTTTATGGACTAAAGGCCGTAAAAAATCTATTTTGAATCAATCATTCAACAAGTCCAATTAAATAGTGCTAAGTCTTCTACTTGGCTGATGTATTTTAGAAGTATACAGAATTTATTTTATAAAAACTTGTAATCTATCTTTTTTTAATTATGAGCGCTCTTAAGACACCACTAAATTATGATGTTTTCCTGCATTAGCAGGGAATAATCTGTATACCTACAAACTTTGTATGAAGCTGTTCTCGATAAAATTCACCGTTTCGATACTTGACTTCGAATAATTTTTTTCGAACACTTCATCGTGTGAAAAAGACTTTTTTCAGACAATATTTTTCTGATACTAAAATAAAAATGTTTGCATTAACAAATCTTCACATGGATTTTTATCGTTGGTATAGGTAGGTAGTCACGTGTACATACTTAAAGTCACTTGTCATTTTTTGGCAAATTTCGTTCCACTTACTATGAGCATAGCAAACGACAAAATTGACTCCCGAATCCAGATTTTTTTCGGTAGAGCCATTCGGTCTATTTATTTTAAACTTATAATGGGTGATTTTTTAAGAGGTTTAGAACTTTTTTTAAAAAAAAAACACAAAAACTTCGAAAAAATGAATGAAATATTTATTTGAATCCATAGTTTGAACCTTGCAATTTAATGTTTAAAGATAATTTCATGGAAATGTTGACCGCGGCTGCGTCTCAGGTAGCCCATCCGCTGAGTCCAATTTTGGCATACTCTTTCACACATATCGGCCGGTATCTCACGAATGAATGCATGGACGTTGGCTTCCAGTGCGTCAATCGAAGCGGGCTTGTCCCTATAGACATTAGCCTTGACATACCCCCACAAAAAATAATCTAATGGTGTCAAATCGCACGATCTAGGCGGCCAATTGACCGGCCCGAAACGTGAAATTAACTGTTCACCAAACTCGCCTCGCAATTGCGCCATTGTTTCGCGTGCTGTGTGGCATGTGGCACCGTCTTGTTGAAACCACATATCATGCAAGTCAAGAACTTCCATTTCGGGCAAAAAAAAGTTTGTTATCATCGCTCGGTAGCGTTCACCATTGACAGTAACGCTGCGATTCGCATCATCTTTGAAGAAATAGGCCCAATAATGCCGCCGGCCCATAAACCGCACCAAACAGTGGCTTTTTCGGGATGCATTGGTAGCTGTTGCAATGCTTCTGGCTGATCTTCACTCCAAATGCGGCAATTTTGCTTATTTACGTACCCATTCAACCAAAAATGAGCCTCATCGCTGAACACAATTTTTCGATAAAAAAGCGGATCCTCGGCCAGCTTTTCAAGAGCCCATTCACCAAAAATTTGGCGTTGTGGTAGGTCGGCTGGCTTTAGTTCTTGCACCAGCTGTATCTTAAAAGGCTTTACGCCCAAATCCTTCCGCAAAATTTTCAACGTAGTGCTGTAACAAAGGCCTAACTGCTGGGAACGGCGCCGAATCGACATTTCGCGGTCTTCTGTCACACTAGCTGATACGGCCGCAATATTTTCTTCACTACGCACAGTACGTAAACGTGTTGGTGGTTTAATGTCCAACAAAGTAAATTTGGTGCGAAATTTGGTCACAATCTTCCGAATAGACTGCTCAGAAGGTCCATGGTTAAATTGCAAACCAAACTGAAGCTGTTTGACAGTGACACAAGGTACTAAACACACGTCAGCTGTCAAAACCAGTGTTGCCAAAACCAAACCAGCTAAAAAATCACCCGTTAAATTGCCCGATTTTTCCAATGCCGAATTTTCTTTTGTTGTTGTAAACGTGTAAAAGAGAAGGGAGAAATCGTGTGGAACTTGTCGGCTGTACCTCGAAATCCTACACGATTACAACAACAACAACAAATCGGCATTGGAAATATCAGGCAATGTAAATGCCGACTTACCATAACTTTTTGACCTTTTTTCAGATTGATCTTAAAAAAAACGTTACTGCCATATACGAACGTAAAATAAAAATTACAAAATTAAATTAATATTTTTCTCGAAAACGACTTAAACATTCTTATAATGTAATATCTTTGGATAAATAAAGTTAAGTACGACTAATAGTCTTCAGGTTGTATACAGAATCTTCTATTAATATTTACGTAGCTACACATGTTAATCTTTAATAAAGTTAAACAATGTGTATTTTGTCTAGTCTTCTTTTTTCATAAATAATAATTTGTGTTTAAATACAAATTTTTTAAATCAAGTTTGTATCTCATAAAAGGGTTACTGCACTTATTACATACCTACTCAATACTCACGATGTGGTCCTTAATTAACTCACCTTTATGCTACAGCTCTAGGTATGTATGTATGTATATACGCACTTATGCTTTATGCATGTTACCTTAAATATTTCACTATAGTTTAATGTATGTATAGGTATAGGTGGGTACCTACGTATGTTCATTTACTTGTACATAAGTTAAAAATGCGGCCGGAGGCAGTAAATCCCTCGAGTAATGTATATCTGGTTATGTCTCGATGCACGACATTAGGGATATAATCGCGTTATTCCTCTTTTAATTTTTATTTTCCTTCCTTCTATCCAAGTTGTTTGTGTTTCTCATTCTCGTTTGGATGCATAATTAATGCTAAAAATAATGCACGCAAATTCGACGTAAATGCGTTCTGATAAGAAAACGACCCGAAAATGTTCATATTAATTAATGTTTGCGCAAAACACAGATAAGTTTGTATACAAATATTTATAGGTATAGGTGCAGGTTCATATAGTGTTAGGTATAGGTACTACCTATCCTCATGTATTTTTGTACGAAGATCTATATGAGATATATACAGAAATTTATAAGAAATATAATGTTTGTAACCAATAACTTGGTCTAAATTAGATATAAGTAATCAAATTATATTTTTATACAAAAACAGTTGTATGGCAGCGACTCATTCTTGATGAGCTAAAACATTAAATTGAATTTTCATAAAAATTATACATAAAATGCTCTGTACCAAATTTGAAGCAAATCGACCCACCCATTAAGGCTCTAGCCAGTGGACACAGACGCGCAGACCGACGGACGGTATGACGAAACCTACTTTCTTGGACTTCTCGATCATCGCATTTTTTTCACACGAAACCAATACTTACACTATAGATCAAGTAAAAAAGGTTCCCAGCTCATCATATTTAAAATTACTTAAAATGAAAATGTTACTATAGATAGATACCTAAATATTAAACATTAGGTAAGCCAAAAATATGTATAAGTGCTAAAGGTGCAGTAGTGCAAGCAGTGCCACGAAACGCAGACATTACATTCTTCCAACTCGAGTGCTTGGCGTTATAATATTAAAAAAGGCCCCAAGAAAGATATCTCTAATTACCGCCCTATCGCTTAACTCTCGTGCATCCCCAAGCTCTTTGAAAGCATAGTTTATGACACAATGCTCTTTCACTGTAAGCAATTTTTTTCCCCCAGTCAACATGGGTTCCTCAGTGGTAGATCAACTACAACTAACTTAGTTGATTTTGTCTCTGAAGCAATTTGTGCAATGGAAAGTGGCAATGAAATTGATGTTATTGCAACTGACCTTAGTAAAGCCTTCGATAAAATATCCCACAATTTAATTCTCTTCAAACTAAAAGCACTTGGTTTTCAACCTTCTTTTATTGCATGGATTCAATCTTATTTATATGAACGTCAATACAAGGGCCTTTTTAGAAACTAAGAATCCGACCCAATCTTAGCATCCTCGGTTGTTCCACAAGGAAGCCATCTCGGCCCTCTGATTTTTATCTTAACAATCAATGATGTTGACTGCGTCATCAAAGACTCCTTCATTTCTGTATATGCCGACGACAAGAAAATATACAGATGTATATCCTCCCTTATTGATTCCGACCTCCTTCAGCTCGACCTAGACAGATTTTCTACCTGGTGCCGGAAAAACTTTCTCGAGCTAAACGTTACCAAGTGTCAAGCGATAACGTACTCCCGGAAACGCTCCCCACTCCCTCCTCGTACTTATTTTTATTAATAATGAGCCGGTTATACAAGTTAATTCGTTGCGTGATCTTGGAGTTTTATGCGATAAGGAACTGAACTTCCGATCCCATATCACTAGTTCTATTAATAGAGCCAACTCCATTAGGTATAAATGGTTTTGATTTTCAGTTCAATTAGTCGGATTTGTTACAGTTTTGTAGTGCGATGTTTTCTATGTTTTCTATGTTTTGTTTTTTTCTGAATTCGTGTTTTCTATGTTTTGTTTGCAAAATCAATAAAGCTTAGGAAAAAAAAAACAAAAACTTAGAAAACATCGCATGACAAATTGAAACTATATGACCATTAATTCAAGACAAATAAACTTCAAACTATGAGGCAGTAAACGAAAACATTTATATAACAAGTTCTTACCCCCTTTTCGATGGGATGTTTCGCTTATACTTGATATCAATTTATCATAAATCAGCAGAATAACAAAGAAAACATTGAACGACAAATTCGAAACTATCACAACTAATTAATGGCAAATTATCCAAGGACCTAATGACTTTTAGATCGGCGAAAGTTGGCTTTATAACTTGACGCATTTATACCAAGCTTATAAGCTGCAAGATGGAGTCTGTAAGGCGGATCATTATAATTAATTATAGTTTAGAAAAAAATTTCGAAAAAAATTTGTTTAAGTTTTTTCATATTTTTTGTTCGAAATTTTGGGTTTGAATATTAATTTTTCAAAAACGGTTCACTAAAACAACGCTATTTAAAAAGAAAATAAAAGAATAGATTTCTGGCTTTAAAAAAAGGTGCATTGGCATTGTAAGTGTTACCGTGGTTTTTTACTAATTTGTTTTCTATTTTAAGTCTTTTTTTTTATAAATTGCGCTTACCTAAAGGGGGGGGGGGGTAATAGACTCCCTCGATTTTTTTCTTATCTCAACCTACACGCTCTAGCTTTTTGGTCACACCCTATGTTAATCACCATGTACATACGTAGATATATGATGACAATTCGTTTGACAGGAATAAAACATCATCATTTTTTATGAAAGCATCCACCAAAAAGTTTATTCACCTCTCCTTTGCCCATCTCCATCACTTCATTGCCCATATGCACATCACATCCAAAACTTATTGCAAACCAGATTAATCCCTGCAATCTATCTTTAAGAATTTCCATATCGCATTCATTCACACATGAATTACCAAAGTCAAACGGAAGATCCATAACTAACGGTAAATCGGGTGTATGTAAACAAGTGCGGTGTTCTTCTGAAGAGTCTCAGCAATCACCTTTCGGAAGCATGGATTTTCCAAATTGGAAATCTTTGGACGAGCGGAAAACCATTGGGGGTGATGATACTCTCCATTAGATATTTTACTTTGTGATACCTATTGGATTTTTTGTTTCTGCTTGGAGTGCGGTGTGAATGGCGGGCGTTGCGTTGGGTGGAAAACTCAAACACGTCTGATGGTAAATCTTTAACACACCGCACGCCGCCGCCGTATCATAAGACTTCTTCGTTCTTGCATATCACGTCAGCAAGTATAAAGTATACACGATTAAATATCTCTCATTCATCCATATACATCTAGGTGTACCTACTACATCTGTGTGCATAAATTCAAATAATTGGCATGAAGATATATATATTCATAAAGCAATCCCTTCTTGGCGCTTTATGGAATTTATATCCCTCCCGCCATCACCACTCGCCACTCTCCACTCGCCAGCCATACCGCAGTCTTTATTTGGCTAAAGTTTATGATCGGCCTTTCGATTGTTGTTGGGAAAACAACCATTTTTCTCGTTTATTAAAGTAAAATTAATTTTATTTTTGGCTGATTAATTCACAACACAATCCACGCGAGTTCATTTTCAATTAAATTGCGTTTTTAGTGGATTATTTCGTGGATTATTTTGTGTAGAATTAATGAATTTTCAAAAAAATTGTTAATGTTTTGTTGTTGTTTTCTCTGTTTTTTTTTTCTTAATCGAATTGAATATATATGTAAAAGTGAATGTTCCTTTGATTTTTCATCAATTGATTAAGAATGTTAAATTAATTGGTTTATAGAAGAGCGAAGGATTGATTGAAATTGATAGCCCATTCATCTTCGAAATAAGAACTTCAGGAAATTTGTGGGTATACATTAAATTATAGATGCAAGTACCTATATGCTATGTTTAAGGAAAACAAAAAAATTATTTGTACATTTATATGGAGAACTGTCTGGAATGTTATAAATTATTATTTCATTATTTCAACAATTCAAACTGTTGTGATGCGATTGAATATAAAATTTGTATTTTATTCAAGTGTGAGAAGTTATATAGCTGTGTATAGAAGAATTCGAAAATATTTTATACTATTCACATGCTATAGAGAGTCTTAAACGCCCCGCAGGAGCTGAAATTGGACCTTTTTATGAGAGGGTACGTATGGAGAATCTTGACAAACAGTATAGTTAGGAACCAGGTTGTGTTAAGTAAAAATCAAGGACTAAACTTAAAAACGTATACAAAAAGCTTACGCCCCCACCTGCAGTGCCTTTTCTTACAAAAAACTTCGCATGAAAGGTAAGCCCACTTTAGTTAGAGTGTTTATTTCTTACTGGGTGAGAATAAAAAAACCCTTACACTTAGTTCTCGGGGATTTATTTCACTGCATCACTTTCTTAAATAAATTCGATTTTTGAACCACCTTTGCCTCTCGGCGAACTGTCGGAATGCCATGAAATTTTGACATGATGTATTTTTGGACATAAATATGGTAACTGCAATTGGTATATCTATGCACTAATTAATATTAAAGATACCGACCCGATATCAAGTTTTAAAAAAATTAAATTAAATATGATTTTGCTGGCCCCCCCCCCTCTCAATTAAATCCTGTATTATATTCAAAGTGCCACAACATAGAAGAAACGTTTTGTACGGCAAAATAATCAGGCCAAACTTCTACGAATTTCCGACTTATGAAGGTAGCTATAAAAGGCTGTATTTTTATGTCTATAGCATTTTGTAAAAAAAATGTACTATGGCTTAAAATGTTTAAGTGGAGAAAGTAGGAGTGAAATTTTATTTCTTGTAAATATCTCTCGCAGGACCAATAGAATTTGTGAAAAACTTATATGCGCAAACGTTATATAATCAGTTTTCGTCAACACGGTTTTCTCAAAATGTGTTGGTCTTGTGGAAAAAAATTACACTCGTTTTTATGAAGAATTGTATAAGCTAAAAAATTTGTCTTAATATGCGACGATAAAACGAGACGTTATAGCGTGATGAGTTCTCTTCGTAGTAGCCCTCTCTTAAAAATCAGTTTGGAATGATGAGTATTTATAACGCTATATGCATAAAGCGTTTCCGTGTCGTCCGTCACGTCATTTTTCTCAAGTATTTAAGAAAACTGATGTGACGTGAAGCCTGGATTCACAATGCGGAGAGGAAACGAGACGCTAGCGCGTTGAGAACTCGTTGTATTTGTCAAACCAATTTCAAACAATGAAAGCATACCTGGATATACACAATGCGGCGGCGTTTGTCGTCGTCACGTCACGCCAAGAATTCGAAAAATTGAAAAAAAGGACGCGACGTGATGACGATATTCATTTTTTCTAACTAATTTACAGATTTTTCACAAACTATGTATGTAATCAATTGTGTCTAACAAATAAAGTTATTGATAAATCTATTGTTTTGTAAATTATTTTGTTTATATTTTATTGATTTTTACTTGCGATATAGGTACTATATGGGAAGTTATGGATTCGTACAAAAAATCGAACTCGAGATTTTGATCAAACTTTACATTACGATGATAGAGAAGTCAAAAAAAGTGGGTCTCGCAAAAACGTCCGTCTGTCTGTCTGTCTGTCTGTCTGTCGGTTCGACTACAGCCTAAACGGATGGGTCGATTTTCTTTAAACTTGGTACCTAGCGTTTTTTGGACATTTTCCCCACCCGTTTTTTTCTTTTTTTTTTTAGGACCAAAACTAACAGTAGCTGTCATACAAAATTTCTTGGCCAAAAAGGAAAAACTTATTTTTCTCAAATCCAGCGCTTCCGAATTTGTTTTTAAGAACTCAATAAATTTAAATAGTTATAAGTTGCCATTTAATAAAAAAAATGGTTCCGAAAAATGGTTATTAATGGTACCTCCCAAAGAACCATTTTTTTAATTTTCGCTTTTCTCGAAAACGGTTAAACTGATTCTGATCAATTTTTTTATAAAGAAGTATTGACACATTCTAAATAATATTGTGTACCAAAATTTTCAAAAAAATATTTTTTAGATTTTTAAAAAAAGTTTTAATATTTTTTTTTGAAAACTCAATATTTCAAAAACGACTTGGTCGATTTTTATTAAACTTGGTAAATAGCAGTTTTTTAACTTTATCTAGAAGGTTTTTGACAAAAATTATTCTAATACCCAAAAATAACGGTGCCTCCCATACAAATGTTAAAAAACCGTTAAGAAAAATATTTTGTTTCTCAAAAACGACTCCTACGATTTTCAATAAAGTTTTTTTATGTATTAAAATTTGTTCGATCTACCATTTAAAATTTTTAAAGTTTATATTTTAGGTTTATTAACAGTACCTCTCATAGAACGGTTTCTTTGATTTTCGACTATCTCAACATGTGATCAACCGAATAAAATTAGATTTTTTATACAGAAGCTTGTAACAAATATAAATAAAAGTGCGTATTAAATTTTTCTAAAAAATGATTTTTGGATTTTTTAAAAAAAAATCAAAATTATTTTTTGAAAATTCGATATTTCGAAAACTGGTAGCAGATTTTTTCGTGAAGTTCAATTTTTAACGCAACATTAATAAATGCTTTAAATTGGCGTACCAATTATTTTTCTCAAAAATGTTAACGAAACTTTATATATAAAAAATTAATTATTTTTAAAACCGCGCCTACGATTTTCAAATTTTTTTTCTCATAAATAAAGATTTATATAAGAAATCAGATGGTGTACATCGCGTTGGGTTAAAACGGATTCAAAGTATTTTAATCAATTTCTTTCTAATTTTGTTGATTTAAAACAATTTACCAGTTTAAATAGTATAATTTCCTTTTATGCATATTGCATATGTGCAACACTAGGCTATATTGTTAATTTGTGTATACTCACATAATACAACCTGAAACTAAACTAAGATTTGGCAAATGGATAAAATATATACTCCTATAGCTAATTTATTTCAGACTATAGAACCACAATGTGATCGCGCATAAGAGCAAGTTCGTGCGACCCAGTCGTGCATATTTTTTAAGAGAGGAATATACCTAACGAAGACAACTCGTCATGCTGTCGTCTCGTTTTCTCGTATAGCATTTTAAATCAGGCTTCAAACAAAAAAATAAAACGGAATAAAGCGTTTCTTGTCGTTACGTTGCTTCAAACTGTTTTACAAAGTGACGAGTAAACTAGAAGTCAGTGTGATGAGTTCTCTTCGTTGTGATCGTCTCTTAAAAATCAATCATCACGTTGTTTCAGTTTTTTATTTTTCAAGTAATTGACGTGACGTGACGTGACGAGGAGAAACTCTTACATCGTTTTTTTTTTTGAATAATTGACATGACTAGACGAGACGACAAGAAACGTCAAAGAGAGGACAACTACGAAGAGAAGTCATTACGCTGACATCTCGTCTTCTCGTCGTATTATTAAGCCTGATTCACAATGCGGCGAGGAAACGAGACGTGAGCGTGACGTGAAATTTAGCGTATAAGAGACGGAAAACTTCTAACAATCATAATTCTCATAAAAAAGCATATATTATTTGTGAAACACGTATAAGAATGTTGCTACATTTCGATGAAGTTTTGCCGTGCTTCCAGTTAAAGAGATTGGAAATATAGGAGAGAGTGGGTACAAAAGTAACATTTTTGACATTTCGTGCCATAATTTGATAACCAATAACATAGAGCATATTAATCAATGATCATTAAGCTACCGTTAAATACTAATTTGGTTTTCAACTTTGTCTTTGATTTAAATGTATGACTTGAAAAAGAAGGCAAGGTCAAGGTAACAATCGTCCTCAAGCTGAAAGGACGGTTGTAACACCATATAAATTCATGAAAACAAAATATCAAAAATGGTGCCTAGACCTTAGAATTTAATTCTCGAGCCAATACCATAAATTACTTTTGTAAACTCTAAATTACTTTATAGTAAAATAAATTATTACCAACAAAAAGGCATTCTAATTCAGTGTTGATAATAAATGGATTAATGTAGTAAGTATAACATTATTTGGAATTTATTTAAAAAAAAAACTATTTTGCTCTCTATCTCCAGCTGTTGAATAAACAAAGTCACCAAAAACTGTGTGTGGACGGTTGTAACACAAATAATTATACAGTTATTTGTGCTTGTATTATGTTACAAACGTCCACACGAAAATTGTTACAACAGTCCACCCCACGCTTTTTTATATTAAAAATAAAAGTAGGAAGAAACCGGTATGCCTATCGTAAAAATATTGAATCTATTCGATTCTAGAAATATTAGGGCACGGTAAAGTCAACTCCATTCAACTAATTTTGTATTTTTTCAAGAGAAATACTGAAATACTCAAGACCGTACGTTTTCACTAAAATTTCACATTTTTGGCTTTTGTTTTTGCAAAGAATTGTGCATTAAAAAATGAAAGCACACAGTTCTAGTCTTTCGTAAAAATTGAATGTTACAACCGACTCACCGTTACGTTCGTACCCACTCTCCGCTATCATTCAGCAAAAATACGTTTATTGATAAGTAAAAGTTGTCAAGCAGGAAAGTTCCCTATCCGTGTGCTAAGAAGCGGCTAGTGTCCTGTTCGATTAAATGAAAGAGAAGTGATCTTATATTGATAAATGTTTTGTTAAATGTCCGCCTTTGTTAGTCTAACAAATGCGAGCCTTTTTGAGCACATTTTTCATTACATTCTCACACTCGGAATTTCATTAATTTCATTACGAATATTTTGTTTGAGTTGCTCAAGCGTTTGTTGTTTGTTTGCATAACCCTTGGTTTTCAAATATCCCCACAAAAAACTGGTCCGGAGCAGTCAAATCAGGCCAATCAACATCGCCATTTCTTGAAATAACTTGCGTTGTGGAAAGAGGTCTCGCAGTAATTCCATTGTAATCCTGGTTGTATGCGATGTGGCACCTTCTCGTTGATACCACATGTTAATCAAGCCCAAAGCATGTAGTTGTGGCGTTAAAAAAATTTCAATCATATCACGATATCGCTTCCCGTGCACAGTTACCGTTAATCCGTTTTCATTTTCAAAGAAGTAACACTTCCTTGAGCAGCAGTAATGTTTTCAGCCGATCTTGCAGTACGTTGTGGTCCATGCTTGAGCCTATCACCTACAGACCCTCTTTCTTCGAAATCATTCACTACACGATAAATAGTGCGTTTTGTTGTTTCTCCCAAAAATTTCACGTAACTTTCTCATCGTCACAGTAATCGATGATTGATTTTGATAAAATGCTTTAACGATTAAAACACCTTGTGGTTTATCGAATATTTTTCCATAATAAATTTGCGACGTGTCTACTTCACGACTGCCAAATATGAACTGTCAAGACTAAAGTTTATCAAAATGGCGGCAAAACAAAGTAGTATACCTTCCCGGCGGACACCCTGTACTTTAATAGTGCTGAAATTGTGTTTGAAGCAGCCAATTTAATAAAAAAAAAAAAGCGTTGACTGTCCTATAACAAGTTTACACATAATATTTCGATACGCCTCTGTGCAATCGCTAAACCATTGATGTTTTCGATATCCTATAAATATAATTATCTCTGACATTTAATACATGGTGTGTTAAACAAAACTTAAGTGTTGATGACAACCTACTAATGTAGGCTTTTTGTTTTGACTCAGCCAGAAGCAGCATCAGCACACAAAACACAAACAAAAAATACCAACAAAAAAACTAAAAATCATAAAAGAACAAAAGGAAAACAATCTTTGAACTAAATAAGCTACTAATTTGTCTCTAAATTGAGAACTTTTCCGTGAAAAAAAAAACAAATAATTTAAAGGTCTCTAAAGATAACTTCTATTTTTGGTGATGTGAACTTTTTTGTTTTAGGAAGGTACCTATTTAGAAACTTTGAACATTTCAAAAACATAAGCACAAACTAGGACAAGGCATTCATGTCACAAATTCAATTTTAACAAAAAAAAAAAAAAAAAAAAACCATCACAGGGATGAGACAGCGACAAAGCACAGAAAGGGGCCCAAAAGGAAAAAGTCTGTGCTCGCTGCTGGTGTAGGTATGGTGGAATAATATTTAAATTATCATTTAAAAGAAACAAAAAAAAAAAATTAACTTTGGCACATGCTTTCAGGGCTCAATTCAAGTGTGTTCCAAGATGACACCTGTCATCGTAATTGTACCCGGGGGAGAGAAATATAATTTTGACTAAGAAATGTCAAACATGACAACGCACCACACATCACATGAAAGCCAACGAGGCGAGTTTATATGTACATGTATCTTGTAGTTATATAGAAGTCATTTGCAAGATCGTTTCGAAATGGAGTGCTTCCGGTTAGGTTATTAGGTAAAAATACTTTGAGATAATTCATTTCAAAGTTGCGCCCTAAGGGTGGATGCACAATAATAATTGTACGGCATATACCTTCGTAGGTACCTTAAGAAAGAGACTACATGTGTTATTGTTATTGACTGGTTGTGAGCTGTTTGTCTGATGGATTTGGTACAGGAAAGTAAGAGTGAAAATTACAAGGTATAGGTTAGGTATAGGTACTCTAAAATTGAGATTATTATTCTCATTTTGTTTTTGAAAAGCCAACAGGTGGGTAAGTGTGGACTTTAGGGACATTTGGTTATTTTTATGCTGATGTGATTGAAGTAAAATAATGGGATTCTGTTCAGGTTCTTTAAAGAAATTGAATCCCAGATATGGCAGGACATGAAACGATACGAGATTTCTGTAATTATCTTCTCGATCTTGTTAAAAGGGAAAATGTAAATATTGTCTTTTTTACATCTCTAACTTTTGCGGAAGCAAAAAATTGGATGTCTGAATTTAAGCCTAATTATATATGTATGTTATATATGTTATATGTTATATATATGCTCTTTATACCAGCATTATATAATTGAGACACAAACTAACTTTATTAACGACCCTAAGTCCTTTTTTCAATTTGTCAATTACAAAAAAAAATCCGATGGCTACCCGACCTCTCTCTCTTTCAACAATGAAACATCAAATGATCCACAAACTATCGCCAACTTTTTTGCATCGTTTTTCAAATAATCTTTCACAGATGACACTTTTGTACCTGACTCTGCTTATTTCAACTACTTACCAAATTACTCACTTGGGCCAATTCTCCCTCGCACCGTCAACCCATTTCTCGTGGAGAACAAATTAAACCAACTCATTGATGAATTCTCCCCAGGTCCAGACGGCCTCTCAGCTATTCTCTTAAAGAAATGTTCCTCATCGATTTCTCTTCCTCTCTCAAAAATCTTCAATTTATCCCTTACTCAAGGAGAATTTCCTGAGGTTTGGAAAACTTCTTTTATAATACCAATACACAAAAAGGGTCCGAAAGGTGATGTTAACAACTATCGTCCTATTGCTAAACTCTCATGTATACCCAAACTCTTCGAAAGCATTTTGTATGAAACTTTGAGTTTTCGCTGAAAGTCTCTCATTTCCCCTAGACAACATGGCTTTCTCAAATGCCGATCAACAACCTCTAATCTTGTTGAATTTGTGTCTTTTATCCTCTCAGCTTTAGAGCATGAAAAGGAAGTCGATGTCATATCCACCGATTTTAGTAAGGCCTTCGATAAAATCTCCCATAGACTTATACTTTTAAAACTATCCACCTTCGGTTTTGAACCCATTTTATTGAGATGGATCTCGTCCTATCTGGAAAACCGTTACTATAGTTTTCGTTTTAGATCTTCTTCCTCTTGCTCTTTCTTAGCCACGTCCGGAGTCCCCCAACGCAGTCACTTAGGTCCTCTTCTTTTTATTCTTACATTTAACGATATTGAATTGGTTATTAAATATTCTCAAATTTCTCTCTACGCCGACGATACCAAATTCTTCAAGACCATCTCTTCTTCACAGGACTCTGCTCTTATCCAACTCGATCTCGATAATTTTTCAGTTTGGTGTCTCAAAAACTGCTTATATTTAAATATTGCCGAATGCCATTCAATAACTTTTTCACGAAAACGTTTTAAGTCTTCTCCCCGTTCTTATCTCCTTCACGATCAGCCCCTATCTGTCGTCGAATCTATACGTGACCTTGGTATATTATGCGATCAGGAGCTTAATTTCATCTCCCATTATGACGAGATAATTCTTAAGGCCAATTCAGCACTTGGGTTCGTTAAACGTTGGTCCAAGGAATTCTCCAACCCATACGTGACCCGGTTCCTCTATATAACATTTTTCCGTCCTTTGCTCGAATATGCCTGTCAAGTATGGTCCCCTTACCAACAAATTCACATTGCCAGAATCGAGAGCATTCAACGTCGTTTCCTTCGTTTTGCTCTTCGAGGTCTGTCTTGGAATAATCCCTTGATCCTTCCTCCCTATCAAAACCGCCTTAAACTTATCCACCTTAACTCACTAGAAGAACAAAGAAAAATTCATGAAATTCTCTTCATTCATCGACTTCTTACAGGTTCAGTTGACTGCATTACTCTTTACAACTCTATCTTTTTTAATACCAACCCTCGTAACATACGAAATCCTCTTCTTTTTTCTTTTCTATATACCTCCCCACCGTACGTCTTATGGCTCTAATGAACCAATCTCCCGTATGCTGCGGAGTGTTAACTTATACGCAAGCAACTTCGATTTTAATCTCAGCACCCCTTGTCTAAAACTCCGTCTCCTGAATCATCCTCCTAACTAACCACAAAACGTAGCTATAAGTTTCATAGTTCTTAAGTTAGATTAAGCATTAGCTTGTAATAAAGCCGAAGAAATGGGGGTACTGCCTCCACCAAAATTAAATTAAATTAATCAAAATTTTGTAGATCGAATTCTTGGTTATTTCTTAAGTTTCCGCTAAAATATGTTTGAAATTAGCAAACGAAATCTAAAATAATGTTAATTTTAAAGTAGATACCTACTTTTGATTAACTTCCAAAGGGAATTGCCCATTTCTGGCCAAGAGTTTACGCGAACGAGTTTGGTATCAAATGAAAGGTGATGTGAAGCCCGATACATGAGTAGAATATTTTCAAAATTATTTATGTAAAAGTCGGGATATTCGGGATTGAAGTTTACGATTGTAAAATTAAATTGACGTACAAAAATTAAATTGGTATAAAATGAAAGGTATATTTTGAGAAATGTTTTGTTAACAATTAGGTAGGTTTTTATGTTTATGTAAATTAAGTACACTTAATTTCATATAAAATTGAAGTAAGTATAAAATTAGCTTTTCACTAGAGCTAAAAAAAGGATATGTCATCACGGTATTTTTTGAAACATCGGTGTGGCAAAGACAGCGCAAAAAAAGTGGCTTTTCTAGAAGTCAAAACTCATTATCTCAAAATGTGTTAAACATACCAAAATAACTTTAGTATTATTTTAATTCTACGTCAATTATTTTGCCCGTTATGGACAATTATTTGGAACAAAATCTGAAATCCTTATTTAGCAATCGTCAACTTTCCCATGAACAATTTTGAAAATATTTTACTCATGTATCGGGCTTCACGTCACCCTTCATTTAATACAAAACTCGTTCGTGTACACTCTGGGCCAAAGCTCCATAGTAAAATGGACATTCCCTTTGAATAGAATTTCAAGTTAGCGAAGTATAACATTAGCCGCCGGCCTCCCCGCCGCGCCAGCCGATCAAAGAGTGGTTATGCGGATAATTTGCCATTATTTAGTCGTTAATTAGTTGTGATAATTTGAAATTAGTAGTTCGATGTTTTCTATATTTTGTTTTGCTAGATTCATGTTTGCTATCAAACTCATATGAATTTAGAGTTTCTATATATTTTGTCATGTGGGTTTTTCGCTAAACTCATGAATTTAACAAAAAATAAAAACAAATTATATGAATTTATTTAACAAAAAAAAAAACTAAATCTTAAGAAGACATGAAATAATCAAACCAAAACCCAAAAAAAAAAGACAAAGAAAAAATCATAGAACAAAGTTGAAGTTGTCACAACTAATTCACCACTGATGAGCGCCAAATTACAAGACAATAACACATTTAATATTACAAATTCTGAACTCCTTTCGAGGTGATGCTTCGCAATATAATCAATATCAATATAGCAAATCAGCAGACAAATCATAGAAAACATCGCAAAATAAATTTGAAATTGTTACAACTATAATCCAGGCCGATGCATGGAAAATTATTAGTCAATAGACCATTCAATATAACAAGTTTTTAACCCTTTTTGATTGGGTGCTTGATATCAATTACCTAAGCAAATCATCAAACAAAAAAACATAGAAAACATTGAACGACAAATTCGAAATTATCACAACTATAAATAACTACTTATTTATAAATAAAAAACGACTGATTACGGCAAATTTAACACCTAAACAATTTTGGATCGGAAAACTTTGCTTCTCTTACTTGAGATCCATAAATTTGTATAGCTATTTAAATGGTCTTGAGTTGTGAAAACCAACTTACTTTACCATAACTTACTTAAGTTGGCGCTACGGACCGGAGTGATCCAGGGCCTCAACAGACAAGCTCTTTCTAGGCATCTTGTTCCCTTACCTTTCTAGTTTCGCACGCCATAAGTTGGCTTAGTTGCTTCTTCACTGCGTGCACCACCCGAGTCGCGGTCTTCCTTCTACTGCACAGTCCCTCACCCTCACGGTTGGATTCAAAGAATTTTCGGGCTATAAAGCTTTGGTGTTCGCATTCGCTCTAAGTCGCCCAGCCTTCACCTCAGTCGTTGTCTTTTTACTTTATCGATAATAAGGCCAAGGCCTCTGCACCATATAGCATGACCGGGATATGGTAATCGTCTTATACAGGGTGTTTGCAAGTTAGCTCTAAAGAGAGCTCTCAAAACCTAAAAAAAATAATGAGGAAATCCAAATTTATTTTTGCACGAATTTTAGGTTTCCTTACTTAATTAAACGTGTGAACCTCGATCTTTTAGCTCGCATATTATTTTTTGTTTCAAGTTTCCACCACAATAAGACGTTATACTATACCCATGTGCGCGTTCTTCCTTCCCCACAATGAGATGAAATGCATAGATGACGTCAAAACAAGATGGCGCATCAGTGAGTCCTATATGAACAATTGTCCTCTAACGGCCATTTAACGGTAGTAAATGAGAAATAAAATTAGTTCCGGTGGACATGTGGAGACACGGAGCTATTATATGTATAAAACATTCAATTGAAGCTCAATTTGCTGCGCTATAAACCCAATAAAACAAGGCTACGACTAATATTTTTGATTTTACTCTTCGAATTAAAATAAAGTTGTTTTTTTTTTTTTTTGATTCCATATCACTGATAAAACTGTTGAAAACAAACTAAGCCACATACGTATAAAATTGACTAAATTAATTAAAATAATAAAATTAAAGTTCAGAACATGCAAAATCTGGACGAAATTTTAATTATTGCCTTTTGATTATTTTTGTTTTATATTTTTCAAATATATTTGCTATATGTTACTATGGTAGGTAACAGAAGGCATTTTGTATTTTTGGAAAGTTTTATTGGTTTCAATTAAATTTTATTTAACCGGTTAACCCATATTGTTCATTAAAATCCAACAAGAAGTGTTTATTTAAATTTTGGTATTAAGTTTTGATTTTTATGGCATTTTTATGACGTGAGATATGGTTATAGGTCTTATTTTATTTTTATTTTTATTTTTTTTGTCTGTATACAAAATGCATAAAGGCAGTGGTCTTGAACTGGACTTTTCACACTTTATGTCATAAATATCAGTTTTATGTTTTTCTGTTCGTCATAGAAGGGGATATATGCATAAAAGATCTGTCTGATTTTTTTTAGAAATATTCGAAAGTAGGTATATGTTTGGAGAAAAAGATATACAAAAAATAAATATTTATATTTATAAATTGATTATTTATTAACATGTTCCAGTTATACGTTTGGTCAAAGTCAAATGAGACATCTTCAATTTTATATCGCTAACCACTTGCAATACCTATAAAAAGTTTTGTGATATATTATTTATTTTTTATAAAGCAATCAAAATTCCAAATGGGTTTAACGCGGCATTTGTATAATTGATCTTCATTCAAATTACGATTGGTTTTGGCATTAAACCAAGGGGAGAAGGTATGTATGTGTGCAGCAATAACATTTCATTCACATCAATCGCAGAAATTTGAATAAAATTTGAAATTTAGGACTAGCACCTCAAATTTAAAAAAAAAATAAAAAAAGAAACATATACAGTGGCCTTTGATATAACTAAATACCTGCTTTTTGGAAATTAAAAAATTAAAAAAAAAAATATTTAATATGTGGGGAACATTTTTGATTAAGCACCCGACAAACAAAAAAAAACTAATCCAAAAAATATAGGTACGCATATCATTCAATAGATGCAAACTAAAAAGGAACATCAAATGAACCGCATCAAAGGCGTCCTTTTCCAAAGGTAACGCCTATTAAAGGAACAAAAAAAATCCTTTTATTTCTCCTACATGTGCCCCTAAGTTACGCAATATCCGCTTAAAGATTCCAATGCCTTCAACATAAGTGAAGGCCACAAAAGACTACCTACTCATTTACTTTTGTGATTGTTATCAATACTAAAAGGTCGCAATCTGAATTCCTGAATTAATAATAAATTTATGAATCAATATTCTTATTCATCGGCATTTGGCAACGGAAACAAAGGTAAGACTGCAAATCTCCTGCTACCTCCTTGTTTCAAGCGGCTCCAATTTCAAGCAATATACAATATAAAAATACAAAAGAATATCATGCTAAAAGCTAGAATCTTATCCGATATTATATTTATAATATCATGCGGGTGAATTAATAAGCAATAAAATGTATGTAAATTAACAAAAAAAATATGCGATGAATTTATAACAATTTTGACATAATATTTATAATATTTATGGGAAGGTGAATCATCAAATGCGGTAACGTTTTTAATTTTATATTCATATTTATGCATATACAGGGTGATTTGCATAAGGTGTGACAAAAAGCTAGAGCGTGTAGGTTGGACTTAGACAAGATAAAAAGCGTATAGGAACGGGGGCTATTTCCCCCCGTTTAGGCGGGAGGGAAAATTTTCTTAAAAAAATGACTTAAAACAGAAAAAAAAATTATTAAAAAATAACGGTAATACCTATAGAGTCATGCTATAGCATTTTGAAAATCCAGTAATTTTATTTTTAAATAAAGTTGTTCCAGTCATACGATATTTTCAAGAATCCATTAACGTCTTCGAGAACACGGAGTACTGGAGCACCGAGGGAGATAAAGACGGAAAATTTTTTAGGCGTCATTATTTTTTGCTGAAAAATGAGCCGATGATGGCGGCCTTTTTTGGTTAAGTAAAAAGTCGTTCATACGTTAATTAACTTATGTCATAAGTCAGGGAAATAATTTTATTGAAAGTCGAAAAACTCATTAACTTTGATGCAGCTATGTAAAAACGGTGCACTCTAGCGCTAATTGGGTCACGGAGCGAGTTTGCTCTGGGCCGCCATCTCTACCTTGATGCAGCTATAGGTCACACATTGAAGAACCATGTTAGTGGTTCATTAAAGTATTAAAAAGCGTGGTTCTACCCAATCCCGACGAAAAATGAGTTTAAAACGACGTCCGGGCTACCCGAGCTAGATTCGCTAAAACAAAGATTTGAACTTCCACTCTAGTGAATCACATGAAAATGCTCTGCACCAAATTTGAAGCAAATCGGCCAACATGTTTAGGCCCCAGCTCAAATAACAGTGGACCCACAGATGCACAAACCGACAGACGGTATGAAGAAACCCACTTTTTTCGAACTTCTCGATCATCCTAGGTACAGTGTTGGTGTTGGATTACAACCCCGATTACAACAACGAAACCAATACTCTTGTAGTATAATATATAGCAGTTAATAAATACAATGAATTTGGTGGCGCAACAGCTCGTGGAGAGCGAGTGCCTAGTGACATCCGATTCGCAACCATTACTTTGTGCGTGTTGTTTGTTATTGCAGGAATGTAGGGGACCTACAATTTTCTGCGTGAATCCAAACGGCTAAGGTGAGAGGCACTTATTTATGACATGCGATGCTTTTGGTGGATTTATTGTCACTTCCTCGCGAGAGATAGTATAGCCGTTTTTTTTTTTGGATTTATTTAAGTGGACGACAACAGACCCCCGGCATGATAGTTGTACCTACTTCATTGTCAACTATAGGATTCGTAAAAAATCGATCCCTGAATTTTAATCAAACATGACACGAAAAATAAAAAGGTTGTTTTCACGGCTACTATCTCTTCAGAGAGAAAGTGACAAATCCTCCAAGCTTTTTGTCATGAATAAGTGCCCCTCAATTTAGACGTTCGGATTGGTCAGAAAATTGTAGTATGTACCTATACTTACATAGATATATATCGCAGGTTAAAATGAGATGGTGTACATCGTTGGTATCAAAATAGTCTCAGAATTGTTATAGGTACATCAATAAATTTGTAGGTAGGTTGGTAAGTCAATATAGGCACATATTTTAACTATTTATATTTAAATTTGAACTGTAGTAGCTAGAACCCATGCAACAAGGTGGTAAACTGTTCATTTTCATGTATACTCATACTTTAGTGGTATAGGTATCATAAATTGACTTTAGGCACCCCATAACTAATTTCTTTCTTTTAAAATCAGATAAATAGGTTTAAACTATGGCTGTAAAACCACATTTGTGATCTTGATCATAATACATAAGAGCACAAGTACATGCGACACTGTTCTGCACTTTATTTATGAATGAATGTAACCAAACTAACTTTCCTCCAAACCCCATATCTTACAAAACATTTTAATCTTAACTTTGATCCTATAAACTAACAGAGCAGTTCAAAGATTTCAATCTTCATGTAATAATTATTTAAATTAAAGAAATATAGCACTCAACGCTGTCCTGTGCCTTATATACCTATACCTTCATAGTTTACACCTGCTGGCTAATTTGAAGCTATGTCAAATTGTCAGCAACATCGGAATATTCATGCTAAACAGAAACAAGAATAAAACTACGTCCATCAATTAAATTTATCTGTTCCACGCGAGCATGGGACATCCAAATTTATCACGGTGCGCGGTCATGATTTCAAATAGGTACCTATACTATATGCCTAAGCTTTTTAAAAGAAGCTTCCCACATTATATATGCTCGCAAACCAAAACTCATGTCCCAAAATATAAATATATACGTAAAATTCAAACCCAAGATAAAAATATAAAATCTCTTAACTCTGACTTTTCATTTAAATACTCCGACTAATGATAACGATCATAATTGCTCCTTTAAATTAAACTAAACCCCAATAATCGACCCAGCTTTTAGTCGAAAACATAATAAATAACCCAATAAACGTGGCACATTTTGTGGCGCGAATATATTTCTGTGAGTATCTATTGTGTGTGCGATGCTGTGGAAAGTCTTAAAATCTTTAGTTAAACTTAATTGTAGGTATACATAATTCTATACATCTGACACAACAGGTTTCGATCTTATTTTAAGAATAAATCGCACGTGGGTGGATGATAAAATATTAAAATTGCCTCCAAAGTAGTTCGGGTTGTGTGTCTAATTTCCCTACGCTTTCGATTTGTATCAGCGTGCTTAATTGAATACGACATAATACATTTTAAATTATGAGTCTGATTTATTAATGCAAACAACAGGGATTTGGTTTTAGAATAAAATATACTTATAAATAAATCATGGCTTTGGAAAAAAGTTTTTTCTTTTTTTTTTTTATTTAACTTAATTTGAAAATAACCTTGAATAAAACATTTCATTTTGGGGCTATTTCATTGATTTTAATTGATTTTAATTAATTTTTTTTTTTTTGGAAATCATATACCTACCTTCTTATAGTAGGTATTGAAGCTGTTATAAAATATGTTAATATAATTTTTTGTAAAGAGTTTTTTTCTGTGTGTTCATCTACAAAGGGTGTGTCCTTAAAGCAATAAATATTCCCTAGGACGAGACTATAGAAATGCCAATCTATAACAATTCTTTGCGAGACTTGAAAAAAATAATGTTGTTTGAAGTATGCCCACCGGTGAAGAGCCCTAATGATCCTGCGGCGCGGCATAACCAGTATTTTTATAACAAAAACTATTATAAATTGGCATGCCAATAGTCAGTTCCTATAAAAAAAAAACGCTTTCAAACACACATATACAATGAATTAGAAAAATGTTGGAGAAATGGAGAAAAAAATGGGTGTTAAATTGCTAAAACAACTCCTTCACATGTTTTCAGCTTAAAGTAAAGAATGCCGTCTGTAGGTACTTTTCTTGAAAAAAAATTTGAATTTATTAAACGAAAATTTCAAAAAATTTGTAAGCGGTTTTTTTTTTTTAATTTTTCTGTACAGGGTGATTCGCATAAGGTGTGACAAAAAGCTTGTACGTTGGGTCGAGAAAAGAATAAATCGCATGGGAAATGGTTTATTCCCTCTCCCCCGTTTAACCAGGAGGGGCAGTTTTCTAAAAAAAATGTATTATAAAATGTAGAAAAAAATTATAGAACAACGGCAATACTTACAATGCCATGCTATACTTTTTGTAAAGCTATAGAAATTTCTTCTTTTATTTTTATTTTATTTAAAAAAAAAAAATTGTTTTAATGAACAGTTTTTAAAAAAATAATTTTCAAACTCAAAATTTGGAAATAACAAGAAAAAAAATTTAAAATTTTGAGTTTGAAAATTATTTTTTTTTTTAATTTTTCACTAAAACAACTTTTTCATTTAAAGTCATTTTTCTTAGAAAATTTCCCCTCACGATTTTTTTTCTTGTCTCGGCCCAATCTACACGCTCTAGCTTTTTGTCACACCTTATGCGAATCACCCTGTAGGTACCTACATATATCTATACTCTGTCCAACAAAAATTGGCAGTGTAGGCAAGATAGGACGTTTGCCTCTCATTCTGGCTACAGTGGATTGCATAAATCTTTTCTTCATTAAAGCTTTCACAGGGTTGTCGTAGTTGTCGTAAACGCTTTTTTCTTAATGGCCAAATCATAATCACGCGTTGGGTCGGTCGGGCGTTGACGGGCTTTTTACCGACTTTACGATAATTATGTGTCAATAAGCGTGACCATAGAATTTGCAAAACGAAATGTAGCTTCAAACTTCGGGCGTTGAGAAGTTACGAATATGACAGAATAAAAGTTCTGTTTCCTTATAAATGCACGTTACAAATTCTCCGCAGATAAGAGAGAAACAAAAATGTCTCTGTATTTTATGATTTCATTTATAGGGAGTAACAACCAGTGAAATAAATAGCTTTACTGAAGGAGGTAAATACTAATGGCCATTGGATTTTCTTTTTTAATTATTTCATAATTTTACAACCATATATTCCGAAATTGAAAATAACAAACAAAAATATTTCTTCAAGCATTTACAACTTTGATAAATAATCCATAGAATTACATTAGTCAACAATGTCATTCTTTGATGTCAACAAATACGTGGAAAAATAAGCAAACGTTAGGAAAAAAGAGATATGTATACAACACCGTTTTCACTAAGATCAGTATTTTATTATTTTCATGCGATGATCTACATGGATCATTGGCTTAGGCTAGAATATTTTCGGGGCTTAACTTAAGCGCGGAAAAAAAAACTGTGTTACACAAGTCCAATCATGGTGAACAGTTCTAAGAATCGAAAAAAGTTTCATAAGTAAAAAGAATTTCAATTTTTGGTTTCTTACGATTGTCAAAAATAAAATAAAAAATTCTAAAATTAAATATAGTTTTCCTTGTTTTTCTGATTACTCCAGAAAAATGGTGTGTTTGACAATCAGCCCTATCATGAATTCCATCGTAATCGGAAACTTGTTACGAATCCCAAAAAAAAGTATTATAGAATCCATCGTATTGGAAAATCTCATACAAATTGCCATTACGAACGGATTCTGTGATAGTTTTTTTTAGGGATTCGGAAACATTCCGATTACGATGGAATTCGTGATAGGGCTGAATGACATCTTTTTGCAATATCAACGAGGAAATGTGGCTCTACACTCTCTCTAAATGAAATACATTGTAGCGATCACTGATCTTTATAAAACATTACATAGAGATTAGTGGTAGCGAAACACCACTCCACAACAGACAACACATAACGTGAGACAAGTGTGAATTCGGCTTTAGAGTACGTAAACCAGAGAAAATACCTTCTCCGAAACCAAATAACAATTACCTAAATCAAACATGTCTACTTCCAAAACAGCTGTTTAGCATCAAAAAAAAAAAAATCTTTTGTAGGTGTGTGTAGGTACTTTGAAATGAAATAAATGAAACACAAACTGATTTCACAGGATTTTTGTTAATGGATTGTTTTTAGTTTAGAACCAATTAATGAAAATATACATTTATGCATCTGCTGTAATAACAAAAATGTGCCAATCAATATTCAAGGCTTTATAATATCCAATTCAATATGTAGATATGTTGAATCATAACTAAACCATTAGTACATATGTATGTACATAGGTATAACTTTTATTTCTGCTGCTGTTGCATTTACTACCTAAAAAAGTCACTCATTACAAACAAACTTTCTTGATTTTTGTATAAATTTGATGATAATCAATTGTTTCTTCTTAATAAGAAATCATAAATTGCATAAAAACTTTAACATTTGTAAGAAATAGAATAACCAACACAAAAAGGAGAATTATTGTGAGCTGTCAAAGCGCCAGCAAAATAGAAAATAGATCTATTCGGGCGTTGGGTTCCAGCTTACGATATTTACGATCTAAAGCTGCGCAACGCCTGAAGTAACATTTAAGATTGACACATAAGAGTCCATTGTTTCTATTCAATATGTCAAAGTCGGAGCGAGCGAACGCGTGATTGTGGTTTGGCTATAACTCTGAATGCACATCAAGCAGCAGCCAATCGCCACTGGCCACAGCAATTCAGTGCACACTGCACACTCAGATGTGGTCTGAATAGGACGTTGGGTCTGTGTCAGATGCTATTGGAAATTCACGGGCGGCAAAATATTTTTGTGGAGGAGTTATTTCAATTTAATATGGTGCAAAAATATGGCACGCTACTGATTTTAAAAAAGCTTTCCCATAAGACGTGTACTGCCTATGTTTGTTGGACAGGGTATAGATACAAAATTTCTTTAATATATTTTATAATAAAATTGGTAGGCCAATTTTAAGATTTTAATAATATACCTAACCTAAGTAGGTAGGTCACATAAGAACATTATTTAAAAAAAAATCACAAACCCGTTTTAAGGATTTTTATTTTTTCAATTCAAAAAATATTTTTTGAAAAATTTTAAATGCAGTTATATATTAAAAAAAAAAAAGCATAGTATTTATTTATTATCGGCGAACTTTGCTTCGTTAACTTGACATTCATAATTTTATCAGTATATTCTCGCATTATGCTAAATATTTTTTGTCTCTGCAGGCCGCTGACCGGTTGCCTATATTTAAGTGTTTCTCAGCTTGAAGGTTTTAAAGGTCCATTATGTATTTAGAATTTTTATTTTATCTTCAACAATATTTCTTAAACAAAGTCAAATAATTAAGAAATTGCTTCAGTTTATATTTATAAAATTTCAGATATCTCAGAAATCTCACAAATATAAACGCGATTCTTCAATTTTTGAATCAAAATACTGACGAAACAAAATTTTGAATTCGCCTTTTCAATTATTGTTGACTCAAAAATATAAACCGAACAATTAATGCAGCTTATAAATTGAAATTATAGCAACAACATTACAAAATAAAATTTAAATTAGATTTCAAAAAAAAAAAAATAAATTTATGTTTGATATTGATTTTTATGAAACTATTTTTTAGTTGGGTTGAGACAAATTTTCCAAAACCACATGGCTTAACAGTGAGAAATAACATGTCTCAAAAAAAAAAAAAATTATAATATAAAATCACTCCATAAAGAATAAAAATCAGGTATGTAAGTATGTGTATGTGGGAAGACAACATCCATATTGGTGATAAGACATTTTTCTCTATTCCTATACTTTTGGGGCGTTTTGTTCGATGAACGGCAGAATAAGATATTTTTTAATAAATTCTTACACAAAGCTATAATATTTTACATTGAGTGTGATCTGTCATAGTTAAAAAAAAAAGAAGTAATAACTAAAAATTATAGCTAGGTACCAACTTTTCAAACAAAACAAATTTATTAATCCGTTTTTTATTTTTTCCCCATTTCACCCTATAAACAGCTTTATTTTGGAAAATATATAGCCCTTGAGCGATCCTCATATGCCAACCTTTATTACCTAATTTTCAAAAAAAAAAAAAGGATTCTAAAAATCCTTTATTACTTATTTGTTTTTACCCCAATTCACCAAATAGCTAAATTTGGAAAAGTATACGTATACGTACACCCCTTAAGTGATTCTCGAAGTCCAACTTATAAACACCCACAAAAATGTTTAAATCGGATACCTACTACTTTTTTGTTTTTATCCCATTGTACCCTAAACAAATATTTCCCTTAAGCCTTCCTCTAAGAACAAATCCCTTTTAAACACAAATAGAATTTTTAAAATCGGACATCTGGCATAAGCGATTAACTTAGATATATTTACAAACAAGCCAACCAACGCTTTAAGAGATTGAGTAAACTAAGTATACCTACACAGTTAATTGTAGCTTTTTGTTAGTAAATTAGTAGTGTAAAAAAAAAATTTGTAGCTCTACTATTAAAAAAAAAAATGGTATGTAGTTCTAACTTGATATCAAGTTAGCATTACACTTTCAGAAAATAAAAAAAACTAAAAACATAGTTAATTGTAGCTTTTTTATTGTAAATTATTTTTGGAGAGAAAATTTTTTTTAGATTTTCGTTTTCCATACCAAAATGAAATTCAAAGAACATAGTTTGGTGATTCAGTGTGAAATTATATTTCTGGAATTTTATTTGAAAAATCAGCCTTCACACAAATTACACAGAAAGATAATATTCCATTGTTCATAAAACAGTGTAGACCGATAGCATTATTACCGTGAAAATTTATTCAATTATTCCTTTGCCTGACTCTATCGCCTTTTATTCAAAAACAAAATAAATTATCCTATAAGTCAATTATTCTATAACAATAAAATAAATATATACCTACCTCTACTGTTCCCGAATCACAATGCGGCGTAAATAGATTAGCTGTGCTACTTCAATAAATAGCATTTTTTTCGTTTATATAAATTTACTAAGAAAATTTCCAATAACCTTATTTAGTCGTGCTCGTGATAAGTAAACCTCCTCCGAGACAAAGCTAAAGGTACAAAATAAACGGATATAAGATTCAAAAAACAAAATATAATAAAATTAGTAACCTAATAATATGCGACACCGTTTGTCGTTAACTTATTCATAGGCACCCTATTCATATATTCAATAAGTATTTTATCATAACAACGCGTAATAGTTGGAAATGGGGAGGGACTTATATGAGACCATAGCTTACATATTTCCAGCGCTGGCTTTAAACGAATCTAATTTTACGAATAAATGCATCCATGACTGAACGATTTCCTTTTTTTTTTACCAATTTCAGACTTGCGAAGTAGCAGCAGCAGCAGTAGCGATAGCAAGATGTGCTCCATTTTCCACAACCGAATTAATTACCGAGGTCCTAGGGGTGGCAATGGTGCTGGAGGTAACGCCACGGAGCCATCGTCCATCAAAGATGACCCAGATCGGAACAACAATAGTGGCAGCGATGGTCCAGACTCGCGTCTCCTACACCTACCTCCAAGTGATGAGGAAGAGGACGAAGGAGATAGCGTCGTGGAGGAGGCATTGGATCTATCGGTGATGTCTCGATTCCCGGCCACCGGCCATGTTGCCCTCGAAGCCCTCCAACACACAAAGGTGGCTGTGGCACAGTTTGCCGCCACAGCCATAGCCAACTCCCAGAACTATGACGAGGCAGTGAGTGATCTGGCAGTGGTGCAATCCACGATATTCAACGTGCAGCGCCAGCAGCTCATGCAGATGCAGCTGATACAGCACCTGCAGTCGCAGCTAAAGCACCGAACGGAGGAGGATGTTGACAATGACGATGACGATGATGACGGCGTTGGTGGTGACGAGGATGAAAGACTTACTATTAAAGAGGAGGAGGATGATGTGGACATAAATTGCCGGAGCACTGATCAAATCCCAGAGAAAGAAAAGACTGAAATTAAAGAGGAACTTGCGAAGCCGAGTGAGAGGGAGAGGGAGAGTGAGAAGCAGGAGTGCACTGAAGCATTTCAGCCGCACCTATGCGATATAAGTTCATCATTTGCCTCGAGCATCATCACCAATCATGACCCTCCACCGCCGCCCAACGAGCCCAATTGCCTGGAAATGCTTCAGCGACGAACGGAAGAGGTGCTAGACTCGGCCTCGCAGAGCGTGCATTCGAATCATCTAAATGACGAGTATGACTACTCGCGGAAGGATGGCCAAGGCAGAGGGGAGATCTTCAAGCATCGTTGCAAATACTGTGGGAAAATATTTGGTTCCTATTCGGCTCTGCAGATCCACCTGCGATCGCACACTGGCGAGAGACCCTTTCAGTGCAATGTTTGTGGTAGTAAATTCACGACAAAGGGCAACTTGAAAGTGCACTATCAGCGACACACTCAGATATTTCCGCCAATGATGATGCCACCGTCTGGGAATCCAGAGCAATATCCTCCTCCTCCGTATCCAGTTCCGGGCGGGAATCCATCCATGCGCTTGCCATTCCCCCCATTCGTCCAAATGCCTCCATTCCATGTGAGTTCCTCCCCGAATCGGGAAAAGGAACCGCAAACAATTGAAAAGAAGCCACAGTGTCAGCCTCAGTCTCAGCCTCAGCAGCAAACCGAGGCGCAGGACCTGCGCAAGCCTTTGAAGGAAAATGACGAAGATCCTGTGCTTCCTGTCGATGAGAAACCAAAGAAAGAAATAGCTATTCCTATCCCTCCAGCCAATCATCGTCGAAAACGACCATCAAGTCCTAGAGAGCCAAGAGAACCGCTTCCTCCATCAGCTCCACCTCCTCTGAAGCCACAAGTTGAAGAAATCGTGGTGGCCGAAAATTTGTCAAAGACATCACGGCGCTCTTCGTTAAGTCGAGGCTCAGCTACAAGCCTCGAACAGATACCGTCTGAGTATTCCCTCGCCCAGATGGAACGACTTATAGACAAGTCCTGGGAAGACCTAATTGAAATCGACAAGACCTCGGAAACATCCAAGCTCCAGCAACTGGTTGATAATATTGAGAACAAACTTTCCGACCCTAATCAGTGTATATTCTGCCAGAAAGTGATGTCCTGCCGGAGCTCCTTGCAGATGCACATTCGAACGCACACCGGCGAGAGACCTTTTCGATGTCGAATTTGTGGTCGAGCTTTTGCCACCAAGGGCAATCTAAAGGCGCACATGAGCATACACAAAATCAAACCGCCAATGCGAAGCCAATTCAAGTGTCCTGTGTGTCATCAGAAGTTCTCGAATGGCATAATTTTGCAGCAGCACATAAGGATACACACGCTCGATGATGGAGATGGCGGAGTGGACAGGGCGAAGTACATTGAGATGGCCAACGCAGCAGAGGACCAAAGCTCCACGAGATCGATATGTACGTCGGATAATATGGACTTTTCCCAGTCCGAGTATTCGGGTCAGAGGTCGGAATCGTCGCAGGGTGACTTCGATGATTTTACCATGGTCAGTGAGGAGGAGTCTCCAAATGAAGTGAATAGCGATGGGAGGCGCGAAGAAAAGGAGCGCCATGACGAATCGGAGGGAGGTAGCTTTTCTGATGAGAACGGGGTAATGGATTTGTCGGCGAAGTCAGCAGACAGTGAGAAGAGTTCCGAAAATACTGGCGTCAGTTTGGTGCCGAATTTTCTTCTAATGGCTGGAGAAAATCGAAGCCCCCCGAAATTTCCGATGTTGCCATTCGGTCCATTAGGGATAATTGGTGAGTGATACTTTTTTTTAATGATTGTTTGTTTTTGTATACATTTTATAAGAGCTTTTATGTTTTTGAGAAAAAAAAACAGACCTATGTATATCCATGATATTGTGTCAATAGCTATAACAAAATCAAGTGTAGGATAAATGGCGCCCAGGACAGGATCATTTATTCTTTCATTAAATCGTTTTAGATTATATCGACATTATTATTGTATTTCCTGACTTTTCTTTTAGTTTGCAAAGAGAACTAGTACCTATCCCTATCTTAATCGAAGTGAAATTTTTCAAATCAAAGTTTTAGATATGGAATCCGAAAAGGGCGACATTTAAGGCTTTTCTATAATTTTTCCCTCTCATAATAATCTTAAATATTATCTCCAATTAGTTTTCCTAGTTCCATATAGCATAAGTTGAAATACAACATGTTTTATTATCTTTTCAATTATACATAAAGCTCTAAATGGCGCCCGGGTTAGGATCCAACAGCCTTTATATATACATATGTATATAATATTTTAGATCATACCTAAGTAGATTTGGTTCTTATTAAAGTTCTAGACCACTTTTAAAATGCCAAAATACTATGAAATTAATTTCAACGTCAATTTAGAGGAATATCAGACTTCTAATCATGGCACCTAAGAATCGTCACTGTATCAATATCTATGAAATTTTTAGTCTTTGAGAAGAGTTTCACCCATCTCAAAAAATAAAGTTAGTGCTACCATATTCAAAGTTTAAGCCGTATGAGTAAATTTTCTCTTAAATGGCGCCCGGGAGGGAATTTTAAATAATCATATGTTTGATATTTTCTTAAGTCTTTTTTTCAACATGGTTTTTTTGGGTGATCCACAACAATATTTAGGTATGAAATAGCCTGTAAATGTAAATTACCCTCTGAATGGCGCCCGGGACGGGATTTTAAATAATCATATGTTCGTTATTTTCTTTAGTATGTTTTTCAACATCGTTTTTTCTGGGGATCCATAACTATATTTAGGTATGAAATATCCTGTAAATGTAAAATACCCTGTAAATGGCGCCCGGGACGTAATTTTAAATAACCATATGTTCGTCATTTTCTTAAGTCTTTTTTTCAACACCGTTTTTTTTGGTGATCCACAACAATATTTAGGTATGAAATAGCCTGTAAATGTAAATTACCCTCTGAATGGCGCCCGGGACGGGATTTTAAATAATCATATGTTCGTTATTTTCTTTAGTATGTTTTTCAACATCGGTTTTTTTGGGGATCCATAACTATATTTAGGTATGAAATAGCCTGTAAATGTAAATTACCCTCTAAATGGCGCCCGGGACGGGATTTTAAATAATCATATGTTTGATATTTTCTTGAGTCTTTTTTTCAACATGGTTTTTTTTGGGTGATCCACAACAATATTTAGGTATGAAATAGCCTGTAAATGTAAATTACTCTCTGAATGGCGCCCGGGACGGGATTTTAAATAATCATATGTTCGTTATTTTCTTTAGTATGTTTTTCAACATCGGTTTTTTTGGGGATCCATAACTATATTTAGGTATGAAATAGCCTGTAAATGTAAATTACCCTCTAAATGGCGCCCGGGACGGGATTTTAAATAATCATATATTCGTTGTTTTCTTAAGTCTTTTTTTTCAATATCGTTTTTTTTGGCTGATCCACAACTATATATCTATGCCTGAAATAGCTTCGCAAGATGGCTCAAACCATAGAATTCACACAATTTTATGAATTTGTATTTATTTATTTGAATATTACAATTTCAATCAAAATTTAAAATCTATTTATGCCAGTAAAGAGGAAAAAACATCTAAGAGTAGCCGACCCGAAGAAGAAGTCACGAGTCAAAAAACTGTTCCGCCAAAAGACTCCAGAAGCAAATGATTATTTCAGTTATTCCAATCATTTCCGATAGCCTCAGTCAACACCCAACAAACTCTGAAAACTCTGATGAAGTATTTAGCAAAAGACTCTTTTGCAAAAGATTCCATCTGTCATTTTCTCAATCACCATGACATAATGCAGTGTCTATAAAAAGCTATAAATCTATATTCGCCCATATACATACATACCTACTATATACGATACGTTGCTAAATGCTTTGAGATTGAAATCTTCCCCGCCACATCAGAACTTCAGAATTCAGAAATGCTCATGGATATTTATCGTGGTGTGTATATGTAAAAGAGGTTCCTCTTCTTAACTTAACCATTTCCCATTGAGTAAGCCATAAATTCATGTCATTCAAAAGAAATTAAAAACTTCTTCGTCTTCGTGCTCTGCGACGACGACAACGACCAGCACACACACACACATTTGATTTTGATTTAATTTGGGAAATTGGAATCTCTTCTGCTTTAGCATTAGCATTGTCGGGGCTTTGTTTGCGATCGGTCCAATTGAATTATGGTATTCGAACAACATTTATATCTCTGTTAATGCTTGCACACTTGGTGCGCTAATTTGGTATTTTTACGCTCTCTAGGTCAAAGGTAACAGACAAAAAGAGTTCATCATTAATTTCGTTCATTGGCATGCGCGTCTTCATAAACACCCATAGAAATAGAACTGCTGCGTTCGTTGTCGTGATGATGCGTAGTCGTAGTCGAAGACGAAGATGAAGACGAAGACGCGCTGCTCGTGATCATGCTGTCTTGTTTGAGAATCTATTACAACATGCTGTTGGTCTTGACAGAAGTCATCGGAGAGTGTATGTGATATGTGTCAGAGAACTTTTAGCGAGTTCAAAATTTATCGTTTATTTTCAGAATATCTGGATGGGGATGGGGAGGTATTATGGTCTTAATCGGGTAATTTTATCGTGGGGTATTTAAAGCTGACATTTTTTGTTTTGGATAAATTTGAAATATAACTTTTTGAAAAATTTTAAAGTTCAATGTTTTGTTTGACTAGAAAAAAGAATTTAAAAAGAAAACATTTATTATTTATCTATTTTTTTTTATTTCATTGAGAAGAACATTTTTTGTGCCGATTTGCTTCAAATTTGGTACAGAGCTATAGGCGCCCGGAGGTAGGGGCAAGGGGGGCACTTTCCCCCTGGCTCTTGACAATACCACGCAACTCACAAATGTTACATTTTTTACTATGAATTTTAACAAATACTTGTCTTCTCTCCATGATTTGCACCCCCACCCCCCTCGCTGGCTCTGGACCATGCCAAATGTATCTGAAAATGTCCTTATTTTCGATATTTTTGGAAAATATGGATATTTTCTTCACAGCTTCTTTTATGGAGTTCATAGTTTGACACCTCCCCTGGACAAAATCCTGCGGGCGCCTATGTACAGAGCATTTTTATTCCTATATGTCTTAGCTCATCTAGAACGAGAAGCTATGCGATACAGCAGTTTTGGTTAAAAAAAAAACAAATTCTCGAAAACGGCTCTAACGATACTGATTAAACTTCCTACCTATTATAACCAAAGCGATTGTAAGAAAATGCGTTTCAGGTTTTTGGCACATAATTCACAAAACGGAAATAGGCAACCAAAAAATCAATTTTTTTTATTACTTATAACTATTTTAACATTTTCTCGTCAAAGATGTTGTTGTTGTTATCCACATAACAGCAAGTTCCTGCGACCCAGTCGTGTGATATTTTTTCATTTACCTTTCATTTTTTCGTTTCAGCTGGTCTACGTGGTGCTGCAAATATATGCAACATTTGTTTTCTCATCTTTCCGAGTGCATCTGAACTAGAACTTCACATTCGAACTCATAATACCAAAGAGGATAACTTCAAGTGCTCCATCTGTGATAAAGGCTGTGCAACAAAAGTAAGTTTATTTTTTTTTTTCATAAATATTTTGCAAAAATTAATTACTTGGAATAAACATCAAAAACTTGTTGATACAAAACACAAACGCTTGTAGCATGTCAATCAATTGTTGCTGATTCGCTTGCCGCCACTGCTGCCGCCCTTTCCCAAGGGATGTCTAATTAATCCTGAAAGGAATTTACTTGTTGCCCATATAATCTAGTCGCCTTTTCTTTTCTTATGCCTACATACATTCGTGTATATCTCATACAAAAACAATTCACCCATCCATTCAGAGTGCGTTATTATTTTGAAATTGCTCTATGTGAGTAAGTATTGTATTAATTAAAATTGTCGGCATTGCTATGTGATGCCATATAAAGGGAGCCATTTTGCACCATGTACAACAAATTATGAGCCCAGATTATTAATTACCAGAAAGAATAAGAAGAATAAAACACTGATGTACAGAGTTTTATTTTTTTGTAAGTGATGCCACTTTGTTTAAATGCCTATCTAAAAGTTCGTGTAACCGTCAGTACATATGTAATGTTTCAAAATATCTGGTACTTAAATAACTATATTGAGGAGCACATCATTATATAGAGAAGTAGTTTAAAGACTAGGGGAATTCATTCTTAATTTCATTATGTACCTATACCTCTAAGGTCCAGTTTTTCAGTGCGAGATATAAGTTAAATCCGAGTTAACTCATCAAATTTGGTAATTAACTCAAGATTAACTGAACACATAATTTGTATGTTTTATCCACTGAGTTTGTTTAGCCGTTCCACATGAATTCTCCACCAAGAAACTCCTCCCTCAGTTAACTGTGGGTTAATTTACTTAAAGAGTTAACTAACTCAAGTTTAACTCACCGATGAAAAATTTGGTCTAAAAGAGACAAGTATTACTCCAGAAATTGGTTGCACAAAACTATTCGGAGCACAAGGGTATAGAAATAATAGTCTTGGCTCTTGGGGGTACCTATACACACAACCGGGTCAAACTTGACTCCTCGTTTCATGCAAACTTACCCAACCACATTGCTATATTTCTATAATGGCACCCACCACCACACACATACCCACATTCTAACTTAAATACATACATACATGCACAGCCTCCTTCTTTGGATCCAACTCCTGCGGGACGAAAACATAACCAACCACTTTACCAGAATTGTAACAATAATTATTGTGAATTCCCTCTGTTGATTGAGTAACTTGTATGTCTTGATGGACGTGATTAGTAAGGCCGTTAATTAAAAATGTATTCCACGGGGGCATTGGATTTTCAAGAACTTCACTTTGGTATTTTTGTACAAGATTATGTGAATATACTGAATAGTGAAATAGTGTTTAGTATAATATTAAAGTTGGTGTGTTGAGGTTGATTTGAAAAATAATTATGTTTTTTTTTTTGTTGTTGTTGGGTGTGTATGTGTAGGTACGTCTGTTACATTGTATTACTCGGTAATAATGCCTTATATTGTTTGAAATTTACGGAATTTATTGTAAAAATAATACCGATGTTCTTGTTATTTCCTATACGCATAAAAGATAAAAATACATGTTTTCATAATAATTATCACTAGCGATATAAAGAGTGATATAAGTATTTTTATGAGTTGTTCATGTGCATTTATGAAAATTTCAATGAGTGACATCATTTATTAATGGTTTTCGATTGTAGTTTATATGGACATATTCTGGTAAAACAAAACCATTGAATGCTTCTTTTTTTTAAATATTAATGTCAGTTTAGTAAAAATAATCACATGGAGTTGAATTAAGAATTCTGGTTTCCTTGCCGAAGAACGTCGTGAAATTGAATTCAAGTAAATATTTCGAAAGCGTATAGTTAACATGAAAACTTTAAATAACGTGTCGGTATTAGTCACAGTTTTGATATGATTTTTAGTTTTTAAAAAAATCTGAAGTTTTCACGGATGGTGAAAATTACACTTTCGGATAAATATTACAGAGGTAGATAGGTATAGGTACCAGTTAAACACTTCTGAGCATGCAAGCGAGGACTTAATTAGTATTTATTAATTTATTAAGCTTGCAATAAAACTAAATGACAAAATTAGTGATTGAGCAACAGGCAAGTACTGAATTAGCTACAAATTCAGATAGCTACACTTTTAATTCTGCCAAAAATTGTCCGTCAAAGTAAGGAACGTACATTTTTTGGGTACGCGAATGGCTTTTAACTACAATTCGCACAGAAGTAATTTATATTTTATGCAAGGAAACGGACCTTTAATTTAATTTGAGTACAGATTCCCATACGTGCAAGATTCAAAACCTGCACAGGTGCACATTTAATTCCGAAGGTATACTATATTCAAGTTGAGGGTTAAGTCTATTAAAAGTTTCTATTACATCAATTAATAACGGGTGATTTTTTGGCTGGTTTGGTTTTGGCAACACTGGTTTTGACAGCTGACGTGTGTTTAGTACCTTGTGTCACTGTCAAACAGCTTCAGTTTGGTTTGCAATTTAACCATGGATCGTCTTACAAATGAACAACGCTTGCAAATTATTGAATTTTACTATCAAAATTCGTGCTCGGTTCGAAATGTTCATCGCGCGCTGCTTGTGTTCAGCGATGAGGCTCATTTTTGGTTGAATGGGTACGTAAATAAGCAAAATTGCCGCATTTGGAGTGAAGATCAGCCAGAAGCATTGCAACAGCTACCAATGCATCCCGGAAAAGCCACTGTTTGGTGCGGTTTATGGGCCGGCGGCATTATTGGGCCTATTTCTTCAAAGATGATGCGAATCGCAGCGTTACTGTCAATGGTGAACGCTACCGAGTGATGATAACAAACTTTTTTTTACCCGAAATGGAAGTTCTTGACTTGCATGATATGTGGTTTCAACAAGACGGCGCCACATGCCACACAGCACGCGAAACAATGGCGCAATTGCGAGGCGAGTTTCGTGAACAGTTAATTTCACGTTTCGGGCCGGTCAATTGGCCGCCTAGATCGTGCGATTTGACACCATTAGATTATTTTTTGTGGATGTATGTCAAGGCTAATGTCTATAGGGACAAGCCCGCTTCGATTGACGCACTGGAAACCAACATCCATGCATTCATTCGTGAGATACCGGCCGATATGTGTGAAAGAGTATGCCAAAATTGGACTCAGCGGATGGGCTACCTGAGACGCAGCCGCGGTCAACATTTGCATGAAATTATCTTTAAACATTAAATTGCAAGGTTCAAACTATCGATTCAAATAAATATTTCATTCATTTTTTCGATTTTTTTGTGTTTTTTTTTTAAAAAAAGTTCTAAACCTCTTAAAAAATCACCCATTATTTGGTGCTGGCTTGTGCAGAAATAGTAACTTTACGCTCTTGATTGGATTTTATTTTCAGTGCCACTCTGCGATGTTTGTATTTTGGTAGCATTAGGATGATAGCATAGCTGTGGGATTGATAATAGATACATTCACGGGCAATTTTTACTTATAAGTATTGAATCTTCACATGTTATACTCAAAAATTACCTTTTGTGGTTGAGTTCATTAAGTTGAGATCTAATCCATAAAAAATGTTTGATAACTTGTGTGCAAGAATAAAAACTGCACACTGTTAGTTTGATTTTATGTTGTGTTCTTGGTACTAATGGTAGGTATATATGTAGATTATTTAAGTTGTTAATACCATGGTACGGAAACGCTCGCACAAGAGCGCTCATAGAACGCTCTCAGCTCATATTTTGCCCACGAGCGTATGCAGGGAAAATAGGGAAAAGCTCGCTAATAAGCGAGAGCCAAAACATCATATGGCCCATGGCTCGTGGGCGAGCGTGGGTGGTTGTGAGCACATATGGGCAATAGTGATAATAATATGGGTTTTCCTCTTTCCAATACAATTTACAACATGCATTTTTGATTTTGATAGCCTAATTGGTTATTTTTGCATAACTGTTACAGTTATTTCATGGTAACAGTTATTCTTACCAGTTATTGAGTAATTGTAATTTTAAATCTTGCAATTCAAAATCGTAAGCTCGCCATAAACGATGGAGCCATGTGGTTCTTAGGTTTTTAACTTGTTAAAAAAAAAACAGATAAAAATATCTGAAAAATCTGAAAATTAATAATTACAAAGCCTCTAAAAAAAACCAAAAATTTGAACTTTTAATTTTTTGCTCCGGAAAACTGCGATTTTAGTGTAAGTAATCGGTTGATAGTTGGATCGAAATATTCTTTGTATTTCAGAATATAATTTGCCCCCTATCTTATATGCCATCAACTGTCATTTTTTTTTCGAAGAATGGCTCCGATGACGACGGATTAAAAAACCTCTGAAAAATGCTAAAAAAATTGCATTTTATTTTCTGCTCCTCTATAAATTAAATTTCGATTTAATTAAAATATATACTTACAAAATGGTTGAAAACTATTCTCATATTTGTATAACTTGCATTCAAATTTTAAATAATCTTACGCCAAACGATTTAATTTGTTTTCTTTTATTCTAAATTCTTAAAGGCTCGCGAGCGCTAGCTTTGCTTGCTCTCGTCTCACGCTCATGAGAGTGCGGTTTTGGTATCGCACATAATAAGAGCGCGTTGACGTGAACATTTATAAATCGAACGCTCGCGACCGCCAGCCAAACTAATAGTACAGACACCTGATGGCTCATGGGCGAACGTATATCTGGTAATTGTTCATTTGAAAAGGCACGCTCGCGATCCGCTCATGAGCGTGCGTTTACGAACCCTGGTTAATTCACTAAAATAATCTTACATTGACTCTGCGGTCTGTACGTCTGGTACAGTTGTATGTAGTGTTAAAGATTTATATATGTACAATTTGTTTTGTGTACTCTGATCTTCTATTTTAATCCTTGCAGATTAGTATTGTATATGGAACCAGTAAGAAGTTTATAACTTGAGTTCCGGTGATCGGATCTTTAAAATTAAGATCTTAAAATCACGGCCAAATAATAGACTACCTTTTGTGTGTAAAAATTATTTATAAAAAACTTTGAAAATTTGCGAAGCACATACAGTTCTTGTCCTAACACTCCTTTATTAAAATATTATCATTACAAGTACAGAAAGCATAAAGTAGGAAATGGTTGTTTTATGGACATCTGGGAATTAAAGGATATTTAAGTTTAATAATGCATTAAGCATAATTGCATAAAAAAATTAATAATTGAAAAATTCTTCTTCGCAAAAACCTGTCAATTTCGGTAATTTTCAATAACAAAAAAAAACTCAGAATTTTCCTTAACTTGTTGCCCTCTATTTGGCCATTAGGAAAAGCCTTTTTGGAAAGTAAGTCGACTTTGCTTTAGGCTTACTGTAAATTTAAATCTGTATATAATTGACTTAAATATACAAAAATTGCTTTTTCTATCTCAATGTAGAATGCATATAATTAAGGTTCTAAAGTTTTCAGATTATTTTTTTTAACTTTCCACTCAAAATCATCAATTGCACGCCCAATCGGTACCTATTTACTTTGTTGAAAAAAATTATGTTCATTACAAAAATCGTACGTACATAAGTACATCGATTTTAAAATCAAAATCGAAGCATTTTTCCTTTCATATACATTGATTGATTATATTATGAGGTATTTTATTTTCAATTCCCTCCTTCATGTTTCATAAGGTGTATAGTTATTGTCACGAAAAAAAGTTCGAATCAAAATTTTATTTTCATATAATAACCTCGCACATTAAATACTTTTCATTCCACAATATTATTTTCCATTTAAATTTCGATTAAGATCCACCGCATTGTCGTCTGTCTGCATCTTAAGAACATAAAAATAATCTGCAAGAACACTCATGATGAGGACGACGAAAATATACAATAAAACGTTTTTCATCTGCAACATGCATGACACCCTTGTGCGGGTAAGGGTAACCCGTTGCCGCTGTCCACCGCCACCGCCACCACACCATCTACCATCATCATCGTTCCCATAAGGCCCCAAAACAAATAACAACTGGACTTGGCACCCCACAATATTATTTTGATGTATTGTTAATGCCGTCTACAATATGAAATATCCCATCATCTCTGGTATCTATGACTAATGACAATGTTCATTATTTTCAAGTCAAATAACACAAAAATGAGAGAGATTCTTTGGAAATGGTCCAAATTCTTTGTGTTGCGCAGACACAATTCATTCCGACGACGACGACGACGGCACATATGCTATAACAGACCTCCCCCCCTCGACAACAACTTCCACACACCATCACCTTGGGATTTCTTGTTGGAGACTTGTACCTATACATCTGCATCGCATTGTTTAAGCCTAAATGTCCTAGCAGTGATATTCGCCACTTTTAGACTATACTTCGCTGATGGCTGCATTATAGGCATATGCTATATGCACTTGTTGGAATAGCTATGCACAGATCTAAGATGAGGTGGAGCAGGGCGGGAGATATCATATTGTTATAATGGGATTTTGGATCTTTAGAGCGTGCGTGCGTGCTGTCGTTCGTCGGGTGGGCCCGCAGCTCGCGACATATTCGATAGAAATTTTTAATGAATCGAAAATTTTAAATAATTACCAAGATCACAACGCGTGCAGACAATGTTTTATGACGTTTTGGTTTAACATCGGGAGTCAGGACAGAAAAACTATATGAACATGGTATAGGATTAGTGTACATGTATACTGTTCAATCTAGATGCTGGCCTTCTATCGCTCGGTGGCGCGTCATGCATATGCCAGGCAGATGCAGATTTGCATTTGGATTAAAATTTAATTTGTTTTTGAAATAAAAAGGAAATAGGAAATATTTTAACTTTAGAAGATGAAATTCAAATAACATATAGCTGCATAAACATAGAAGGAACCAGAAACTGCCAGATTGATATGAATAACGGTTGAGATTTCAGTCAGTAATATGATTTCTTCCACTGTAGGTGAGAGTGGTCATAATATGCTCAGCAAGAAGCTCTAAAGCAGTCGACTTGGAATGGCCAATACCATAAATAACCTATTTTATTTTTACTAAAAATGTAGAACTTTCTATTAAACGTCTAGGATAGACCACGTTCTGAAGCTTCTACCAACAGCCAATCTGTTCCCTTGCCGACCAGCCCCAGTTGCACCTTGCGTACTCAAAGTTAAGTGAGGTCACCACTGTTCACTGCTTCTGCACTCCACCTACATATAAGTTATAGCCTATTCCATCAGGTGAAGGCTTGAAGGCTTTGTCCACACAAGCCAAGTATCCCAGTTGCTTTATTTTCTAGTCTTTGACAATGGTCAACGTTAAAGAGACGTAGCCCTTATCGTTGAATCTTTCAGCTCCACAATCCGTTAATTGCATATTTTGAAATATTTTTTCTCAAACTATTCAGCATATATTAACCGATCTTGACAAGATCCATACATCAGTATAAGGATATAGTTGAGACGTCTGTGAAATAATAAAACAATTTCCACCTAGACGAAGGAGACCATGACAGGAATTTTGGAGATTAGAATTTTTATTTTTACATTTTTCTGCATTTCTTCTTCTGATTTTGCAGTTCATCAAATAGTGGTTGGTTGAAAACCAAAATCCCAAAAACCCAAAATTTCAGAAACTCAAGAACCCGAAGACACAAAAACCCAGAAAGTTCAATTTCCAGAAAACTAAAAACCCGAAAACCCAAAATCCAGAAACCGCACGATCCCGAAAATCAAATTTCCAGAAAACCCAAAATTCCAAAAACTCAAGATCCCGAAGATCTAAAATCATAAAAAATCAAAAAGTCCAATATCTTGATAATCCAAAATCTCGTAACTAAAATTAAAAAAAAAAAAAATCCTTAAAAATGTCAAAGAAATAAGTTTTCAAAATTTTGCTCCTTGATCTTTTAACACTCCATGTGTGGGATATTCACGAAAAAAGTATGCCATATCTTATCTTTTATGTAATTGGTGCAATAACGTCAACTAATTTCAGAAATCGGCCAGTCTATGTTGTTTTTTAATAGTTTTTTTTTTTTAAGTTTTTTCAAGGTCATAGAGATTGCACTTCATTTGTGGGATATAACAAAAATGCCCTCCGTATAGAGTCACGAAATATTAAGTTAAAGAACGTTAATTAGTTTTAGGTTTAAATAGATGGTACATTCGAATATCCCACAAATGTGGTGCTAAAAATCTCTATGTTCTTGAATACATTTTAAAAAATTCATCGAAAAAACTTTTGGCTGACTAATTATTGAAAATATTTGACCTTTTATGAGGTCACTAAGATTTTTCAAATAATATAATTTCGTTTGCGAATATCCCACAACAAATGATGTGCTAAAATTAGCTGATGACCTTGAAAATGTTTGACCATTGATTAATAATATTCTATGGCTAACGAATTTCTAAGGCTATGAACTGACCTGCTAGATAGCATACTTATTTTTGCGAATATCCCACATATGGGGTGCTCAGATCCCGGAGCCAAATTTTGCAGACTTATTTCTTTGACAACAAACTTAAAGTATTTTTTTTGTTTTTTTTCAATTTTAGTTGGGACACTTTGCTTCGCAACTTAACTATTTCTGAATATTCCGTTTTTGGGATAAAGGGTTTTTGGGATTTCTGGATTATGGTTTTTCGAGATTTTGGGTATTCTGGATTTTGGAATTTGTATGTGAATTAAACGATTTTTTATCTAAATTGCGATGCTGAAACATTTGGACAGAGCTTTTTTTTTGAACTGCTTAGAAAACTTCGAATTTGATGCTTTAATGAAAACTACTAGCTTGGATGGTTGCTGAGAAATGAATTAAGTCGATAAAGAGATGGTGTGTAGATCAGCAGTCTTATATTAGACTTGAATTAGGTTATTAATAAGCTTATACTTCTTGCATGTTGGTAAGTATATGATGAACGGAATTGGTCCATTAATTGTTCAGGTGGAATGAATTAGTCTGTCTACCAGCAGCCTTCTCTTAGAACATCAAGTTAGCCAAGCAACATTCGCCGATCAAAAATCATTTTTCGTCAGTTAGTTAGGACAATTTCAATTTTATAGTGCTATGTTTTCTATGTTTCTTTGTTTTCTTGTTCAATTTACGAATTTAACAAAAAAAAAACAAAAAAAAACATAGAAAACATAGCACAACAAAATTGAAAATGTCACTACTATAACTAATGATTAATGAAAGGCAATCAAATTTTAAATTTAAGTGCTCCTCCCTTCTTCTTTTTCTTCTATAGAGTTCCTCGGCTGTTTCAAGTTCCAAGAGTTGTTTTACTATTTTTCAATAATTCTTGTCTTTTACAATGCTTCCCAAATGGCTTCAACAGTTGCCTATAATACAGATCAGTTCGTTTATTCAATAAAATTTGTTTCGTTGCAGGAGGAATTCCACCACCACATTTTGGCCCACAGACTACGTCGAGACTCTGAGGATTCTATGCTAAATCAAAATTCAAATAATTTCCCCCACGAAGAGACTCACTCAGAATTGAGTCAAAAACCACCATCGGATCTATCCACAATAATTAACGATAATCAAATTCCATTATCGTCTCCTACCGGCAGAGAATCATCTTCCACTATGACCTCGGATAATAATGCTGGAGGCGATGCTGAGCATTCTTTGATGAAAATGCAACTCCGTAAGGATTTTCTACTGGGATACTAAAAAAAAAGTCCCCAAAAATCAATCCATTTTGTGTTTTGTTACTTTCAGTTTCTTCGCTTCCCACTGAATCACATCACAGGCAGTCATCGTCAGATTCATCGCAATTCACTCCCAACACTCTAATCAAACAGCAAGAACTCCAGCAAAACGCCCAGGAGCCACCGGCGAATAATAAGCATTTCTGTACGGTTTGTCGGAGAAATTTCAGCTCGAGTTCTGCATTGCAAATTCATATGAGAACTCACACCGGCGACAAGCCATTCCAGTGTAATGTTTGTCAGAAGGCTTTCACCACCAAGGGGAATCTTAAGGTGAGTTAAAAGAAATGCGATCATCTAAAAATCAGTGGACCTAAGGCCTCTAATCAACAAAATGTAAATTTCATGCAGATGACAAGTGTTTGTTGTTCTTTATGTGTTTAAGGTTCATATGGGTACCCATATGTGGACGAATCCGGCATCGAGACGAGGGCGGCGGATGTCTTTGGAGCTTCCGATGCATAGGCCTAATCTTCCTCCATTGGGGACTCATCAAGACAATGAACTTATGTCGCGGAGGCCCGAAATATATTTCCCTTATTTACCACCATTTTTCAATGGTTTACAACCAAAGGTACGTCATTTCCACAGGAATACCCTTTTAGCGACCTTAAATTTACTATTAAATTTGTTACACAGCCTGTTGATCTTCCCCCTGGATCATTCCCCGGTCTGCCACCACCTCCGTTCCCAAATGGAAGTGCCCAAAAGTACTCCGATCTTATGGGATTTGCACCATTCCTCGGGGCACCATATAACTTCCCACCACTACCGAACATGGATCGCCAAGCCAGCAAATCACCCTTAGATGAGAAGAACTCCAGAAGTCCTCAGGAAAGTCCCACAAGCAATGGCCCTCCATCGCACCGTCACCAGCAGTTTAACAATCAACAACAATCTTTGTCAGTGAAAAAGAACTTCCATCATGATGAGTTTGTCAAAGGCTGAAGTTTCAAGTTAAAAAAAAAAACAATAAATACCGATGATGATCAAAGATTAAAAAAAAAAAACACACACACACATATCCTTTCTCTATAGAAATAATAAATTGATATCGAAGGATATCTTAGCAATACGTTGGCATTTATTGAAGGAAAAAGAATTGCATTAAGTTTTGTAAAAATAAAATTAAATTAAATTAATTAGGTTTATTATAGTTTGTAGTGCTATTTATGCTGTATGTATATTTAATCTAGGCTTTTAAGACTAAAAACTAGAGATATGATGAATAAAGAAATATGATAAATTAAAAGATAATTTTTGTTCTTATTTCTATTTGTTGAAGGAATTACAGGAATTGGATTGGTATATAATGGAGTTCAAAAGAAGAAGGTTTTTTGACATTCTTCCTCTGGACAAAATTAGACAGCGTAAGTATAACTTAAAAGCAGGGCCGGACCAACCATATGCGCAAGATGTACAATTGCACAGGGCGCAGAATTCTTGGGGCGCATTACCAGGAGCAAGAAAATGTAATAAGCAAATGTAAAAAGGGGCGCTTTTTACAAATCTTGCATAAGGCGCAAGATTGGGTGGGGCCGGCCCTGCTTAAAAGCTAAACTTTTGAACTTGAACTGAGCTTAAACTTGAGGCGGGAGCGTATGAATTCTCAGTTTGGCTCAATTTATTAAAAAAAAAAAAATATACTCTCATGGATTGGACTCAATAGAAGCTAAAATAACGTTGTTTGTTCGGATTCTTAAAACATGAAAACTACTAACGAAATTGGATACTTCCTTCTGTGGGCTTGTTCGTAATTCCTAAACGAAGGCTTATAAAAAAAAGAAAAGTCTGAAAATTCTCAAAAGGTGAAGCTGCAGGCGCACATTTCGCTTTTTCAGTAAAAAAATGTCCGATTAAGGAAAATCTTTTTATACATATTTGAAAGGCCTTTCTTAGGAAATGACTTAAGGTATTTACAACAAAGATCTCACTCAACTGGGTACCTGGTCATGTCGGGGTCTAGGATAATGAGGAGGGAGACACTCATGGAAAAATAGGTGCAACAACTCTCTTACTGGGGTCTCAGCCATTTTGCTGTATGAGAGACAAAGTGATTAAAAACACAATCAAAAAGTAGAGGAAGCCAAAGATCTAAAAACCGGAAGCTGAGACAGGGAAAACTATTACTCTGCAATTATAACCAAGGTCGTCTCAAAACCTGCATTAGCTTTAGTAGAAACAACCTTAGGGTAATTACGGGTTTCCTCAGTGGCCACTGCAAACTCAGAAGACTTCTCAGTATCATTGGCCTATAAAGCAGTCCCACATGCACAAAAAACACCTGATGGGATGTACTTTTACAAAAAGGGGTAAAAATAAAAAAAGTCCGATTTTAATAATTTTCTTGGTGTTTGAAATGTAATTTTTTAGTTTTTTTTTTCAAAATTTGGTAGGTACTTATAGGGTGAAATGGGGTAAAATGAAATGTTCGATTTCAAAAAATGTTTTTGGATATCAGAAGTTTTTTTAGGCAATGCCTTTAGGAATTAAAAAAAAAAAAAAAAAATAGATATTTATAGGGTGAAGTGGGGTAAGAAAAGGGATATGTTTTTAAAAATTCAGTATGTGTTGGAAAAGTTATTTTTAAAAATTTGATATTCATAGAGTTGAATGTGATAAACACAAACAAGTGGTTTCTGATTACAAAAATTCGTTCAGTGTTGAGAAAGTTAAAACAGGTTGGGCTCAGATGGTCATATTTTTACGAATTTCGCTGTTGGTAACGTGAAGTGGCTTAAAACCCAGAAAGAAGTATTCAATTACAAAAAGGAGTTAAATATTTATATATCTTTTTATATTTTCTTTCGTAATTTTAATGCGAAGCTGAGGTTTGTCTTTCCGTGAGAACTGGGTGAGCCAGCTAGTTTTGAATAAAATTTTCATCCGAAAAATTTACGAATTTTTTTAATATTTATATTTATAAACGGCAGAGTATTTTCTTAACAAAAATAACGGTATATTTCATACACAATTTTTTGGCTAAAAAATAAATTCTGTACTTTGCAAAATCGTTTCCACAGTTTTTTTTTAAATTCCGTAAATTTTAATATGAAGACATAGGCTACCTTTAAATAAAAAAAATAATGGTTCCGAAAAATGGTCATGTAAAAAGGAAAATATATAAAATCATTTATTATATTAAATTAAATAAAAATAATTCTAAAAGTAGTCATGTATGGTCCCAAAGTATACCTACTATTTTTTTTATTTTCGGTTTTTTAAAAAAGGATTCAATTTATTTTGATAACTTTTATGAAGAATGATTGATACATTTTAAATAATATTGTATTCCTAACAGAATTTTCAAAAAAATATTTTTTGGATTTAAGTTAATTTTTTTTTTATAGATAACTTAATATTTCAAAAACGACTCGTCTATTTTTTTTTTGTTAAACCAAGTGGTTTTTTAATACATTATTTAAAAGATTTTAAATAAAAGTTATTCTAATAACCAAAAATAACAGGTACCTCCCATAGAAATGTCTAGAAATCGTAAAAAAAAGAATCTTATTTTACTCGAAAACGACTCATACGACTTTGATAGATATTTTTGTGTGAGTCGAAATAAATGCGATTTACCATTTATCATTATTAAATTTTACATTGTGTTTACAGTAGGTACCTCTCACAAAACGGTTTTTCAATTATCGACTATCCCATTATTCGCTTAACCTATCTAAATTAAATGTTTTAACGGAAGCTTCTAATAAGTTTTAATATTTTTTAATAATTTTCCAAAAATCTCTACATTAAAAGTGGGTACCTAAAATTGGCGTACAAAAATTTTAAAAATGTGTTTCTAGGTATTAGAAAATCTTAAGTCCTCATTTTCCAGACGCCATCCCTGGGGAAATCCAGCATTTTTGAAAACACGAATTGAATCTGTATATCAGAATCTTTTGGTTTAAGCTGAAAAGTTGTCAAGACCAAAGTTGTTGGAAATAAATTTAACTCTTATTGTGGGGCACATTGGAAAAGTTATGTCGATTAATTTGTATTAGTTTGTTAATTTTTTGCATTTTTTGTATTTATAAAAAACTTGCATAAATTTTCTATAACCTTAAATTGTGATATATCGTATCTTATCAATCAATAAATGAACATCTTGTGTTGTAACTAAAATTTTGTAGGAGAACAATTTACGCAATTTCCTTATAGAATGAACAAAATCTAATCTAATCTAATCTAGAAAAGTAAAAAAAAAACATTAAATATAACAATATAACCCCGAAAATATTGCCCGCGCAGAGCTGTTTCAAAAATAAAACCTTAAATTTTGATCGGAGCTTTTAATTTTTTGAGGCGAAAATTGGAAAAATTTTATTTTTGTAAATATCTCAAAAACTGTCTTTTTTTTTTTGAAGAATTTGAGTTAAAAATTATCGCTTATGCAGGATCTCGAGAAAACTGACGCAAACGTTACAATAAGATTTTTTGCGAAAAGGTCGCACTTTCCTACGAATTTAGAAGATAATTGCATTAAAAAAAAAAAAAAAACTTAAAATGACAAAAATGTCGGTTTTTTGCGAAGGTATAACTTTTTTAAATTACTGCTTTTAAGAAAAAATATAAGCGTTTGCTACAAATATTGTAAAAAATATATTTCGAGAAATTCCCCAGTTTCGCCATTTCCTAAATTATTGGTCATAGGACAGAGCAATCTGTGATTTTTTCTCGCATGATCTACATGTTTTGCATTAACATCTTTTCGCATCCACGGTAAAAATTTAATGTGAAAAATAACATTTTCTAGGTTTGACCTTGAAAAAACTTTTTTGCGCACACGGTTTCGAAATGCACTTTTAGGACTACAGTATCTTTGATGCCAAAATAAAGATAAAAAGAATTATTTTGGCAGATTCGTCTTATTTCTGCATAAGTTCATTATTTCTGTTTTCAGAGGAAGATGCAAAACGGACAAGTTTTTCTTCACGTATCAAGAATAACAACAAATAATACGTGAATTCGCCTTCGTACTTTCACTTCACATCAGAACCAATTATAAGCGTCATAGCTTTATAGTTCCAGTGGTTGTCAGGTTAAAACAGAAAAAAGTCGTCAAGGGGTCATCATAGGATTGATTTCGTTGGCGAGGTAAGGTATATTTTGGCTAGGGGAATGCGAACCTCCTCCGTAATCTATCGCAGAAACAATTTTGATATTTGTTCATGATCATCCACTTAACAAGTTCCCACCGCACTCATACAGTCATACTTATTTATGAACATTTGTTTTTTTTTTTCCTTTTGAAGCATATTTTCCTAAATGACTCATGAATTTCTGAATTGTGAAAAATATCTCCATCCAAATTAAAACGATGTTTTTCTGTTTCAAAAAAAAAAAAAAAAACAAAAATATCATACATTTATTATAAGAATATGGAATCCAGAGTATTTTCCAAGCCATATAGCATTTCAAAAAGCCAGAGCGTAGCATTCAACAGATTTGTCATATAATCTGTACCACCCATATAAATGCCTTTTTCAAAAAGACAAACATACACTCAGTCAGTCTGACTTCTTGTCGTGTGCCTCTCAGAAATATGTATCTGCGCAACTTCTGTTTCTGTTTCTCGTTAACAATCCGAACAGATGCGTTCTACTTGGAGCAGAAATTAAATCCAAAACAAAAACAAATGAAAAATTTATAAAATTAAAAACCGAAGAGGTTATTATTTCTAGACCGAGACATCATTGTCTGGCCGAATTAAAATTAAAATCAAAATCTGGAGAAATCGTTGCCTCTCTGGGGCACACGCAACAACACAACATGTCTCATATCACCCCTAGCCTACAAACGACTATGTATGTAAATATGATATGAAATTGCAGCAATAAGCAAATAAAATTGTACGGTACTGCACCATCTTCAACATCAAACAGTAAAATATTTTGACAGCAGGAGACCTTTTGAGGCCTGGCAGTTTCTCATTTTCCACATTATGCAATTTTCCCAAGAAATAAAATTTATTTGTCCTCTAGCATTAGAGTCACCATATTTCATGGTGGAGAGGGGAAACAGGCCGGGGATGGTAGTGATGGTGATCATGATCATCTTAATATCCAAGACGACTTCACATGAGACTAATGTTGCATCGCACTTTGGTTTGGACGATATTTTATAATTTTCATAAAGTGTCATACGGCGGGAGATATTTTCGCAAAACAAAGTGCCAATTTGTTTCATCCTCAACGAAAGGATCTCAGGAGGTAGAGGGATTGTCAGACAGAGGCTAGACTATCTTATATACACGGATCTAGACGGAAAAATGTTCGCTCCCTTTGATTGCGGTGAGCTACATTAATATTTCTCATAACTCATCTTAATACGAACCTGTTAAAGGTACTTACAACTATACTTATTTGAATTGCAAGATGGTGCTTCTTCATGAGTGTTTCTGACTCAGGATTGGCTTTGAAGCACTTTTTGGAGTTTTATTTATTTTTTGTATTTGCTCTATAGGGAAAGTATTGGTTTCGTTTAAACAAAAATTTCGAGTGTGTTATCAAAATTTGCACTACGATGATCGAGGAGTTCGCCATACCGTTCGGTGTGTGCGTCCGTTATTTGACCTAGAGTCTACATGGTTGTGGATCGATTTGCTCCAAATTTGTTACAGAACATTTGTAAGTGACTCCCTAGAGAAAAATCCCAATTTTTTAAATCTTCGAAATTTCAAGTTGAATAAATTTAACCTTCAATTTGCATCTATCCAAACACTAGGAATTGCCATAAATCGATTGAAAAAATAATAGGGATACAATTTGAGGAAGCGACAAACATGAGAAGAAAAATTTATTTTTTGTAAAAATATTTTAAAAAATCGAAAATAAAAAAAAAGTACTCATACGCCCCGTAATCCGTTTTTTTTTTTTTTTAAATTCTTCGTATACAAAATTATTGAAATGTGTTTAAGGTCCACCCCTTACTCCGTAGAAAATATAGCAGAACACTTGAATACTATAGTGAAATGTAAATATTTCAGTGTTGCATCTGTAATTTTATTTCTGTTGTGGGAGGCAGCATGTTGTATGGGGTATTACAACTCATTCTAATAATATTCCAGATTAACGTTGCGTGTGCTTATGACACTTATGGGTAATTAAACGGAGGCGCTAACTTATCTGTGACGCAGACGATTAGACTCACAGTAATTAAAATTCGTTCGGAGAATTTCGAGAACGCATACAGAGATACAGAAAAAAAAACAAAAATCCATCAACATCAAAAAAAGTGAAACCTTGAAACAAAGACTTTGTGAAGCGGCACCATCACATGCGATACAGATAGCCCACGAAAATGTTTGCCCTTCCATTGCGGCGAATTCCTATTGAATCATCCATCGACTCCTGCGCTAATTGTTTTATCGAGCTATTTGCTTCTATTAAAAAAGAGAATGGACAAAAAAAAAAAAGAAATCAAGTTTGAAGATTTGCGCGCCTCTTTGTCTTCCCCCAGTGAGGTACCTGGCAGCAGCAGCAGCTTCACTCTGACTCTTGTCGGCAAGTTCATCTCTGCATATAACGTCATGGCCTTAGGGTGGTATAGAGTGAAGGTGGTGCTGGTGGTGCTGGTGGTGTCCAAGTCCAGGTCCAGGCCAGCGAATATACCCAGACCTCTGCTCCTCACATGTTCCATGTGTCGGATTGGTATGGATAATTTTGTTGTTGCCGCAAGTCATGTGTGTTGTGTTTTACGGCCGGCAGTGGCGGTTATATCGACGGCATATAGTAGTGGAGTCGATCTCTGTTTTGCATGTAAATCCAGTCCGACCTTGCTGGCGCGACCCACCTGCGTTTTGCATTTTCATAGATCCCGTGCGCACTCCACATAGATACACTAGTTTCCTCCTCCTCCTATTTGGTGGATGGACTTGAGCTGGAGTTGGCATTTTTCGTTCGTTTGCCTTCGACTTTGTATATGTGTGCGCATTGGGATTGAAACACTCTGTTCGGTTCGGATGCTGTCGTTGGCGGCGGCATCGCCGTTGTCGTTGGCTTTGGCATGCTGCCGTGTCTAGAGACTAGAGCCTTCTTGGCATGCTGCTGCTGCTGCTGCTAGTTGTGCTGTTGGCAATGGACAAGGGCACACACATCGGATAAGAGAAGCTCGCGATCTGTGGGAGCAATAGTCAATTTGCAGAGGCTGAATACTGTTTATTATGGTTCCCGATAGCGTCTTACAAATTTTTCCCATGTCTTAATTCATAAAGGAAGTTTTGGCCGTTCGGTACAGAAGATTTTAGTACACCTACTGGTGTTCGGTGCTTCTCTCTCTCTCTCTCTTACTTTAGCTTATTCAAATCGTTTTTTTTTTGGTTTTGTTGTTTTTGAACTGCGATCAATCTATGCGGATTTGTGGCACTCCGAAATGTTAAAGCACCTCACCGACCAATACATTTTGGCATTGGACTTTGTGGTAAAGGTGGTGACTTAAGGCTACATATTGGAGATGGAAGATATCCGACTTGACTTCATAGACTCTGTAAACGCAATTTTGGCATTTAGTTTACTTGTTTTTTTGGAATTCTAATGCAATGCAATTTGTGGTTGATAAGAATTTGAAACTTGTATGTGGTGCGGCGGTAGGGAAAGTCAATTGCAACCAGAAATAGACTTTATTGAGGTATAATTTTGAAGGTTATAATATCTTCTTGAATACCTCGAATTTTTCTAGTGCCGTCGAAAATTTGTTTATATTATGAAATTTCTATCTTAAACATTTTCTACTTTGCACCTTTTAAATAAAATTGGCCTCAAAGACAAGAACTTGCATTTTTATTCATTAGTTAACTTATGAATCCTTTTAGTATAGAACAATTGCGTTCAAGGGTTAGTTATTGTTAAATATTTGTGTGTGGTACCTAAGCGTGTTTTTACCCCAAAATGTTTCTAAAGTTACCCTTGGATTTCTGAGAGAATGCGCACACTAGTTATTTTTTCAATATGTTTGGTATATCTCCTCAAAAACTAGGCCGTATTTGATAATTTAACTTTTAAGACTTTTTGTAGAAAATTAAATTTTCGATGGAACTGAGCGGATCAAAATAAAAAGTATAGTAAAAATCAATGAAACAAAAATTGAAAATTCATAAATATTATATTTTTAATAGTAAATTGCATAAGTAAGGCGTAAAGCATGCTCAAAAAACTATGTTGTGGCTCAAACCTTGAATATAAAATGTTCAAAAAGTAATTTTCAATTCAAAATTGCAGGAGATATATAAGAATTCAAACGACCTAACCATGTTTTTCTTTCATTTTTTTAGCAGTTTTTGCCCACAAACCTTTTTTTTTTTACACGTAATGTATTGGTACTGAAGGACGAGTTTCGCATTCGTAAAAATATCTAAAATCAAGATTTTCATCAGGCGGATTTTTTGTACTTCTCGATTTATCGAAGGCATTTGACACCGTTAAACATATAAATTTGTATAACAAGCTTTCAACTCTGTTTGGTTTCTCCAATTCAGTTTTATAACTAATTTCATCCTATCTGCACCTTCGAAAGCAAGCTGTTTCAGTAGAACACCAATTTTCAGAGTTTCTTTGGACTAACTGAAGAGTCCCCCAGGGATCAATCCTGGGACCTATTCTTTTTTCGATGCATGTAAACGAACTCCCGTCTGTAGTGGCATCTTCTGTTTACATGTATGCTGACGATGTAAAGCTGTATAAGAGTTGTCCTCTTGGTATGATCGAAAACGGTGCATGCATAATCAATAGTGAATTAGAGAGCATTTCTGCGTGGTCCGACAAGAATGGGCTCTTCCTAAACCCATCTAAAACAAAATGTCTGGTCATAAGAAAAAAGTCATTGGATCTCTCCTACTTTCCAGATATAGTCTTTAAAGGATCAGCATTCCATTACGCTGATAAAACGACCAATTTAATGACCACATTAGTATAATTATTGGTAAAGTCTATGGAACCCTACGTATAATTTGGACGTCATATAATTATACTCCTCAAAAAACACGTATGCTGCTAGCAAAAACACTTATAATTCCCATTCTTACTTACGGCTGTTAAATATTTCGAAACTGTGATGCTGCTAGCAGGAGAAGACTTTATGTTGCTTTCAACAATACCGCGCGTTATGTATTTAATTGAAGCAGATTTGAAAGAATTTCCAATTACTCGATATTAGTATTAAATATGTCTTTTGATCACCTCCTTGCTTATAGAGCTCTCGTTTTGCTTTCTAAAGTAATCGAGACTCGTCAACCTAATTTCCTCTTTCATAAATTGCGCTTTGGCTCTTCTAACAGATCTTTTCAACTCATTCATCCATATTTTGGCTCGCTAATATCTGAGCGACAGTTCTTTGTAAGCTCCATTCGTTTATGGAATCCCCTATCAAGGCATATTCGAGGGTTAGGCGGCACTAGGAAAAAGCTGTTTGCCTTTTTTGTCGATTTCAAGGCAGCTTTTGATTCCATCAACAGAAATGCATTGTTATACAAGCTCTTTAACCTAGGAGTTTCAACTAATTTTGTCAGCATTATTGCAAAAACTGTACCAAAACACAATAGCATACATTTATAATGGAAAAGAAAAATCTGAAAGGATCGAAGTGAACCAAGGAGTAAGACAAGGCTGTAACCTAAGCCCCCTGCTGTTTGCTCTTTTTCTTGATGATTTGGTCGAGTGTCTCAATTGTGGAGTGGAGTTTGCTAATAATCGGATCAAAGTGATCATGTATGCCGATGACATTGTCATTCTTGCGGAGTCACCGACCGCACTACAGATGATGATTAATAAACTGGAAGAATATTGTCAAGTGTGGAATCTGGAGGTAAATATTGAAAAGTCAAAAGTCCTGGTGTTTTAGAATGGTGCTGGCAGAAAGGCGAACGATGAGCATTGGAAATATGGTGGAAAAACGTAAAAACGTTGGACGTAGTTAATTCTTATACTTACCTAGGAATGGAGTTCACTTTCAATTTGAAATTAGAAAAACATCTCAAAATCAAATTAAATAATGCCAAATTGGCTAAGGATCTATAATAACAAGCTAATTGCGACTGATCTAAAGTATAGAGTTTTTAATGCTACTGCTCAAGCTATCCTGTTTTATGGTGCGCAGGTATGGGGAGTGCTTAGGTATGAGCTAGTTGAACGCTTTTTCTTAAGAAAAATATTCTTTTTGCCAATAAACACACCAAAATATATGTAAACCGGTCTTCCATCATTGTTTATTTCAACCCTTAAGCTGAATGCTGACTATATTGTGAGAATGTTACATATGGAGGAGCATAGGCTACCGAGAAAGATACTGGAGTATGCGGTTCAACAAAATAAGCTGGTTATAAGAGACTGGAACTTGTTAGCCGAGGACTGTGGCTTGACTTTAAACTGGAGTGTGAATGCGGCTCAATTGAAGAAATTGCTATACGAAGTAATAGCAGTCACCGATGAGAATGAAAGGTATGCGTATATTGAAAAAGCTCCCTCATCAACAGAAAGGCAATATTATTCAAAGTGCGTGTTTAATCTCAACGACAGAAACTATTTCACCAGCGTATATAACAATGCTATCATTGGCACCCTATTTAAAATAAGAGGAGAACTGATCAGACTTAACTTTAGGCCCCAGCGTAACGATGTTAGCGATAGCTGTACGCTCTGCAATCGGCATGAGAGAGAGGATGTATTCCACTTCATTGGCATTTGTCCGATGCTGACGGAGATAAGGCGTTTTCACTTTGATAAAAGCTTTCTGCAAGTTTAAGAGGTTACTAACTACCTGAATGGTGCAAACTGGATGCGCCTCTGTGAGTTCTACAAAGAAGCAATAATGTACAGAGCCCGAATCATCGAGGAAAGTTTTTGATCCCAGCCAGTAACTCACATGAGAATCTGTTTCACCGATTTAAAAAGGTTTTTTATTTAATTTTGTTTAATTGAATTTAAAGTCACTTCAATTTGCTTATTTACATTAAATATATATTTTGATTTAACTAATCTAAAAGTCCTTTCAATATGTTTTTAACTAAACTGAAAATCCTACCAAATCTTGTCGAATTTCGCTTAAATTCATTTTAATTTTGTCCAATAAAATAACGTAAAATATTTTGATTTAACTAATCTAAAAGTCCTTAAAATTTTGTTTTAACTAAACTAAAAATTCATTAATAAAGAAAAATGTATTCTTTTGCCTATATGAAAAAAAAGCATTACAATTTGCATCTTATCGTTACTTTAAAAAAAAAAGAAAACAAAATAATAATGTTTTAAAATGTAAAATTACTTAATTGCAATTTAAAAACAAAAATGCCCCTCAGGCAGACGACAGTCCATGTCATGTCTTTATCATTTATTCAAAAATTATAAAACTGTATAAATCAAAATGTTAATCACTGAATAAAGAATATCTATCTATCTATCTATCTATCTATCTATCACTAGGCGATTCAGGATTGAACTGAAGGATTATTACACGGTCAATCATGATTAAATATTAAGCTTTAAAATAATTTCTTGTCTTTTTTACTTTTACCCTTCCCCTTTCAATCATTCTTTAATTACTTACTTTCAGGTTTTTTTTTCTATTTACAGTCTATTTGACTCAAATCAAACATATAATTGAGATGTATGATTAAAAATATTGTACCTGTACCTTTTTTAATAACTTTTAAAATTATAGCAAGAATAATTTTATTATTTTAATTTTAATTTCCATTTTAAAGCTTCACTAGTTATAAGATTAATTAAGTCTTAATGTGTCAACATTTTATTGAAATAAACATAGACAAGGAAATCGGTAATTTTTATTAAATTTTTAACAAAATTTTGAATAAATATTTTTTACTTTCGATAGAAATGTGTGAAAGAAAATAAATATTTAAATATGATTTTTCGAAATTTTTTTTCATATTATTATAAATATATTTTAGAATTTGATTTTTTTTAATGACTAAGGTTTCTTTTTTCTTTCCAATTTTATATATACATTTTTTTTAACCTTGGGATGACATTTTTAAAAAAATGTTAAACTCGTTTTCAAAATATTGATTTTTCAAAAAAAAAAAAAATATTCCGAAAGTTTTGTATGCAAAACTTTTTAAATTTTAAAAGATTTCCTGAATAAAACATTTAATCGAAATCAGTCAAGCCGCTAACGAGAAAATTGAAAATAAAAAAAAAAACTTTCTACGACAGGTATACCGACATTTTTTTTATATAAAACCAATCTTCTTGCCCTATACCTAGAGCAAATAACAAAGTCAGGCTACAAATTATTTTTATTTAACCAAAATGTCGACACAGACAAATTTGTATTAAAATCGTCCGGGTCGTGTTTTGAACCACCACAATCTATCGAAGAAGCCCATGATCTCAAAACCTCATTTTTTACATCATAAAAAAAAAGGCACAAGCTGAAAAAGAAATAACCTTTTTTTTTGTTGGTAATATAACAACTTTTGAAACAACTTAAAAATTACCCAACGTCTATTGCAACACACATTTAAAAGATCAAATATCTTCAAGTTGTGCTCCAATTCTATTTCAACCCATCAGAATCCTCACGATCTTCATCACTTGACATGTAACATTGCTCCAAATTCAAATTCTAGAATTCATCCTTCGTTTCGTCTTCAACCAGCAAAACACTTTCGGCTCATCTGTCATCTGGTGGATCTGAGAGGAGAGTGAAAAATTTGCGATTTGTTAAAAACGTTCTTGTTTTCTCACTTTTTCTGAGTAATTTTCATCGCACGCTTCGCGAGAGGTGTTCACGATGATTAGCCTAAGCAAACAGCCCATAACGAGAACTACAACGCAAATACTACGACAAGAGTAGTTGACTATGGGGCCTCAACGACAGCCACGATACGACAATCACGTCTTTTTAGAAAACCTATAACCTGCGGCTGGAGAAGAGCCTCAATCTATTCCCCCAATATAATAGAACGGAAAAGCGTTGCACTTGTGTCACGACATTTACTCCAATATCCCAATCTCCAAGCGGAGACCATCATCATCATCATCATCATCGTCGTCGTCGTAGAGGATTAAGGAGTTAAGAGTGTCCTAGTTGCAATCTGCTATCTCCTTGGAGTGCCATTCGGCCGTCTGATGTAGACCGCCATTCGTGATCCCGAATCGCTGATATGTGTATTTGTGTGCCGAATTGGCAGACAAGATTAGACCCCGGCCGGGACATATCCAAGATCCAAAGGGAGAATCTTCCCATCGCCATCAGCATCATCATCATCATCAGCATTGACTAACAAGCTTAATACCAATAGGACTAGGTGAGGAAAATATTGTTCATGGAGTGTCAACTCACCGACCGTGGTGGTACACCAAATTGACACTTTGAAGGTTGCTTTTCAGGGACAGGGACTCGATGACAAAGAAGACGCGAAGTGGTCGCGGACGCGGAGTCATCTGATGCGACATATCAACCAAATGAGAATATTTCTCTGCTTCTATATATGCTTCGTTTTGACTATAAAGATGCGCATTCCCGCGTCCATTTGAATCATTTGGATGCTGGCCAATTCAAAATATAATAAAATAGCGCTTCACTCAACTTTCTGCATCTGCATCATCTTTCTTATAAGTTAATTGTCGCCAAGGCGTGACGTGACATTTTTAACCACTACATAGGTATACATGCCTGTGTGTGTGTATGTGATTTTTAAATTTTCTTGGCGGCTGATATGATTGTCCGAGTCCGTCCATTCGGCCGGTGAAATATGTAAATTAAATTCGGGACTTTTATTTATGCGATTTTTAAACGCAATGTGAAAGTGCTCTTAATGATCGAATTAATAAGTTTGTTGGGACAGTCTTTACAGAATAATTAATTATTTTGCAAAATTAAATTAAATTTTTGTGCGTGTGTGTCAAAATTTTGACGAGACGCATGATAAATAGACCGGCAGAATACGGTCAAGTTGCGTTAGAAATATTAAAATCAAAAAATGACGCACAGATGACGCAGAGAATAAACTTTTAAAAAAAGTTAAATTTTTACCTGGCAAGGGTATTGATTGGTTATAAATGAATAAATTTCGTGGCACGACAGCTCGTAGAGACGGAGGGCCTAGTGACGCTATAGGCCTACGACGCGAGATAATGCGCTCACCAAAATAAATTGATTGTTTCGTTGGCTGTGCCATCTTGTTGGAACCAATGGTCGTCCACATCAACATCCTCCAATTCAGGCACGAAAAAGTCATTAATCATGGCTCTATAGCGTTCCCCATTGACTATCATTATGGCTGGCTTAATTTTTGAATAAATATGGATCAATTATTCCCTCTGCCCATAGAGCAAACCAAACAGTGACTTTTTGAGGATGTAACGGCGTCTCAACAATGGCTTGTGGATTATGATCACTCCAAATACGACAATTTGGCTTATTAACGTGCCCATTCAACCAAAAATGAGCTTAATCGCTGAACAAAATTTTCTTGTGAAAATAGGGATCAACAACGATCTCGTTTAGAGCCCATTTTGCACTATTTGCAAACGTTGTTCAGAAGTAAAGTTAATCATTATAAAATAGCAAACTAAATTAAGCATAAATCAAGTGATAACAGTCAAAAATACCAACTCCGAAAAAAGTATTGCCAGACTGAAAACCACATGTCTAAAAAAAACACCCTGTAGGAGGGGGATATACTCCCCCCATTTAGCCATTAGGGACAATTTTATAAAAGAATTACTGAAAACTGAAACAAAATATTGGAAAACAACGGTAACACTAACAATGCCATGCTATATCTTTTTGTAAAGCCAGAAATCATTTCTTTTATTTTCTTTAAAAAAAAATTTTTTGTCAACGCAGTTTAAAATTTTTTTTAAAAAAGTTGTAACTTCTTTAACTTCCCTTAATGGCATTCAAAAACAAGTTTATCGTCAGAAAAAACTGGGGTTTATCCCGTTTGAACTTATTTTAAAAAAGAAATATTTCGAAGAAAGCCCTGTATAGAAGCTTTTATACAGAGTGTTTTGCAAAAGATGCGACAAAAGACTAGGAGCTTAAGCCTCAAATCCTTAGCAATCTCATCCCATTTTTGAACATCACACAATATTGTTAAATTTTGAATTTAAAATTTTTCTATTACGGGTTATTTTTGTGCGTGTTCGAATTACAATCAAAAACATCCTTCTTCGCTTTAGGAAAAAAAAAAAAAACCTATAAAATATTGTTTTATGGGCATCAGCAATGTTTTTCTCCGGAATTCAGTATTTGCATGAAAACTTTTCAACTATATAAACAAGCACAGTTGTTGCAGTACCTATAATGCCGAGTTGCACTATTTGCTAGGTCAACAAAGATGGAAACATTGAATTTATTTTCCCAACAACCAAAGCTCGTAAATTTCCTAGCTCAACACACAAATGGAAAACGAACAAAATTACAAAAAGAAAAAAAAAATAACTCTAAAGCCTTTAAACCGGTCTCTAAGCTCTTTGCCAAATCCCGCCAAAAACAAAGCAAAATAAAATCCTAAATGCACTCAATTCCATCGGGATAAAATAAGTTACACTCGGCATCAACATTATAGACGAGTTTAGGTAGGTGTAGGTATAGGTATAGTCCAACGCATAAGGAACACGAAAATTCCCCATCACGTCGAGCATCAGGCCAGGCAGCAAAACACCGCCCTGCCAACTTTATATTTTCCTCTGGGATTGGGATCTGGGTCTACTGGCCATACACTATACCAAAAAGGTATAGTTGCACTAAAACCTAAAAAAAGAAAAAAAAAATGAACAAATCGAAAAATATGCGCGCTACTGTTTGGACTTTTCTGAGGCCACCAGCACCGCACCACACGCCGCTGTACTCCCCACCCCTCCAAGCCACGACTATCGCCGATATAGGTACAGCACTCCTACATTGTTTATGCCTGAATATTGCTGTAATATCTAAATGTCCTTCTTGCCGGGCTTGGTTGCCCAGTTATAGTTGCATTCTCACATCCTGCTGATCGCTACACTCGCCCAGTCCTGTATTCCTATTCCTATTCCTATTCCTATTCCTATATTCCTACACATGAACACAAAAAGCGCGTGTAGCATTTTGCAATGTTTATTGCGGCGGTTGTGAAAATTAAGAGGCCATGTCATCTCCAGCTCTATGGCTGGGAAGAGGAGTCGGAATCGGAGTTCCATAGTTCGTTTCGCATAGGTATGGAGCCGATGCAGCCCCAGCGATGAATCCATAACATTTGGCCCGAATGCATATAGACACGCACTGTTTGGCAATTGTAGACGCTCTTCTAATTCTGTTTCTATTCCAAAACAAGAAGTTTCAGTTGAAATTTCCGACCTAATCGATGGACGGGAATGGTTTTTGCATTTTGCACAAATCTCTTTTTGATCTGGCCTGTGCCTGTGGAGAAGCCTGATGCTGCTGCATCAGCTATAGCGCCTCATGTACATACGTATGCATACATTTTCTATACTGCATATGGCAAGTCTCTGTGTATAGATATCGTGACATTCATTTGGAGAGGCAAACAATAGGGCACGATGTTGTCCCGAAATTGTGGCATTTATGGAACACACGCAAAATGCGTCTCTCCAACAACAACAACGAACATGTCCACCTTTGGTATATACGTACCTACGGAAGGGATTCGTTTTGTTTCTAAATGAGGCAAATTTATTTCACACCGATACACTAAATCATACGACGACGACGACGACGGGGACTATCTGTTGGACAATTGCTACCACAAGCATGGAAATAATGATTTCGACCGGACTTCTAAATAGACATTCATTTGCTAAGCTGTAGTCGATGCTGCTCATGTTCCCTGTATAGAGAGCTTTGTTTGCGAAAGTATATTCCACGAATTCTTTTAGAATGATTTAATAAAAAAAATTGAGAACCATATGGTACCATACTTCTCCACTGGGAATAGAGAGAGAGAAATATAGAGAATGAGAAAGGGGGAGAGGGAGAGAGAAAGAGAGAGAGAGAGAGAAAGAGAGAGAAGACATTTTGAAAACTGGATAGAAATAAGTGTAATTTGTGTGTTTTATGCGTGAGTTTTAAGCTGATAGTAAACTTTACATGCGTTTGTAAATTGTATTTTATTAATCTGTTTGTTACAGTTTAACGTAGAAAAAGTATGAAGGTATAGATGGAATCAGCAGCTGCAGTACCTACTGATGGCAGTATATCTTAACGTGTATTGTCAGGTCACTGAAAACGCTCGTTTCGAAATTTTGAATTTAAAAAAAAATATAAAGTTGGGATGGTTAATGTTTTAGATACAATTAATCGTTTAAAATCTACAAATTTTGGAATCATCTATTTGTATAATCTTCGTTCAGTAATTTTAGCCTTTCTTAAAGGGGATCTTTTCAAAATTAAAATAAAAAATTCCGTTCAAGTATGTAAAATAAACATTTTATATACCTAAATGTAAAGTTTAACAATATCTATAATATTTTTATGCACAAAAAATCGAAATAAAATTTTTTTAGTTTCCCTCATCTCATTTCATAAAACCCCATTTGTGGGATATTCGCAAAAAAAGTATGCCATCTAAATGGTCTTAATGATCTCATATAAAAAGGTCATTCAGTTTCAGTCATTAGTTGGTCAGTCACAGATTTTAGTCACTAAGACCTTTCAGATGGTATACCTTGTTTTGCGAATATCCCACAAAAGAAATTCTAAAAATCTCTGAAGATCTTGAGCAAACTTAAACGATTTATTAAAATGTTCGGTGGCTGACCAATTTCTGAAACTATAGTAAGCTTTTTTGACAAAATACTGATGACCTTTTGGAATGGCATACTTTTTTGCGAATATCCCACATATGGGATGGTTATAGATCCCGGAACCGAAGTAGCAAGCATATTATTATTCGCTTATTTCTTTATTTAATCCACTAGTCCAAAGCGTTTTATAATCGTTGGCGTCGTTTGGCATTTGGGTCCTACTGCAAATAATTTGTCAAGCCCTTAACTATATTTTTTTTAGTAAAAATAACTTAGCGTTTTAATAAAGTGAAAAAGTTGTTTGTAAATTTTCAGGTTTATAAATCTTTTGAAATTCTTTTTTTTACCATTCCGAAGATCAGCACCAGGAGCTATTTACTTAAATTCCCTTATTATTATCCCCCAGAAAGGTAACTTTTTTAAGTCTTCCTGTGTACCGCAGCCAGTACAAATGGTTCAAAAAATGTAATAATTTAAACTTTAACTTCATCTTTATGCTAATATGCGATCGTAAAGGCATGACGCGCCTTTTGCAAAACCTCCTCATACATGCACAGCACAGTCAACCATTTCTGTGTCCAATTCCAAAAGACGATGAATTAGTACTCGCTTGTGTGCTCCTCCTTCTCATGACTTGGGAACCGGCCGGCCGGCTGGTGGCGGCGACGGGAACTCGCACAGGTTTCCAACCCCAGTCATCATCATCATCAACATCATCGAGAAATCCAAAGAAACAAAAAAGAAGAAATCATAAGAAGCGTGGGTTCCCTTTGTGTTATTGGAATAACCAGCACCCAGCCCATACAGAAGAAGTTGGAAATCTCATCCCAAAGAAAAGAAGAAGAAGAGGGTGACCGCGACTGCAGTGTAGAGATATAGATACAAAAGCTATATGGGAGGAGGAGGCCTGCTTTGACTTGAGACGCAAACGCGATTGTGAATGGCAAACAAAGCCGCGATATTCATTATTCAACTGTCATCTTCGATTCCATGGTTATGAGGATTTATGAGTAAGTCGTGTCGGTTACCTGTTTTCATAATGGCGCCGCGCCATCATCGTATATCGGACGATTGCAGCGGGATCCCGCTGTTTATTTTTGATTGGGATATTTTTCTGCTTTAAGGTGGAGATTGGAACATCTTTTAACTGAGATATGAAATGGTAGACGAGATGCTGCAATGCGATTGGTGGTTCTGGACAAAAATTATGTGCTCGGTGGAGCATACAGCATCGGTCGTCCATGTTTTCAAATGGAATATAATAATTTATTGTTATTTTCCATTGGAAGTATGATATTTAATAATTAGAATACCTTTACCTAGGTGAAATGTTGAGATTTGATAGTAAAGGGAGGGAAACATAAAAATTGATAGCAAAGCAATCAACATTATGATAGTGATTGATGAGTTAATAAAATATAAACAATTCCCGACTAATGGATTGCACAGTCTTGCTTAACATGGAAGTTAAAAGGTACATACATATAATAAGGTTTATTAATGTAGACATAGGTACACTAACATTGTTAACGTGCCAAAATGAAAAAAAGTTACAAGTACCTACAGGGTGCTTTTTATGTTCGAGATCGATTCTCTTTAACCGCCATTTCTGTTTGAATGACAATTTATCGGTACCATTTTATTATGGAGCTGATAACGTCTCAACAACGTGATATAATTATAATTGTCAAAAATTGCTATAAGCGACTATGGGCCCCAAGAATCCTCTAATTTGACCACTTTTGATGTATACCTACACCGAAAAACCCAACTACAACCTTGGTGCTTAAGAACAACAGTCGAACTGAATCTGCTGAAATAGCATCAGAAGCGTGCGAAAATGTTATGAATGATATGCTTAAAATAGCCTGCCTTTTGGATTTTGATTTTAGTACTTTTTTATACTTTTGTAAAAATGTCATGTCTAAAGTCCAAAATAAAATAAGTCGGCATTTCAATTAAAGTCAACCCCCCAAAGGCTCGAGCACTCGCTACGCTCCTGAAATCAGGGCTTAGTGACTTGCAATCTCCATCAGCCATTTTTGTTTGTTATGTGTTATCAGCAAGAATGAAGAGGGCCTTCAATTTTCTCCTGATTCTGAACGGCTTCGGAATTAGGTGAAAGACGCTGAGAGATAAATACAGGATTTAATCAGGCAATTGCATTATTTTCCTCTGATTCTTTGAATCTAAAGTATATGTTCTTGTATCTCCACAGGCATTTCTAAAATTATTTTCTATTCGCATGTGTTCCTGGATAAAGGAAATTAATTATCTAATCTCAAAACTGAGAGAAGTTGATTCACCAAGCTGATTATTTTTACAAAAATTTGCTCTTTTTTTAAAAAAATTTAATCTAAATCCAAAGCAGTGCTGGGGGATCATGGGAAAAATAATTTTCTCTGGGAATTTAGACTTCCAAAGGAACAAAGAAATAACCGACTCACTGTGTTCCTTCTTAATAAAATTTTACGAGAAGAAAAAAGATTATCGAAAAGAATTACAATCGATTCTTTATTGGAAAAAAGCTAAATAAGGTCACGAATTATACCAAGCAAAATTATTAAAACCTTACAAATTACAGTATAGAATTATTGGAGGTGAATAAAGTAGCACCCACTATAAAATGGAGTGGATGCAATATTATGGCATCAACAATTGCACAAATCAATAAATTTTGTTTGTATAAAACTTATTATATAGCTTAAACTTCCAATAAACAATTTTAAATTAGAACAAAGTCAACAACACTGACAATGAGTCATAATTTATCTCTTTACATTGATGGTACACGTAGGAAAAAATTCCAAACCCGTTTAGGAATTTTCCTAAATGGAACTATAGGAAATTTTAATATGACGATTTTTTTTTTAATTATTTTACGTTCTCATTTTATTTTTTAGAAAAAAACATTTTATTTTATATTTTCAAATTAATAATTCTTGTTTAAACTTTATATTAATTTTAAAGAAAAGAAAGTAAACTTCTAAGGGAATGTGTAAGTGATAGATAAAATTTATCATAAAATTATCTCAATTCTCTTCTTAACGTGTGTTCATATCGTTGTTGTAAGGAAAAATATGGATTTTTTTTGAGTGGCGCAGGTATTTTTTTGGTTTGATGTATACCATCACTGTTTTTTACAACTCTCAATGATTTGACATAAAACAGCTGATTGCGAAATGAAGATTGAATTAGGATTTTTTGGAGGAAATCCGTTCAGAGATTTGTTAGACTTCTGGGATACAATTTAATCATATTTAAATTCAAGCAAGGAATTTAGTTAACTTAAAAAGAAAAGAACTCCAATTACGTAAGTACTTAATAAAAATATTTATTCTTTTCTGTGGGAAATATAAAGGGAAACATGAAAAGATTTGTGCCTCAAAATGGGAATTTTCTGACTGCGAGAAAGGCCCCCAGTGGCTTGCGCTGCTTCAAACAACATGGATTAAAAGTTTCAAAACAGCAGATTTTTGAAATAGTAAATATTGACTTACGTTTTCAGGTAGGACACTCTCCCGATTCTTCAGGTATGAAAGAAAGTGACTTCTTTCATTTAAAATTTAGGTTTTAACTTCATTGCTTTCCAATATACTTATGTGCCGATCACAAAAAAAAAATTGATCTAAAATTCAAAAAGACATTTGAGCGAAGTTTGTTAAAAAATCACAAAACACCTGCTTGTAGGTATATCCTCAGACATGCACAGCCATACACAAATCAAAAGGCACTATGTCTAAGTATATATGGCACATCAATTATCTAGAAATTCCCACTACAATTTTCTGTCAGTTCATGATGAAAATCTATGATAAGATGTCAATCTGGATCTCTTTAACTCATCAATTTCACCCAGCAAGTGAGACAGCACAAGACCTCAAGCTATTAACTTTACGATTGTAAAGCAAAAATTTGACATTTCCTTTCATCTGCTTTGCACATTTCCCACGGAATTTCTATCTCCTTCTCTCTCTATCTCTCTCTCTCTCTGTCCGCATTCTGATGCTTTTCTGCACATAACCATGTTCAAAACGCAAATGCGATCTTTGTCTCTGATGGAGCTGATGGTTGTTCTGCTGCTTCCTCCACAATAGCTTCTCCCTCGATTTGCCTTTGCAATAACTGGTGCAACCCAACGAACGCCAACAGCAGCAGGCTATATAAAAAGACCACCACACTTCAGCCAGAAGTCGATTTATGCTCCATGGGGACCCATGTCACTATTATTCCGATACATATTCATTAATTGAAATACTCGTATAGATATATTTGCAAATGGTGCATATTTATGCACGCAGAAAATACAAAATTAAAAATAAGAACAACAAAAAAAAAATAATGAAGAAAAGAAGACGAACCAAACACGATAGTCCAAGTTCCAAACGAATCGATGAATATGCCAACCCCAAGTCAAGCAAAAGCCGAGTTGAATTGAATTGAATCGAATCGAGTTATAGCAGAAATGGTAGCAATAGGATGTGGAAAAAGTTTTAGAAAACCAACAACAACGTCATTGTTTTATGCGCGCACATACATATTTTATTCCGGACTGGATTTTTCTAAATTATTTCCTCGATCGAGTACATTTATTTGAATTAATGAGAACGTATAGAAGAGCAAAACAGCTTTCTATATAAATATATACAGAAACACAATGTGTACGGTGTACCGCCACGACCACGAACCGACCGACCGGCCGACATTATAAATGTCTCAACAAAGACCCACGGTAAATGAGGACGGGATGAAGTCGAAGACGACGACGGTTTTGACTTCAATCATATCGCCAGGCATTTTGATACTGATGGTATAGTATATAAGCACAACCAAGAGTCTTGACATGATTACAATCGATTGCGGGAGCGAAGCGACTGATTAGATTGATGGAAATGTGCTGGCGGATAAGCGAGTTGGCCAAGTCAGAGTCAAACCAGCAGCCATTCAGAGACTCGAACGCGAAGAAGACTAATAAAATATTTTAAAAAAGGAGCCTATCAAGCAATCGCAATCGCAAATGAGTCTGATTGATGGAGGATTCATCGCTGACTGACAACACAGGATGACTGCTAACATAAAGTTATCTATTTAATGATCGACGAGGTTCAAGTTGGTAATTTCCTTTTGCAAAAAAAAAAAAAATATACATCTCTGCGATGATGTGGTGGGTGGTCGATGTGGGTTTAAAAATATTAATTGGAATGCTATAATAATTCGCTATTGTTATATTTAATTGCAATTTATTGTTTTTTTTTTTAATTTTTTGTTTGGAAAAACATCATGGCAGCAAATTGTAACTTTCATTCATGGAATCATATACATATACCTACACAAGCATAATTTTTTTAAAGGACGAGACTGGAGCAATTCCAGTTTATAACAACTATAACAGTTTTCGTCATTAAAAGTAAAAAAATATTCAATACGCTACGCGCAGCTTGATCCGGTGGAGGACCCTGCGATGGCTCTGCGGAGCCGCGTATATATATAGGTAGTTCTTTTTAAAGGTGTTCCAATAGGGACTTCCAAACTTTGACAGTGGATAGCGGCCATACTGTTGAAGCTGCATCTGTCAAATTTGCTGTCATTTATTCAGTCTGTTTTGCCAAATCATAATGGATGGATATAGCGTTCAACGACACGTGCAAATGATAAAATTGTTTTATCAAAATGGGTGCTCTGTTCGGTCAACGTTCCGCGCACTTCGCTCATTTACGATCATCTTCAGCGATGAGAACAAAATTGTCGAATTTGGGACGATACTTTAATCCACATGAGATCCAAGAGCGTCCAATTCATCCCGAAAAAGTCACTGTTTGATGTGGATTTTGGGCTGGAAGCACGGCGTCATCGGTTCATATTTCTTTGAGAACGACGTCGACCAGGCCATCACCGTCAACGGAGAGAATCTTAGGTCGATGATCACCATCTTCTTTTGGCCTGAATAGGATAATATGGACACAAAGGACATGTAGTTTCAACAGGAGTCCGAGGGCATGGTTATCTCACGTGGAGATGATGTGAACAGTGAACTGGCCACAGAGAGAGAGAGATTTGTGATATTTGACCCCGTTAGACTTTTTCTTGAGAAGTTTTCTAAAGTCGGAGGCCTATGCGAATAAGCCACAATCCAGAGCGGCCCTCAAAGCCAACATTACCAATGCCATCGGTCAAATTCAGCCTGAATTATGCGCAAGAGTCATGGAAAATGGGACATTTCTTCATAATCTATTACTATTTTATGGTCATAAATGTACTAAATATGTTTTTTTCTATCGTTTCATGAGTATTCGGAAGGAAAAATTTAACAAATTTGCGAACGTTGTTCACAGCCGGGGAGGAATGTTGCGAGCAGAACCTTAACTACAGCGGTTCAACATAACTCAACTTGTACAGCAGCTCAAAACCGCATCTATCGTCTGTCATCTGTCATCTGTCAGTTGTAAAATTGTCAATCATATACGTAATAAGTTTGCAAGTCATGTTTAATTGTTCTTAAAAATACATAAAGTCTTATATACTGTTTTTACTGTTTAATTGTACCTTCTTGTAAAATAAATTATTACATTAACAACCTTCAACAAGGAAACATTATTCTTTTTATTTCTTTGGCAAAAAATGTGATGAACAACATTTTGGACAACGACGGTCATTTGAACGATTTTATATTCCATACATAAGGAATCGATAGGCCTTTCAAACTAATAAAACATTTCGGTGATGACGTTTGTCCAAGTAGGATCTATATTTGGATCCGTATGCGAAGTTGTCCATATAAAACGAAGTAGTTTGCTTGAAGGAACATCATTTTGTCACTGAACGTACCCAATATCCTATTATGCAGAATTTTGTAACGTTACGTCCTACATCGTAAAGTGTGACCTCATAACTTCGAGTCGCATAGAAGGAAGTCCACGTTTTTATTTCACTCTACCGCCAGCATAGGTGTTTACACATCAAAAAATTGGAGAACAGTTTTGACGTCCTCAGCGGACTTGAATGTGAAGTTGGAAATGTCAGTTCTCAGAAACTTGCAGTATTGTATTGCCTATCTAAAATAAAGAAACCATATTTATAAATAAACAACATTGTGTCGTAAAGTGGAGCGATACAGTAAATGATTATGAGTGAGGATATGATTTATAACTTCAAAATCTAGCTCTACTTAAAACACTGAGTAGTTTTCCTGTTTTTTGATATTAATGTCAATCAATTATTATTATTATTCGATAAATAAAACTGATAAGTTTCTTTTCTTTTGGCACTGGATTTCGACGAGCTCCTTAAGAACACAAAAGGTAAATGGGTAAAAATGCTTTTACTGTCCATATTTTTTCTCTACTAGCTGAACTATCGACAAACATAATAAAACTTAAATCATTGAAAATCATTCAAAATCATATTTCTAAAGAAATGGAGAAAACAAGAAACTTATAGAAACACTATAGAAACTCTATAGGTCCTATACGGAAGCTAATGATAAATTAAACTGTTCTTTCCAAAACCATAAAATGCTCATTATTTCTTCCATACAGAAATATCTAAAAATAAATAACTAAATACATACATATATGCATCAGCAACCAACCATCGCAGTTAGAGTCTTTAGCCAGATATACGGTTGTGTCTTTGTCGAATCGAGTCCTTACGACTATACTTTTCCAAAATGAAGATATGCAGATCAAAATGAATGTTAAACCCGGGATATACGTATACCAACAAAAGTCATAGCAAAAATTACGATGAGCATTAACGACATTAAAATAACCCATAAAGAAAAGTATAGTAGTCTCCCATAAGCCCCATGCACTCTCATATAAACAAAATAGATAAAGTACACATGAAGCTGAGCATTGAAACCGCACAGCATCATCATCAGCAGCAGCAGCAGCGGAAGCCTATCGCTGGAACATTTGTGGAACAAAACGTGTCTAATTCCATCCAGCAGCCGAGCTATGCTCGCCTATCAAAAAATGAGGATCCGCGAGTTGCCATAGCCCAGCTCAGCACAACCAGCAGCGAACACCACAATCCATACTCAAGGTGAGTTAGCTGAGTTTAATGTAGGTATAGGTATATAAGCTTGCGAACATATCCACACATGAGTTCTTCATTTTTGAATTTTTTTTGTTGTTGGATTTGTTGTTTTTGCTTTTGAATTCTCTTGGCCAAAGATTCAATTGTTAGCCACAACCATACATAAATGATGATGGGTGAAAGAAGACAAAGGAACTGCACGGAAGAGCAAAGTGGCTGTGCTTCTTGTGGTGCAGACTGCAGAGGAACACAAAGTGAAATCCTTTTAAACAGATAAGGAACCGAGCCGAGTTAATGGTAACAAATGAATGCGACTAAATGGTGTATGAAGATATCGAAACGGAAGACACACTGGTAGGAGGCGGCTGGCATATTGCGGTTATGTGCTCTGTGCGCGGGCAGCATCATCATCATGCTTATGGGGACAAAAAACGCGAGATGGGATTGGCCGCGAGTGCATGTGGTCAAAGACGCCCGCAACTGTCACTCGATAAATGCAACCGCTAATTCCGTGCAACATTATTGGTATCAATTGTAGTCATCCTTTTTGGCTTAGGCGTTGGGGTTTTTTTTTTTGACATTCTATTGTTCTAGGACTAGGTCGTAAATATAAAATAAAATGATTATTTTTGGGGCAGATCCTAAGGCTAAGGATAAGTTTGCCATTTCATCTTCGGACAAAAACTTTCTTGTTGCTGCAGACATAGGTATCCTTTTCTTGTTTTTCCATACAATTTTAATCGAATCATAATTTTCCATTCCCTCAGTTGTTTATACCTCCTGCAATTTTTTTAAATACACCCAGTCGACATGCGCCTTATTAGATCAAACCAAAGCAGTATATGTACTGTACGTGTACAAAAGAAAATGTCCTTCATCAAGTCCTTTTTAATTTTGTTTTTAATTCAAAATCTTATATTTCTTTGAATTTAGAGTCTGCGCTTATTCCATGGCCTTGTTTCATATGCCATCATCATGGTCGTCGTCGTGTATTCATATATAGACACACACACACTGACATACAAATATGATATCCATAAATCTCGCTAATAACCAATCCCCATGTTGAAAATGCAAATTGTTCATGTCAAACCCCCAGTAGGTATATGCGCAGCCTTTTATTATTGAAAAGCATGCGGATAGATAGAAGGGAGCCTTGAAGGGCATCATCAGGGACAGGGACACAGTAGAGGGGCCATTAGGGCCAATGTACAACGTGCATGTCCATAAGATGGTTGTACATTTATGCGCACGGACTAGACTACAGCTACATGGTTCTAAACGAAGAGTCGGGTTAGCCGCACCGCATCACCATAAGGATGCGTCCATTTGAAATGGCGTCTATCCGACGCGATTAACTTTTATTCGCACTCATCTTTCACTTTATATCCTCGGCATCATTTAGTAGGTAAGTATATATATGTATGTAGGTTGGAAGGAGCGGAGGGAACATTTAATTCAGGTGAATTGTAATAACAAGTTGAGCTGTGCGTTTAGGAATTTTTAATCAGCGATAAATTAACTATCACAAGCTCTACTATATAGACCTATAGAAGCTCTAAGCCCGCCTAGATTTTAAATTCAATATTATTTTAATACCACATCGCCGGGTATACCCTCCTAATAAGTACCTACCTATATGCACATATGTGTATCTCCAGAGCTTAGATGTGAGGAGTGCACTCGGATATGTCCACTATGTCCACTGTGGACACCATCCATCCGCTGCTGATGGTGTCGGTAGGCAGGGAGTTGCGGACTGTTGAAAATTTATAAATATTAATACAACCCGACCGCATTCTCATTTACATAAATGCAAAGCTGCATTTTGGAAAACCCAATTAAAATAATTATTACGTTTCTAATGATGGCCGTGGAAAATTTACATTTCTAATGCAAATAGTATTTTTCATTGGCGCGCGGTGGCCAGATGGTTTAGGCTTTTCTATATGTTTAATTTTATTTAACCCTTTTTAGCTATTCCCTTTGTAAAGGCTATATATGGTGTGGTGGTTAAGCTGCAAATAAAGAATTATACATAAATATAAATTCAAAATGGCTTTGAGGATAATAATTATGAATGTTCAAAGGCTTTTTTTTTTGTGTACGTGTTTGCGTGTGTATTTTAAATAATTGGTAATTTCAAATTTGATTTTCTAATTCACACTTCTGAATTGTTTAGTAAATTCGATAAATGTAATAAAATTAATGTAATTCTCAATGAGGTTTTGACTTCAATTGTTTTAGCAAAATTAATTGTAAACGATGAGTTGAAAAAGGAAACATATGCACTTATTTATTATTTCACCAATCGGAAACATTCATAATTCCTATATAAAGGGTATATTTTTAGACGTGTGGTTTTTATTCTGGCAATACTTTTTTCGGAGTTAGTCTTCTCGACAGCTGTCACTTGATTTATGCTCAGTTTGGTTTGCCATTTCATAAACTTCTAAACAACGTTTGCAAATTTATTACCAAAATAATGGTTCGGTCGGCGCGATGTTTCGTGAGCTGGATCTAATATTCGGTCGACATATAATCGCAAAATCACATAAATTCGAGCAACCATGGATCGGTTTCGCACCACGTTTACTCTAGTGGATAATGCGCGTCCTCATTAGACACACCGTACGCTATTGCTGCTGTGGAGCAGAGTATCAAAGAACAACCGAATGAGTCCATCCGCCATCGCGCGCAACATTTGGAGCTGTCAAAAATTGGGCCTCTGGGCTGGAATTTATTCGAGCCAGCCGCGGCAGCCACTTACCCAAAATCATTTTTAAAACAAAATGGCAAACCCTTATCTTTACAATAAAGCTAAATTCTTGGCCATAACATTAAATTATATGCGTTTTTTTTCTTCTTTAAAACCACATGTCTAAAAAAACACCCTTTATTAAACATGGACGAGACTGGAGCAATGTCAATTTATAACAGTTTATGTAGTTAGTTTTTTGGTCATGAATAGTTGATATAGGTGAACATCGATGCGCATTTTTATTTTTCAGTATAGCTGTAAGACCTAAGGTCTTTTTAAATGCAACCTGAATTGTAAGGCATTAGTAAAAAGGAAGAAAGGAGGTATTGATTATATCATGGAATCCGAAAGAAAAGAATGCTGATGCATAGAGATGAGTCCGAACAGACACCTCTAAGTTAGCTGTCAAGCACTACATTCACATGCTTAACTGCAGTGAAATATAAAGTGTTTGTAAATAAAAATTGATTTCACAGTTTTGGGCATATGAATCAAATAATACAAGATGACGCCACTTCTACGTCATAGGAGACAAAGCAATAACAACAAATAAGACAGCCAAGAAAATTTTAGTGATAAGTTATTTTTCGTATGTGCCAAAATCCTGAAACATAGTTCTTTTTTTTTAATTATGTGGGTCATTACAGGTACGAAATTCAATCAAAATCGTTAGAACTACTTTTGAAAAAAAATAAAAACAAAAAAAATAAAAACTGTTGTATGGCAGCTATACTCGTTCTAGATTAGCTTAAACAAAAATTCGAATTTTTAACTTAGGGAATCACACAAAGTTAAAAATTCCAACAGAGCCTACTATAGTCTGTCAAAGCTCTTCAAATCCAGAAATCTCACCATAACTTCAAAACTGCTGCTGTACAGGACCATGGTCCTGCCAGTACTCACATTTGGATCCGAGACTTGGGTGCTTAGCAAAAGGCACTCCGACCTTTTAGCTGCGTTCGAGAGAAAAGTCTTAAGGAGAATTGTTGGCCCCATATGTGAGGAAGGACGATTTCGGAGACGGTACAATCATGAATTGTACGCAATCTACCTTGAAGCGGATATCGTGACAAAAATTAAGCTCGGTAGACTCCGGTGGGCAGGGCACCTAGCTCGCATGAGCGAAGATGAACCTGCTCGAAAAGTTCTTTGTGGTACATTCTATGGTAGACGACAGCGTGGTAGACCATGCTTGCGCTGGAGAGATGGCGTAGACCATCAGGATGCCCGGAGCCTTGGGGTGCACAACTGGATGGCGGGCGGCGGCTCGAGACCGGGATGGGTGGAGAGACTTGTTGAAGGAGGCCAGGACCAGACCCCGGTTGTCGAGCCGACGATGATGATGATGATGAATCACACAAAAATGATCTGTACCAAATTTGAAGCAAATCGGCCAACTCATTTTTACTCTAGGAAGATTAAATGTTCAAATTTTACTGTCTACAACTTTGTTAAAAAAAAAACTGTTCCGCTAAACCCGAAATGGCTGATTTTGCGAGGGTCATGACGTCCCGTAAACTTATACTTAAGCTTTTTTTAGCCCTCTTTCATCAGGTGTGAAAAACAGCCTTCTTTGTTCTCTCCTGTACTACTTCTTACAAAATTAAATTTCGTCCTTCAAACCAACACCAAATCCCTAAATCTATATATGAAACCCCACATAAGCCGGCGCTCTTTATTTAAAAAAATATTCATAAGACTATTATGTAGCTACAAAGCTTAAATATTGCATAGTCTCAATTCAAGAATAACAAACGCATGGCTTCAAATGGACTTAACATATAATAATGCTGTCTATGATTTGCTGCGACGATTTATTTAAGTGTTAAAATATTTTTATTGCAAAAAATACATTCATATGCCTTCAATCAGGATCTCCGATCTTCCAGGTAATAAATCTTTTATTCCAACCGTCAAGCCGACATTTTTCTTAATAACTCAAGCTTCCTTTTAATTTCAAAGATCATAATTACATTAATATTTGTTAATCTTATGATCACATGACCGGTTTATCGAGTCACAATAATTATATACGCAACATAGTAGAGTGACTGACTTTAGAATGCTGAACCATAACACGTCCTCTGAGATTATGGCACGCATATGGCCAATGCCGATGCCGACACAGCCTCGGATCAGGATCTCGGTGGTGATGGTGTGCAATATCATGCGTGCTTCGAACATTTCAATATCAATAACAGACATGCGCATCAGAGCACTTATCGGAATTGTATAAGTGCCGTATAGATGCGCCTGATGCGAGATGCGCGCATAAACGGGCCGATATAGAATTATTGCTTATAAATATTTTGGTCGTTGTGTGGAATTGAACATCGTGCCCGTCAGCCATGTCGATGACATGGAAGCGGGGATAGAAGTTATGAGACGGCCAAGGGCACATTTGGTTGGGTTTTGGGTCAGAACAAAATTGTTGTTTTCCCTCTACCGCCAGTCTTGACTCTCTCGACCGCCGATGATGGCCATAACGTCTGCTGGAGCTGAATGCTGAACCACAAGGAGCCAATGCGAAATTAAAATGGAAATCTCAGCCAATAAAGCTGAAGAAGTTATTTCGGCCATTAATCAACAACGCCATCGACCAGGTTCTATATAGGTATACATATACACCATTGCTTATGGTATGGATTGGATACTCGTATAGAATGAAGCCGCTACGTCTCCCTTTTGGATCCTGGCGGATGGATTTTCGTTCGCTACATCATCAGCATCATCTCTCATGAATCTGTTTTGTGTTGTGTCGTTGTCGTTCGACATCAACTTATGATCATCATTATTGTTGGCTGCGCGCATAACACAGTATAAGGCCCGATGTTCGAATTTGAAGCCCTCTCCACCTCCACCTCCGCCGCACGTCTTCCGCTCACCACCACAGCAATAAAAATCCCTCGAACAACCTTTATGTATATTCGAGTCGAATTGGAGGACACAGGATCCCAGTGCCAGCGAATCACATGGCAGACAATAAAAGCATAACATCGCATAGTATCGGGCATAAAATCGGCCACAATCCGCGTCTGTATATGTCCGGTTCGGTTCGGTTCGGTCCGTCCGTTGAGTTCTGGCCCATCTCCTTTGAGATGAAGCTCAGATGGCCGACCTGGACTTGAATCTTGAACGTGGACATGGACTGGACGACCGAAAGGCGAAGACGACTATACGACGAAGACGACGACGACGAGACATCGATGGATGGGAGTCGGCCAACCATCCGCAGCCGCCCGGCCAGCCATATAGCTGACCGACGAAGATATACAAGGCTTTATGTAGGATGTTGCGCTAAAGTCAAAAGATGTGTAGCTACATTATTACACGGGCTTTGTTTTTATGAAAATGTGTGCACTTCAATGAAAGGTACACGGTACCGAAATGATTTTCGGCTCATAAGACTGCTTCTTTTGCTCCTTTTTTTCCGAGGAGGCATGGTAGAGTATCAGTATATGGGGAATGGGTGTAGGCTTTGCTTGATGCTCTGAAGTCTCCTCCATAAGTGATAGAAGAAGGACGATCACTTTAGAGAAGTGATATTGGATATTGTTGCAAATGGGAATTGTGTATAAACGCATATAAGTGATTGAACAGATGGCTTAAAGGGTTATGGTGGCCGATTAAAGAATAAGTATACCACGAAGAAGACCCAAACCCAGGGGAAAAGCAGAGCGTTAATAATAATTTGTTCGAGGTACTCCAACCCATTAGCGGAGTGAGAATGTCCCATGGAAAAAAAGCAACATTTTGTTTGAAAATAACTTCGTTTAAAGTTAACAAGTGGTATAATGCATCAAAAGGAAGAGGTTCTAAAGAGATGTACTCGACGCACTTTGCATGATTTTGTTCTTTGAACTTTTACAAAAATGACACACTTTGCTTTTTAAAAGCGAAACCAAGAAAAAATCGACTAAGGAACTGATTTCTAGTATATGAAGTACCTAAGCAGTATAGATAGCAGTATGGCGTGACGTACAAATAGCACGATTTATACCATGTTCCCTTTGAAATTTAAATTTTGTACATACAAATTTTTTTCATATAAATGTAGCCTATTATTTGCCTGAGATTTTAAAATATCAATCTAAAAGATGCGACGATCAGAACTCAAGTTATGGGTTTTTAACAAAACAACATCAAAATCGCTTTTTGCCGAAAATTTTGAACAAAATGTCTATGAATAAAACGAAAGGAAACCGTCATATTCCATCTTATTATTTTAGTGTGTGCTGAACAAAGAGGAGGTACAATACAATGTAAAGGAAAAAATGGATACCAACCAACGAAGTATAAGTCGGTAGCAAACGTGTTATTTCTTCATAACACGCTATTCCACGTCTGATTTCTAGTTAAACTTTATAACAAAAGTTATAAGGGTGCAGTTATAAGCTTATAACTTGAGTTCTGATAGTCCGATTTTTGAGATTAAGATTTTAAAATGTCGGTAAAATAACAGGCTCTAATTTGAAATAAGAACAAAATTATTGACTTTTCAAGAAATCTATCAATTTCATTGTTTTAACTCAAAATTTTACTTAAATAATTGCATAATTTGGCTTTTAAAGATGGCTTTTTTGGACGTTACTTTTAATATATACCTGCTTTGGGTTAACTGTAAATTTAAATATGTATTAATAACTTGAACTAAAAACAATTTCTTTTTATATCTTAATGTGGAAAACAATGAACGTTTCTATGCTATTTGTTTTAAGTACAGATAATTAAGGTCCTAAAGTTTGCACATTTTTTTTTCTGCTTCCTATTTCAAATTATTCACGCCACGTCACTGATAATTATAAAAGGTGTTTTTTTTTAGACGTGTGGTTTTCAAGAAGAAATAAAACGCATATAATTTATTGTTATGGCCAAGAATTTTGCTTTATTATAAAGAGAAGGGTTTGCCATTATGTTTTAAAAATGATTTCGGGCAAGTGGCCGCCGCGGCTCGCTAGAATAAATTCCAGCCGAGAGGCTCAATTTTCGACCACTTTTTGCAGCAATTGGGGCCGTATGTCAGCAATAACGCGCCGAATATTCTTTTCCAAGGCGTCAATTGTCTCAGGCTTATCTGCGTAGACAAGCAACTTCACATAACCCCACAAAAAATAGTCTAGTTTAATTAAATCGCACGATATTGGAGGCCACGCCACAGGCCAACGACGCAAGATAATGCGCTCACCAGAAGTTTCCTTCAATAAATTGATTGTTTCGTTGGCTGTATGGCATGTAGCGCCGTTTTGTTGGAACCAAAGGTCGTCCACATCAACATCCTCCAATTTAGGTACGAAAAAGTCATTAATCATGGCTCTAAAGCGTTCCCCATTGACTGTAACATTATGGCCGACTTCATTTTTGAAGAAATATGGACCAATGATTCCCTCTACCTATAGAGCACACCAAACAGTGACTTTTTGAGGATGTAACGGTGGCGTCTCAACAATTGCTTGTGAATTATGATCACTCCAAATACGACAATTTTGCGTTTTAACGTAAACATTTAACCGAAAATGAACTTCATCACTGAACAAAATATTCTTGTGAAAATCGCGCGAACTGAACCATTATTTTGGTAATAAATTTGCACGATTTGCAAACGTTGTTCAGAAGTACGTCTATTTATTATAAAGTGGCAAACCAAACTGAGCATAAATTAAGTGACAGCTGTCAAAAAGACCAACTCCGAAAAAAGTATTGCCAGCTTGAAAACCACATGTCTAAAAAAAACACCCTTTATAAGGAACAGCTCATGAGGAAACATTTTATATAAAAATGTTACATACAGATTGGAAATCACTGTCCATCAGAAATAAGGTATGACACCCTTCAAAGCAAAAACCGAGACCCAAGAGAGAAGTAAAGCTTAAGTTACTTTACAACCATGCTTTCAACAAGCGTTAAAGTGGATTAAGATTTTATACCTATAGGAAGGTAGTTAGATAGATACAAATATTTATCCCTATAGCAGCAGCAGCCTATTTCAGTGACCCATTTAGGGGTGGCGGCGGCGTACCCCTCCTGCTTAACGGGGGGAATAGACCCACCCTCCGCTACCCATACGATTTTTTTCTTGTCTCGACCCAACCTAGCCTTATGCGAATCACCCTGTATAAATAACAAAATTCTCATCAATAAAATAAAATATTAGACATCTCCATCATCGATTTATGACCTCAACAAATGAAGAAAATGATTATTTTTTAATTACCAACACTGAAATCGTTCTGGTATTGTATCAAAACAAGATTCTCCATCCAACAGCCCGCCCCCACCCCCAATGCAAGATCTTTCCATCTGCATAGGTATTCCTACTTGTGATTTTATCTCGAGTGTCATTAGCGTAGTCATAATCATCACATCCATAAACACATAATATGAGATGCAGCCGTTTCTCCAGATGTTTATAGTCTGTGGAGATATGAAGGGGTGTGTGCCATCACCGATGGGTGGTCTTCGGGATCAGACATCATCGTCACACAGTCGGAGCTGAAGAAGATGATGGCGAACAGATCTCGTACTCGTCTCGTCAGCATCTCATAGCGCGTGCGGTATTCACACGCATTCTTGCGGGGAACGATTATGAATTATATTTTTCTTCGGTGTCTGGACAAAAATCAACGCCATTATGAACAGAGCGTAATAATTGTCAAAAGACATCTTGACACTTTGTATCTAATATATGTCAGCTTAATGAGGTGAAGAGATAGAGAGAGAGGGTTATTATGATGTCTGCATGTAGATATAGTATAGTACCTCTGCTGAAAATGATTGATCGAGTTGGTTTTTGAAAGGGAAACTCATCACGTTGCGTTGGGGAACGTAGGACCATTATACCTATGATGTTGACATTGGAAAAAATATTGAAATTAGCAGTCAAGAGGGTGGTTTTATGGAAAACTGTAGGTTTGACAAGAGTGTATTTTCAGTGACAAATAGGAATGACACCTAGTAGGTTCATTAATTGGTCATGGGTTCAGGAAAATGAGATCTCGTGGAGACCTCATCAAACTCAATTATATGAAGAGGACTCCTCTGCAAAATTTCTCAGTTTTCCTGGCCAATTTCGATTCGTTTTTCACTTTTTGACAGAGCGAAATATTTCTGATATGTCATTTTCGTGAACTCACCTTTATTCACCTGTCACTTCAGTGTAGACTGTTGTATCCTTCTAATTAGCTGAATAAGGGTGATAGACGATGTTTCCTACTAGCTTCTTTGCTGAAATCAGTAAAAGAATGTATCCAAGCGGATTAGGTTTGCTTTAAGAAAGAGATGGTCAATCTTATAGTTTCACCTTCGCTGCCGATCGAAGTAATATTCGGAGTAGATCTTTACCATTTACTTCCAAAACTTGAAGCTCTTTGTTGGCTATCTTAGAGATCGTGAATCAAACTGGGAAGTTGGATCTATGATCACTGATCTCAGGAGTTGCTTGTAGATCAGGCTTTTTTTCTGTTGGCTAAAGTCCGCTTCTTATAATTCTCACGAGAATAGAAGGTGTATGCAGACGATAGAAGGCGTAACTTGCTTTTTTTGGCACATTCATTAAGTGCATATTGAAATTTAAGTATTGTAGTGTGTTTCCCCAGGTGCTTTATAAATTGCATTAAGCTGCTAACTATATGCTATTGTAGATCCATTTGGGAGCTTTAATGCTAAATCTCTGCATGGATATAGATACCTGTAGTTGGAAATAAAGTCTATTATATTAAGATCCATTTGGGAGTTTTAATGCCAGGTCTCGGCATGGGTATAGATACCTGTAGTTGGAAACGAAGTCTATTATACAACTTCTAGTCTTGTAGGTACCTACTAGATTTCCGTGAAACGAAAAACTAATGCGTTCCACAATCTTGTTCACAAAGCAAAGCCCTAAAGAAGCGGGGAAAAGTTCTATAATCGTAAACTAGTTTTAATTCTATCAAATAATGCGGAGAATAATGTTGCCAAGCTCACGCCTCTGTCAATTTTGAATTGAAATTTTATACCGGAATCTTCTACTTAGTTCTACTATTTGTCGCTGTGTATTTGCCAAATTCTTTTTAAAATATGAAATTTTTAATCAGTGATACAAATTTTAAATAAAAACTCACCTTTGTCCATATATCTTTATACTTACGTTAATAATATATTATTCAACCTTGTCCTGGCTTGATGTGACAGGCACTGTGCACTGATGGCCCGACACCGAAACCGAAAACGAAACCGACGAAGACGGGGACGACGTTCATTCATTGAAATCTATATCACCAATTGATGGTTCGTCGTATATAGCCGTTTTCGTCGTTGTTGGATTTCGTTGTCGTGTCAGTTCAAAAGCCTTTTCTTCTTATATGCAAATCTGTCCCAGTTATAGGCAGCCAGCGACATCAGTAGCCCTCAAGAGGCATCGGATCGGTCGTTCCCATCGTCGTCATCATCATCATCCTCCAGGTCGTCATTGTTGTCATCGTGAATCGGAAGAAGCAACTCATAGGAGTATAACCTTAGCAGTGACTCTGATGCTGCTACTGCTATAGTGCGGTTGATCGGAGTTATATAGGTAATACCTGTATGTGTTACCCTCTTATACTCCTGGCAATGACACTGAAAACAGATGCCGCTGGAGTCGAATTGTGGCACATGATATCCATAAATACGTCACAATGTGAAAGTTAACATGAGAAAGACGCGCGCTATTCTTTATGAAATGGTAAGCAGAGAGATATTCAGATTTAACTTCTTTTTTTTTGCACTTCATGGCATCCGCATCGACTCTCTATAAAAGAGAATTTATGCCTTCTTTGGAAACATTTATAAACATTTGCATGCCGAAGCAGAACAATCATTTGCACGAAAGGAAAGCGTCTGCGATAGTATATGAGTGGGTATACTATACATCCAACGACAAACACCAAACCTCGGCATCTGCTTTCCTCTCCAAATCATCCCGGAGCGCAATCTGAAATTCAATCTGGATACAAAATAGAATCCATCAATATTCCTTATCTGCGTTATGTGTATTAAGCCAGCACAAAGGATCTCTCGCAGCTATCCCCCCGCACTGCTACTAAAGGATATAAATTTCACAACCCAACCCCTATTATACATTGTATGGCAATCTTTTTGCTGAATTTATTTCTAAGTAAAACACCCCCACTGGCAATGGCATCCGCATCAGTGCTAGCTAATATCGGTGTAATGGTGTGTAAAATTATGAAGGTCGTTCAAAATGTCTTCAAGTTGAATATTAATTTTTTTTTTTCTTCATCGTCGAAGTGCCTTGGGAGTATAAGTATAGGAGGTGAAGTAAAGCATCATGGATGAATGCAAACCCATTGGCACGAGAATATATCCTGAGAAGAGTTTGGATTTCTTTTTTCTCTCCACATCGAACGATGGAAATCCTTGCACGTTATATTCTTCATGGAATACCGCCCTGAGTAGAAGGTGGGTATCTAATGATGGAAGTTTTAACTTAAGAACATTCTTTGTTTGTTTTTTATTTTATTTTATTTTTTTTTTTTTGGGAGAGACGTGAGGCGCACTCTTTGGAAAAGATTTTCCATAATGATACCTGAGATAAATTTGGTTGGTGGGAAACTGATGGGAAGCACAAGAAAGTATACCTTTACCTTGCTATAAGTTTAGGGAGTGAAAGTAGCTTATGATCACGGAATTATACAATTTCTTGATATCGAGATGAGGATATATTATGAGCCATAATGGGGAAAAGTTTATTCAGTGAAAATTCTATAAGGGGTGAGATTTTCATTTAAATTTTCCGGCAACGATTTAAGGGAGACGATGAAAACATGAAAATATTGAAAGAATCACATAATATTCTATTCGAAAAGAGTATCATGGTTGGGGGCCTATTTTCTTTGTTTGCTTAGTACCTACATAATACCTATGTAGGTAGGTGTACCAGCTAAGGTGGATCGAATAATAACTTTAATTCTGAAAGACTATTAGTATTATCATAATTTTTGCAAAAAAGCAAGTCAAAATTTGAAAATTTTCTGTGAAACTAACTTAAGTATTGACCCAATACAAAATAAGCTTTTAGTAAAAATTCTAATATTTTCCACATAAATACCAACCCCAAGTAGTTTTCTTAGGGTTTTGATGAGGAGACGAAGAGACTGTAGATTCAATGTACAACTCTACCTGTCACTCGGCTAACGTACAGCTTTAAAAACAAAATTTTGTTCAGTTATTTATTTTATTTTTTTTAACTAGATCTAGATCACTGAAGTCGTGAATTAGTTGTGATAATTTCAATTTTGGCGTGCAATGTTTTCTATGTTTTTTCTGCTAATTTGCTAAATTCATAATGGTTTACTACTTAATAATTTACGGTTCGTCAGTATTGTGAATTAGTTGTTACAATTTTTATTTTTTATGCGATGTTTTCTATGTTTTTAAACAAGTAAGTAAACAGTTTAAGACAATCAGTTTAAACTCATTTTCAATTATGAGCCTTGGTTATTTCATATGAATTTAGCCCAAAAACCCAACAAAAAACATGTTGAAATATCTGGCAACCATACACCACACATCGTGTGTGCAACTATACACAAATACATATATATTAATATTTTTCTTCTTAACTTCAATGATAATGTAAGTTTTAGTTCTTTTCTTAAACTCATTTAATAAAGTAGTACAAATCTTGAATTGTAAAATAATACAAAGGGCTTCTTTATTTCTTTTTCCTAACAAATGGTTATGGGCCCAGTATTTTTAAATACAATTTTTTTTTGAGTAGAAGTTGTGTTATAGTTTAGAGTTTAATTAATTTAAATAATTAAGAAGATGAGTTCTTCACTCTACCAAATAGAGAAACTCGATAACGACAACTATGAGGGATGGAGAGTCCAGATGAAATCTGTGCTAATTCATAGCGAGCTTTGGAATTGCATATGTAAATCTAAACCTACAGTTCCAGCAGAGATTCCCCCATGGGATATGAAGGACGAAAAGGCATTAGCATCAATCATTTTGAGTGTTAAATCTCCACAATTAATACACGTAAAAAATTGTTGTTCCTCAAGAGAAGCTTGGGACAAATTAAGAGCAGTTCATAGACCTAGTGGGCCGGCCAGAAAGGTTACGCTGTTTAAACAGCTTCTGAGCCTTAAGATGCCTGAAAATTCTTCTATGACAGACCACGTAAGAAGTATGTCAGAAATAGTCGAAAAATTGACTGAGATAGACATAAAACTACAAGACGAACTCATTGTCATCATCATGCTGTCGAGTCTGCCAAAAGAATATGAAAGCTTTGTAGTTGCAATAGAGTCCCGTGATAAATTGCCTGAGATGAGTGTTCTCAAAACAAAATTAATAGAAGAAGGGCAGAGGCGGCAGAATGACTTGCCAAAAATTGAACACAGTGAAACTGCGTTTTTCACTAAAAATAGAGAAAAACCGCAAGCGCAAGTAAATAAGCCTTTCAAAGGTAAATGTTACATATGTAAGAAAAGAGGTCATCCATCTAGTTTGTGCCGTTTTAGAAGAGAGGGAAATAATTCATCAGTGACAAATAAAACAACGAGCACATTTGCAATGCTTAATGCAAATCATAAAAAGGGTATGCGTTTGAATGTCAATACATGGGTACTTGATAGCGGCTCTACGTCACACTTGTGTTGCTGTCGCGAAATGTTTATGAACTTAAAAGTACATAAAGAAACAATAGAACTTGCTGGTGAGAATTTTATTTGGTCAACGGGAATCGGTGACGTACAGATTGAAACCGAATACTGTAAAATCTTATTGAAGAGTGTTCTCTATGTACCAGAATTGAAATGTAATTTTTTGTCACTAACAAAAGCTGCACGAGAGTGTACGGTGCAAATGAAGAATAACTGCATTACGATATATGATAAAAAAGCTGAAATTATCATGCGTGGTGTTCGAGATGGTGATTTATTCTTATATGTGCCTAAAAGAACAAAATTTTTCTGTGTCTTAAACCAAAATATAAATTTGATGTGGCATAATCGTTTTGGACACATAAATAATGATAGTTTGCAATTGCTTTATAAACAAAATATGGTGCATGGAATGCAATTACGAAATTTGTTACCATTTGAATGCGAAATATGTTTGAAAGCGAAAATTTGCCAAAAGCCCTTTACAACCAGATCCAATGAGCTGCAAAGTAAGTCTTTGCTTGAACTCGTACATAGCGACATATGCGGTCCAATGAGAGTTATGTCAAATGGGGGTGCTAAATATTTTGCACTTTTTATAGATGATTGTTCCCGAAAATTTTTCGTTTATTTTTTAAAACAGAAAAGTGATGTTATTAATGCTTTTAAAACTTTTAAGGCGGAAGTCGAGACTCAAATGGCAACACGCATTAAAACATTGAGGACTGACAATGGCCGGGAATATTTGAGTGGCGACTTCAAAAAGCTTCTTTCAGACTCGGGCATAAAGCACCAGCTTACGGTGCCATACACTCCACAGCAAAATGGTGTAGCGGAGCGTGCCAATCGCACGCTAGTAGAGATGGCTCGATGCTTACTTCTTGGTTCAAATCTGCCTGAATCACTTTGGGCTGAAGCTATAAATACATCGGTTTATTTGCGGAACCGAGCACCAACTAAGATTTTACGTAATGTAACTCCCTTCGAAGTTTGGAGTGGAAGGAAACCTTCTGTATCTTACTTTAAAACCTTTGGCTGTAAGGCAGTCATGCTAGACAAACGCCCCGGCAATTCTAAATTTAAACCTAAAGGAATTTCCTGTGTAATGGTGGGTTACTCGGCAGAATCAAAAGCGTACCGCCTATACGATCCAAAAACTCGGAAAATACACATAAGTAGAGATGTTAAGTTTTTAGAAAAGGAACGCATTTCACATGATCAATTCGTTGAATTTCCTCCTCTTGATGGTGAAAAAGAACAAAGTCGCGGAGAAAGACTGCCAAAAACCTGTGAGAAAGTCGAATACTTGATTTTTGATTTTAAGGACGAGAAGGAACTCGACAATGGGGAACAGGTGAAAGAGTGTTTTGAAGATGCCGAAGAAGCCAACGATAGAAAATCTAATGCTGGAGACGAGCTGAATGAACATTTCCAAGATGCTGATGATGATGGTAGACACATAGACATTGATCCAACAATTACTGCTACTGCTGCTGGTGCTGGTGCTGATGATCGTATTGAAGCTGGTTCGAGTTCCGGACAAAATGGGCAAGTAGATTATGAAAATGTTAGACCTTCTAGAGTTTTAAGATCTAGTCGCAAATGTACACAAAATTTTATTTTCATGTCCGACACTGATAATTTTGATGTCCAAAACCCAATGACCGTTCAAGAAGCTCTTCAAAGGAACGATGCAAATGAATGGCGTGCGTCAATGAAGTTGGAGTATGAGTCTCTTATGTCAAAACATACATGGGAATTGGTAGATTTGCCTCAGAACCGTCGCGCTATCCGGTCAAAATGGGTTTTTAATCTGAAGCGAGACAAAAATGGTGATTTAGAGCGGTACAAGGCTAGGCTTGTAGCCAAAGGGTGCAGCCAAAAGCTCGGACTCGATTATAGTGAAACATTTTCACCAGTTGCGAGGTATTCAACCATACGAATCATACTAGCTCTAGCTGTAGAGTACGATCTCATCGTTCATCAGATGGATGTAACGGCTGCGTACCTAAACGGCGATCTACGAGAAGATATTTTCATGCAGCAACCAGAAGGGTTCGTGGATCCAGATTTTCCACACAAAGTTTGCAGACTTAAGAAGGCCCTTTATGGCCTTAAACAGGCAGGTCGCGAATGGAACGTAAAATTGCATTCTGTGCTAACAAAAATTGGTTTTATTCGGCTGCAAAGTGACAACTGCACATATTTATTGAAGAAAAATGGCGAAATCAACATACTGTCAGTCTATGTTGACGACATTTTGATAGCCTGTTCTTGTAACAAAACTCTTACATGGATTAAGAGACAAATCGAACTAGAGTTTGACGTAGTAGATAAAGGGAAAATTGATTTCTTTCTGGGAATGGAAGTTGAGCATAATCCAGCTTCAAAAACAATCAGCATTTCTCAAAAGCAATTCATTGTCGACCTTTTACAAAAATATAATATGATGGAATCTAGAAAATGTAGTACTCCAATCGATCCAGGACTGAAGTTAAAAAAATGTACCAGCTGTGATAAATGTGTAAAGGTGGATTCAAAATACTACCAATCGTTAATTGGATCTTTGATGTATCTTTCCATATCTACAAGACCAGATTTATTGCACAGTGTTTGCAAGCTAGCACAGTTCAACATGGATCCCCATACGGAACACTTAACAGCTGCAAAGCACATCCTGAAGTACCTAAGGCATACAATGAATCTACAAATTGTTTATAAAAAGACGGGTAAGCCTTTGGAGGGATACGCAGATGCAGATTGGGCTGGTGGTTCTGATGACAGGCGTTCTTATACAGGGTTTATTTTTTACATTGCTGGAGCGGCGATAGTTTGGGAATCACGTAAACAAAACTCAGTGGCTTTAAGTAGCACGGAAGCCGAATATATGGCCTTATCTTCGGCAGCAAAGGAGGTTGTTTACCTTAGAAATTTATTGGCTGAGCTTGGTCTTCATAAAACTATAGAGGGACCAACAGTTATCTGTGGCGACAACCTAAGTTCTCATCAATTGGTTAAAAATCCGGTGTTCCACGCAAGAAGCAAACATATTGACATTCGAGTTCACTACGTTCGAGAGGTATTCCAGAAGCAGCAGATAGATTTGAAATATGTTTCAACTGATGAGATGCCTGCTGACATTTTAACCAAAAATTTGCAAAAATCTAAACACACTAAATTTTCAAATATGTTAGGGTTATGTTAATTATGCACTATGTGTGGTATATAATTGAGAGAAGGTGTTGAAATATCTGGCAACCATACACCACACATCGTGTGTGCAACTATACACAAATACATATATATTAATATTTTTCTTCTTAACTTCAATGATAATGTAAGTTTTAGTTCTTTTCTTAAACTCATTTAATAAAGTAGTACAAATCTTGAATTGTAAAATAATACAAAGGGCTTCTTTATTTCTTTTTCCTAACAAAACAGAAAACATCGCACGACAAACTTTATATTGCCCCAAATAATGAACGGCGAATTACATATAAAGCAATAAAACATTTAAAATAACAAGTTTTACACATTTTCTGAGGACTTGCTTCACTAACTTCATACTAATTGAGAAAAAAAACAAAGAAAACATCGCATGAAAAAATTAAAATTGTTACAACTTATTCACATTGATGACCGGCAAGTTATTAAGCAGTAAGCCATTCAATATAAGAAGCTTTTAACACTTTTTGTAGGGAAATTTCGCTAACTTCATAGAAATTTAGCAAAATAGCAGAAAAAAACATAGAAAACATTGCACGACTAAATTTAAATTATCACAACTAGTTCACGGCTAATTAACGGCAAATTATTGAGCAGTAAACCGTTCACAATAAGAAGTTTTTAACCGTTTTAGAGAGGATGCTTTGCTAAGTTGGCACCAAGCAAGCAAAGCAGCAAAAAAAAACATAGAAAAAGTAGCATTATAAAATTTGAAATGTCACAAATAATAATCAAAAACTACCGAACGGCAAATTTTTAAGTAGAAAACCATTAAATTTAAAAAGTTTTTACCAAAACAAAAACATAGAAAACATTGAACGACAAATCCTTAGACGTAAATAAGAAAAGATGACAGTCACTACTTCAGCCTGCAGCAGTAAAACAAAAGGTTAAGGAACATAGTCTCAAAAAAGTATTTTTTTTTTCTATTTATTAAAATCATTTCATCCCTTTTCGACTTGAGATTCAATTCACAACCCATGAAACATCAAACACTCATAACTCAGATCTCTTCTCGACTTACAAACATTGATATCATTTTTAGTGTGTTCGTTCGAGTAAATCCCTTATCTATATCATATTCCAATCAGCAAAGGTAATAAAAACAACTGGCCACTTCAGCGGAATGAGCTTTTTTACGGAAAACTATATTCCATACCTTATACCCTAGTTCTATACTATATCCTCTAACGGGTAATAATTTAACTACCCGCTCTATATAACAGCAAACATCCTTATAGAAACAACGGTAATCTCTCTCTATGCCACTATACACAGCAGACCATGCATTATATAAATGAAAAAGGTATATCTGGGTTGATCGGATAAATTTGTTGCAGAAAATTCAGGAGCTGAACGAAGTTCAATAACTTTTATGACTATATTTCAGGATCTCTGGGGGATTCAAAAAAAAAAAAAAAAACAAAAAATAAGGAAGGGTCAAGAAAGTTATATTGGAGTTGGGATTATATTTATGTTTTGGGCGGGGGGAGAAAAAATGTTTTCTGTGCCCAGTTTAATATTCTTGTGATTTCAGCAGTTTTCTTGCTGTTTGCCTGCGTCTATATTGTGTGTGGTGCGGCGGCATAAGCTGAATAGAATTGTGGGTTATAATTTCACTCAAATCAAAAATAATTCCTTGGGATATAATTTCTCAATTGACATGTTCTTGATCCCCAGAGGGTGCACTCACTGGTCGTAAAAATATTTTCCATGCCTTTTTTTTGAATATTATTTTATGATGTTAGAGAATTGTGTTTGATAGCGAAAGAAGAATATATTTATTATAGTGGAAGAATATGGGAATATAGTTTGTGTATACTCAGAACATAAAAAAATTCAAAATATTTGAATGATATTTATAACGGGTGATTTTTTAAGAGGTTTAGAACTTTTTTTTAAAAAAAAACACAAAAAGTTCGAAAAAATGAATGAAATATTTATTTGAATCGATAGTTTGAACCTTGCAATTTAATGTTTAAAGATAATTTCATGCAAATGTTGACCGCGGCTGCGTCTCAGGTAGCCCATCCGCTGAGTCCAATTTTGGCCTACTCTTTCACACATATCGGCCGGTATCTCACGAATGAATGCATGGATGTTGGCTTCCAGTGCGTCAATCGAAGCGGGCTTGTCCCTATAGACATTAGCCTTGACATACCCCCACAAAAAATAATCTAATGGTGTCAAATCGCACGATCTAGGCGGCCAATTGACCGGCCCGAAACGTGAAATTAAATGTTCACCAAACTCGCCTCGCAATTGCGCCATTGTTTCGCGTGCTGTGTGGCATGTGGCACCGTCTTGTTGAAACCACATATCATGCAAGTCAAGAACTTCCATTTCGGGCAAAACAAAGTTTGTTATCATCGCTCGGTAGCGTTCACCATTGACAGTAACGCTGCAATTCGCATCATCTTTGAAGAAATAGGCCCAATAATGCCGCCGGCCCATAAACCGCACCAAACAGTGGCTTTTTCGGGATGCGTTGGTAGCTGTTGCAATGCTTCTGGCTGATCTTCACTCCAAATGCGGCAATTTGCTTATTTACGTACCCATTCAACCAAAAATGAGCCTCATCGCTGAACACAAGCAGCGCGCGATGAACATTTCGAACCGAGCACGAATTTTGATAGTAAAATTCAATAATTTGCAAGCGTTGTTCATTTGTAAGACGATCCATGGTTAAATTGCAAACCAAACTGAAGCTGTTTGACAGTGACACAAGGTACTAAGCACACGTCAGCTGTCAAAACCAGTGTTGCGAAAACCAAACCAGCTTAAAAATCACCCGTTATGAGTAGGTTAATATTCATTTAAGTTTTTTTTGTTGAAACACAACAACCAATTAATAACTACCTAGTATTTTACAACTATAGAGCGAAGTTTTTCGGAGCAGAAATAGTTCTGAGTTAAATCAAAATAAAACCAAATTACAAAAAAAATTAAATCATACTCTAGTTAGCAACCTACTTGCTCAGGGTTAATGTGGGTAATTGAAAACGATTTCGTATTTTTTCTTGACAAAATTGAGTTAAAACTCTTTTAATTTTTGTATTTAAAAATTTAACTTAATGCTAAGAATGATAACGTGAAAATACAATATTTTTGTATTAAAGGTTATAAAAATAATGGTTAATATTATTATATTCACATTTACCCAGTTCTGTTTTGATTTGTAATCTATGGGGTAAATGTAAACAGCAATGTCAATCTTTTTGGAGTTTTGTAACAGAGGCTTAAAGTTGTTATAAACAACATATACCTATTCTACTTTTAAAACTTGGAAATCTTCTTTATTTCAGGGGGCAACCATTCGATGATAGTTTAAGGATACACATAAAATTTGGAGGTCTTGATTTTCTTATCCTCAGCATACCTTGCTTTGGCAACGTCAACGAATGAGTAGCAATATAAACTACGAAGGATATTTCCAAATGAAATGTATTTTGCAACAAATCATTTCAAATAACAAATTAAAAAATTTTACCAATTTTAATTTTCAACCAAAATATTATGTTTACAATGACCATAAAAATTTGTTTACCATTATATTTTCGAGAGTTAATTTAAACAAGAAAAAAAAGTTAAATCCCTTCGAGATTTAAGATTTTTTTTTTCAAGTTTTCTAACTAAAAATTATATTAAAGAAAACTTATCTCTGAATTTTGTAAAAAAAAAATATTAATATTTCCCGAAGCCTCCAGACTTGTATAGAACACTTTTAAATTGAACATTAATTTCATAAAAAAAACAACTGCCAACTGCAAACTGTAAACACACGAATAAGTGACATGTATGTGATAGATAATGAATGTGTCCGAAGGTTTATTCAGTGGGTGCGTTCAAGACTACATTACCTGTATGGAATTTGAGCTCTGTTTAGATCGTGCCTAAATCTTCTGAACTCAGAAAAACAACTGAAAGTAAAGAACCTTGTGCAATGCCTAAGAAATACAACCAAGCCGCAAACGCTAGAATCTATTAAGCTATACCGACGCCTATGTGAGCCACAACACCGTCATAACCTCGCATATTTTACAAGAGAGTTCTTGGCTTATGAATACAATGGGGCATATTCATAGTCACTTCTAAACTCCAGTTTATCTTAGACCTGGGCTTATCCTATCAGTCTAAGATAAACTGGAGTTTAAAAGTGACTATGAATATGCCCCAAGATTTTTAATTCATAAGTCACCCACTAGCTTGAGATTTAAAGCAAAGCTGAATGAATGAACTGACTTAAGCTGAATGAATGAACTGACTTAAGCTCTTGCAACCCTGCCCACGACAAGGCAAATATATTTTGAAAAAATCGACTTTTTCGAAAACCTTATTCTTACCTTTCTATCAATGTATGGAAAGATATAAAAAATTAAGCCTTAATGCATCGGACACTACGAAAAAGCAACTAGAAATTGGACTTTTTAACCTCCGTCATCGTTATATATAAAAATGAATCGTGGTGTGTTCGGATGTTTAAAACTTGAAAACTCTTCTGCGGGTATGTTCGTAGTTGCAACGCGAAGGTTTAGGAAAAAAGAAAAGTCGGAAAATTTTCAACATGTGGCGCTGCAGGTGCACATTTCGTTTTTCAGTAAAAAAAAATGTCCCATTTAAGAAATTCTTTTATTTGAAAGGTTTTTCTTTGGAAACGTTTAAAGGGATATTCTTTTTAAAAATTTTAATATTTGCAGGGTGAAATGGGGTAAAAATAATAAACTGTCCGATTCAAAAAATTTGTTTTGTTAAGAAGTTTTTCTCAGGAAATGTCTTTAGGGTTATTTTTTTTAAGTTTTATTATTTTTTTAGGGTGAAAGGGGTAAAAATAAAAAAGTGTCCAATTTATGAAACTGTTTTTTGTTTGTTATTTGTAGGGTGAAAAGGGTAAAATTAAAAAAAGTCCAATTTATGAAAATCTTTTGGTGTTTGAAAGGTCATTTTTAATGGATGGCTTAAGGGTTATTTTTTTTCCAAAATTTGGTACTTATAGGATGAAATGAGGTAAGAATGAAAAGTTTAATTCGATTTCAAAAATTCTTTTTGTATAAAAAGAGTTTTTTTTGTAGGCCATGGCTTTAGGATTTGTTTTTTTTTTAATTATTTTTAAAGGGTGAAGTGGGATGAAAACAAAAAAGGAATATTCGATTTTAAAAATTCTGTTTGGGTTGGAAAGATTAATTTAAAAAGAAAATTGATATTTATAGAGTTAAATGGTATAAACACAAAAAAGTGGTTTTGATTACTATAATTCTTTCCGTGTTGGAAAAGTTATAAAGTTTGGACTAAGATGATCATATTTTTATGAATTTTACCATTCGTAACGTGAAGTGGGTTAAGATCCAGATAGTAGTATTCAATTACAAAAAGTAACTTTAATAATTTATCTTTATTTTCTTTTGTAATTTTTATGCGAAGCATAGGTTTGTTTACCAGTGCGAAGACGGGCGGGCCAGCTAGTAGCTACATAAAAATGGCACACTGATTATCTATAAATTGACACCTTTCCATCTTAGTTTCGCAAGATACAAAAAAAAAAAAACGTACTTCAAAAAACCGACTTTTTGGTCCGTAAAGAAGTCTCACGTTTGGATGAGCAAACGTGAAATCTGTTTACTCGATTCTTAGCTCAACTAAGAGCCGTAACAGCCTTAAAGCAAAATATTCGTGATCTGGTGGTCGCTTCCTATCCATCAAGGTATCCCACTTTCAGGGCTGGGAATTTTCGAATTCAAAAATTTTAAGTCATAAGCTAGTGGCTTTCAAATCACAAAATAAAAAGCTCTTTTTCAAACTTAGGGTGATTTTTTAAGATGAGCATACTAAAAACGTCAACAGAAATATGCCATTCATATATTTTAACAAAAAAAATCAACTTCATCCCCTTTAACCCCTCTCATCCTAATTGGGGGTACTTTGTAGGAATCAATAGAAACATGGAAATAAAGTCCAGTCTATATTAAAATTCAGCTTTGTTAGAACATTTGGTCTATTTCCTTGGCTAAATTTCCGTGGCTATTAAATATCAGGCGTCACTTATCAACAGTAATGTAGTTACCTATAAATTATGTGCCGGGGCTAACGTTTAATATGTGTAAACATCAATGTTTGTCCAGGCACCAGGCGGAGTTTTGAGGATCCATATTTTGATCCGTACACGTTGTTGACTACGTGCATCACGGATCCAAAGCTTGAAGAGGATCTTTAGATTTCCGTCACTGAACGTTCCCAATATCCCACCCTGCAGATTTTCGTAACGTAACGTGCTACATCGTATGAAGTGTGACCTCGTAAAGTCGGACAGAGGAAAGTCCACGTTTTTATTTCACTCTACCGCCGCGTCGGCATAGATGTTTAAACATCAGTTTTTTATTTTGCCTATAAACCACTTAACATCATGAAAGAATTTCCCGAGAAAAACTTCCCAAAAATTTGGGGATTTTATGAAATTTCCTAATTTTCTAGGGAACTATCTTTACAACTTGGCCTTAGAACCATTCATAGGCCCTAAAGGTACTATACTATGATTATATTGTAATTGTTATTAATTATTTAAAAATATTATAGGGTAGGACATAATGTTTTCATTTCTATGATCAAGTCTCCAATAAGTTTTTATCGTCTGATCCCATAGTCCAGCCATTACAATTTTGTTTTCCATCAGCAAATCTGCACTATTCATTCAGTCATATGTCGTGTGTTCACGCTCGTAGTCCTCAATATCAATTTTATTATTATTTTTTATTTGCAATAGTATTTCTGCGATTCTGCCTCTCGTCCAGAGTCCAGTCTTTTTTTTTTCAAATCCCGTGTGCTCGTATAGAAGACCTGGCTTAATCCGTGTGCGCTTGCGTTTCGCCATTCCACATCACGTAAACTCGCCGCATTTATATATACATATCTACATACATAATGTATATGTAAAAATAAAATAATCAGCCAGACCACGGACCCGAACCAGTAACAGTAGGTATCTATACCACAATTTCACATCCACATCCACATTCACATCAAAAGAACACCATCAGGCGCGAGTGCGCTATAATAATTCGAAATCACAGTGAATTGGGTGATAAAGTTGATTTTAGCACGATAAACGAATTATAAATGCATTTGTGAGAGTATTTATTTAATAATAAGTTTTTCGTTGACACCTCTGTTTCACGCGCTGCACTGCGCTCGATGGTGTTGTTGTTGTTGTTGCTGTTGGTTTTGCTTCTTTGGAAGGAGGCAATTCATTCATTCACAGTCCCAAATGCGCATGCGCCAATACCCAATGGTTTAGTTGGAGCTTAGCATTTAAAGTTTTTTGTTTTTGTTTTTGTATTTTTGTATTATAATTTATTTTTGTTTTTTGCTGCTGACTTTTGATGAATTTATTGCAAGAGGAGATTTCATTTCACAAAGATTTATGCGAAAGGACATTTATTTATCCAATTTTAAAAATAGTTGTACGCTAAGGTGTATTGGTATAGGTATGAATATACTTTTAGTCGACTGTGTTGGTATTTGAATTCACTTTGTTTTGAAGTTTATTCATAGATTATAGCTCAATTGGCTCGAAATGGTACAAATGACACATTTTTTTTTTGGTTTTATTAACGGAATCTATATAGACTCGAAATAGGATGGTAATAGTGTTTCTGTTAACATTATGTAGTACCTATATTCATGTCCTCTGAGTGGCATTGCGATATTCGCAGTAGTGATAGACTACACGTCAATCTACATGGTCGGGTCGTAATGAGACATGCGAGTCTTAAACGATTTGGATTTGTAATAATTGGACTTTAGAGTGGTAGTACTCTGCGCTGAATTTACAAAGGAAGAAATATAGCTATCTACCTTCTTTAAAAGTTTTGACCGAAAGTGGATCTTAAAGTTATTAAAGAAAGATTTCCATTTTTATGTTACAGCAAATTTACCTGGAATTAATTCATCAGAGAAGATTACGAGAAAATATTGATCATATGGGGCGTTATTACCAATATCCAATAGCTGAAGATATGGTTAAAAAATGCGGCCACGTTAAGCTTTAAAGATGAGTTAGATATTAAGAATTCTCTAAATTTGGTTATTGGCACGGTCCATTGTAAGCAACTTCTCATTTTGATATGACTTAAATACAATGAACTGTACAGTTAGCATCTAATTGCGCCGTGATCATTCCAAGATTTCGGCACCAACATTTTAAAACTAATAAATGACAAGCAACTTGCTAAACTAATGCAATAATTCATTATCTTTTCATTGCCTTGCATTATGTCTTCCTCGGTTTAAACAATATAGGTACGAGTACTCGCCGAGATGCAAGTGTCAGTCGCTTTGCTGAAATAATCTTAATATATAAAACAAAGTCGGTTTAGTTACACCATTTATAACTGAAGAATGGCTGGACCGATTTTAATGATCTCTCTGGTTTGTTGGATTCGTCTCTGCCCCGAATAGCAGAATAACTATTTTAAAATATCGGAAAAATTCACTTTGCAGGGTAAAATTGGGTAAAATGAAAAAGACGTATCCAATTGAAAAACTCTACCTTGTTCCTTTTAGGGTGAAATGGGGTAAAAATAAAAAAATTGTCTGATTTAAGAAATTCTTTTTTTGTTTGAGAGATTTTCTTAGGAAATGGCTCTAGGGATATTCTTTTTCAAATTTTGCAATTTGTAGAGTGAAATAGCGTAAAAATAAAAATTGAATTAAGATTTAAGAAATTCTTTCTATATTTAAAAAGGTTATTTTAAAATAATACTATTTATAGAGTGAAACGGGATTAAAATAAAACAGTGGTTTTTGAATAGAAAAATTGTTTCTGTGTGTGGAAAGCAATAAAGGTTGAACTTAGAAGATCATATTCTCACAAACTTATAGCCTTCTTCTAAATGAAGCTTGACATTTTACCTACAGTTTAAGACCTCAACCTTACAGATTGATTTATTAAAACCGAAGTTATTCATTTCTAAAGGAACGCACTATCATTGCCTTGAATTTGGAATTGATAAAAATCAAAAAATCAATCAAGATTTCTGTAAACATTTATGTGCGCTTTAAGCTTTAAATAAGTACATTCATGTTGATAATACAGTAATAAAACCAATAAAGGCTTCTTTAAGCGCTCTCATATCGACTGTTTTTAGGATCTTCCAATTCCCCACTAAAGCTCGTTGCTTGCTGCAATGACTAATTACCCACACCTTAGTTATATGTTAATATCTCAGCTTAGCAGTGTTTTGGAATTTTGAAATTTTTACAACTTATAAAATTTAATATTATCTATCCACCTGTGTGATTTTCACCTTAAAAAAAAACTTAAATAAATTAGTACAGAAAATTGACATCAAAAAATTCGTATTTTTTTTAAATGGATAATTTTTTTGTATTAGCTTTCCAGAGGTAGGGGAGAGTGGGCTTGTAACATTTTTGACATTTTGTGCCATAATTTGATAACCAATAAACATATCAAAATGAAAAATAGTGCATATTAATGAATGAACATTTAGCTATCGTTAAATACTAATTTGGTTTCCAACATTGTCTTTGATTTAAATGTACCTATGACTTGAAAATGAAGGCAAGGTCAAATGTTACAATCGTCCTTTTCGGTGTGTCGATTGTAACACGCTGAAAGGACGGTTGTAACACCATATAAATATATTTAAAAAAAATCAAAAATGGTGCCTAGACTTAGAATTTAATTCATAGCCAATACCATAAATTACTTACGTATTACTATAAAATAATTGAATGCCAAAAAAAAGGATTTATGTAGTGTAACATTATTTCGAATTTATTAAAAAAAAAAACTAGTCTGATCTCTATCTCCAGCTGTTGAATAAACAAAGTCAAAAAAACTGTGTGTGAACGGTTGTAACACAAATAATTATACAGTAATTTGTGTTTGTATTATGTTACAAACGTCCACACAAAAATTGTTACAACAGTCCATACCCCACGCTTTTTATATTAAAATCAAAGTAAGAAAAAACCATATATTAATCTATTCGATTCTAGAAATATTGGAGCACGGTAAGTTAGCACCAATTCAATGAATTGTTTATTTTTTTCAAGAAAAATATTGAAAAAACTCAAGACCAAAAAATTACGTTTTCACTAAAATTTCACATTTTTAGCTTTTGTTGGTACATTCGACTTTTGGATTCTAGTGGGTGCATTCAGGATCTAATTGCAAAGAATTGTGTATTTAAAAATGAACGCACATAGTTCTAGTTTTTCGAAAAAATTGAATGTTACAACCGACCCACCGTTACGATCGTACCCATTCTCCCCTATACCGAAAATTTATCTCAGTCCATTTTTACCCCCTGATAAATGGTGAACCATCTACATTTCAATTTTTTTAAATTTGTTCAACTTTCAAACGGATATATATCTCGCTTTTGATTTTTAGAATTTTTTCATATAATTAAGCAGAATATGTATAGTTTTTTTATTCTTACCTAATTTAACCCTACTTATTTTTGGAATTCTAAAAATTCCCATCTTTTAGTGCGTAATTAAAACAAAACGAATTATTAGATTTTTATGACTTAAATGATTGAATCAGTGAGTGCCATGGAGCGATTCTTCCTTTTCTATATTAAACTGTCACCATGCCACCAACATTAGAAAAGGTAATATAATCATATTAAGCTAAAATATTATCCATTAACATTTTCCGCTCACTAAATCAAATCGTACCCAATATTATACCTATTCTTGAACTCACATCCGATTGCCATCAGCAGCGGTATAGGCACCAGTAGCCCCAAAAGAATAAAATAAAAAGCAAAAAACACACAAAGTGAATCCAAATTTCCAGACCATTTGCCAGCGTTATACTTTTGGAGAATATCAAATGACACTGCGTGCGAAAAATCAATGACCACTTGTAAGAAAGCCCCATATTCCCATCACCAACCCGATCGGATCGATTTCGTTTTGTATCCGTCCGGTTGAATATATACTGCAGCACCAAAAGCAAAATATATAGGTATGCAATGGTCAGTTGTTAGTCATTTGTGAAATCAAGAAGCTCATTTGTGCTACCTCAACAATTGTCTCTCTTGACTTTTGGACTTGTTGTCGGTGGTGGTTTTCCCCCTTTTTGGGATATGAATTCATAAGTCATCCATTCCGATTCCGTTTCCCCCCTGGTCAACCCCTGAAGGTACAGTAAGGAAACATTTTGGTAGGTTAAGTTATAGGTAGGTATAGAAATATGGCAGTGGCTTGCAACAACTGCAAACATACACCCAGACCATATTATTCTCTGAGAACTCTGAGAACGGATATCAATCAATATTTAAATTGAGTTAACATACGAAACAGAACAGGGGGTGTGATTTGTTGATTATAAGGAATGACATTGATACCCGTTCATTAAAATCACAGAATACTGGATAAACATTTACAATGAACACACACACACAGATGCATCAGATACAGATAGATTTCTGGTGAGCTATACAGTATACCTTCACTTTGATGGACTGAAGAGCATTGATTGCAAGGATTCAATTCCCACCTACAAACATTTAAGTCTGCATTTAAGTATCTGTAGGTAATAATGTCACATCACACATATATATCTCATCATCATAATGTGAATGAGATACTTGGTAATTTTTAATTTATTTGATCGTCGTGTCCTTCGTCCTTCATATCCTTCGTCCATCCTGATGTAATTGATGCAATTTACAATTGTTTTTGTCTGCATCAGCATAAGTATATGTGTGAAGAATTAAGATCCGATTTAAGATTAAACCCACTATACAGATTCATACAGGTACCAGACATCGATATCGGGGGTTAATGTGGGGCTCCTTTTGTTTGACACTATTATATGCAACAATGAATATGTTTAAACTTTATTCCAATGACAATGATTAACGAATCAAGAGTGACCCCTGATGGGATGGCATATATAGAATAAAAAAAGTTTTCACAACGTCCGACGACAATGAGGACAGCCAAGTTGTATTGTAATGAATCCGTATAAATCGCGATACTCTTTGGAGTTAAGTGGTCCGAAACACGTTCGGTTTCTTTATTATATGAGAACTCCTGGGGACATTGCTACATCCGGTGTTGGTGTGGTTGTTGCTGTCGCATATAACTGAGCATTTTTATAAATTAAGACCTTAACTGAAATGTGAAACTATGAGAGTTTCTTGATTTCGTTTGTGATTACTCATTGAAGTGATGGTGGTTCTTTTCAGCCGAAACAAATTTTTGGTATTTAAATTAACAGTTATACATACGGGGTCTTTCATTTAGCGCTTCCATTCTTTAAATTAAAATAAAACAAAGTGTGTGTGACATTTCATCTAAATTTGTATACATGTAAAAGGCCTTTCGATGGCATTATGTATGGAATATAACATCGTTCAAATATCCGCCGCGGCTTCTCTGGGTGGCGCGCAACCGAAATTTCCAATTTTCCATGACTCTGGTGCGTGAATCAATCAGGCTGATTTCGGCCGATGGCATGGGTTATGTTGGCTTTGAGGGCTCGAAGGTTTGTGGCTTATTCGCATAGATCTGCGACTTCAGAAATCTCGTCAAGAAAAAGTGTAACAGGGTCAAATTGCATGATCTCGGTGCCCAGTTCACATCTCCTCTACGTGATGACTATATGCCCTCGAATTGTTCGTGATTGCAGAATTTTTAATGGCATTTAGTGCCGTCCTGTTGAAACCACATGTCGTTGGTGTCCATATATCATCCAATTCACGCCAGAAGAAGTTTGTATTATCAGCGACCTATTGCGTTCGCCGTTGATGGTGATGGTCTGGCCAACATGGGTCGTTCTCAAAGAAATATGGACCGACGACGCAGCCAGCCCAAAATCCACACCAAACAGTGACTTTTTCGGCATACAATGAACACTCTTGGCTCTCATGTGGATTGGTATCGTCCCAAATTCGACAGTTATGTTTTTTGACGTACCCATTCATCCAGAAATAGGACTCATCGCTGAAGATGATCGTAAATGGGCGAAGTGGGTGGAACGTTGCCCGAACAGAGCACCCATTTTGATATAAGAATTTCATGTTGAACGCTATATCCGCCTATGGTGATTTGGCAAAACAGGCTGAAAAAATGACAGTCAAGTTGATAGATGTAGCTTCCACAATATGGCCGCTATCAACTGTCATAGTTCACAAGGCGCTGTTGGCAGAAAGTCTTCTTTCTAAAACAATCTCAACAATCAAATTCTTCGCCAACTTTATGAATCTTAAACAAAATAAGAGTTTACACGAAATTGATCTTCCTTTCTATAACCAAGCCCAGTAGCACAATATTTATGTATTTTAAATATAACTTTTAACAATGAAATATCACAAACCCATAGGCAGGGCTATTATAACGAAAAAAATCCAAAACACGACTAAACAAAAAAATCTGACAGATCTTCTCCCAAATGCTGCGCTAAAAAGGTGTTGACACATTGATTTATCTGGCATGCCATCATCTGAGCTTTGGTCCGTTCCATTTGGACCATCATCAAAAGAGCGATCGACTTTGGCCGAAAACAAGAGACACAAACCAATCAAGTAATATCTGGAATTTCAATATTGTGTCCTGCCACCGAAAAATAAAAAAAAAAAACAATCACAAAAAAAATGTATAAAAAAAAAAATAACAAAAAATCGAAACAAAAGGACAATGCTTTATTTTGCGCAGCTGGCCAAGACTCAAAAAAGATTATACAATTCTTGGGAACTCGCTGATGGAAAAAAAAAAAAAAATGTCAACTGGATCATCTACGAGTATAAACTGCCCACTTACGCCCAAATATGCTACGATTTTGGGACTCTTTTGCGGTTTGTGTTTCTTTAGTTTGTTGTTGTTTTTATTTTCCGGTGAGCATGCCAATTTAAAAATTCCGAAATGAAATAATATAAATCGACCAAATTAATATTGGGTCTTTGGATGCGACAGGACAATTCTGAGAGAAAAATGTCCCAAATTTGTTTTTTTTTTCTTATGCAGGGCCAAAGTGGTCCTCTTAAAGTGTACACAAAGTTACGTGAATGTTCAAGCCCTCATACGCTGGAAAACCTGCAAAAAGGGGGGAATTAAAATGCTTCTGAATTTTTAATATTTCAAAAATATATCTTCTTTCTTACTTCTTCTTCGGTGGGATGAGAAAAAGAGGACTTTGTGTAATCCGTTTATGGGCATTTAGTCATTTCAAAGGAATAAAAAATGTTCCAAAAGTGAAACTATAATGAGAAGCTATAGAGACTAAGTGATCTCGTAGACAGTACCCTATGAATGAAAATTAATTGGATTGATCAAAATGTAGAAGACAACAGAGATGAATGGTATAAAGTAGATATATTAAAATTAATCAAACACAAAATTGCAAATTGTTTAAAATGATGTGATTGATTGGTATAAAATTCAACGGTATAAAATATCTCTAGTGTAAAATGATATTAAAATGATTTCAATTTGAAATCGGCAGTCTTTTATCTTTTGAAGTTCATTACCCGAAGAAATTACGTATAACATAGATTTTGTATACACTTGAATTGGTATAAAAAGATTTAAGGATTACTATTAATATATTTTTTATTTCATATTAAAGTTTTATATTATTTAAGATATTTCAATTTTTTTTTTTAATTTCTAACAAAAAACAATTGGTCTAAATTTTAGATGGCATAAATTCAATTGGTGTAAGCTGAATCGCCATAATGAGTTCAATACAAAGAGAAATACGTTTAACACCAAACAGAATTCTGAAATCCTTGACTCACTTTTTCTGAAAAACAACAACCTTTTTTCAAGTTAATGTATCAATTATTTATCGAATGTATTTCTTTTTATGCTCAAAATTGTAGTCATAAAAGCAACAAAGACAAAACACAATTATCTATATTTAAGTAGTTCAATCTTTTACTGCAATTGGATTGAAGTTGACAGATGAAGTTAATGGTATAAGATATATGATATCAATCACAGAACTGCAATTCATTTAAAATGATGTGTCTAATTGGTATAAAATGCTAAGGTATTAAATATGTCTGTTATAAAATGACATTTAAATGAATTCAATTTGACATTGACTGTCTTTTATCTTTTGCAAAGTGCATTATCATCTAGTTGGTATAAAATGATAAGTTATAAAATACATTTGTTATTAAATTACATGTAAATGATATAAATCATTTGTCTTTTGCAAAGTCCAATATCGGATGCAATTAAGGTAACACAGTTTAAGTTTTGGTATATATTTGAATTGGTATAAAAAGACTTAGGTTTGTATAGAATGCTATTTTATATTATGTTTTTAAGTTTATGTCTTATTTAAAATGTGTCAAATCTTTTTTTTTTAATTTTTAACAAAAATACAATTGGTCTAAATTTTAAATGGTATAAATTCGATTGGTATAAACATTTTCACAATCATAATGAGGTCAATATAAAGGGAAGCACGTTTTCCATCAAACGGATCTCAGAAAGCCTTGACTTACTTTCCTCTGAAAAAAAAAACATTATTTTCAAGTTACTGTATCAATTTATCTTAGGTATTTCTTTTTATGCTCAAATTTGTAGTCATAATGGCAATAAAAACAGAAAAGACAAAATAAAATTGTCTATCTAACCAATTCAATCTTTTAATGGTCGATTGAAGTTGGTAGATATGTAATAATTAAACTACTACAGCTACCATGCAAATCTTGACCGCAGGCTTAAAGCTTCTGTTTTTTTTTTGTCTAATTACCTTTCACCTCACAAAATGTCCATAATAATCCATCCAATTATCTTAGCACATACTTACAACAACTCTCATCCACATTATTGTGGCGCTACAAACATACAAACGTATAAATAAACATTTATAGTGCTGGAAATTCGATTAACGTGTTTTGATCCATAGTCCGTTTTTTTTCTTTTTGGTCTTTTTTGGCCAAAAAGTAGGTACATCCTGATGACGATCGATTAAACCTTCCGATATCAAAACCTCGGCTCAACGCTTTACTAACTCTCTTCGAGGCTTCCAGCAGAAAATAAGAAGCGAAACAAATTTTCGGCTTCCATTGAATCAAAGAAATATCATGTGTGGCTTGCTGCCTGCTGCTGCTGCCGCTTGCTCATTTCAAGTATGATAAATGTGGTTATCTGTTTCATGTGATATAGCCAACCGATTACTGTTAGCCGGAATATAAAACACGACAATTAACAGCATTTACTGGACATTAATCATTTTAATCACTCTCGAATGATCATTTGTACGGATGGACGGACCAGACGTACGAAAAGTCAACTGCGCCGACGCGACGCGACGGCAGACGTCATTGATATACCTATATGTGTTGTGTACCTAAGAAGACTGAAAGACTAAAACAAACGCCTATACCTACACTACATTAAAGCATGTTTGGTAAGTAGGCAGGTAGTTTCTCTTATTTTAGCCAGATATATATTTTTGGACCAAAAAAGGGTTAGGGTATGTGGAAGTTAGTTTGACAAAATTAACACACACGCACTATGATTTGGGATATGGGAGGGAAAAACTTTGAAATGGTAATTGGCAAGTGGTATCTACATGCATTTTTATGACATAAAGATTAAGGGAATGGAATGGAATGCAATTATAAACCTAAGCAATTTTAATGAGCTTCATTATAATTTTGCTAACAACAAAAGCAATGTTGCAGTGTTAGAGAACATAAAGTCCACCAATGGGTCGTATGTACTCGCTGAAACGCTCACATTTCATAAGAACATTATGTATGTGATAAGTGATGGGAGAATGAATAAAAGCCAATCTCATACTTACGCTAATTTCATAATGAACTTTTGACTTTCCTTGAGATCAAAATCGGTGTTTTTGAAATTATTATCAAGATAATTAAATGCAATTTGTATTTATTTTTGACATACATCCGTTTAAGTCTCTTTGGTATTAATTTTATTATCTCTTAACGACAAAATAACAACCACACGACGACGCACGATGACGATGACGATGACGACGACTCAACAGTCACCACCGCACTCACACTGCAAGCAAAATTTACATGTTATTTTGTCTCAGCATGAGTCCATAACATGCGAGGTGTCAGACAACAATACCCCAGCTATTAAACACGAACTTTAATGGCGCCTCAAATCATAAACACATTTTAATTCTCCGCAATGCCACTGTAAATAGTACCGTCAACAAGTCAGAACCTTAAGGGCTCTCACTCATTTCGAATTCATAGCCACAATGCTCGCATGTAGGTAAGGTACCGTGTACAACACACTGACCAATGACCATTATACCTACCATTATGCATTGATCCATCAGAGAGTTCTTCTATTACGCGAGTAATTAATTTAATTGATCTTCTTCTTCATCAATAATCCACCACGGAATATATCCTCAACAAATAATACCACACATCGCTCAGCCAGACCACTCTTGTCCGATGGACGCATAACTTTATGGCACCCTTTTGACAGTTCGCTCTTCTGTTTTTTTTTTTTTTTTTTTTAATGTTTTTATTGATTATAGACACGTAAAGAGTCTGAGGTGTGAGTTGAGGTGTATGCGGAGTTGTTTTTCGTGTTACCAAACCGAACCACTGCGGTCTGCGCTGCGCTGATGGTTTCGGGGAGATTCTGTTGGCTGATCCGATAGTTATGGTTAGATTTTAATCACGTTCTTAATGATCAGTACGCTATTGATGTTTGATATGAATATGATCGTGTATAGGCCCACGCGCAGGGTGCTGTTGGGCTAGGCAGGCATATCCCTCCTCCTTGTTTTTCATTTGGGTAATAACCACACGTTAATACGTGCTGCGAACCATAATGCACGTTGTGTGGGAAAATATTGTTTTGGCAGGCAAATTCAGTTTGAAATTTATGTTGGAGCTTCTTTGTAATTCAAATCATATTTTGCCATAAAATAATGGGGATAAATGAATGATTGAGTTGAGCTATAAATCACAGGGGCTATAGTAGTTCAATGGCATATAGGTATATGATCGAACGGATAGAACGCTTACGCTATACTCGTATAAACTCGTTGTCTTCCATAGATCCGCTTCAGCAACCAGTAAGAAAACTAAAGTCAAATCATATAGGGAAGCAGTTCTTCCACAGGTGTTTAGTGGTAAGAATAAAGATTTAAAAAAATTAGGGGACACTTTGTATATGACCCACCAAGGAGAGATGTCAGTGAACTGTCTTGAAGTTGTAAATATCTGGGTGAATTCGGCCAAAAATGTACCGTGTATCTACAAAATGGATTTGCAACTCTACTTTGCTGACTATAATCTTCATTGGGTGCTCATCACTTGCATCACTTCACGGCCACACAATTTTCTTGAGTTGACTATGGACATTGTATAATTTTGATTCACCCAATTCATTAAGGTATCAACATATACTGTATAATTCGTAATCAGACGGTGAAATCATAATAAATATTGGTAACGATGGTATGGCAGGCGAATTCGCCATTTCGGATCCTACCTACATTATCTCTAAGAGGCCACTCATTGCATGTGTGGAAGAGCTTTTAGTCAGTGCACACTTTTTAAGAGACCTACCCCTACCCTCAACCAATTATGGTTCACTCAAAGTATCTATAAAATTGTGTACAAACACCAATCTTTTGATCGTTGCACATGGGTGAATAAAATCTTTAAAGCTTGGCCAGGTATATAGAAGGTGGTTTGGAACAGCTATACCCATCAGGGTTTTGTATAAGCAAAGGAAACTACAGTCAATCGTAATGGATTGAAGTGTCTATTTGATGTCAAAACATCTTGTGGAATGGATTGTAATGCGAGTGTGGTTTTATTTGAGAAATTGCAATTTTGTTTGTTTGTGTGTTTGAGGTAAAAATGCAGTCAACATTCACACCTAAAATTATTTTTATTGTTAAACTAGGTGCGGAGATTAATCAGCACCGAATAAAGGCAATGAGAGCGTGAGAATGAACATTTTACTTCCTAGTGCATCCCATGTTCATATATGATTAAGAAATTTTACTGGAATGCTATATAGGTACTTTGACTTCGGGGCGTTGGATTGATGCTCCTTTTAGCCCTTTCATGCCGCTTCATTTAAACTTACCCCACTAGGACTTATATTTAAGAACATCAGACAGAACCTGGCAAACATACAAAACAGGTTAACTCTTCTTGACAATAGCTTCATTCAAATTAAATTATGCATCAATTATTATTGACAGAACAAGAGCTCATTATTTCAATTCAAAAAGAATGACAAACCAACAATAACATCAAGCAACCAACATCAGCAATATAAACCAATAGCAACAACAATAACACGAACTAAAAACCCCATCAGCAAAAAGGAGCTAAGCGACTAAAGCCAAAGCCAAAGACTCTATAATATACATCGAGGCTGAAGGAAAAATAAACAATTGAAGCTTTTCAGATGCGTGCTCCCGTTCTTAACGAGAAATAAATTGCGTATGCCCAAAGTTGATTGATCAATGGCCATGCTGTTTGCTCGCGGTGACTGCTTCTTGTCCTCTTGTCCACCATCAGCCACCACATCTCCGTCATCAGCCATCATCAACTCATAAGATACAATCACCATGGAAATTTTCCAGATCTCGGATTGCATGCGAGAATTGTAGTTGTAGTATATACGCTGGAGCTCTGCTTGGGCCTGTAGCTGAAGCACTCGACAACCAGAGCAAAAGTGCCAGCAGTCAGCAAAATCAATATAAGTAATAACTGGAGTAGGTAAACAAAAAGACTTAAAAAAAAAAAAAAACCTACACCACCACCGAACCGACAGTTGGTGCTGGAGCCGTCAGTATTATAGTGACCAAGTTATAGCAAAAGTGGCAGCGTTTAAAGACCTATGACAACTCTTTATGGTAATACGGTATAGAATTGGCCAACGATTTCCTTTTCGATAGCTACGTGGAAAGTACGCTTAAATGTGGAAGGGTTAGTTTTTCTTGTTGTTGTTGTTGTCTGCCCGAGCTGCATCACGCGGAGCCTCGGACTTGTAGTCTCGCTCGGTGTCATATTAATTGCTCTATCGCTGGGAGACCGAATGAAGAAAATTTGCTATCTGCACACGTATCACAAAGTGCGATACGAAGTTACCTCTTTTATATATGGATCATATAGGAAGACTACCAACGAAGTATTTTAATTAGGGACTGTGCTGAGATCTCTAGAGAGCTCTAAGAGTCTAAAACACACAGAGAACAGACGAAGAACATTACTATTCTAGATCACTCTGATGATGATCGCATATACGAGATAAGTGAAGCTTCTTTGGTGGTTTGAAATCCCTAATGTCCAGCGCACGCGTGCCTAAAGTGAGTTTGGATTAAGAAAGAATATATCAAGTTTGGCGATATATGGCATTATTTCTTGTAACATTATTCTTTATTGGATATCTATATTAGCTTTATGCGCAATTTGTAGGCTTAGAACTTCTATAAGCTCCCTTGAGTATATTTTCCATTTAATAATAATAAACAAACAAGCTGTTTTGATGATAAGAATCACTAATCCATTCTTAGTGTGAATTCACAACCATTTTTGGTATATACTTTTCCCTAAGAGTTTAGATCACGTTCCGATTCATGATAATTAATGACGTTAGGTTAAGAGGCATCTTTTACGAAAACAATATTTTTATTTTAACTTCGACTTCTTACCAAAAACCTTAAATAAGAGCTTGTTCCCGCTAAATACACAGGCGCAACATTTTAAACAGCTTGATGTTAAGGTGTTACATGATACTAATTAACAACTTACTAATTTTAAAGCTCTTTACTAAAATTTTCTTAGTTTTAAACAATTTTTCAACTAGTACCATACTAAGGGCCAATTTCACAGTCAAATAAAATGGCACTTAAGTGGTCAGTGTGGAAGATTAGAGCGCAATATCTATCTATCTAGTGCATACTAACCATAAATGTGTCACGAAAGTCTCCGATGTTGCACACTTAAGCGACACTAACTTAGGCTATAAAACGGAGCTTATGGTCCCAATTAAGTGCCACATATTTCGGTAAGTGTGCACTGTGAAACTGGCCCTTAGCCTGTTTTCTTAATAAACTGCAACTGAACACACCAAAAACAGTGACAGTTCGTTCGAAAGCGTTAGCAAACATACCTTTGTATTGTCAAAGTGACGCATGGAGTTAGTATGATAGTAAAAAGATAAAATTGTCATGTGATGACTTTAACTGTTAACTCATTAAAAATTTTGAAAAATCGTCTCTTTAACTTAGCATCATACTAAAAATGCTTTAACGCGATACACGAGAAAAGGGTTTTACATCCATCTTCTTCAATAACTACTTCCCTGTACTTTTTTCTTTCTTCTTTGGTGTGCGTTCTAAATATATGTACGATTATTTAAGATGGTTTAATTGAATTTGCAAAAAGTTCAGAATTCCATGAAAATTCAAGTTTTAAGGCAACTCAACTTAGTAAACGCGAACACAAACTAAAGTTTTCAGTATTAACAGTAATTTGCGATGAGTTTTTATGCAAAATAAATACATATGCTTTCGAAAAAGCTTCAATCAAAATAAATGGACTTTTTAACCTTTTTGCAGCATTTAGATAAATTGCGACAGCACTTTCAAATAAACCGTTCTAAGGAATCTCGACTTGTAACATTATACAGGGTGTTTTTTTGGACGTGTGGTTTTCAATCTGGCAATACTTTTTTTGAAGTTGGCCTTGTTGACAGCTGTCACTTGATTTATGCTCATTTTGGTTTGCCATTTCATAATAAGTAGACTTATTCCTGAAAAACGTTTGCAAATCGTGCAAAATGGGCTCAAAACAAGATCGTTGTTGATCCCGATTTTCACAAGAAAATTTTGTGAAGCTCATTTTTGGTTGAAGGGGTACGTTAATAAGCCAAATTGTCGTATTTGTAGTGATCATAATCCACAAGCCATTGTTGAGACGCCGTTACATCCTCAAAAAGTCACTGTTTGGTGTGCTCTGTATGGGCAGAGGGAATCATTGGTCCATATTTCTTCAAAAGTGAAGCCGGCCATAATGTTACAGTCAATGAAGAATGCTATAGAGCCATGGCGTGGCCTCCAAGATAATGCGATTTAACACCGCTATACTATTTTTTGTGGGGTTATGTGAAGTCGTTTATTTATACTGGGCGCGTTATTTCTGAAGTACGGTTCCAATTGCTGCAAAAAGTGTTCGAAAATTGGAACTCTCGGCTGGAATTTATTCGTGGCCACCGCCACTTGCCCGAAATCATTTTTATAAAATAATGGCAAACCCTTATCTTAGTAATAAATCTAAATTATTGGCCATAACATTAAATTTTATGCATTTTATTTCTTCTTAAATACCACACGTCTAAAAAAAAACACCCCTTACAAGAACGCTGTAAAAATTGCTACGAAAATGGATTTTACTGTGTCAATCTGAACAATCTTTTGAAATAATCGATCCAAAATGGAAATTTAAAGCTGATTTCTTTTTTTAAGTTATCGATGTTATACGCTACGCAATAAGGGCTCAACGAGAGAAGACGATAGTTTTAAGCAGTATCAATTTATCAGCCAAAATTCTGCAATATTTAAAAAACGAAGAACTTTAAGGACTGCGAACAACTTGAAGCAATATTAACAGCAACAACTGACAACGAAGTTCTAAAATATATTTTAGCTAAAGATCTCTTGAATGAAATTACCAAACTTCTGCTAACTCCAAACATTTGTCAAGTTCTATTTAGCTTCATACTTCTTACTTGAATTGTATCCAAATTTATTAACAGCATTTAAGATACTATTAATGTTTCCTTCTCGAAACTTAAGCTTATAATAAACCTATCTTCGCTCACCAATGACCAGAAGAGCGATAGACCTGTCTTGAAACTACATATTTCAATTCAGAAAGATATGTTTAATCGCATTGAAGAAGAAGAAATCGGTACAAAATTTACAAATGTGAAATCGTGCAGAGCTGCATTTAAGTTTCAAAATGTTATAAACATGTATTTTGCCGTAAACAGTTTTTGCCTAGGGCGGCAAAATCTTCAGGTTCGGCACCGATGTAGGTATACATAGGTACATAATCTGTATAATTATATACCTATTAGAGCTACATATTTTAATAATGAGGATGGATTCTTCACAACCTTCTCACAATAAAACCAACAAAATGCCAGATGTGAGTTCTTTTGTATTGTATTTTTTGCTCACTGCAAATATCTTGACCTTTTATTCCTTCAACATTATTTAATTTTTTGTTTCGCAAAAAAACTTTTTGCAAAAAATTGCCACTGCCACCCCTTTCAATTTGAATTATTGCATCACTCCCTCCTCCGACCCACGCATCACTTAAACAAAAAAGGTTAAATATCTTCCGGCCCATTTAATAATTCAAACTCTCCCCGACCTCTGCGAAGCCGAAAAAAAAAAAACTTAAGGGCTCCAAACAAAAAGCCAGCAAATTAATTGAAGCTCAGCAATTCATAACAACAATATTTAATGTTATGTTATATTTCAAAAGGATATAACAGAGAGAAAAAGGAAATGATTCCAAAAGGAGGAAGTTATTGCCATAAAGGAAAAGGGGTATGACACTGGCACAATCAGATGATTATGTTGAATGCCATTCAGAGGACTTGTTATCCCCATTCCTCTAGCGAAATGCCGCGCACAATATTCCTTTTGATTTCGATAACACAAAAACGATAATAACAATGACGATGATTCTGATTCTGATGATGATGATGATAAACGGATATAAAGCAATTTTAAGATATTACCAAGGGTATATATATGCGACTTCAATTACTTGAGTCAGTCGTTCCTCTGATGGCAGAGAAGGATTGACGGCCGTTGGACATTTCAATCTATATTTAGGGTGGACTGAAAGGGTTGAAATATATAAAAATGTCAATAAAGTGACAGCACAGAAATATTTCACTCTGACAGATTAAACCTGAGAGAAAAAGAGAAAGCGAGAAGAGAGAGAGAGAGTTAAACTTTGACAGGTTCTTTATATTTTTCAAAAATGTCAAACCCTTCATTGACAGTTTTTTAATCAAGGTCTTTACCTGAGCTTTCATAAGCCATACAATGATACAATTATGTGATATTCTGTCCCACATATTTCTATTAATAAAGTCATAAAATTTTGTAATTCGTGGCATTGTGTCATATGACTTTCTATACTTTCTTAGTCACTTAACGTACATTTACTCGTACATATTCCAATATTTATATTAACATTCGTAAGTAGTTTCTCCTGCATCTGTTGAACAAATTAAATTTAATAAAATTGCCATTCATATTCAATTTGTTGTCATAAAACGACAAGGTCACACCTCGGCATAAAATAAAAAAAATATTATACTAACACAATAAATTATAAATGAATTTACAAATAGGTACAAAAAAATGCTTTATAGCCTCAGTGAACACGCAGTTTATTACAAATTAAAATTCTGTCAACGGGCAAATTTATATCAGTGATACAGTGATCATATCACATATACAAACATGTTTATTTATGAAATTCAATTTGAAGTAATAAGTGAGTTCAGATGTTAATTTATTTCTTATTTTATTAAAACAAATTATAAATCATTTAAGCGGGTACTTAAAATGCAAGACGTGATACTTGATACACGATATACCAATGAGACGTTAGGTAATATTCATAAAACAGTGCGGGAAATAAGGTAAAATAGTTTTTTAACCAGCATCAGGGAAGGGCTTATCGTCATTAAGCAATTAGGGCCGTAAGCTTAATCTTAAAATAGTATAGTTGTATTTTTAATTAATAAATGTGGAATTGTGAATGCAATATACTTTATTTTAACAACTAACGATTGTGACTTTTCAATGCTATAGCTGTCAAAAAATCTATAGCAAACAACATTATGACAGCTTGGCAATGACAGGTGAGTTAACACTGTAAGCAAACATGTTTTAATGTCCATGATCTACATATTTGTTTTAATAAAAAAATTGGAAAATTAAAAATTAATAAGTAAAATCGTAACTCGTTTCCTGTATGTTGAACCATTTTAGTTGGCGAATATTTCTGTTGTTATTATATGTAAATTAATTGTATTATATGTAAAGCTGCTAGTCAACTAAAAATTTTAAAGGGTCCGCCAAATAACTTTTTTATTTTGAAAATGGCGAAAAACATCGAGAGTAGCTTCGGCTGTGTGGCACGTAGCGCCGTCCTGTTGAAACCAAATGTTGCCAATATCCTCCTCTTCAATTTTTGTGAACAAAAATTCGTTCAACATGGCCCGATAACGATCGCCATTGACTGTAACGGCCACTCCTTGCTCATTTTAGAAAAATGGCCCAGTTATGCCTCTGGACCAAAATCCGCACCAAACAGTGACTCGTTTTGTGTGTATCGGCTTTTCAATGTATGCGTGCGGGTTTTCTGTGCCCCAAATGCGACAATTTTGCTTGTTTACTACCCGCCAAGATCAAAATGAGCTTCATCTGAAAAGATGATTTTTTTGGAAAAATCGGCATTTTCTCTAAGTCGATCGCAGGCCCACTTAGCGAAGCGTATACACAACCATATTCGTTCAGCGGAAGGATAAAACTAATTATCTGTCAAATCAGACATGAGCTAAAGTGTTACCATTCACGAAATAAGCACTAGTTGAAAAAAAAACGTTAGATGGCGGACCCTTTATTATGTTATGCCGAAAATTGGTATTTTTTGCATCTGTGACTGCATTTACATTTTAAGATTACTTTAGGTATAATTTTTTGAATTCCACTCAGGTTGCTATGATGAATCTTAATATATGTATAAGACAAAGTCGTTTTAGTTACAACACTTATAAGTCAAGAACGGCAGGACCGATCTTTATCATCTTTGATTTGTTGGAATAAAAATATAAAAATATTTGAAAAATTCACTTTGCAGGGTGAAATGGGGTAGGTAAAATGAAAAAGACGTATCCGATTAAAAAACTCAACTTGCGTTTCAAAGGTTTTTTCTTAGGAAATGGCTTTAAGGGTATTTTTTTTAATTTTCAATTTGTAGGGTGAAATGTGGTAAAAATAAAAAAAAATAGTTCGATTTAAGAAGTTCTTCTTTTAATTGAAAGGTTTTTTTAGGAAAAGTATCTAGGGATAATTTTTAACAATTTTGTATTTGTTGGGTAAAATGGGGTTAAAATGAAAAAAAAAACTTCCGAATTAGGAAATTCTTTTTTTGTTTAAGTAGGTTTTCTTAGGAAATGTCTTTAGGGATATTCTTTTTAAAATTTTTTTATTAGTAGGGTGACATGGGGTGAAAATAAAAAAAAAATTGTGCGATTTAAGAAATTCTTCTTTTGTTTGAATAGTTTTTCTTAGAAAATGGCTTTAGGTATATTTTTTTTTTTTTCAAAATTTTGTTATTTGTAGGGTAAATGGGATAGATATATAAAAAAATGTCCGATTTAGGAAATTCTTTTTTTGTTTGAATTTTCTTATTTCCAGGGAGAAATGGGGTAACAATAAAAAAAATGGTTTGATTTTAGACATTATTTTGGCGTTTGAAAGGTTATTCTTAGCAATGGCTTTAGTGAAAATTTTTCTAAAAAAAAGTTGGTAGTTATAGTGTTTAGGGTGAAAATAAAATGTTGTATTCGATTTCAAAAATTCTTTTGGATATCAAAGGTTTTTTTATAGCCGATGAATTAAGGAATTTTTTCTTAAAAAAATTGATAGATATTTAGAGGGTGATGTGGGGAAAAAAGAGGGAAATCTTATTTTAAAAAAATCTGTTTTTGTTTGAAAAGTTATTTTTTTTTAATTTTATATTTTTAGAGTTATATGGGATAATACACAAAAAAATTGTTTGAAAGTAATAAAGGTTGGACTTGGATGATCATATTTTTACGAATTTCGCCATACATAACGTGAAGTTGGTCAAAACTCAGTAAGCAGATTTAAATTACAAAAAGTAGCTTGAATATTTATCTATATTTTCTTTTGTAATTTGTATGCAAAGCCTAGGTTTGTCCACCCGTGCGAAGTCGGGTGGGTCAGCTAGTAAATTATAAATGTAGCTTGAACAAAAATATTTCTCTCTATTATTAAAGCGAAAAAAGAAAATGCTGGACTGGTTCGCACTGACCTTATGTCACTGTGGCTTAAGAGCCTGAGTATATTATAGTGGATTTACATTTGTCTTAACGCGAGTTCAGCTAAATAAAAGGGATGAAAACTATAAAGTTTTAATTTTTTGAGAAGCAAGAGAAGCGAAAATGCAGAATTCTTCAAAAATTATATAGGAAATTCCATAGTGAATATATGAAGACGAATATGTTCGACCACTTACCTTTGGATAAACTAATTCCTAATGTAAATCATACTTATTACAGCACACACAAAAATTGTTTTAAAATAGTAGGAACAATTTCATGGTTACTACAGTTATTTTTGGTCATAAATCGCATTTTTGTTTGTCAATCTTTTAAATTGTGTTCAAAAAACCGCTACACTTAAAAAAGAATGTAAATTTTACAAAATGAGGCAATTTGTTACAAATTTACGTATTTAAAAGCAAATGCGCTCACATTGACAATTAATTTCAAGCCTAATAGCGTTTGCTTTTATTTTCACAATAAAGTTGTTAAGATGATCATTATTGTTTGTTGTTAAATTGATTGCGGTTTTTTGATTTTGTCTGTTAAATATACAAATATAAATTTTTTAAATCGACATCGCGAAATTGTTAAATCTACAGTCATTATCTGTAATAATTACCACAGGGAAACTACAGTTAACTTACAGTAATTTTAGTAGTACAACTGCTGAAAACTATGTCGACAAAACAATGTGGTATCGACACATTTTTTTAACTGTAAAACTTACACCAGATGCTGTTATTTCCAAAATTTAGTTGTGGAATCCACAACCATATCTCTGTTAAGTTGAAAACAGTGGTTGTCGGGTCATTTATAACAATTAACAGTGTTTTTCAACATTTCTACAACAAATTTTTTTGGGTGAACCCTATCGAGCTTACATGCCAACTACAGGGTGCCGCATAGTTAGCATTATTGTTTAACCAATGAATAATATATTTGGCTTATGTGCTTATATTGCAAGAAAATGAAAAAATGGGAACATTTATTGTTTTATGATAAAATTTAATAAAGTATTACAATACAAAAACAAGAGAAGCCCCAACTGTGCGATAAAGTTATATGGAAAATTTCCTCAAAAGTGGGGATTTGTTATAATTTTCATAATTTGTCATATTTTCTGTTCAAAAGAACTACCTTTGCCCCTCCCTAGCAGGCACCTACATTAAGGCGGATAATAAATACATATAAAGTTATGTATTATCCCCCTCAGTTTCAACTGGGCGCCACCCAGGGATTTCAATCCACTTATTCCATCAAAAATTTTCTCCTATCCTTCAATTAAACATACAATTATTATAACAATAATTGTATTATCCTTGACATTAATTCGATTAGTATCCGGCCGTAACCACCTCGCAATATAACTGCATTTATAAACAACATGTAGTCATGATGACCAACTATGAGTTATAATGGGTGATTTTTTAAGAGGTTTAGAACTTTTAAAAAAAAAAAAACACAAAAAATTCAAAAAAATGAATGAAATATTTATTTGAATCGATAGTTTGAACCTTGCAATTTAATGTTTAAAGATAATTTCATGCAAATGTTGACCGCGGCTGCGTCTCAGGTAGCCCATCCGCTGAGTCCAATTTTGGCATACTCTTTCACACATATCGGCCGGTATCTCACGAATGAATGCATGGATGTTGGCTTCCAGTGCGTCAATCGAAGCGGGCTTGTCCCTATAGACATTAGCCTTGACATACCCCCACAAAAAATAATCTAATGGTGTCAAATCACACGATCTAGGCGGCCAATTGACCGGCCCGAAACGTGAAATTAACTGTTCACCAAACTCGCCTCGCAATTGCGCCATTGTTTCGCGTGCTGTGTGGCATGTGGCACCGTCTTGTTGAAACCACATATCATGCAAGTCAAGAACTTCCATTTCGGGCAAAAAAGAATTTGTTATCATCGCTCGGTAGCGTTCACCATTGACAGTAACGCTGCGATTCGCATCATCTTTGAAGAAATAGGCCCAATAATGCCGCCGGCCCATAAACCGCACCAAACAGTGGCTTTTTCGGGATGCATTGGTAGCTGTTGCAATGCTTCTGGCTGATCTTCACTCCAAATGCGGCAATTTTGCTTATTTACGTACCCATTCAACCAAAAATGAGCCTCATCGCTGAACACAAGCAGCGCGCGATGAACATTTCGAACCGAGCACGAATTTTGATAGTAAAATTCAATAATTTGCAAGCGTTGTTCATTTGTAAGACGATCCATGGTTAAATTGCAAACCAAACTGAAGCTGTTTGACAGTGACACAAGGTACTAAACACACGTCAGCTGTCAAAACCAGTGTTGCCAAAACCAAACCAGCTAAAAAATCACCCGTTATATGGAATTAATGCACGCAACTGCTTTCAATGTCAACCTTAAGTCAAGCGGTAGGTATTGGGGTTTTATTTTCGTTTTTAAATTTTTCAAAAATCAATTAGGCTCATTCTTTTGTTTCAGCTTGTCATATATAAGCTACGGAAGTTATATAGCTTAAATTGATTATTTTTATTGATTTTCCAAACAAACAAACCAATAAAAAATTAATAACTTAAAATCAATAACTTATTTAATGACATTCTTCATTTTATAACAAAAATTGTTTCCAACTGATTTATGACTTCGATAAAAAAAACAAAACCTTGACTCATGAGAACCAAATTGAAAAAAAAAAAACAAAAAAACCAAAATGGCTTTTTATCTTCAAGGCCATAGCATAAATTAATATAGAATTCTACCCGAAGCAAAGTTAAAAGGACATTACTCGCACCTGGTGGTCTTGGCATCGATGATGATTGCACTGAGGTGAGGTTGCCCCTGACTTAATGTAATTATACCTTCATAAACGCGACATGACTTATTTTTGTTTGTCGTCAATATTTTTTTTTTTTTTTTAAATTTCATGACAAATTAAAAATTATTTTGCCAATTAATTGGCATAATACAAAACACACGAGGCACTAAAATATTTTTTTTTTAAAGAAGGACACTCTCTTACTCGTACGAGTTTGGTGTTCACATAAAAATGATTCTTAAGCATCGATTTCAGCGATTTTAATAAGGACGACCCCCTGAGACGCAACGTGCCATAGATGCGATGACGAACTCATCATTTTATAGTCGCACAGAGACGTGATTCAGTCATCACAAAAATCTGTGGTAATTAATTAATGCACATCACAGAGACTTATATTGACCACATGCCGTTTTTTACGCTTTGTCAATGGTATGGGTACACGGTACACGGTACAGGGATGTGATGTGCCTGATGGGAGTAACGACGACGTCTGACGTCTTCTCTCATCGTTGTTTCCAGAAAAAAAATATAAAAAGTTATTTCATATAATGGCTGGTGATGGCTGCTGGATGGCTGTATGGCGATGGGTACGGGCTACGGGGATGCGTCAGAAAGATAATAATAAATAATGAGCTACGATATAAAACAAAACACTCGTAAACTCACCCTCTGATATGGACAAAAGGTCATTCATAAAGTTAAATATTTTATTTATATTATTTTTTTACTTTTATATAGGTCCTTCCCCATCATAGGAGTAGGTATAAGAGTATATGGACATGGAATGTCCGGCTGCCCCAGAAGAAGCATCTATTTCCATTAAATTTAATATTATGTGCAAGTGTAGGTGTATCTATGAGTGGTAGCTTGACAGTAAGGGTCTTATTTTCATTTATCACGGTGTGGACTCTGAGAATGATGAAGACGCACGATGATGGGCAGTATTATAAGGATAATAGAAAAGCTTTTTGCGTTTCATATTTTGTTGATGTCATTTTTTTAGTTCTTTTTTTTTTATTAAGATAAATTGGCTAAATAGATTTTTATAACTCAGGGTCTTTTCGTCCAATCAAATATAATGTTTTATTTCATTTTGGAAATTATACTTCAATAAAACTCGAGTTGAATTTGTTTTCTTATATCGGAATAAATAGGACTTGAGGAACTAACCGACAGTCTGGGGTGGAAGTGGGCCTCAACCAATATAAGCTTCTCCAGCCATCTCGGTCTAATGGTTTAGATTCTATCAAACTAAGACTTGCATCTCCATTAAAAAATTTAAAACTTTGTATGGCCGGAGTATAAAAGAAGAATAATTTAAAGAACATAACCCAAGTTTTTATCAATTTTGATTACACACTATTTTTTTTTTAAGATTTGACATGAAAAATTCAAAATGGGTGCTTTAAAAATAAGGTCCAAATATGAATGAAGCAAGCCCCATTTTAAATGCAACAAGAACTTATCTCCTTGGACTTAGCTATGTGCAGAGAATTTTTGGGGCTTAACTTAAGCTTCACGGATAAAAATTGTGTTACCGTCGTGAATTACATACCTGTTATCGATAATTTTTATGGAAACTCTATTTTGTTTCTGTAATGGCATCGCTAATCCCCAAAGCCGCTTTTTTGACCAATTTCCCACGAGCTTGCAAGCAAATTTTGGTTTCACTGCGATTTTGTTTGTAATTTGCTGTGATTGTGGTTTCGTCAATCGACTTGGAAAGGACAACTATGTAAACCGTAAAATGGGCGCAACGCATCACGTATTGCTGCCCCAAAGATTTCGATATCAAAGTTTTATCATTTGGACGTGCTGTTCAGTCGTGTTAAGCTATGATTAGACGGTCAATTTAAATGGTCAACGCATTGACTCTCTGACGTCACCAAAAAAGTCATCAACACACTGACAATGGACCGTCAACGTTGACCATGTCAACGCATAACACATTGAAGATCACACCAATTACGCTATTCCGTCAATGTCACACGGAAGTCAACGGTGGCAGAAAAGTATGCCATGTCAATGTGGGGATTATGGTCAACGCTTTGCGTCGATTTGTCCTAACATTTTCTCAGGGTGTCACCGCAGCCGTCAACGCATGGACAGTATTCTACGTTGACGATCACACGACAAGACAACCTTGGGACGGAATTTGACGTCATTTTGACGTCAGAGAGTCAACGCGTTTACCATTTTCGTTGACCGTCTAATCGTAGCTTTACTTGCCATGGTGATTTGGCATCAGTAACTGAATAATTAACAACAGATTTGACAGATGTCACCAAAACAACATGGCCGCCAAAATCTACCCGCGCCAATTGAAAAACCCTATTAAGTTGTCTGTCCATTTTTCCAGGGGATATACGTCATACGTCGTAAGATTCTGTATTTTGTAAACACCTGGCACTATTTGAAGAAGAGGTTAAAAGTTTCAACCGTTATTATGTTGGCTATTGCGTGTCGGGAAACAATTGAATATTTCAAAATTTAAAAATACTACTACATACTCTGGAAGTTATACAGACTGTGGAGACAATTCTCATTAAATAACTAAAGTCTTATAAAGTATGTATTTGTTAGTTGAATTGAAAAGTTGTATTTTGCAATTTCTAACGAATCTATATATATCTTCTCTCTTTTAGTAAACAGATATGTATAACTTTAACGTTACTATAAATACTAAATCTTCATCTTTAAAAAAAGTTTCTCTTTGCACTTAATTTATTCACAACAAAGATTCCATTTAATCAACAAAAAAAAACCAAACCCATTTAAGATCTATCCTCAACACCAGTGGCTAACGAAAATATGTCCATTTCGATCTTATGATCCCTTATATTCTCTGTGTTGGTCGTCGCCGTGCGTCGTCGCCCAACAAAACACCACCGCAACTAGGACCCCAATGACCCAAGTGTATGCTGCTGTGCAGTGTGCAGCCCTCCCAAATCGAAGTGTGCAAACAAATGAACCAAACAAAAAAAGAATATATCTTCTGGATTATTCGTGCTCATGTTTGTCGCCATTTAAAATGGCAGCAAATATAGTAACGAAACAAAAAATTGGTAACATTACAAAAAAAAAAAAATAATAAAGAGAAACAAATAGTATTTCGAACCATTTAACGAATTGCGCGATTGCGCAGGACATCGCGTTGTCGACTTTGGTCGTCTCGTCGTCGTCGTCGGTCGGCGCGCACTCTGCATCCAGAAACATTTACAACAAAATCTCAACCGGGTGCAAGCGCCTCATTTCAACTGTTTTCACACAAATTCCGACTTGACTTGAGAACTTCCAATCAGCAGCATTGCAGGCGCAGGCGCAGGCGCAGGAACAACAAGACCATGCACCTATCTGGAATACTAGTGCTAGAATCCCTCGAACACACAGCTACTGTGCGCTGGATCTCTAAGCTTAGACTATGATCCGGCGATCGTTTATTGCATTTTTTTTAACACTTGATTCTAATGGGTATTGTATTGGTTTTGCAAAAAGTGACGGTTTTTTTTAAGGTCCAAAGGGTTTTGTGGTTAAAACTCGGTTTGGTGCCAAAGTTTAGCTACAAATAACTATTTTCTCATGAAGGCATATTAACTTATCACGCGATTTTTCTAGTTGCAGTTGCAGACCTTGTGGAAAATAAAAAGACAAGTTATTTTCGAACAACACACTTCCATAAGAGCTCGTCATTCTGGGCTCCTATTTTTGGTCAGTTACAAAGTCAGACTTTACTGATGTTGGCCGATCAGAGTTCTGAAAAATCTAGACCACCAAAAGTAAACCCTGCATTGGTGAGTGCGTAGTACTCACTCTGCCTCTCTATTACGAATCTTTATAGAATTAATTTCGAAGATTTTGGAAACAGACAAATTTAGGCCCAATTTTTCAGTGGTGAGTTAAACCCAGAGTTAGGTAACTCTAGACATAAATTATCCCACAGTTAACTGAGGAAGCAGTTTTTCGGTGGAGAATGCATGCGGAACGACTAAGCAAACGCAGTGGATAATTCATCAGAAAGCATCTGTTCAGTTAATCCTGAGTTAACTCACCAAACTCGATGAGTTATCTCGGGTTTAACTTTAATCTCACACTGAAAAAACTGGACCTTAGAGCAAGGACTTACGACTAAATCTAACATTTAAATCAAATTCACCGATTGTGTCCAATTGCCCCCACAAAGTGTAGTAGTCACCACCATCCCCCTTTAAAAAAAATACATATCACTCGGGAGCCATTTACAGGCAGCAACGAAGGTTTATTACCAAAAGGATTACCTATTGCGCTGATCTGCCCACAGGAAGAGAAGAGAGTCCGCAACAAAAATAAAAAGGGCTAAATAGAGACGAAATAAAGATGCGACCAGGCCAACACTTCCAATTGCAATTGATGCGCTAGTTGCAACTATTGTAGCCTAGAAGCTATATAGCTCCTGGATGTGGATGGTGTCGGTGTGTCTGTCTCTGATGGTATATATAGAGTTATGCTTATGGTGCTTAGTGTTTGGTGACTTTATGGTCGAAGAAGAACAAGAATATGTAAGAAAATTGAACATTTTTAGCTGTGATGCGATGCTATAGGAAAGAAGATCGTCGTTGGTCGTCGTCGGTCGGTCGCGTCGAGACTTTGTTGATGTTGTGTGTGGTGGTTGTTGCCGCCGCACCGACGACGATTGTCTTGTCGTTTTGTGTTCAAATGAATTTCACTCCTTGTTGCACGACGATAGTTTTGTAATAGTTCAGTTTGTCCGAGCTGTTTGTTTTCTGTCCATCGGACAAGACTCAATTTTGCTAATTTTTGTAATTTCTGTTCGAAAGGGGGCTTGAAGCTATAGCTATCTAGGGGAGGGGGGTTTAGGTCGCAGAAGAGGGCGGCAATACACCAACCAGTAGCAGTAGAAGCTAGCTAGTACCTTCATATTGTGTGCTTCTGTGTTTTAAGGATCAGGATTCGATAGAGAGTAGGTATAGGTGGTATCAGAGAGATCGGTTCCCTTTGCTTCATCACCCTTCGTTTGTGTATGGTGTACCATCAGTGTGTGTGTTTCTCCGCAAATGTCCGAGTCTTTGCTATTTTCAGTGTTTCTGGGATTCTTGTAATTTTCTGGAATTCCCAAGGACTGTTTGTTTGCTGAGCATTGATGATGATGCTGTTGCTGATGGTGATGCTGATGGTGCATTGGGAACGACCAAAATGGATTTGTCGTAAAGAATCGTAGTTACACAAAAGGTGACTTGCTACTGCGCATTGCGCAAAAGTAAATAGCTATGTACCTACTCATTCGCGTATACCTACATTTTACTATTGCAGACCTCTGAGATTCAAAACTGCGCAGAACTTGCAGCGAGATATGTCACTGATGACACTGGTACACATGCAGAAAATATTTTACATAATTATTGGCCAGTGGTTGTGAGGAATTTTAAATGCTCCTCGCTCGATGGGAGATGGAAATCATGTTGCATGTCAGCTGTTGAATTTTTCGACATTTAAGTGTTAAGAGTGTGAATTTGTGCTAGGTATAAGCTCCCAAGTCTTATTCTAGGGTGCCTACATTTTACCCTTGTGTATATCTTACAAGTATGTTCCTTATAAAAAACCTAAAAGAGCTATAAGATTGACCAAAATAAGCGGAAAAAACCATATCGAAGGGAAATTTAATTTCCCTATTTTTATTTTGATAATATCCCTTGAAGCTACTTTAAGGCCATATTCCTTTCAATAACCGTAGTTGTTCGGATTCGGCAGAAAATTTTAGTTCTCCTCCATTCCTGCAAACAACCAACACGCACACAGCAATGGTCGAAAGTTTTAAGTCACTATAGGCCCTTATTCTCCATGAGGTGTTGCGCCACCAAATTAATTTTTTTAATAAGCTCAGGGTCCTGATCGGATCCTAGATAACCATATCGGCTACAAGGACTAAAAAGCAACTCTCTGCTCAAATTTCTCTTCAAACAATATGTAATTATATTTATCTGCCATCTATTTATCGTGACCTTTTTCTAGACTGTTTTATACAATAAGCTGTGTATAAGCTTCTACCCTTAGGTTGGCAGACAGACACACACAAGTTCGAATAGAATAACACATGCCTTAAGACTTATTAATCATATAAGCTGACATAGAATATCATATTTAAATAATAGCATGACTTGTCTATGAAAAAAAAAACACCACATAGGTATATAGAAACAGGTTGGTAAAGAGAGCTGAGGCTAATAGACAAAACATAATTATACTATAGGCATTCATTTGGTACGATGAACAAAAGCTCATTTTTCCACCAGACATCAGACTCATCAGGCAGATCCGATTACGTAAAACAATTTTAATTACCCATGTTTCTTTATTAATATGAACTGACTTTATAAGAAAAGGCTGAATGAGGCGAAGAACAGGGAGGTATAGAGTGTACCTAGAGGTAACTTACCATTGCTGATGATAATACGCTTAGGGCAAGTTTTAAAATAATCCTCTTAAAAGGGGGTTAATTATTGTTGACGTTGTTTCTTAATTATTATTCGTCTTCTTTTGTAACTTTTGGTGTTCAATTACCAAGTTCAGTGTTAACACAAGTTCAAAGGTATTTTCAAATCATTTATGATAAATTTATGAGACGTAGAGAAAGTAAAGGGTTGAAATATAGAGGGATGAGAAATCGAATATCGAAGTGTTGCGTTAATGGTAGGTACCTATTGTAATTGGGTTAATTATAGAACCATTAGTGATTTTTTTAACTTGATATATCTACCTATTGAAGTAAGAAAATTTGGTGGCACGACAGCTCGTGAACAGCCAAGGCTTATAACAACTCTCAAATATTCCTGTGATTGCCACCGGCTACTACCACTATTGAAGAACTTCAATATATTTTCCTCCAGTTATATCCGATTATTTGGCGACTCTCTGGGAACTTAGAACCCCATATGTGGGATATTCATAAAAAAAGGTATGCCATGTAAAAGGTCAGTTGTTGATCAAAAAATAACAGCTAGTTTCAGAAATTGGTCAGCCGTCAGCCATAGAAAATTTTTAATCAATAGTTAAAGTCATTTGCGACTTTAAGCTGCTATTTTGTGGGATATTCGCAAAAAAAGAATGCTATACGCATGAAAGTTCAACTAGTTTCAGAAATTGGTCTTGATTTAAAAAGAAAATTAAAAAATAGATTTCTAGCTTTAAAAAGCAACTTTATAGTCTGTATTGCAAGTGTTGTCGTTGTATTTTTTAAGTCATTTTTTTTTCTTAAATTGCCCCTCCTGTTTAAATGGGGCTTTTTGTCGCATCTTATTGTAATTGTCCTGTAAGTTAACCGATTTGCTTCAAACTTTGTAGAGAGTAATTTTATGTGCTTCAAATTTTTGTTTTAGCTCAACTAGAATTCAAATACCTATGTTGGTTGTTTCAAATTTTTCGAAAACGGCTCTAAAGATTTTGATTAAACTTTGTACCTACAATGACCAAAGCAATTGTAAGGAAATTTATGAACTAAGTATATATTTGGTTTATCGCAGTTAACTAAGCTGAATCGTTGTTGTATTAAAGATGGAATTTATTTTTTAAGGGTGTATGGATGCACGAAAAAAAATCTCTTATTAAACTATTGACATTTATCTTCACTTGCATTACAGTTCTTCGCCACAAGAGCAAGTTATTCGTGCGATCTAGTCGTGCATATTTTTTAAACTCGTTAATGCAACGATTTGCCATTTTGTAACGAGCTGATTTGCCCCTTGGTCCATGGCAAAATTTTGAACAAGCCAGTCTTGCATCCAGATGTCGTTGATATGCGAGAAATTGCCTCTACCGTCCAAGTTGTAAAGACTGCAGTCTTTTCAGTACTGCATTCAATTGAATAAAAAGACTTACTTCCTTAAGTCTTTTAACTTGCCAAAAGAATTTAACTATAATACAATAGTCAGCAGTCAGTACTAACATTCCGACTGTGAAGTTAAAAAAAAAAGTTAATTATCTTTAAGTTAATTAACTGCAGTACTTTTGACTTAATTTTAGTCTTTTAGTCAGTTGAAAGTCATTTGCACTGCCATGGTTCAACTTTTAGTCAGTAAGTTTTTTAACTGCAGTTAATTAACTGTAAGTCCTTAAATTTAGTTTTTTGTTTTTATCATAATAGTTCGCACTTGTACATCACGCCGCACACATATAATGCCAAATAAATAATGCAAACATTTTAATTTATTTTCATTTTATTCTGTTGTATTATAAGTATAAATCTATACTATTTTAGTTCAAAGACTTACAGCTCATTGACTGCAGTTAAAAGACTTACTGACTAAAAGTTAAACCATCGCAATACAAATGACTTTCAACTGACTAAAAGACTAAAATCAAGTCACAAATACTGCAGTTAATTAACTTAAAGTTAATTAACTTTTTTTTTAACTGCACAGTCGGAATGTAAGTACTGACTGCTGCCTGTTTGCTTTGCAGTTAAAGTACTTACTTACAGTATTAACTTGCATTCAAAAGTTAAGTTAATTAACTGGGACTGTATTAACTGCAGTACTGAAAAGACTGCAGTCTGTACAACTCTGCCGTCCACCTTCTTGGTTGCCTCCCTCGCTAGAGCAACCCCTTGACTATAAGTTTCTTTCTGCGTCAAGTCATCCTCTCTTTCATCTTTAAAAAAAATGTATTCTCACTTCATAGAGTGCTGCTGGTAAAATCTTAAATTGCATTCAAAATCAAGTGATTCAGGTGACACAAAAGTTTTAAAATTAAACAACTCGAAAAACATTTCAATCTTTGAAATTGAACTAAAATTTTAAAATTGATAAGACGATACATTCAGTTGGCAACCTTGTTTCTGGTTAACGAAATTTTTGATTAAATTTAATGAAACCGTCATCGATTTATTAACGAATTGGGATATTAATTCCTTTTTTCTTTACTTGTTTATTTTACATACGCATATTATTCTATACTTGTTTTTTTTTTTTGTTGTACACGTCCTGTAAATTATGCATAATAAATGCATATAAAAAAATAATTCAAGACTTTTACAACAAAAAATAAAATTGATGAAAAATTAGTTTGAAATCGTACTTATAACGGGTGTTTTTTTAGACGTGTCATTTTCAAGAAGAAATAAAACGCATATAATTTAATGTTATGGCCAAGAATTTAGCTTTATTATAAAGGCAAGGATTTTCCATTATGATTTAAAAATGATTTGGGGCAAGTGGCCGCCGCAGCTGGCTCGAATAAATTCCAGCCGAGAGGCACAATTTTCGACCACTTTTTGCAGTTATTGGGACCGTATGTCAGCAATAACGCGCCGAATATTCTCTTCCAAGGCGTCAATCGTCTCGGGCTTATCTGCGTAGACAAGTGACTTCACATAATCCCACAAAAAATAGTCCAGCGGTGTTAAATCGCACGATCTTGGAGGCCACACGCCACAGGCCTACGACGCGAGATAATGCGCTCACCAAAAGTTTCCTTCAATAAATTGATTGTTTTGTTGGCTGTATGGCATGTAGTGCCGTCTTGTTGGAACAAAAGGTCTTCCACATCAACATCCTCCAATTCAGGCACGAAAAAGTAATTAAGCATGGCTCTATAGCGCTCCCCATTGACTGTAACATTATGGCCGGCTTCATTTTTGAAGAAATATCGACCAATGATTCCCTCTCCGAATGCGGTAGTTTTGCTTATTGACGTAGCCATTCATCCAAAAACGAGCTTCATCGCTGAAAGAAATGTTTTTGTGAAAATCAGGATCAACGACGATCTCGTTTCGAGCCAATTTTTCAAAATTTGCATGCGCTGTTCAAAAGTAAGTATTTATTATGAAATGACAAATCAAACTGAGCATAAATCAAGTAACAGCTGTCAAAAAAACCAACTCCGAAAAAAGTATTGCCAGATTGAAAACCACACGTCACCCATTTTATATTGTCGCAAACAAGTGTTTTTTTATGGCGCCTGAAGTCCACCTCTTAATCATAATGGGGGATATTCATAGTCACTTTTAAACTCCAGTTTATCTTAGACCTGGGTTTATCCTATTTAAATAACATTGAATAAACCCCAGTCTAAGATAAACTGGAGTTTAAAAGTGACTATGAATATGCCCCAATGTTTTTCAGTTCAACATTGTATTTAAAATTCTTAAAAAAACAACATTAACTACCTACAAATCGTGACTATATACAAAAAGCATCAGAAACAATCATAAATTTGTACAAACTCGTTGCAACGAATGTTTAGATTTTGAAATACAAAATTAATTTTATAGCGGCGGCGCCAATTAAAAACAAATTTTCTCTTCGCGTGGCGTGGGTGCTAGAACGAGAACCATTAAATGATGACTTCGACTATATACCTAGAACCTGTGCATGATGAATATCGTTACCTAAATAAAACATAAATTATAAACCCATCAAATGAATATTGCCATCCAGCCAAAGCCAGAACTGCTAGTATGCTGCACCCAATACCCATTCACTTACGGACTGTCCCATTAACTCATTGACATTTGTCAGAAATTCTTACAGGAATACCAATAACCAAGTCCATCATATCATAAATATATCACACTGTATTTATGCTTTCTCCAGACGCTGGCACTGGCTGCGCAGATAGTCTATTAGCCCTGTGATCTATGAAATGTATCATAACTTCTTCATCTGGCAACTTTTCAAAACCTACTCATCTCGATCTCGATATTAATTTGTCCAGCTAAATAATAAAGTAAATCATAAGTAAGATGACGTTGCTTATGCCTTTATAATGAATGTGTTGAGTCTTAATGCGGGACGACGAACGGGTTCTGCGTGTATTTTCGAGATATCCAGATCCACACATAATCTGCGATGGCTAAGGCGGTTTTTGAGTTATTGAAAAATCATACAGACGTCATTTGACGGTGCTTGGCGTTATATATTAAGCACAGCACTTAAGGCACAATGTGACTATTTAAATTCCTGCGGTTTTTCTTGTGTGATGGGGAAATATTATTATTTTTTTTATTTTAATTTAATGACATATTAATATGAACAGGCGTTTAATTTACTATCTATTTTTTTTTGTTGTTTTTGTTGGCTTTTGTTTGGTTGTTGGGAAAAATCATTTTAATTTTGAAAGATATATATTGAAAGTGGGAAAATATTTGTAAACATTGCTGTGATAGATGTGGGCACATGTTTGGAAAATATTGTTGTTTCTGGGTTTGGGTTTTTAATCTATTTTGAGTTGATGTAAATCACAAGGTGGCTCTTTAAGAAAATGACAAATATGTGTTAAAAGTCAGGTAATATTTTTTTTAAATGGATTTTAATTTGAATGAATTTTATTTTGTTTGAATTTTCTTTAATGGATCTATAATGAAGTAAGTTTTTAGTCTGGTAGGTGACTATCTTTTCGTGGAATAAAAATTCTAAAACTCTATAAAAATAGAATTAATAAATTTGGTGGCACGATATGGCTTGTGGAGCATTCAACTTGCGTATTGTTGGTTTGCAGAAATATAGGGGGCAGGGGCGTATAGTAGCACAAAACAGTATAATTTCGGTATAATATTTCTTAATTCATACTTTATTCAATCTTAAATTTGTATTCCATTTTATGGCTTCTTTATTTAATCTTTATTTCTTCTTTATTAGGTATTTTCTTCAAGAACTTAAATTGGTATGTTAACTTCTACTTAAGGCATTCTTTAATACTTCTTCAATTAGAATTTCTTAAATCGGTGTTTTCTTATTTCTTTACTACTTCTTTAATCCTTCTATAATTTTTTTTTTTTAAGGAACTAAATCGGCATTTTTGTGATTCTTTAATACTTCTTTAAGTCTTCTTAAAATGGTATTATCAATTGCATGTCATATCCGATTCCCAGCCCCAGTTTCAAAAGAATATTTTTGTTTTTTTTTAATCAATATTTTGAAAGTGGGTAACAGAATTTGTTTTAAATTACTTTAATAATTCTTAGGATTTGTTTTAGCAATTTTGACAGAATTTCATGCCTATTTTTTTCATATTTATAAATATTTAATATTTATTATTATTAATTTCGAAAACGTTCTTTCAACTACCTCTTTATTTAGACAAGCTTTGAAATGCATCAGATTGGCTGAGTAGGTAGCACACAGGGCATGCAAAAGAACTCTAGTTTGAATCCCGGTGGCAGCAACAGGTAAATAAAAAAAAATTGACTCCAACTATACATAGTAAAATATAATAATATCAATACAGGAAAAGAAAAAAAAAATATCACAGTTAAATTAAAAATAGAAAATAAAAGCACAAAAATGAAAGACAAAAAAAAATGAGTAATATACAAAATAAATAATATATAATAAAATAAATAAAACAAAACAATAAATAAATTGTATTTATTATTTTCCATACAAAATGCTATGCCTCTCAAAGAAGGAGTAAAGAAGTATTTAAGAAGGCTTTATGAAGGAGTAAGAAAGTATTTAAGAAAACTGTAGTTCCGAATTAAGAAGATTATAAAAATCAATTTATCTTCTTAATTCCTTCTATCGGACCGCCCACTTGCGCCTTTTCTCTACTTAATATGAACTTAAATCCGTTTTTTTAAGTAATTCCGTTCTACTTGTGTAGCTACCACCAGCCGCTCCGTATCAGCCCTATCAATGATAAGGGGCACCAGAAATTTTAAGGCCTTGGCGGGTGCATGAAACTGATCATCTATATACATAGGATAGGTATAGGGTGATTTAGATAGAATGACACAAAAAGCTAGAACGTATAGGTGGAGTCGAGACAATAAACTCGATATTTTGATCAAACATGACATTACGATGACAGGGAAGACGAAAAAAGTGGGTCTCGCAAAGACGTCCGTCCGTATGTCTATCTGTCTATATTCGACTACAGCCTAAAAGGATGGGTCAATTTTCTTTCAACATGGTGCCTAGCTTTTTTTGGACATACCCCCGATATTTTTTTTATTTTTTTTTCGGACAAAAAATAACAGTACATACCTACCTGTCATACAAAATTTTCTTGGCCAAAAAGGAAACCTTATTTTTCTTTAAATTGGCTCCCCAGATTAAAAAAAATCAATAAATTCTAAGTATTAGTTATGGATCGGAAAAATGGTTATTAATAGCACAACCCAAAGAACCATTTTCAATTTTTTGTTTTTTTTTTTCAAAAAACGGACGGATATATTCTAAGTAATTTTGTGTAGGTAGCAAAGTTTTCAAACAAATATTTTTTTGGATTTTTTAAAAAAAGTTTGAAATTTTTAATTTGTAAGTTCAATATTTCAAAAACGACTAAATTGGATTTTATTCAACTTGGCAGAAAGCAGTTTTTAACAGTATTTACAAGATTTTTAACAAAAATTCTCCTTACAAGCAAAAATAACGGTACCTCCCATACAAATGATTAAAAAAGATTGAAATGCGGGAAAGCCTCATTGGAAAAAATCTCTGCAGGCGCAAGCGCCCTGAGAATATTTCCATCAGGTTTATATTTTATTAGCTATGAAGACCATTAAAATTGATCAATTCCATAGTTTAACCGTTTAGGAACCATTAAATTTGGTACTAATGGACTCGAGATAAAAATGTTGAATGTTCAACCTTTTACCTTAGAGTCATTAATAAAATCTTATATACTTTTCAATTTATCAAAAAAAAAAAAAATAAAAAGTAATTATTTGAACACGTTTAAATTTTAATTTCAGCTTAAATGATTATTTTATAGCCCAACAGCCACCAAAACCGTCAACATCATCATAGTTAGTCAGTTAATCATCAAGTTCAAATACCCTGGTTTCTTAAAAAGTCATAAAAATATTCTCCTAAAGATACCAAATTTTAAACATTTTTGTTGCTTTATCACAAAAAAAAAAAAAAAAAAAAAAAACAATAAAATCCAAAACATCCTTTTCGTAAGTAAAAATAAAAATAAAAACAAACAAACATAAACAATGCCATAAGGATGCGATGATGCAGACCCAGACACTTGCTTTATGTGTGCGCATGTAGCAGCCACAGAAATAAATTATTTTATATACCAACTGTGGTCACTGATAAGAATGAAGTCCCCAAAAATGGTTATGATTCAGGTAAGTAAAAACAAATTGAAAACCATTAAAAAACTGTCACATGGGCTAACAGGTAGGCATCATCAGGCAGTAAGTATATAGAGGTACCTGATGGTGGCGCTGAGTTTGTATAATGATGAGTGGAAATTGGTTCTTAAAAAATACAAAAATATTTATGGGTTTTCCAAGGATTTTTCAAATAGAGTGGAGATATCTATACCTATACGTCTTGCAGGATATAATGCATGCTCAAGGACCTATAACGGATATACCTAGAAGTCTAGGACATAATTATTTATTATTGAGTCTTATCGACGACATAGTCTTGAATCTGGATATTTGGTGTGGTGTGGTGTGGTGTGGTGTGGTGTGGTGTGGTGTGGTGTGGTGCAGTACGCCGACGAACTTGAAACTCGAATAAAGGTATGAGTATACCTACATATATGCGACAACGCGCCATTTGACATCGTGACGATTCAAATATTTTTATTGGATTCTTGACTCCAGATGCTCGGACAATCATTGAGTCATGGAATTATAATTTTGGAAGCAGTCTATCATTATGTCATTAATTTGGAATGAATTACTTTATACGAGTATGATAACAATATACGTTGGAGATGGCCTTTTTTATATGATAAATTAACCTTGAAAAACTAAAAGTGGGTGTGAGGGAAAATGAGTTAAAAATCGTGTTTATCTGATGCTGCATTGCTTCAGTAGTGAGTTTTTTATCCGGGTGCACCTGGGGAAGCATCAAAATAAATTCCACTAAAAGTTTTTTTTTTTGAACATTAAATTTAACAATTATTCCAATTTAACTTTAAGTTTTCTACCTGGCTTATTTATTTTAGAAGTACCTATCTATTTATTTATTTATAATTTTTATTATTAAACTTACTTATACAAAATAATTATTTAAATACGATTAAATAACAAAAAAATAAAAAGTTTATAAAATAATTACTTTCAGGCCCATACAGCAGAAACGTATGGGTCCTGGGGCATATGCAATAGATATGTTATGATTATACCTATCATTGAGAAAACCCATAAAATAGTTCATATTATTTGCAAGTCCGCAGTAAAATTGTAAGTAGCTTACGTTAAAGGTTCATTCATCATTTATCAATTGCATATGTGCCCCTAACGTCAAACGTGGTCAAATCGCACGATCTTTTGGTGGCCAGTTTCCGTCGCAAGCATCGTTTCCAAGAAAGAGATTTTGTTTCATGTGGATGTGTTTATCGACGCTGCAACTGGCCATGTTGATTTGTGTTAATTGTCAAGGAAATAAAAACGGGAAAATTAACAACTGATAAAATAACATGGCCGCCATGAACTGTCAAAATCAACCCGTCTGTATTGGAAAACTATTTATATATATAGAAATGATGCCTGTTTTATTAAATATAATTTCTAGGGCTAAAAAAGCAAATACACTGCGTGCCTTGTTATGCGCTTTATAAAAATTACTTAAGATATTTTTCCAAAAAAAGTTTCACTTTTCCAACTTTACCTATAACTGCAAATGAACAAAGAAATCAAATATGATAAATGTGAGTGTGGCAAAAGGGGACCTTGAAAAGAATTACACATGTCATGTCTTATGGTTCTACACCATTTCACCCTATAATTAGCTTAATTAAAGAAAAAACTATTAAGTTATATCCTCTATTGGTAAATTCAAACACAAAAAGATTTTATAGTTACATAGACACCCTCTTTTCTTTACCCCATTTCACTCTAAAAATACAAATTTGAAAACATTTAGCCTCGAAGCCATCCCTTAGGTTAAACCTTTTCAACACAGGATTATTTTTTTAAATCAGTTCAAATTTTGTTTGTTTACCCAACTTCACCCTATACAAAGCGATTTTTCTTTTAAAAATAAAAAGCTATTAAGTCAGTCCTCTAAGCTCTTCTCTTAATGATGCCTTTTAAACATAAACATGATTTTTAAAATCGGTTGCCATTTTGTTTTCTATACCTACCCCTCTTCGCTCTATAAATAGCTTAATTTTTGAAAAATTATCTAGCCATTAATCTTGTCCTCTAAACTATATTCTAAATGTAAGTTTTTAAACAAAAGATGAATGTTTAAAATCGGATACCGTTTGTTGTTTTTACACTATTTCACCCTAAAAATAGGCACCTTTATAGGAACTGTTTAGCTCATAAATTATCATATAATTATATAACCCATTCAAACAGAAAAAAGAATTTTTATATTCGGACCTCTTGTTTCTTGAAACAAGCTTGAACAAAAAACAAAAAGAAACTTTTCAGGTACCCAACGTGTGCTGCTGTGCCTTATTGGTAAATTTCTGGACCGATTTTCCACAGAAACACTTTTGACCTAATACCAGAAATTATAAAAAAAAATTGGAGTTCAATCGATTTCGAGGTTTCCGATATAGTCCATAAGATATACCGACTTATGGAGGTACATAGGTATAAAGGAGAAGAAGATAGGTAGAAAATTGCTTTTTGTACATTAATCAACTTAGTTAATTTGTTTTTTTTTTTTGGTTTTGTCATTTACCTGATTGTAGACCAAACCCTCAAATAAAACAAAGGTTAACAATTTTTTGACAGACATAAAAAATGTAAACAAATAAAAAATTGATTTCCTTTATCAATTGTGCATAAAACCTTTGAGCATTATGCGTTAAGATTTTTTTCCCAGTTGATTTATAGTAAAACACTCCTGATCATTTTAATAGGTTCAATTTTTTGTTTAACTTCTAAAAGATATACATCATGAGAATAAGGAATTGAATGTTCTCAATTCAACTCAATTTTTTTTTAAATATTTTTTTCTTCAAAAACTGTTGATATTATCTCGATTTTACCATAGTTGAATTTTTACAACACTCATCAGTTTTATAAAAAATTCTTATTTCTTTTGTGGTTATATAAAAAGTTTGCCATAAAATCAAAGGTCAATATGTAGCTTAATTTTGATGCACATTTCTTTGGTCTGAAAATGATTAGAAAAATGTATATTACATTTTTAATGAAACGATCCGAACACCTTTTAGGTAAGCTGAACCTATTCAAATAAACGGGAGTGTATTCCACATTTTTTATAAAATTTTTATTTCCCATTGATTGTGCCTAATCGGCGGTGAACAAGTGCCGCAGTTCCCACTGTCTAAACTCAAATCAACAAGTGTGTCCTCTAACCAACTCGTCTACCTACAAACATAGCCATCCACATATATAGGAGCAACCCCGCGTTCACTCAACCAAGTGACCACTCCAAGCCCCCAAATCAATGAACGGCCTGTTTATTATTATTGTATCCAGATATCAGAAAAATTATCCGATTCACTAACCGTCATCGTTTTGTCGGCCTCTGTTCTGTATACGAGCATAGGTATAGCAGCAGAAGTGATGACCGTAAACACAGTATTCCGGCTCCAGATGACTCTATGATGATAATGCCCAAGCCGATGAATAATTTGCCAGTAGTAGGTTAAACGGCCACACACAATACAATAACGAAGAATTGAGTAGGTAATAAATACAAAGTTTTGAAAAATAAATTCAATATATAAACATTAAAATAAAAACACTGCCTAACCTATACTGAACCGATTGATAGTGAACAATTAAACTATGGGCAGGAAATGAAAACGATAGAAAATACATAATTAATTTAATACAAAAAAAAATATAGGTATGTGGGTGGGTGGACGGAGGTCTCTTGTTTTTTTGTATTTTTACTAGGACAAAAGAAAATATTTTATTTGAGACTCAAGGCCTGCCCGATCGATTGTTGGAATGGAAAAGCGAAAAGGTTTGGTGGTGGACAATAATATATATATTCATCGTGGGTTGGTCGCCAGTGAAGTGTGAAACCTTTTGTGCATTTTGAAGTTCGCAGTATACAGCAGTATGTATATATTTGGACAGGGTAATTGTTGCACTTTCAATTGATTTTTAACACAGTTTTGTATTATTTTGATAAATAATTGCCAGGAAAAGATTATCAAATTGAAAACTGTTATGTAAAGTACTAATAGGTGCCTTAGTCCGTGATTGTATATATGTACATAAATGTATACATACATTTTTCATAGTTTGTTGGATTTTGGTGACACTTGTAGCTTTTTTAAGGCTCCCGATCAGATGGTAAATGTCAGTAATGATTGGTAATGATGAAATATTTGGGTAAATGCAAAAGGAAAGGCGTGAGATGCGCTTAAAATTAAAAAGCAACAAGTTTTTCGATGAATATTAGCATTTTTCCATGTTTATAAAAGTAGATAACAAGATATATTACTACTTACAGGAATGAAAGAAAGGTTTATTTGTAAAATAAAATGGCGCCCAACATTCTAACTTTTATCAAATAAAATTTGTTTTCATTTTCTAAAAATCTCGTGTAAGAACTTCTATTTATCCCAATGAAATTGCTCAAATAAGTGAGTACTCTTCCTCATAACTAAAAAACCATGGATATGGATCAATTTTTAAATGAAAGGTAATATAGTTATTGTTTTGCGAGAGAATTCTAGATAGCAAAATAAATATGAATTGTGTGTGAAAACGAAAACGAATTGAAGCAAAACCTTAAAGGATATGTACCATTCCTTCGAACACTTTGATAAGTTTTTTACTTTAAGCTGAGTTTAATTATGAAATTATGAATAAAGAAAGAAGAATTTGATTTTCTTAAACCAGCCAGAAGCAATGAGTAACATTTACACTTGTCTCTTTCCATCTCTCTTCTTTACCATTGAGCTTGAGTACTTAAGGCCGAATAAAAAATTAGTTTTAAAATTAATGGCGCCCAACATGGGGAATTACTTGGGATTTCATTAAAATATACTGATCCACGAAATCTTCTCGGACTATGACATGAGGCTTGTGCTTAAAGCACGAAATGCTTTTTTGTTCTTTTGGAAAAAGACATTTTTTTTTGAAAATAAACGGTATCCAACCAATTTCAAAATTCCAAAAGAGTTTTAAAATTGCAAGAGAAATCTGCTGAGTCCCAAACATAAATAATTTTAAGCAGAGAAGTGTTTTTGGGGGAAACTGTATGGCGCCCAACGTGGGGAAGAGTGCTAGATAACAAAGAAAGTAATACTTTTGCACCGTCTATCTTCTATAAGAATTGTGTTAAACAAACGAAATGTTTTTTTTTTTAAATTGCAAATTTAAAGTTGCTCAACATTTTTTTTAGAGATTTTGAACCATTCTTTAAAATAAGGTTGCAAGTGGGTTCTTGGAACATCTGAAAGCAATTGTGCTTAATATTAATATTAATATAAATAAATCTAAGAAGAAAAATTTGTTTGTTTGTAGGTACGGAAAGCAATTGAGCTTAATCCTAAGGTATGGCGCCCACCGTGGGCAAATGATTTTAATCTTTTTTGTCTTAAACAAAATATTAATACATAGGTAATCCATGTACATACCATGTAAAAAAATTGATTGTTCCAAGAAAAAATATTTTGAATACTTTCTGGCTCAGGGGAACATAGTGTAAGAAGTGAGATAAATGTTAAAAACCATTTTTGGTTCCTAAAGTTTGACAGTTTTTCCACAATAACTTTTTAATAGAAGGAGTGGTTAAAATGATTTTTCAGCAAAAATTATAGAGAATATTCTAGCCTAAAAAACCAAGGGACGAAAAATTATCCTTAGCAATCCGGAGCCGATTAAATAGCATTTTCAAAATGACGGACAATGCAGTGATTTTTTTTTGGATGTGGACTCTGAAGTGTACCTAGTCTTTACGAAATGAAAAAAAAAATCGACACAGTATATTTTATAGATATTTCGCATTTTGTATTTTGTTTAATTTTACTTTACAGTTATAACTCACCCTGATGAAACCAGTTAGGTATACCTAAGAAATAACTGAGTACTGGAAAAATGTGCATTTAGCCTAGATAGTATTCAAAAAAATTCCCACACTCTGAAAATCATATCAAATATTTGTCATCCTTTCCAAAAAAATTCATCCCCAAAACCCCAACAGCGCATTATCCAAAATCTGCCTATGATAAATCTTAACTCGAGATTCACTTGATACCTATACTACCTACCTATACCGACATTAAAAGCCATTAAGCCTGAGAAAGTATTCTCTTTCCCATCAGCAGCACCTTGAAACTACCTTCAAGCCAGCTTATAAGACATTTCAAAACATTGAAATAGAATTCCTGACGTTGCTGAGGGTATATAGGTTGTATCTTAACTGAGTTCAACAATTATAAAATGATGACAATGCGCGCGGCATAAAACATAACCACGCCATGCAACAACAAATGTGCACAAAATTTACAAAAATGACAACAACAACACCAAATTCAAAAAAAAAAAAAATTAAAAAATATCTCGAGAAGGGAGAGGGACAAAAAAAAGGCTGCAACACCTGAGAGATCAGAAACGGAGATGTATCCTTAAAAATTTCGAAACACACACAACATATTGCCCCATTCCAATTGACGACATCGACAACGACTATGGGTACAACAGACAACACAACTGCAGGTATGGCAGAAAAAAAAAAAAAAAAACAACAAAGACCACGTTGTCTGGGCGGCTGAACGAGATGCGACAACGCGACGACGACACTATGGCGGCAGAATTTCAAAATTAACTCAAGGAACACGGGAGTGTCACAAAAGTCTTCGCCCTCTCCACAAGCAAATACAACTGACGCTGATGCTGCTGAGAACTATAAGAACTGAGATGCAGCAGATCAATTGAATTCCTTGCTCCATTTGGCTTGTCTCTCTGAATTTTGCAACTCACAGTATTTAGTGCAAGGATCTGTAGTTGTTTTTTTTTTTTATATGTAGCTCTGCATCTCTCTTCGCCACAAAGTTGGAGCTGATGCAAGATGAATTTAGCAAATGAATGGAGTTGCTCCACGCTTACACACAGCCCAGAGCAGAGTCGATCGTGGGAGTTGCTGTTGCAGTGCAAGAACCAAATTGCAAACTAAGAGATATCTTATTAAAAATTGCGGTTGCTATATGCCTGCCACCATGCATCGTCGCGTCGCTTCTCCGCATACATCGTATTGGTATAACCACATCTCCACACCACGTCTGGCCTGGCCAAGGCACAGAAAGTGAGTTAGTGTCTCCACCGATTTGTCCACAGTGGCGGATGAGAACCGAAGGAGGGGGCATTTTGTGGTTGTGGCATAATCGGAAGAAGAGGTACGCCCAAGTAGCATTTCCAGTCCGTGGTTTAGCATACGGAGATAGCTCTTCGGAGGAATTAATTTTTCAATATGTTTGCCATATGAGTATTTAACCAATTTAATTTTTTGTCATCCTCTTTGGTCTTCCAGTTCCAGGTACAGGTTGTCTCCCCCATAGGACACTGAACAGTGCATTCTGACAAAAAAGGGTACGATCAGGATTCTCATGATCTGCATGGGAAGATCTGGATCGGAAAAAAACAGCGATCGAAGAAATGCAAAGCTTCATATTCCTTTACTTTTTTTTTTGCGCGTCAATATACAAGCAAAGATACCTAGGACACAGCTTAGCTCAGGACTAAAAACTAACTTGAGTGCTTGTTAAATTTAAATTGAAAACTGTCTATGCAAAGTTTTTGAAAAATAAATTTTCAACGCAAAAAAAAAAAAAAAATTGTTCAAAATTTTACTTAATTGAGTAGTATTTTTGGTTTAAATATTCAATGCTCTTATTGATTTTTAGTCGTATACCAATAACCAGATGCTTAAATTCTATTAATTTGACTCCAATCGGTTGCTTAAGTTGCTCTAGAGATCCTATTTCCACTACGTAGGTAGTAAAGTAGGTCTAGTTATTTTCAATTTTCTCAAAAAGTACAAGATATTTTAGCGTTGGGTTTTCTGTTCTTATCTGAAGACTAATTAGAGCATTGAGCTTTGGAAACAAAATTAGTAGTTAGGTACTAAATTACGTAAAATAAAAAAAAAAAAAAATTGAAATAAAAAAAATTTTTTTTTTTTCATTTTGAGTTTGAAAATTCATTTTTCAAAAACTGTTCCCTTAAACAGTTTCATTTACCAACAAAATAAAATAATAGATTTCTGGCTTTACAGAAAAGTATATTATGGTATTGTGAGTGTAATCTTTTGTTTTTTTTATATTTTTTTTCTGTTTTAAGTATTTTTTTTAGAAAATTACCCCTCCTGGCTAAACAGGGGATTTTTGTTTGTTTTGACCCAGCTTATACGGTATAGATTTTTGTCACATCTTATACAAGTCACCCTGTATATTATATTTAATTTTTTTAAAAAACCACTCCAACGCTTTTTGAGATTTTGATTTCCTTAAATTTATTTTTTTTTCCATAATTCGGCGTTCGTCACTCTGAGATGAAAACATTTTTAAGTGTTGTTTTAGCAATTTAAAAGAAACAGTTTCCTGCTTCTTTTCCATTTTCTTGCGGTAAATCATGAATCTTAATCGTTTTTCTTCATTTGATTTCGTGTACAATAACCTATCTCCCTCTCCCGCATACATAGGTACGAACAGCGTTCCTGAATTTATTTCTTCAAGCTTCAACTCAAACCCAAAAAGGCGACAAAGCATGTAACCGGTAAATTAAAAAGGAAAAGGATAAAGTTTAATTGGAAAACTCTATCCAACACACAAAATGAATGCCTATTATATAAAAAATAAATAAGTTTTAGTCAAGGATTCAAGAGACATATATACCTATACTAGAAGAGCCAGCACCATCTCACCATCACACACCGCTGTGCGACTTCACTCTTTATTCACCATACCCATCCACCGTCACACAGGACGAACAATTTTATGCCTTGAAGTCCACCAACCCCTCCCCCAACGTCACCTCTCTTCCAAAAACTCTATTTAACACCCGAAGCAAAAGGATTAATTAGGATAGTATTCTGTTCGGTTGATAGTTTTTCGAAGTTGGTTCAGGTTTTCTTATAGAAGGTATAGGAATACCTTTGGAAAAAGATTCAGCCAACGGAACGAATGAAAAGTTTTCCTTTTCTTTCTGATGTACCTATACCTACCTTCAAGCAGTTAGATACTTTTGGAAGGTATAGGTATAGTCGCGTCGTCGTCGTCGGTAGAAAACGGAAAAAACCACAAAGAACCAGTTAAAATCTCTGCAGGATTCTAAAATGCGGATGTAATTATTATCAATAGATGAAGAAGACCTAACCAAGATTTCCCCAGCCACCATCAGAAAGTCCTTCCAACAACTATCCAACAACTACAACAGCTAGCAACACAAAGAAATAAATCGCTGAATATATACTTTTTTAATAATTCAAAAGTTTCATGGCAATTTTTCAAATCATTTAACTCACAATTTCAATTTATAACAGAGCACAGAGGAGCACCCTTTTTACCTACATAGAAGAAGTGTCCTTCCACCAGTCAGTAGCAGAAGCATAAAGAATTAATAATTTGAATAAGGATTCGCTGTGCTTGATGACAAATATAGCAATTGTAGGTCGTCGTCGTCGTTGGATCATATATGTATATGCAAAACATCACCTAAAACGCGCTCAGCAAAACAACACAAAAACACCCCTCTCTTTGTATGATGATGATGATGGGTACTGTAAATATCCTTGCTGTTTTATTCCTTGTATTATTATCCTGGGGACACTGTGTGTAGCTACTTTTGTATTGGATTTTAATACCATTTCACAATCAAATTAATTGGTCACGCGAAGAGAATTACATCATCATCATTATTATGTCGAATGGCAACTGAAGGTTTGTATCCTTTTTCCTATTCTAACATAGAAAGTATAAGGACACTATATATATGTATTACTTGTATCTCCTTTTAAATTTAACTGTATAAATTTCATACAGTAGGTACATCGTATACAAGATGATGGAAAAAATTGCGGAACAAATGTATGCAAATAGGATTTATAATTTGGTAATTTCGAAGGATTTATTTAATACATACACACAAGGATATTGCACACTTTGAATGCATTATAAATTTCATGGTGATTTTAATTTTGTATTATTAAATTTTTGTGTATTTTACATTGGCTATAATATTAACATAGGAGGGGATGCTCTTTGGAATTTTTAATGTGCATAAACTAACAAATAAATTATGACGTCTTGTTATCCTTTTTTTGCAATTTTACGGATAATTTTTTTTTAAACTAATAATGCGATTTAGGAAATTTTAAACTGGGTTCCCATGAATTCATGATTATTTTGTTGAAGAAGTTAATTAGATGGAATTTTACCTTTATGGTTAAATACAATTTATAGGCTGGGTATGAGATAAGTCTTGTTACCGATGACTTTTTCGAAATTTGTATAATTTTTATAAATTTTGTGATTCGAAATCTATGGATTGGAAAAACCCTTAAAATTTTTTCTTGTATATTCCTATATGAAATTAAGATTTGTATAAGAAGAAATTCGAAGAGCCAGTCTCATTCGAAATATGGATTTGTCCCAAGATTTTTATTTTCTATTTAAGAAGTCATTTTTCTTATCTACACAAAGTGCCTCGACATAGACGAATACTTCGCTTGTTTGCGGCTTCTGTGCAGCTTTTGTGAAGGTCACGTTTGTTTCTACGAGGCGTAAGCTACATTTATTTGTCGCAATAGACAAACTGCAAATGTAAAGCCCGTCAGGCGAAATGTTTTAATACTGCGGGAAAAATGTCAGTTAAGAGCTTATACGCAATTATTATTTTGGAGTAAGAAATACTCTTTCAAAAGTCCATTGCAAAATCATGTTCGAATACAAAAATATTGTCGAAAATAGTGGTTTTTCCCATATAACTATAAAATGCGGTAAACGCTGTCAAAAAGGTCTATCTACCTATATGCCGAACTTTTACATCACTATTCTACAAAAAAAAAGTGTCCAAAAAAAAAAAAAAAACGAAAATGACGAAAAAGTCAATTTTCACGTAGAACTCCTAAACGCACAGTTTAACCAAAATATGTAACCTTCTACCATAATTGTTTATCATTTTTTCCCTAAAACTGATGTGTGTGAACCTATGTAGATATAGGTACATAATGAAGGGCAGCAATTTTTGATTTTCGCAATAAAAAAATGTACTGCAATATAATCAAATTGTGCGCTAGCTTTTTGGAAAAAAAAGTTCGCAAATTTGCAATAAGGATAAAACTTTTTGCCAAATTACGATTTTCTTAAAAAGTTTTGCTGATTTCTGTTAAGTTTGTGGTCATAAGAGACAAAGAGATAAAAAAAAATGGCATATTTGCAAATTTTACGGGCGAAATTTAAATTTTGCGAAACGAAATTAAGTTAGCACCGTCATGACATTTACAATTAAAAAAAAACACTGTGCTGTAATGTTCCTAACTCGTGCTGCTATGTGCCGCAAAAATTTTTTTTTTTTTTAAATTCGCAAATTTGCAAATTTTACAATTATATTTGTTCGCAGAATGTTTGCAAAGATTTTTTAAAAATCATAATTGTGATGTTTTGTATTCAGCCGAAGAGATAAAAAATTGTACATTTGCAACTTTTTACTGCCGAAACTAAATTTTGCGAAGCGAATTCAATTAGCCAATAAACATGCCATTTAAAATGTATAAAAAAACTGAGTTGTAATGTGCTTAACTTGTTAACGGCACATATCTACGTTAATATTAAAAAAAAAAATGCAAATTTTACGAATACATTTTTTGAAAAATTGCGATTTTTGTAAAATTTATAATTGTGCTATTAGGTATTTGCTTACTTTTTGGTTCTTAGAGTCGAAGAGATGAAAATCGCATATTTGCAACTTTTACCTCCGAAAATACATTTTGCACAGTTAGCACAGCCATTTTTGTTTTTCAAAAAAAACTTTGAGCTGTGGTGTTTTTAACTTGTGTTGCTATGTGCAGCAAATATTTTTTTTCTTAAATCGAAAATTTGCAAATGTTGTTACGAAAAAAAAAATATAAGTTGTGCTGTTTTGTATTCAGTTTTGGTTCTAAGAGACGAAAATATAAAAAAATACGATTTATAAAAATTATAATTGTGCTGGTTTGTGCTCAGTTTTTGGTTCTAAGAGCCAAGAGATAAAAAAAATGCATATGTGCAGCGTTTACGGTCAAAACTAAATTTTGCGATGCGGCAAAGGGTGAATCAACGCCATTTAGAATTTTCAAAAAAAAAAACTTTGCTGTACGGTAGGTAAATATTTTTTTTTTGAATTCGCAAATTTTACGAATCAATTTTTTTTGCAAAATTACTATTTTTGCTTAAAAATTATAATTATGCTGTTTTGTACCAAATTTTTAGTTCTAAGAGAAGAAGAGACAAAAAAATATCGCAAATTTGCAAATTTTACAATCGAAAATAAATTTTGCGAAGTTTCTGTCATAGCATGAAGTAAGCAATTCATAAAAATTTTCCGTAAATATTTTTAAAAAAAATTCGCAAATTTGCAAATTTTACAGATGAAAAACCGATATTTTCGAAATTTGATCTTATCATCACTTTTAAGCCCATGTGATTTTAAAATGGTTTTTTTAGATATTATTTCTCAATTCAAAATAAGAGTTAATTTTTTTTTCTTCAGATTGGTCTTTTCCACATTAAGCATGGGCTATTAATGAATATTGCAAAAATGCTCAAAAAAGAACCATTTTTGTATCTAAATCTTTTGTCTTGTATCGATTACCTCAGTCCTCTCTTGGCCAGATTAGTCAATCTGTTTTTCTTTTTTAATCTTCTATGGGAAGTTCAATTCAACTAGAACTCTTTAGCAATCTTAATTTAATGTAAGACTTTTCGTATCATGATCTAGAATAATAGAAAATGATTGAATGAAATAAAACATAATACTATACCTACTGTCTAAAAAACCCATAACCCATAATTCAAACATTTTCATAAAAGTAAAACCATTAACTTTTCTCACAACACACAGAGATCCTTAAGGTATGTATGTTCGATATTCGGTATCATGTTACACCACCATCAAATTTTCTATTCTTCCTCAAAAGTCATACTCATAAATTTTACTATTGAATCCATTATTAATTTCTAATAATTTGGTCATTCGTTATCGATAATAACTCGTGTATACGCCTCACAGATTCCCTGATACCAGGCAATAACACTGCTATATTCTTGTTTTTTTTTATTTAAGGTTACAGCTTTATACTGTCTGGAGTATAAACGAACAAAAGACCCAATTCCCAAACGCAAGCCATCTAATAACTTTGCAACTTTATCAAAACGCGCTAGGAATCAAAACCAACCACCAGAATCAATGGAATCTCTTTTAAAACATAAGTATAGAACTGTATGACTTATAGCTCCATACTTTGTATAAGAGAAGGCTCTGATGATGGGGAGGCGATGGTAGGTATAGACAGACACATTAGAACTCGAAAGTCCAACACGACCGACCATCAGGTCAGGTCCACCGCGTCCGCACTCCTTGGGAACGAACATATAACATATGAGCGCAGAGCTATAAAAATCCATTACTTTCATGTGAGTGCGAGGATCATAAAATTCTATTACGATGATTTATGGATGTGGAACGAGCCGGACCAAGGAATACTACAGCCAAACACTGCCAACACCATACAGGACGTCAAGGGAAATATTTGAGGGTGCTTAGTGCTTAATGGATGGACATTTTTTCCTGTTATTGTGCTGTCCTTGCAAAGTTGAATCCTTGATAAAAATCAACACACACACACACACACACAAAGTGACTACTGACAGACAGTCATATAAAAATGGAAACAAAGAAATACTAACTTCTAGAAACAGCGCAAGAAAAAATAAAATTGAACAAAAAAGAAATAAGAAGAACAAAAAACCAAGTAAGACCCTCGATGAAGAATCATGATTGTCGATGATGTCGATGATGCTGGTGGCGATGATGATGATGATGATGATGATTCTTAGTACCAGTACCACACCATCCCAATCCATCCGAAACTTCCCTATCCCCCTCGCCCTCTCCCTGTTCAGCAAAAAAACAATCCGACCGCTTGCGCGAATCCCGAAATCAATGTTGCAGAAGCATCTCTTCCATCCGTAAAGATAGCTTCTTCCTTGCTGCGGGAGACAAGCCAAGACGAGACGAGACAGGAGAAGCTATATACACCATACGAAAAAAATGTGTATTTTTACGAATCACGGTTTCGATGTTTCGCATGAATACGTAATTAAATCTATAAATCGGCCAATTAAAATGCTTTGATATCGTGACAACACAACATTGGACATCGACAGAAGGAATTAAAATTATTACACACACACACATACATACACCGACACACAAACTCAATGTGGCTAAAAATCAGAAGGAGAATCCAACATCACCAATGTTGTGTTGTTAGGATGTTGAAGGAGCCAAGGGAGCGGACCTATGATGGGGTCCTTGGCGCAAAGCGAAGGGTTTCGGATTGGCGCGGCGGAGTTCGATTCTCTATGGAGTCACAACTAAAGGTTAGGACTAGGCGCCGCGTTTTGGTGGAATCTTTGATTGCTGTGGCGGTGTTTATTTCTTCTACTCCGGTGTAGGTAGTATAGGTTGTGTTGCTTGTATAAAGAAAAAAGGCTTGGGAAGATCATAGGCTTACATCAGCGAATACCCGCACTAAACATTCTATTGCGATGAAACTATTGGTAAACAAAAAAACAAATCAAGGTTTGTGTTGCATAGATTAGGTAAAGGCATTTAGTCATTGTGTCTTTGAAGTCAACTGCTTAAGTACAATGTTCTAAAATGAAAGACATATCCAAAAAACATGGTTTCGTGGAAAGTATGCAGTGAGCAGTGACATTTCATTCAAGCTGTTATACACTGTTTCATTTTTTTTTTTTTTTTTTTTCAATTTATAATAAGCACTGTTTGAGGTCTATACAAAAAACTAGTTAAGAAATATTTTGAATCTTAATTTTCAGGGTTAATAAAACGTTGTCATCAAGTTTCGTGAGTGTAAGAATTTTCTGTACTAGTTTTTACCTGTCTGCTACGAGTTAACTGATCCGGAGTGAATTTTTTTCCAAATTGTAAAAAAAAAGAGGTATAAAACTTTAAGTTGGCAACACTATTTTAACTGGCGGCCATTTTGTCAGTTGTCAAGTGATTTATTTTTAGTTTGGTTTAGCGTTGCCAGAATTGAAGCCACAGGATCACATAGCAAGGCGTAGATTCGGTGAATTTGCCCAAAACAAGATTGCCGTTGATCCCAATTTTCATAAGGGAATTTTGTTTAGCGATGAAGCTCATTTTTGGTTGATTGGATACGTCAATAAACAAAACTGCCGTATTTGGAGTGATGATAATCCTCAAGTGTATGTTGAGACACCGTTACATCCACAAAAACTGACTGTTTGGTGTGCTTTATGGTTTGGTGGAATAATTGGTCCGTACTTCTTTATAAACGATGCTGGCCAGAACGTTACAGTCAATGGGGACCGCTGTAAAGCCATGATTACTGACTTTTTCGTTCATCAGTTAAACAACCATGATGTGCAGGAGCTGTGGTTTCAACAAGACGGCGCAACATGTCACACGGCTCGTGCCACAATTGATTTATTGCAGGAAACGTTTGGTAACCGCATAGTTTCACGTTACGGACCAGTGAATTGGCCTTCAAGATCGTGCGATTTAACGCCGATTGCCTATTTTCTGTTGGGATATGTGAAGTTGATAGTCCACGCCGATAAGCCCGAAACGATTGACCACTTGGAGGACAACATTCGCCGCGTTATTGCCGATATATTGTCACAAGTGTTGGAAAAAGTCATCGAAAATTATTGGACCTCCAGATTAGACTACCTCCGATCCAGCCGTGGCCGAAAGATGCCAGAAATCATATTTATATTATATTGCCAGAAGACTATCTTTTGAATAAAGTAAATTTCATGTCAATTTAAAAAAAACATCTTTATTTTATTCCATTTCAAAGTTCTATACCTCTAAAAAAACAACCTTTATAATAGCTTCTCAAAAGAAGTAATAGCTAGGTGTGTCAAGATGGCACCGCCACAAACGAATTAGTACCTTATTAGGTGCTAGTTAAGTGTTGCAATAATAGTTTCAAGCGCTTTACGAAATGCATCTCAACAGTTTTGCCAAAAATCATAAAAAATGAATTTACAGTAAATGACGCTTATAAGAAACACGCTGAGAAGAAAAGCACGTTTTTAAGAAATCTGAACAAAAGCACCTTGTATGAGCACATTTACACCAATATAAAAACCGTACCTTATAAGAAACACGTATAAGAAAAACACTGATATAATGATTTTTTTTTTACAACACCGATTCTCAGTTTTCCTCTGAAATATTATGTGTATAATAAACTTTTGTGTGACACAAAAAAAAGTCACATTTAAATGATCCTTAAATGTGAACGAACACGCCCTTAGGAAATACATGCATTTCTGAACTTTCAATCAAAAGTCTTACATGTCCGTTCAGCTGTAAATTTGATTGTTCTTTTTTTTCAAATAAAGTGAATTTATTTTTTGTTGTTTAAAAATTAACGTTTTTTTCTTAAAGAACATTTTTTATAAGAAACTTCTTATTCTTATATCCTTGTTTTTCTTACAAGAAACGTGTTTATTATAATATAAGAAACAAAAATTGTGGCGTTTTGGTGTTTCTTATAAGCGTCATTTACTGTGCAGCGAAAAAAATGGTAACGAATTGAAGGGCTAGCCAAGACCTCTTTAAAAAGGTGCAAATAAAATCTCTACTCCCACTCCTTTATGTCTAAATAGGCTTGTGGAACCTCGTTGGTCACTTCCGTACCATTAACGTGTCACACCCGTAACAATTTCAAACTTAAATTTTGCATAGTTTGTCACTATTATTATGTTTCTCATTTTTCTAACTAGTGTGGAATATGAATTTTTGGTAAATATTTGAAGCAAAAAATGAGACAAAGTCTGCATGCAATATTTTACACCATGAACATTATAGATGACTCATTTTCTTGGGTCAAACTCGTAACACAACCACGAATTTTTAAAACTCAGTATTTAAATATTTTTAACTGCGCATTCTAAACAGATATCTCAAATTGTATTATTCACTTCGAGAGTCACACTTGTTAAAATGAAAACATCCATTTCCAAGAACCGTCTGTGAAAAGTTGATTTCCTTATTTCAGATGTTACAAATGACACACAAAAATCTCTTACCTTTTATAATACACAATTCAACTCAAGTTCTTCGATACCCCCTAAGTTAATATGTTTATCAAGGTGCTAATTTAATTTGTCAGCACATTCGTCAATTATTTTAGGTTATTTCTCTGTCTGTGATTATAATTATATTTTAACGGGACTTTTCTGTTATGAAGTTGTTTCAACAAAAAATTGTTTTACAATAATCATAGATCAACACATTCATATTTTATATCCTTATGGAAAACATCAGAGAAAAAAGTTAACATGTGTGTTAAAAATACGCATATTATGGTGACCATCTTTCCATTTTTTTTTTTACTCAAACAGTGATGGAATTAAAAGGAGTTTTGCTCGGAATCGATAAATTCTATTAAAAATTCTTGATATTGGAAAGAGCTTTAACGATTTTAGATTTTCTTTTCTAAGATCGCACATTTCTTTTTTTCATTTTTCAAATATGTCAACAAGTACTTTTTCTCTGATATTATTTTTCATCCTCAAACATTCAAAAACTGTTGTTTTTGTATCTTAATTCTCACAATTCCAACCCAGGGTTGACAATAAGAGTTTATCGCAAATAAGGTTAGGTATCTTTTTTTCTAAATTTACTACAAGAATTTTAAGAATTTCATCATGTAATTTATTTTAAATATTTTTTTTTATTCTGAACTTACTTCTCACAAATTTAATTTATTTTATTTATATTATTTTTATGAATTAAATGATCATTTGATTTGTTAAGTTTAAAAATTAAAAAAATTGATAAAAACGAATATTTAAAACCTTATAATGTGTAATTGGGCATAATTTTCAGGCTACAAAAATTCTGAGTTCTTCGAGACCTCTGCCAACCCTGTTCTAACTCATTTAAGCTTTAAGCATTACTGTCTGAACACAATAGACGCGCGTTCGATCGCGCGTTCGCACGCGCGTGATTATTAAAACTTATTTAACTCCAAGAGTCGCGTTCGCGGCTGCGTCTCCATTGTATTCACTTTAACAAGATTTCATGTATTTTAACTTTGACAGGTGCGAACGCGCGATCGAACGAGCGTCTATTGTGTTAAGCCAGTTAAGTAGCTTTAATAGATGAGAAAGCACGTGTAACTCGGTCATTCTTTAAATTTTAATGTAAATTTTGATTTGTGTATTTATCATCCTCTTTTTTTTGTGAAAATATGGTCACCTTAATTTTACACCTTTCGACGATTCGTAAACACACATATCAAAATTTTGAACAAAACGAAAAAAATGTGTAGACAAAACAGAAGTTAATACCTCTCATTCATCGCATCACATCACTATCTTACGAAAAAAAAAAATATTTCAAGTGATCTTCCTAAAAAAAAAAAAAACTACACAAAAAAAGTGCTTCTGGCACTATAAACGCTATAGAGGCAATGGCAGGTTCGTATATGGCGTTTTGGTGCAAGAATGTTTACACTATCTTTCTGCAAGTATCTCAGATGTTCTCGATGTTGATAGAAAGACGACGAGTTTTAGAAAAAGTGATGTTCACTAAACGATAAACGGTCGTGGTGCTGGTGCTGGTATTGATAACCAGTATAAAAGATCACACATTACTTATTTGGGATCAACTGATGTTTACAAACAATAATTTCTTTTCTTTCTGTTTTTTAATAATAATTTTTCTTCTTTGGTTTATATGAGCAGGAGTAGTGATGGTTATGTTCATTAAATTAAAATGCATTGAGATATTAGCTGTTAGCTGTGGGATGAAGTTCAAAAAACGTATATTTAAAGTTGAGTTTAGTTTAGTTTTATATATGTAGGAAGAATAAACAAATAATGGTAAAGAGGCGCATAAATCAATATCAATAGTTTATGAAGTTTTTAATGACATGAAAAATGAGCTCAAGTGGGATTCTGAATTATGTTATTGTAGAGTATGATATAGATTTCTACTTAAACTGTTTAGATTCTTAGTTACTCTATACGGCTGGTGGCAAGTGCCTACATTGGTTTCAACATTGCATTTCCATGTAATTTCCTAGAGAAGAATTTTGAATTTTTATATGAACTAACTAGAACAGGTAGCTCTCAAACAATGGTTTTTCTTTTAATTAAATTTTCTTAAAAACAGCTAGAAAGATTTTGATAAAACTTTACACTGTCAAATTTAGAATGATTGCAATTGAAACTGCTTTCTTGGCTTATGGTGGATTTCACCATCAAAATTTGTCAAAAACTAATTAAATATTTACTAAAGGGTTTTCCAATAAGAGGTGTTATTTTGATATTCAAAGAAAAATGGCATTTTTTCATGTTGATCGGATGTTAATTTCATTATAAAGAGGAAGGTATGCCGTTAATAATGGAACACAACATCAGCCAAATGGCCGCCACGACCACGCTTACAGGACCATATCCTTTTCATGAAATTTTCCATAACCAAATCGCAAAGTGGCTGCCCTATGTCCTCGATAGCCTCACGAATTCCATCTTTGAGGTCTTGAATCGACGATGGGCTGTTGGCTTAGATCTTATCTTTCACGTGGCCCCAAAGGAAGAAGTCGCAAGGTGTTAAATCACAAGATCTCGGTGGCCAATTGTGATCACCCTTCGAGAGATAACACGGTCCGAAAACTTTTCCCGTAAAAGATCGATGGTTTCAATGCTTGTGTGGCACGTAGCGCCGTCTTGTTGAAAGTAAACGTTGTCCAGATCAATACCATCCAATTCCGGCCATAAAAAATCATTAATCATCTCTCGATAGCGCAATCCATTGACCGTAACTGTTGCTCCAGCCTCATTTTCGAAAAAAGTAAGGTCCAATGACCCCGCCGGACCATAAACCGCACCAAACAGTCAAGCGTTGAGGATGGAGAGGCTTTTCAACAACAATTTCTGTATTGCGGTCCGACAAGGTGCTTCACGACGACCCAAAAATGTTTTAGTTTTACGAACCGTCTCTGCCAAATTTTCACCATTTTTATAGTGAATTTTAATAATTTCAATGCCCTGTTGAAGCGTGTATTGTTCCATTTTTATTAATGGCGTAGTTTCTACTTGTCAAATGTCAAAAAATGACAGCTTCAAAAGTGACAGCTACCGAAATAGCGGGCTATTCAAAATAACACCTCTTATTGGAAAACCCTTATAAGGTTTCTTATTTTTGGCAAACAATTTGTTTGTAAAGGGTGTTTGTTTTTAGTAATTTAACTTTGAAATGGAATATAAAAAAGACGTTTTTTTAAATTGACATAAAATTTACTTCATTCGAAAGATAATCTTCTGGCATTATAATTTAAATATGTTGTCCTCCATGTGGTCAATCGTTTCGGGCTTATTGGCGTAGACTAGCGACTTCACATATCCCCACAGAAAATTGTCAAGCGGCGTTAAATCGCACGATCTTGGAGGCCAATTCACGGGTCCTTAACGTGAAACTATTCGGTTACCAAACGTTTCCTTCAACAAATCAATTGTGGCACGAGCTGTGTGACGTATTGCGCCATCTTGTTGAAACTACAGCTCCTGCACATCATGGTTGTTTAACTGATGAACGAAAAAGTCAGTAATCATGGCTTTACAGCGGTCACCATTGACTGTAACGTTCTGGCCAGCATCGTTTTTAAAGAAGTACGGACCAATTATTCCACCAAACCATAAAGAACACCAAGCAGTCAGTTTTTGTGGATGTAACGGTGTCTGAACATACTCTTGAGGATTGTCATCACTCCAAGTATGGCAGTTTTGTTTATTGACGTATCCATTCAACTACAAGTGAGCTTCATCGCTAAACGAAATTCGCTTATGAAAATTGGGATCAACGGCAATCTTGTTTTGGGCCCATTCACCGAATCTACGCCTTGCTATGTGATCCTGTGGCTTCAATTCTGGCAACGCTAAACCAAACTTAAAATAAATCACTTGACAACTGACAAAATGGCCGCCAGTTAAAATAGACGTCAAATTGAGACGAAGATGGAGGTACACTCCGAAAAGCGTCGCTAAACCTTAATATTTATAAAAGTTATGAAATCTATTCGATATTAAAATATTTTAACAAAATAAAAATATTCGTGTTTTTCTTTAGCTTTAATCATTATATTTATACCACATAACTTGAAGACAAAAACAGCATGCACTTAAAATAGGGTTGCCAACTTAAAGTTCTATACCTCTAAAAAAAAGACACCCTGTATTTTCGACTTTCGGAAAAACGGTTGAGCTGATTTTGACCAATTTTTGTGTACAGACGCTTATAAAAAGTTTTAATAGTATTGAGGGTTTTGGATGAAACACCAACCACTTGAGTAATTACCAATTTATTATAGGATGGAATTATAGCTACCAATAGTATTAAAATTTTCATTTAACGCGGTATTAAAAGCCGAGGGGCGAAAAATATATATTTTTGATGGATAGGTTTCTGCCACACTGAAGTGCAGAATATATAAATGAATTGAATTATTTAACCACGTTTATCAACTCAAAACAAATAAAATAGAATTAAAATATAAAAGAAAAAGTGAGGGAATTGAACCAATTTTTCAACGCTGAATGGAAAAATCGTGTGAAATTGGAAGAAATGTGAACTATCAGATGGAATTCAGCAAATAATTTAAAGAGTGTGTCACTGCTATTTATTGCCCAAAATGTACAACGCGCTGCTTCAGAAACCATCGTCTTCGTTATGCGTTAGCACTTTTAAATATTTTGTCACTTTAAATCTTATTTATCGTCATTTGTTTTATTTTTATTTTATTCTCGCACTTAGCTGTCTGTTGTGTACCGTGTTTAGAAGTTTTCAAAAGATGTGATTTCTTCGAATAAAGCTTAACTTTTGTAAGTAATACTTAAGTACTTCTTTAACTTTTGGAACTAATTTAATCACCACAAAATAAAAACCTACATCATATTCACCCTTGGATTTTTACAAAACCAGAATTCAATTTGTTGAATTAAATTTTTTGAAAATTGAATTTGAGTCAACTTTTTAATTCAAACATTCCTATATGTGGCGTGCTTTAAGATCATGTCTTAAATAAAGTTAAATATGGACTGACAAAAATGGTAACTCAAATCTTAATTTGGTTTTATGAATGATAACACACAGATTTCTGCAGAAGCTGTATGGATGAGGAAAGGAAGAATCGAGACCTAAACTTCTTTGTACTTGTCCTACTCTATCCCAATGACGCGACGTAAACTCCATTTTTTGGAGATTACTACCTCAATGATCTTAGACTAGTAATCTGGAAAATGTTGACATGAGTAATCCCGCACGCTTCGTCACCGTGCCATGAAAAAATCCTTTGCGTTATTCGTTTTACGAACATAAGTGTTTCTTCTGTTTTTCACGCAATTTGGATCAAATTTCCTCAAATTTTGTGAAAAATAGCTTTATTTAAATAAGATAATGGAAATATCAATAACTTGTCATATTGAATTTTTCTTGCAACGAGAAATGTGCCAATAAAAAGGACTATTATGTGCACTGTGGCAAAGCTGCATCAAATAAAAAAACTGGCCTTTGAAACTTTTTGAACATTCGACTTACCTGGTTCTTCAGGATCGCCACGGAATGAAGGAACTAATCAGTATTATTTAACATTCCAATTCAATCCATACAAATGCATCCACGAAAGCATATTTTTATAAATATTTTTCCTGCACTAGTTTCATTAAAATTTCTGCAAAACTCATGGTTTGTTCTCGTGTAAATTCGCATCTACATATGTATCGTCTCGTAATGTACTCATATGGAAACTCAAATCATTCCCATACAGAACTTCCCATCATGAATTCTTTGCTACGAAATATTTTACCATTTATATTTGTCTTCAAACGTACCACTACCAATATAGCTATATAACAAATGTATAATGTAAATGATAAATTGACAAACAAAACATCAAGAGATGACTTCATTTGCGGAATTCACTACAAAGTTTGACTTTGAATTCGATCCACCCTACCTCCGGCATTTCTCCATAAAGAATCTTATACATATATGGACACTATATCGTACCCGTACCGTACCGCACCGCACATATCAACTTTAACCACACTTTGCAACCGAAGAAGTAATTTGTCTTTTATTGATAGGTGCTATAGTGAGGTGAGTTGGTCTTTGCATCGCAGGCATAGATGAATGGAGAGGATGAGGAGTATACTATATAGCCTTGTCGTCGTATAGTCGGTTCTTCTTATATACCCTATGTAGAGTTCTATAATATGCGTGTAAGATATCATTAATCATAGAGTAGCAGAAACAGACTAATCACACTCATCCTCGGCTACTGGTTAATGTTTTTATTTTCTATTTGAGATACAATGTGTCAATTTTGTATCTTTTTGTGTTATTTGAGTATCTTACATTTTTTTCTGGTTCTTCTTCAAAAAAATCAAGATTCTTCTTTGTATTTGATTGTCTGAGAAGTAGAGTTTCAAATACAGGGAAAAGATATTGCATCCGCTGATATGTGTTCCACATGATAGGTTTCATCTTCTAAACCATATAACAAATATTACAGTAAAATGTTCTTTTAAATAACCTAGAGAGATGGAATTTGATTAACCAATATATATATTTTTAGTACTTAGTAATATTTATAACAGTCAAACTACTCTACTGGGGCACATCAAATATATTTGTAACCGCGTGAACTTTGTATATTTTTCTTCCTAAAAGGTTGAACCAAACACAAAACTTTGTTGAGAGAGAAAAAGTTCAATGCTTTTTATTTAACTATTGAGATCAAAACCTAAAGAAAATGGAGCAAAATTTTAAACAGCCTGATGTTAAGGTGATAGTATGATATTAATTAACAATTTATTAACTTTATAGCTCCTTACATGTTCTTAGTTTTGACAGTTCGTGCAAATAAGTAAGCAAACATACCCTTTTCATATTTGTTATTGTCAAAGTGACACACATCAAGGAGTAAGTATGATAGTAAAAAGATAAAATAGCTAATTATTTGCTGATTTTAACTTTAGTAAAATTTTACAAAGATATCACGATGTTAACTCATTTAAAAATTGGAAATTCGTCTTTCTAAAATAGCACCATATTAAAAATATTTTAACACGTTACTTAATAATCTAAAATTTTGCGCTTATGGTTTCTGGTAACTTTATTGCCACCCTTCAGCTTATTGGCTACTATCGGGTTTTTCAATAAGAGCGATACAAAAGTTTTTTTTAAATAAAACAAAAACGGGTTTGGATATCAATAAAATTCTTTATTCCTGTGAAAGTACGTTTCCTGCCATTATGTATGCAATTCGATTTTTTTTGCATGGCCACCACGGGCACGCTTGCAGAAGTCCAGATGCTGAACCCAATTTTCGATGGTTTTCCATCATAAATCGGCCGATACTGCTGCGATTTCACGTTCGATATTCGTACGAAGTTCATCAATCGTCGCTGGCTTGTTGGCATAGACCATAGACTTGACGTAGCTTCACAGGAAATAATCTAACGGCGTCAAATCGCACGACAGAGGCGGCCAAGGCCAAGCGACTGGACCATTTCGTGAGATAACACGTTCTCCAAACTTGGTTTCCAATAAATTGATTGTGACATTCGCTGTGTGGCTTGGCTCAAGTCCATATCATCCAATTGGGGCCAAAAATATTCAGTTATCATTAAACGGTAACGATCCCCATTCACAGTAACGTGCCGGTCTTGATCATTACGGAAGAAGTACGGCCCAATGACGCCGCCGGCCCATAAACCACACCAAAACGTAATTTTTTCGGGATGCAATGATGACTCATGGAGTACGTGTGGATTGCTGACTGACCAATACCGCATATTTTGTTTATTGACAAAGCCATTCAGCCAGAAATGAGCCTCATCGCTGAAGATGATTTTTCGATGAAAATCCGAATCATTTTCAAGTTGTTGCTCAGCCCAATTCACGAACATACGACGCTTCTGGTGGTCAAGCGGCTTCAGTTCTTGAGTCAATTTAATCTTGTAAGGATGTAGGCCAAGATCTTTTCGCAAAATTTGCCACAACGACTCGTATATATTTCCATCATGAAATGGCAAACCTTACTGCAGAGAAATGTCAAAAAAGAGGCAAGAAATATGGCGTCGTTTGCTTTCCCTGTTGCTCTACTTTTGTAGCGTCCCTGTTGAAAAACCCTTTATAACTAAAAATGTCGGAATCGGAACTTGACAAGAAATTTTCAAAATCTTAGGCTGAATGTTTTTTGTGTATACAATTTTAATTTTTTTCTCTCAGATAGGAACTGAAATGGATTAAAAAACTGAAATAAGAAATATGGAAAATTTTGTTTGCCCTATAAACCTTGAGCAAAAAAATGCTTGCAGCTTACTAGAAATAATTTCTAGGTCAAAATTTAAACCTTACACTTGACTATAGGTACTTTATTTTCATGCTACCCCACAGTGCCTCGAAAGCACAAGATACCTAAATATTCGAGTTCAGTAACATTGTAAGTATATGGGGTATACCTTGATAAAATTAAATTTTTTTTAGTCTATAAATATTGATATGATGCAAGTTGTATAAGGCTTCTATAGGGCTTTCTTCGAAAGCAAATTTTATAAAGAAGTTATGAACTTAAAATGTTTTAAAAAATAAGCGAAAGAAGTTTAACCGAGTTATTGTTTTGATGTTCTTTCAATAAGCTTCAATTTTTGTTTAAAGACTAAAAGAGTTATCTAATGCAACTTGGTGTTAGTCAATCTTTGTAAAGTTTCTGTAATTTTCTAGTAGGTATGTAGTATGCTTCGGTAATACCTGTCTAATCTTAAATGTTAGAAGAGACTTTAAAGAAAATGACAATTAATACGCTTGAATTTGTAATATCTTGTCAAAAAAGTTTTCAAAAAAATCGAAAATGGTTGCGCTAACTTCACTATAAGGCACAACTTGTAACTTTAGAAAAATTGAAAATTTAAAAAAATGTTTGTCCGTAAAATTTTCTAATGTTTTACAATAAAGAAACTTTAAGTATAGATAGACATGCTAAAAACTATTCTACAGTGTGGAACAGAAACACTTATTAAAGACTTATTTAAAAAAAAAAACATGACTGAATTAGTCAGTTTCACCCCTTAAGACTCGGCCACGTTTTGAGCGATAAAATGACTGAGTGGCAGAGTTACTTACATAGTTCATTTGAAAAAATAGAAAAGATTTGAAAACAAAGCCACATTGCTTCTCACTTAATGACTACTTGGCCAAAAACATAATAATCTCAATATTTTATTGCGCTGTTTCTTGTCACTCATTGTGCAGATTTTGTCGGTCTCAAGTCGTTCACTTCATATATTGAAAAGGGCTAATAACTTTTGATCCGATTAATTTATTATTTAGTCTTATCGGCTTTCAAAAAATACCCACATTGATAAAATTCGTGAAACGGTGGCCAAATTTCCAGACCTCTACCATCTTGAAAAATATATAAAAGTACTAGAAATTTTGTATTCTATAGTTTTGATGGTAGAAAAATATACTTAAGCTTCTTAGAGAAGAAAGAAAAAAAAGAAAACAAAAAATACAAATTTAAAACGAAATCACTTTGAAAATTTTGCCCATACTTAGAAATAAATCTACATATAACCTAGATATAGTTAAAAGATTATTTTGTTGCCTTCAACGGTAGTTTTAATAACTTTCAAGATGAAATTTGAGTTTTCGGAAATTGCTGATTTTTTCAATATCATGGCATCCCGAAAACTTCAACTTTAGCTTTTCTAATGCATCAGGTATGAAAAAATCAGCCTTACTGTATTTCGTTCCATAGCACTAATCTTGTGTTTTTGGACTAATTTTGCCTGCACTAAAACAACTCTAAATAATAGATAGTAAAGACAACAAAATGCGAAGACCCAGCTGTTAAGTCTTCAACGGATCTCGCAGTGCAAAAATAATAAATTTTGATAGTACTTCTTCTTCGACAGATAAAGCAAGTGTCAGGCTACAAAAATTGGTCCTAAAACTATAGGAGTAAGATATATTGCCAACTGTCAAAGCTGAGGCTTGAAGGGAAAAGAAGGAAAAGAAACAGCTGTTCATTTTCTTAACTTAGGAAGTTATCATCATTTAAAAACTAATTTTTTTGATGAAAAGTGAACCAAATCTTCAGAATTAACTTTTCTCAACGTCACAAAATCGCTTTAAGAAAATTCGTTAGCAAAGCAATGTCAGTGTGATCTCTAACAGCCATGTTGGTCTTTGAGATTTTTTAAGGAGTTAAGATATTTGAAAAGAACTTAAATCCAAGAAGGGTGGCAACTCTCAAATCAATATAGCTTTAAAATAAATTGGTAAATTCACTACACGAAATGCAACTCTGCTCTCCCGACTGTACACTGTAAGTTATATGTAAATACGACCTCTCCCAACTGCAATCTCATATCCTAACTTTTTATGCTGTCGTTGCAGGAATTGGTTATTCGTCTATCCCTCTGTAGGAAGCAATATCTATGGTGGATTTCTTCTGTATTGCTGGTGGAAGGTGATCTGATGCCGCACGAAATGAATATAACAATTTTCATATAGTCTTTCAAAATAAAATGTTTAGGTATTCTTTATTTTTTGCCTTCTTATAAATGGACAAACCAGATAGAGTTGCCCTTACCATCAAGGATATCCTTTGACCCCAGACCTCAAATCACATATTGTAACAATGTCGTTTTGTTCCAGTTGCACATGTCAGAATCAAAAGGAGCATAATATTCACAACTCTCCAGGGTGAAATCCCATCAAGTTGTAAGGGACAAATAAAATGGAAATATCATCATAAAAATATCACAAAAATCAACAACTCGAAGACTCGAACTTGAAAAGAGCTGGACAATTTTATTCGTGAAAAATCCTAGAAACCAATAAAAAATCTGAGAGAGAATTTTCTTTTATTCATTTGGGTTTGAGAAGTACCAACCTATAAACCGTGTATCGTTTGTGAGTGTGTGTGTGTGGGTTGATAGATATTCATAAACCACACTCTTTTTTATTATGTTTTGTCTTGAGGTTTGATTCTTTTATTACGAGTACGAATTTTCTTCTTACTTCTTTTTTTTTTTTCTTTTTATGATAATGGTTTTGGCACTTCGTTTTGATTATGAGAAGAAAGGGGGTGATTTGATTAAAGGGTGTGTGGACTGCGGGCCAGAGTGTCTGTCTCGAATATCGCACGTTTTCTGCTTTTTTTCATGTTCGATGACCAAAGCAGTCAAAGAAGCCCAAAGCTATAGGTAATCAAAATTGCATGCATGGAATAGATTTCGTAGACATCTTTCGCTACGATCTTGTCTGCATGATGGGCCAAGTATTTGTTATATGGCTTAATTTATGAATATCCTTGAGTGAGTGCAGGGCATTTACGTGGAATGATAAATTGCGTTCAGCCAGAAAGTCGACTTTGCAAGAAAAGGTGCTGCTTAGAATTTATTTAGGTACAGGTTACTTTGGTTAGTTCTACCTACGTATGTAAACCTGGTGTATAATTTAATAAATTTAATTCAATAATACAAATATATCAAGTTTTTTATTTTATTTGAATTTTGTCTGCAAAACAGAATGTAAAATCAATGTGAGAAAAAGAAGAATATGTGGAAACAATAGAGTACTTTAAGTGGATTTATATACAAGTATTGCTTGTGTGTGATAAAAAAAAATCATGGAGAAGTCCAAAAAGTTGTTTTTGATATGCCGTCGGGTTCCTCGATCGGTCTGTGCATAGTGTGCATCCATGGTACATACAGAAATTTTGAAAAAGTCCATTTTTTATAAAATTTCCCAGAGAACAAATTCGATTTTTGCTTTGACTGCTGCCATACAATGATTTTGGTTTTCTCGAAGATGACTTTATAGATTTTGACTAATTTTCGTTCAAAATGCGAGACTGAAGAGGAATGATCACGATGAAGTTGTAAATTGCTTAACAAACGAAAAATACTTAAAGTTTTAACTAAATTAGAGTTTCACGTCAGGAAAAAGAGTGAAGTGAGCCTTCGAAGTCCTGTGTATAAATGTAATTTCAACAAAGCAACATAGATTCCATAAGACCCTACCTATAACAACTTAGCGAGTTGAATCTTTCAAGTAAGGCCCAAATTTCAAGTAGGTACTACATGCACCTTTTCATAAGTAAATGCTTCAAAAAATTAAGGGAAAGCTCAATGAAATGAGTTTAATTTCTATAAGAAATAGTAACAATTTTATGAGTATTGTGTCTTAAATTTTTGTCTCTTACCCATATATGTATTTACAAAGTTAGATTCAAGGAATTCTAGAATTTACCGATAAAACTTAGAATTTCTCTGCAACATTGTTAAAAGTCTGAAATGTTTTGTTGTTATAATTTATCTACCACCAAGTAATTGGTAAGCAAGCCACAAAAAATTTTAATATCCAAGAAAACTGTTGACAAAAATCCGGATTGAATTATGAAACCAAAACATTTTGTACTTTTACCAATTTTTGTGAAAAATCCTAATTTACCTGCGTAAATTCTAGAATTTCCACATTGCGAAGTATATATTAATAACTTGAGTGATCCATATCATCTATAAGCCACGTGATGTCCTTTCAATAAATTGGTATTCCTACTGAATGTTAGAAAATACGTGGTTAATTTATATTAAACAATCAATTTAAGTTCCGTGACGAGTGTGACACTTGAAAACTATGGTGATTTGCAAATGGATCATTTCATGTGCATGTGGTAGTAGCATAAGTAGTATGAATAAAATGGAGCACCTGCTCAAAATAGTACTTTCAAGTAGCATTTTCATAGCATCTGCTCAGCTTTTTATATCGAGCACATGCTAAACTAAAAAAAAACGCTGTCCAACATTTCAACTTATAATTGTTACGGTTGTGACAAAGTTAACATTATGGGTGTGTGTGACCAAGTATAAATTTTATACACAGAAAGAGAATACAGAAAAAGAAATTCTAATCAGAAATACCTAAAAGTGTTATCACTTAAATCTAAGTCAAAAATTCACATCTCCTGATAAAGTGAAGTTTTACTCACTTAAAAGTAAAACATTTTTCACTGAAATATGAATTTTTTTTATTTTTTTTTTTATTTGGGGAAGATTAAATTATATCCATAGACCGTTAAATTCAATATCTAGAAACAGGAAAACTAAAAATTTGTTGTTAAGTAGAAGCATCCTGTTACGGGTGTGACACCGACCTTAAACTATAAATTCGTTTTCAAATTCATTAGAATTTAAAAAACCTCCAAACAGCTATAGTGTGTAAATCACAATATTCGTTTTACTTCCCCAAATTATCAGTTTCATAATTTCGTTTATATTAATAAAACTTACTTCTGTTACGGATGTGACACTAAACACTTTATGAATTACATTACATCCCCTAAATTCAGTTTGTTTTGTGGTTTTGTTTGCTTTTGGTTTTTAATAGAGGGCGGGTTTATATGAAATCGCTCTTTTATGACTCACAACTTTATTAGTTGCCCTTAAAACCGGACTGAAATTTGTAAAACCTAGATGATGCTACGAAACTTATAAAAGTAGATTTATCCATGTTCAGTCGGGCCAGTACCTAGTTTCTGAGTTTTCGTGGAAGTCAATTTTCAAAATGAGCATTTTTTGAAAATCGGGTCTACAAAATTTAGGCAACAAATTTTCACTATTATAAGAGGTATACCTACCTACATAATGTGCTTTTTGTCACACTACTAGATCCCATCTCATATTCCCATTTTTACCTACATATAGGCATACTTCGTGTTGCATTGTGCGATATTAATTTCTATACCTACCGCGCTACCTTCTTGCAACCTATCAACACCTCATCGTACAATTTATGACGGATTTCTGAATTCATTTTGCTGTACGAAATTCCCAGATTACACATCACGATAACACAACATTTCTCGTGAAAAGTGACATTTACTCCATCCAGTCAAAGTAGGTAGATATTAGACATTGTCGTCGTCTGTGTCTGGTTCACATTGGCACTTGAAGGGATTCCATCCATGATGAGTCTATATGAGCCATTTATCCAGGATGCCATCGAGCACCGCCGACTTGCCATCACTGCCTATTGCTAGGTATGTTCAATGTACTACATGCATAAAAACTTGTCTGTCACAATAAAACAAAAGCCTAAAATAATATGCACAAATCCGCTGTCATCGAATGAAGTTGTTTACGCTGACCACCATAATACGCGAACCCGTTTCACATCTATAGGTATAGCTGTAGGTATAGATTCAACGTGTAGGTATAGCTAATAAGTATGCAGACATTATGCGGTGTTAATTATCGAATACGATCCGAATGCGACTGCTAAATGCGAGATTACACGTGTGTTGCTGACTTAATAGAACGAGACACCTAGCGTGTAGACGAAGACGGGCCACCCGGAGTCAGCCGCGTATCTGACGGAGTCTATCTATCTATCATCACACATGTTGCGCATTGTAATCGCAAATTCACATGAATTACTAATAATAATCCAAATCCCGCTTTGTTTTATGCAAATTAATAATTCGATATCTGATATCTTCTATAGGTACATACATTTATATTTTATATATACGCTTTTGGTGGCTGTTGCGGTGTTTTTGGCTTTAGGCAGTGGTAGTAATAGCAATGGGTGCGGTCAGGTGTACCAATTTTTTCTTTATTTGATACCTTCCTTCATGTTCAATTCAATTCAATTCAGTTCACCTTTTCTTTTGTTGATTTCCCCTCGACAAGAATTATTGGCTTAGATATCCTCAAATAAACGGAGGTAATAATTTGAATTGTAACAAAATATGATGCATATTATGGTTCAATAAATATTCCATGCCAATAGCGCGGCACCCTCTTTATCGTTTGTCAGTTACGCAGGGAAGAATTTATTCTACGAAGGCCTAAAACGCAAATTCGACCTGGGAGATTTTTGTGTGTTGGCGACCATTAGTATTTGCGTACTATGAAGAGTGGGCATGCAGTACTCTCAACATTTCTGAGATTGTGAAAAAATACTTGAACGCAAATCCACAATATTCCGTATAAATCTATGTCCAAAGGCGAGTGCCACGCTCAACGTTGATGTTTTTCAATCTTTTATTCTCAAACTGAAAATTTGCTGAACTGCTTTCTGTAGCCAACAAACATTTCTTGGTAAAAATTTATGGAAAGGGAAATTGTTTCACTCTCTACGAAGGGCTGTATTTTGGTGAAAATGATTGAAATTACACACAGATTGACAGTAGGGGAACAGATCTATTTTATTATATTTTATATTAATTTGAAAAGGTGGTGGAAAAGATTGTCAGTACCTACAGGGAAGATAGGTAGTTTGCATCTCGGCTTACTCGTCTTCGAAACCAATAGTTATGTTGTGTTGGTCGTGTAAGAGATAAAAGTCCCAACATGGTCGAGGCCGGCTGTATCTCTGATGGCTTTTTGGCAATATTGTATACTGGAGGCTATATCGGAAAAGAAGCTGACCTGTGGCCTATTGCACCAGTTTACAATTTACAACCACAAATTTGTGATTGTAATCCACAATTACAAATCTTGTATATGAATTTTTGTTGCACCATTACAAATGAGTTTGTTCACAAATTTGTAAAGGACTACAAAATTGCAAAGTTGAACTACAATTTACTGTTGCACCATTTATGTTTACATATTGTAAGCTACAAGTTTTATTCACAATTTTGTTGAACTTTGTTGAGCAAACATCATTATGAATACCCAAAACAAAAATTTGTTTGCATCTCTGATAAGGGATAGAAAAGAAGTTTTATTTGGAAAATTTTCTGAGAGGTTGACCCATGAGAAAAAAGTAACTAAAATTAAAGAACAAAAATTTTAATTACGTAAAAGATGTTCTGTGGCAAAACTTGAAGCGGACGATACACTTTTTTTTTGAACTATCAAAACCGCTTCAGAATCACTCTGCTATTGCTACTAATGTGCTTCTACGCAAAGACATTTTAAAATTATGATAAAATAAAACTTGTAGAAAAATTTAACCACGACCCACCCACCTGTAGAATTTTTTCACAAACTGAAACAAATTTGTGATCGCTTTCATTAGGGTGCAACAGAAACCTACAAAAAAAGACGATTTTCACAAATTTTTGCTTGTAAATTAAAATTACAATTTTTTTTGTGCAACGAATAATTTTATTTGTCAACAAGTTTGTGACTTGTAATTCACAAGTCAACAGGTCCAGCCAGATACTGGCTTACGCAGACGACATCGACATCATCGGAAGAACCGACCAAGCTGTACATGATTCCTTCATCCAGAACGAGCAGGCGGCACAAAATCTGGGGCTGCACATTAGTGAATGTAAAACAAAGTACATGGTGGCGTCGAATGCGAGAGGAACAGTTGGTCAAACAATCAAGGTAGCGGAGCACGAATTTGAAGTGGTGCAATCCTTTAAATGCCTTGGGTCAATAGTAGCAGCCCATAACAATATAGAAGAAGAAATACGCGGGCGGCTTCTCAAATCCAATAGAGCCTATTATAGTCTGTCAAAGCTCTTCAAATCCAGAAATCTCACCATAACTTCAAGACTGCTGCTGTACAGGACCATGGTCCTGCCAGTACTCACATATGGATCCGAGACTTGGGTGGTTAGCAAAAGGCACTCCGACCTCTTAGCCGCGTTCGAGAGAAAAGTCTTAAGGAGAATTGTTGGCCCCATGTGTGAGGAAGGACGATTCCGGAGACGGTACAATCATGAATTGTACGCAATCTACCTTGAAGCAGATATCGTGACAAAAATTAAGCTCGGTTGACTCCGGTGGGCAGGTACACCTAGCTCCCATGACCGAAGAGGAACCTGCTCGGAAAGTTCTTTGTGGTACATTCTATGGTAGACGACAGCGTGGTAGACCATGCTTGCGCTGGAGAGATGGCGTAGACCAGGACGCCCGGAGCCTTGGGGTGCGCAACTGGATGGCGGCGGCTCGAGACCGGGATGGGTGGAGAGACTTGTTAAAGGAGGCCAGGACCGGACCCCGGTTGTCGAGCCGATGATGATGATGATGATGAATTCACAAGTACATATTTGTTTTTTGAAAACAAAATTACAAAATATAAAATTTCGAATATTTACAAATTTGTTAAAAAAAGATGCTTGCAAACAAAAATTTTGTAAGATGGTGCCACATATCTCTTGTAATTGTCACCTTTCCATCGAGGTATCGCACGAGAGGAAACAAATGTTTTGTAAAATCGACTTTTTCACCAGTTTTTCACCCATTTAACAACTTTCTGCTAAACTGAGCGTCCAAGCGATGGTACTTCCGTGATCTCTAAGATGCGACCTTTCCATTAATGTATATCGCTATAGATATGCAAGCTTCAAAACCTTTGGTCCATAAAGGAGTCGTATGTTCGTGACAAGCGTGAAATCTCTTAACTCGATTTGCGGCTAAGCTAAAAACTTAAACAACCTAAACAACCATATAAGTAATCTAGGAATCGCGACTTTTCCATCGAGGTATTTTGGAAAATCTATTTTTTTAACCGTTTTTAACTCATTTAACAGCAACGTCCTGCTGAACTGACCGTCTTAAGACTTGAAAATGGCACTGTATTGATCTTGAAAATGCCACCGTTCCAGCAATGTATCGGAAGAAATAAAAATAAATCATTAAAAAAAAACGTTTTTTGTATTTCTAGGTACCTATTTCCTTGTTTGGCTGTTGTACCAGGACTACAACGAGGTACTGATCCTAGTCAATATGTTGGTCCATCGGAACGATCAAACATCTACAATACTTTAGGAGTTCCTTGTGTCAATCGCTGGTGACCTGAAGCAATATTTTCTGTAGTCATTACATTGTTTCTTTGGTTAATCATCAATAAATGCGTGCGTTGATACTTCCTAATATTTCGTACGTACGTAATTAAATATCTTTACTCGATGAGGAAGACACCCCGGCCACCAACACTATACTATTTTCAACAAAAGTTATCAGTACAGGGGTTATGGGGGGAGCCTTAATAAACTATCATTCATCAGTTTATCACGACTTTGAACCAAACATACTTACACTTCAAATAAAATACCACTAACTTACATATATGGGAGTTGCTGTTATTATTCTTCTCGAAATTTCATACAGTCCACTTTTGCCAATCTTCCACACAGCCGAGGGAAGAATGATGGATTTACCAATAGCATAGCCAAATCTCTTAATTAAAAGCCACTTGTAGGAATTTTTCAGCGGTTTTTGCCAAAGAGCTTTCGAGTTTTCTTGCCCTTTAAAGCTTTTGAGAAATCTGCGACGTTCGGCGACTTATGATGCAAGGTGCGGAAACCCTGTCAGAGCCTTAAATAGGGAGAGGTTTTTGCAAGATAATGTAACAGATTGAGATGAAAATATCCCAACTTCCCTGTACTGACAGTTTTTTTAGTTTTTTTTTTTTTGAACAGATCACAGACAGAGCAGAAAATTGATTTCTTCAAAATATGAATAAAACAAAACCGCCCCTTAAAATTGTTTGTATTCTACTTCATGCCTTTTATCCAATGACTATAAATGCGCCCCCTTTAAGCACGTATACCTGTACCTATTTAAAAAGTGGCTACTGGCCAGCTCAAAATATTTCATAGATAAAATTTCATTGACATGACGACTTTCGCATGGCCCCATGGATGTAAAGATATACAAAAGACATCCATCGATTCGCACGTCAAATAAACTATGTTATTTTTGACAGCGCGACCTAATAATAGAGGGCTTGGAGTATTTATAGCTTCTTTGCATATCGGTGGTTGATATCGCTTTCGAAGAAGCAAACACACATATGTACCTATAGAAGCCTCATCAGCTCGCAGTATATGATCATAACTTGAGATCATTTGAATGCAAAACGAACAATGAGCGTGCTTTTGTTTTTGAATTATGACTGGTGTTGCATAGGTACCTATAACTTATACTGCCTGGTGCTGGGGCCAGATTGTTGTGGAATTTAGCAAACATATCAGCGGAGGAGAAAGACAGCTTTTGCTTGACGATCTGATTAAGGCTGGTATTTCCTGTAGTAACAACAGAAAAATGATGATGAACACGATACACGAGGCTATATAAATATTTATATAGGTATACCGAATACCTATAGCTAAGTCTATGTATGTAGATTTGTTTTTATGAGTGAATTTGAGGGCACCCCCGGTTATGAATTATTCAATAATTTTAATATTAGCGATTCAAAATCGTGTTATTTGCTGTTTGCTGCATGAAAGTAGATAGTTTGAAGCAAATTGTAATGAGAATCAAACAACAGAAATGTTAATAGAATAATTTTTCCTGATGGTTAACCATCAGACTTAATAATTTATTTGTTTTGAAATAGTTGATCTATCACTATCAATTGTTGTACCTACACTTGAGTGAAAAATAAATATTCAGTCTTATAAAACAAATTAGTTTTGTTGGTTTTCTTATTTTCTAAGAAATGTCATTCGGAACGAAGCACTTTTTGAGAATCGTTTGTTTATCGATAAAAGACTTTTGTAGGAATTCGATCAACGAAAATTAATGATGTTTTATGTTCACAATATAATGTTATTTAGATAGCTCTGGATACAAATTTTAACGCGACCAAGTTTTTGATTTGAGTGACTTTAACCGCATCCTATGTTGAATGACACTCCTAAAAAGGCCCCGGATTTGCTCCCAGCTACGTATTGTTATTTTCATCAGTAAGAGTCTTGTGTCTTTTCACGCTATAAAGGGAAAGTATTGCTTTCACGAAAAAAAAGTATCAAACCTATCATTTTGATAGAGGATAAGCACATCAGCTGTGTAAGACCGGAAACCCGACCTCAAAATTTCTATGGTGGGGGTATAACAGATTCTTTTGTCCAAATTTTGTCCCATCAAAGTAAGCCGTTTGTCCGCCCTTTTTAGTTACAGGAAATATTCATAATACTCTTAAGTGTAGGAAATCGCAGAAAGTTTTTTTTCTGAACTTTGTGGATTTAGAAATGTCAAGACGGTACTATCTACTCTTTATAAAAAATACAAAAATTGTCCTTAGTAATTTTTGTATAGATATTTTCCATCATTTCAGATAATCGTAGGGGACTAATGGATAAGAATCTAGGAATAAATATGAAAAGCTAAGGCAGTTCTATCACTCGCAACAGAGCTTATAGTTGATTGGAAAATAAGTTTTTTGATATAAGTTTCGTAAGAAAGTCGACATATCTTCAACACATCTCATTTTTTGGGAGAGGCAAACTAAAATTGAAAACAAATTTGGACTTTATATGTTAATCTGTTAAATATAAAAACTATACAGAAAATATCTCTGTAAGTTCCAAATATTGAACAAGCGAGAGATCCTATAGAGCCTTTATACTTTATATTTGGGCTTTTTTCACATATATGTGGTTCAGAAACAAAACTCATTATATCCACTTTTATAAGTTTCGAGTAAATCGAGAAAAACTTGTATCTTCTAAACCAAACATATTTTAGGACTTTTTTGTAAGACTGATTCAATTAGCATTCTCCACAATAAAAGTCTAGAAATCATGATCTAGGGTTTTTTATCTTGGAGTTATAGCAAAAAGAAATATTGATATAATGGATTTTGAAATTTACCTCTTGATTTCAACCTAGAGCCCTGTACGCTGCTGATGCGAAACGAAAAATCCCATACAAAAATGACATAACGAAATCATAAACGAAAAATTTCGTCCTCCTTTTTGTTTTTCAGTACGCTGTTCGATGAGCGTAATTGATATATTGTAGCAGATAATTCAAATAATTTGCAGAGGTCTCCGCTCTTTTTTCACACCTAATTTATTGCCCAGACCAGACCATTAATTATGTGCGCAAAAGTGACATTTGAATTTGGTTTGTGTTTGTATTTGTTGTATCTTTCATTACAGCATGGCTTTTCTGTGTTTTTTTTTGCGTTTGTATTGGTTTTCAGTTGTCATTTTTCCACTGTGGTTTCCGCAAGCATGTCGCTGTCGTGTTGGAGATTATGGAAAAATTTCGTTTCGCAAGAAAAATATTTTTAAAAGATCAAAATAACAGTTTTTTTTTGTATTTTGGTATCTTGCAAAATAAGTGCACAAATGTTAGTACACTGCATGCAGTATTATTAAATCATTATTTATTTTACACTCGCAGTTCCTTCAAAAGTGGTTGGGGTTCACAGAAGGGTTCACGTCCTCTATATTTTTGTAGAACTGGATTTCTTCTTTAGACATCCAATCCTCTCCAAAGTGTTTGTTCACAATGCCTATTATGTTCCAAAACATTTCAGAAACCTTTACATGGTAGAAATTTTTCAAAAGTCCTACCAACTATTCGGCAATTCATAACGTGGATATAAAGGTTTTTGACTTAAAAGTTTAAAATTAAAATGTTCTTCGCAGGGATATAATGGATTTTGAGTCAAAAACTCAAGTGGATAAAATGGATTTTGAAATTTACTACAGATTTTGAGGTCTCATTTCTATGGTATTAAATGCGATTTCGGATTCAAACTCAATTTTTTCGAAAGTGGATAAAATGGGTTTATTTTCTGATCCACACATTTACATGGTTACCCCAGATATGTGAGTGGTTGTTCCGTTATCTGCTGAAATCAATATAGTGCTCCAGATTGAATTTAGCAATTAATACAAAACCTCGTTTTAAATCTGTATGTAGCGCTTACCAATTAAAGTGTTCCATGTCAGTGTCTTAAGAGAGTTATACGAACATGGGGAAAAAAAAGTACTATGAGATTCGCCTTTTTTTAGGGACGGAGAGCACTTGAAGTCTGTTCTTCTTCCACTATATGAAAGAGCCTGACGAAAGTCTTTTGCGGATTCGTTTTGCAAATATAGAAGATTACATTTCTAGAAAATAAATAAGTTGACTCTTAGAAAGCAAATTTGTAAATATCGAGATCTTTTAATACTTTTGCAAGTGTGCATATAATTACGCCACCTTCAATTACAGGACAAACTATTAGATTTTCTGATAAGCAATTTGTATTGAAAGCATAGTTTAGTGACATTATGTAGTATCTTATTGAAGATGAGCATTGGAACCTAAGACGAAGCGATTAAAAACATTTAGTTTTTTTCTTTGCTTTCGGGTTAGAAAAAATAAGACATTCCTTTTTCTAATCTAACCACTCTAATTACGTATCTAATTTTCACGCTTCCCCCTTTCTTCCTTTGTCCATCCATTTGCACATTGAATTATGTACGCATGGATCTACAAAAATAATATACATCACTACCATGTTAAACATCAGAATGGCCTCATAAACCACTTGAAAACAGATTGGCACTTTGCGCGCTGCTTCCACTCCCAATCTTGAGGTAGGTATATACGCATCCCATTTCAAAGATATTCGTTTCTCTTCTCAAAAACAATTTCAAACTTACAACTGATAGCTACCAACCAACCCATGCGCCTTCTCTGAACGGCCGGCGGCGGGGTTTGTGGTGCAAAAAGTAGATCTGGCAAATTAGCCATAGCCAAACAAACATCTTCTAAAGACCTTTTCCGTCAGAGACATTTTTTTTTTTTTTTTTAATTTCAAGACCACATCGTGTGTGCGTGTGGTGGTCATATAATCAGTGAGTTTTGGAATTTCTTTGTATTTATATATATGTGTATACCCAAAGCAGCTTTCTCTCTCGCTCACCATTCGCCATTCAAACGAAAAGGTCAACGTGTTAAATACAAGGAAGCAATTTCAAATCCTTCATCGAGGTCGTAAATTTGTGCATCCCATTTAGTGAGTTTCTCAGTGATGGTGAATTGCACTGTAAAGGCGAGAGGGAGGCAAAATGATGTTGATCGCGGACAGTGCCTATACGACATTCACAACATCACACGATCGTAAAGAGCGACGCAAAGCGAATCTGTGTGTTATTTGGCTTATCAATAAGTTATTGGAACCGAAGTGCACTTCAATTTCATCCCGATGTCCAAACAGATCCCTCTGTACTCTAAGAGAGATGAAGGGGAATAGGTATGTGTATTTTAAATTGACCAGGGTTGGACTTAGGTACTTACTCATAAACTATAGAAGAAGAGAATTGATGTAAGGTATTAGCAAATGGCTGCGCCAGAGAAAGTGGAGTTTTTACCCGGGCGCCAGTTTATTTATCAAACAAATAAACTGGATACAATTTTAATTATGAGGTAAAAGAAGTTCGGATCATATTAAGAGATTTTATTGCTGAAGAATTTGGGAAAGAACATAAAAAAGTATTATCAAAAAGCCACATCACAGAAAATTGCGTGTCTTTACCTGGGCGCCACTTAAATAATCAAACATTTAAGTCAGATACGATTTATAAGGTAGGTTCTTATATTGAAAAAAACTGAAGAAAAATAGTATAGTATAAAAGTTCTAACAAACCATAATGTCGCGGTAATTGGAGTCTCCTCTTACCCGGGCGCCAGTTAAATTCTCAAGTACACAATTTAGACCAAGATCCAAAACTTGAACAACAAAACAATTGATTACCTTTAAGAAATAATTTTGTATTTCTTTAAACATCGATTTAAGTGTCTGCCTCTTTCCAAAGAGTATGCGATTATATCATACAAGCTTGAAGGCATTATTATGGGCCTTCAACAACCTCAACCCATAAATACACCCCTGAAAGTGTCTCTGATTTAAGTTTTCCAATATTTGCTTTATATTAAAACTTAAGAAGTCCAATCTGCGAGTTATTGCTCTGTTTTCTAAAAGCCGATCACTTAGTAAGTGCAACCACGGTGCGACTCTTAAGTAACACAAACATATAAGGCTGACGTAGGCATACCTACATATTATGTATAGACGTGTAGGTGTAGGAATGGATTTGGAATGGTAATTTTTTTTTTCTGAAAATGTTTCAATTTTCATCCAACTGGTGATAATGTCAGACATTTATCAAGCATAACGAATCCCATAACCGAAATCGTTTGCAAGTGAATTGTGACATTTTATTAAAATTGCAACAATGACACTTCCTGCCGGGCATTGTTTTTCTTTCTTTTTTTTTCATTTTGTGTTGACACATTCTTTACCATTAATCCCAAAACATGGCCGGATTGATGGTCTTTATTAATAAAAATAAATACAAAAAATCATCATATATCTATGTATATACACCCAAAAGCCATGCAGAAAGGAGTCTCGCATTTTTTGTCATTTTTAATTCATTCCCCTGAGGGTTTAATGGGGTTATGGTAAAGTGGAGAGTTGCCAAAACTGATTCCACCATACACAGTCATAAATTGGTGCATATGAAAACCCTTGTGCATATTCTCGGCTATAAAGGATACTCAAAGGAAAAAACCAAAAAAAAAAAACTGAAACAAAAAAAGAAATTACAATTTTTCCAAGGGAGCCATTCAGCAACTTTTGACAGGAACTTCATGTGAAAAAGCGATTGCAATCGACAAAATGAAATCATGCGAAATGGATTCCAATCGATATTCATATGTACAAAAGTATCTACTCTACATGTACATATGTACATATGTATATTTGAATTTTTGGACAATCTCTGTTCGTATGGATTGGAATTTCAGTCAGAATATGAGTGAACAGGGTATAAGAAGAATCAAATGTAGGAAAATGCATTCAAGTATGAGGCAGTCGCATTCATCCAGAAAGGCTTGTCATCGACGACGCCGACGGTCGTGAGGAATTATGTGCAATTTATTGAGGACACACCAAATGCAACCATCGTAATTTGTTCAATTTGTTCGAACTTCAATTTATGAGGTGCATCAGGTGATGCTTTCAGTGCTATCCGAATAAATGAAAAATGAGAGAAATCACAAGGTTTATGGTGATATTTGTGAAGAACTCAATAAAAACATGACTCAATTTTTGAAACTCAAATTAAAAATATTCATTGTTCTTGTTTTTTTTTTTTTTTTTGAAAAATGAGTTTAAATTCAAAGCAACTGCCAAATATGGACGTCATGTAGAACGTGTAAAAGAACAGTCAGGCTTATAGCTATAAGAACGCTTAAGAACAACGAAACCGCAGTGTCTGTTGGCTTACCGACAGTAGTAGCTTAGTAGACTTCATGTGTATCAAATCACCAATCAATCTTGGTTGGAGTCTCAGCTCTATAATTTCCATTTATTTAAAAAAGGCGATCCTCTGTTCTGCCAGAAATAGTGGGGCGGGCTATAAGTGCCGTATATAAGAGATCCTATCCAACAAACTGTGAGAAAAACTTATGGCCTTTTCGATTGGCAATCCAGAAGCATCCGGAATGCGTGTAAGCCCTTCTGAATGTGTTCTATTGGGATTCGGAATGACAGTTCCTCTCCTGAAAAGAAGAGAGAATGCTTCTTGATTTGATATCAGAATCGAACCTAGAATTACTCACACACTCAACCACAAAAGATGTCAAAGTTGTGAAGTGTCATTATAGATAGGTAAACAACATTTTCAAGTTTAAATTTGAAATTGAAGATTATTTGGTAAATTTATGTGTGTGACAATAAAAACAAATTTTAAATAAATAAAGTAAAAATGGACACAAGTGCAATTGCTTCAATTCTACGAGTATCACTCTATTTATTTTCTATTTATTTTTGTTTTTATCTTTTTATATTTAATTATATATTTAAGTAATCGTCTAAAATTCTTATTTTTTTTCTTGAAGTCTTGTTTTGCATTTCATCTTTTTTCTTTTTATCGTTTGTTTATTCTTGCAAGGCTATTGTAATGGATGTGATTGGGGTATTGTGGACTATGGTAAGGGTTCTTAGTGGTCGGAAAGATGGTCTTAAGGTCTGTCATCTCAACACACAAAGCCTCATGCCCAAAATTGATGAATTTCGTGATGTGTTTGAGGGATCAAATCTTGACATAATATGCGTGACGGAAACTTGGCTGAATGATTGTTTGAGTGATGAATTGTGTGGTTTAAATGGATACAAAATTTTCCGAGTTGATAGGAAGGATCGTGTTGGTGGTGGCGCTGCAATCTACATACAAAATGGTATTAGATGCAAGTTTAAGTGCCGGTCAGAACCTGGCAGTGCTATTGAATATGTATTCGTTGAGGTTATAGGTGGGGAGGATAAACTCTTGGTAGGAAGTGTATATAGGCCAAGTAGGAACATCGATTTTTCACCTTTCATAACAGTTATGGAGGAACTCTCGTTAATAACTCCAAATATTATTGTTAGTGGTGATTTTAATTGTAATATTTTGGTAGACCAAACCATCAGCAATGCAATGAGTGCATTCAACTTATGTTCGGCTAATACTACAAACCCTACACACTATTCAAATCATACCCCAACACTACTGGACTTGTTTTTGGTTAGCGATCTGGCCAAGATAAAGTTATATGATCAACTCTCAGCCAGTGCTTTTTCTAAACACGATTTGATCTATATAACTTATGATTTTGAATTAGCCACAAAAATTGAAACCATGCAATATAGGAATTTTAGGAGTATTGATTATGCTCGTTTGGAAGAAGATGTAAGAAGTATTATCTGGCAAAATATTTACTATCTGCCCTTACCTCCCGAAAAAATTGAATTTCTAAACTCAAATATTTTAGCTCTTTTTGATAGGCACGTTCCTTTAATAACGAAAAATTGCATTCCCAATAACAAACCATGGTTTACATCTCAGTTACGTGCCCTCATGTTTAGTCGAGACCTAGCATATGAAAGGTGGAAAAGATTTCGTTTGGACGAACATCGATGCACATACCGTTTGCTTCGAAACAAGGTAGTTACGGCAATACGAGCCGCAAAACGTCAAATATATTCTACTCGATTAAATTCATCGCTAAGTGGACGAGAGCTATGGAAAAATCTTCGTCAAATCCGTATTGCAAAAGGCAAAAAAAGCTGCGTTGATGAAATTGATCCCAATGATTTAAACAGGCAATTCGTTTCCCTTCCTGTCGCCCCATTATACAATGCTAACCAAGAGACTTTAAGGTATGTAAACCAAAATAACAACTCAAATTTTGCTTTTAGATCAGTAGATTGTGCTGAAGTGTTGAGTTGTTTGCTTTCGATTAAATCAAATGCTATGGGGATGGATGAAGTGCACCCACTATTCTTAAAAATAATTTTACCAGTAGTTCTACCTTTTATAACTCACATTTTTAATTCAATTTTTACAACAGGTATATATCCGACTCAATGGAAATTGGCAAAAATAATACCTATCCCGAAGAATTCTAAAGGTGACGAATTCAGACCAATTGCAATATTACCTTTTCTTTCTAAGGTTTTTGAAAGAATAATACAAAGTCAAATCATGATACATCTTAATTCTTCAAACTTGCTAGCATTCAATCAATCTGGTTTTCGAAAAGGGCATAGTTGCATTACAGCTCTACTAAAAGTTACTGAAGACATTCGACAATCAATGGATAGAGAAAATATAACTATTCTAGTATTATTGGACTATTCTAAGGCATTCGATTTGGTCGACCACTTTGTTTTATGTCAAAAACTGTCATTTCAATTTCAATTTTCATCATGTGCTGTGAAGCTTTTGTCATCCTACCTCAGCAATCGTATGCAGGCCGTCCAGTTAAATTATGTGCTATCTAATCTTCTCCCCATCTCTCGTGGTGTCCCGCAAGGATCAATTCTAGGTCCTCTATTATTCTCTCTGTATGTAAATGAATTGCCAAACATTGTTAGATACTGCTCAGTACATATGTATGCGGATGATGTACAACTATATTTTAGCTGTCCACTAGGCTCTATTAATGATGCTGTTAGTCGTGTTAATGAAGATATGGAAGCTATTGCACACTGGTCTCATATAAATGGTCTTTTGTTAAATCCCAAAAAATCAAAATCACTTGTAATTTCGAGAAAAACTCTTGACATCTCCTGTTTGCCACCTATTATGCTGCATGATTACCCAGTCCCATATGTTGAAACTGCCAAGAATCTTGGAGTAGTGTTTAACCGCACTTTAACTTGGTCCAATCATATCAATTCAGTTGTTGGAAAAACATATGGAGCGCTTCGTACCTTGTGGTTAACTCAACATTTCACACCAATAAAAGTGCGTGTGCTACTAGCGAAAACGTTGGTTATACCAATTTTAATATATGGTTGTGAAATTTTTTCAAACTGTAGCTCAATGAGCAAAAGAAGACTAAATGTAGCATTTAATAGTATAACTCGCTACGTTTTCGGCCTTAAGAGATATGACCACATAAGTTATTACTGCAAACTTCTCCTTAACTCAACCTTTGACAACTATTTAAAGTTCCGAACCCTCACTTTGCTCTCAAGCATTCTTCTAAGCCAACAACCTCAATATCTTTATGAAATGATTACCCCTACATCATCGCAAAGGACCCGAATGCTTGTTCATTCACGCTATTCCTCAGTTACATCCGAAAGTCAATTTTTTGTTCATTCAATTAGATTATGGAATTCTCTACCACGATGTATTAGAGAAATTAATGATTCTTCAAGACTTAAAGATGAAATGCGATTGCATTTCTCGGAATAAAAAGAATATTAGAATATGAAAATGTTGTTCTCTTTTTCTTGTTTGTATTAAATTCTATTATTAATTATAAACTTTAATTTAATGTAATAACTACAATTATGTCAAACACTAGCTTACATATTGTTATTTTAGCTTATGTCTAAATTATAAGACAATCTGTCTTCTTGTGCATAAGTATTGCAGAAATAAATAAATAATAATAATAATGGCAAGTGACTTTTTATCATCCTCTTCATCATCTTCTTCATCAAGCGATGATGATATGACTGTAGTGACGTTTCACAAATACAATGATACGAAAACTTCAGAATCGAATTAGGCCTGTTTGTGTGTTTTATTGGCATTCCGAATCGGAGAGTTCTTCCGAATTGCCAATCGAAAAGGCCATTAATTTAAATTAAAGGCAGCATACATTAGTATGGAAATTAACTGAATTAAAAAAAAAAAAACCGTAAATAAAATTTTTCATTTGCCCAAAAAAAATTATTATCACAGGAACCGTTATTTTCTGTCCTACAGAAAAATTTGTCGGGTAATGTCCAAAAAAATCAAGTATACCAAATTGAAAAAAAAACCTATCCGCTAAGCTGTAGCCGAACAGTCAGACGGACGGAATTCGTGAACCACTTTGTTCGTCTTTCCTATCATCGTAATGTCAAGTTTGATCAAAATCTCGAGTTCTATTTTTTTGTACGAAGCCATAACTTGCCATATAGTCCCTTAATATATAAAATAGAGTTAATAAATCGAAAAGTCAATTAAAAAAGAAAGAACAGGTAACATTTTTATTAAATCTCATTTCATCATTTTTAGAAATAAATATTACGGCGACGCCACAGTGACCCATATTGACTTTTTTGGTTGCAAAAGTCACAACTCTTAAACAGGTTTAGATACCGGGATAATTTTTTTGTTCAGCTTCAAGAAAATGTTCAAAACTGTGACATTGGTGAATTTTAAGGAAAATCCCTAACAACGTGTTTCAGAAACTTCTCCTCAGATAAAACTTTTTTACCACAAATAAATGAACATTATATTTTACCTAAAATAAATTCAGAAGTCCATGATTTAAGTAAACAAAATATATCTCATCGCTAATTCAAGTAACACAGTGGTGAATTGAAGTAAACTAACAATATTCAAAAAAATGTTTTTGAAGGTGTATCAAAACCGATTTTTTTTTTTCAATTTGTTGACACATCAGAGTAAATAATAAACTTTTTCAGTCTTGGATTTTAAGTTGACAAAAAAAAACTAGAGGAAACTCCCGTACAGTAAAATTGGTAATTTTTGTATTAAAAATGCTTTACAGGGTGTTTTAGAATCTTCTGGTGAACAAAGAATTCTTATCAGAAGGAATAAACTCTATATTTAACTTACAGAACTGTCCAAGATCTACAATTAAAGTTTAATATTCTGTCATTCAGCTAATTCCATAAAAACAGTGGGGAGTAAAAGTAAGAGAGATGCATATATATTTTAAGTCCATATACAGATACACCCAGTGAAAAAAAAAATAACTGACTTTTAAATAAAATATTATAAAATCTCTCCAGCTCTAGAGTAACCTTTTGAAAAAAAATTTTGTATCTCCATTTATCTACGTTGTAAGTCACTTCAGGCCCTGGCTCTCCGTGACCCTTTGCGCTGAAAAATCAACAGCACTATCAAGTCAATTGAAAATTCAATAATTAAATTTACAACTTAACAGAATTATCTATTTACTTATGTTGAAATTAAAAGATTTACTGTAAAATCAACACTGCTGTTTCTATCTTATATGAAGTTTAATTTTAAATACTGATTTTATCAAACACTAAGGCCAATTTTTTTAGAAGTGATAGGTAAACCAGAGTCAACTTACTCTAGAAGTAAATTAACCCACAGATAACTGATGAAGCAATTTTTTACTAGAAAATGCAAGCCTAAATATTGAAAAAACCCGGTAGATAAAATATCAAGAGCATCTGTTCAGTTAATCCAGGGTAAACTCACCAAATTTTATGAACTAACTCGGGTTTAACGCAGTGAAATACTCGACCTAAAACACAGTTTAAAAATATTAACACGATGTTCTGTTTGCTTTTTTTTTAATAAACAGGCGCAATGCACAGTTAACACAAAACCAGTTTAAGTTCATCAGTTAATCGCAACCGTTAGAATAATTGTATGAAATGAAACACTAAGTTAACAGGATGTGTTGAGTAATTTTAAATTTATTTGATACAAACATGGGACAAATTTACGATGCGATCGTATTAAAATTTTATTTTTCTCTTTTTAGCAAGAATTTAATGTAAAAATAACACTACATCTTTTTAAATCAACTATTATGTTATCATCAATAGTTCCATCTTAATTTAAATGTTAGAAGAATTGCACAAATCAAAATTTAACAATAGACTTGTTTAAGTCTTACATGATGTTGCAAAAGATCAGTTCAGTATTTTTATAAAAACAAAATCAAAATTCGTTTTTTTTAATTTTATTATTAAAATATTTTTGTCTTTAAACTAAAATTCGGTTAAATGAAATTAGGCAACTGCCAACCTAATTAAAACTTAAATCACACCTATAGATTTTTTTAAACATCTAAAATGACGAATGAAACAAATCAATGCTAAATTAAAAACTAACCAATTCGAAATCGCAATCTTTTTTATCACCCTAAATGTCACCTTAACCAATTTCGCCTTGCCACACCTTTAACAATTCAATAAAACTTTGAAGCATTTATAAATCTTTCATATCATAATGTCTGTTTGTGTTGAAAGCAAAATAAATGCGCTCGACCAAAGTATAATAAATCTAATCTCATTGTGAGAACGAACCAAATCAGAAAAGCGAATAAAGAACCCAGAGGTCTGCCATATAAGTCGTGATGGAATAGGTTAAGCTCGATGAATGAGCATTTATTTTATTTTTTTGTTTTATTTTTAATTTTGACTGCTGCAAGTCATATTTCATGAAATCCAAACGTCATCGACTTGAGTCTTACTGGGTGAACGTCTAGGCCCTGACGAGGTAACCTATAACCAATTCATTCATATAGGACACACACTATCAATTCCTTCAACCGAGACATATGAGAAAATGTTTCATTTTCATTTTGTGTTGTTGTTGTTCTCAGCATTAACCTAAAAGGCTCCAACCTGATGATAGTGTGCGGTGGGACTGGGGGTACTTTTTTTGGCGCACAGCAGCCCAGAAGAGACAAACATCTAGTATGAGCCTGTGCACATCGGATCCGTAGATACATAATTAATTACAGCGTTTTAATTTCTGTAATTAGTCACGATTTTGCATTTTGCTAGCACTTTGTTGTGTGTAAAGTTGGCGGCACCAGCGCAGCGCGGCGACGACGTTTCTTGCTCGACATCCATTTGATCCAATGTGCACATTGGGATATATCTTTTATCCTGGAGCCAGCCATATAGACAGCGATATTAGATGCAAGGAAGTGCATCAGCAATGCTACCGTGCTAACGCCATAGACGCCATAGGGAGTGGGAGTTACCCAGCCCGCATTCAGCATCAGCACCTTTATCTCCCCTCAGCACTCGGTGAGATGACGACGTATCTTTCTATATGTAAATTGAGAAGGCGCTTAAATTCTGCTCCGCCTCCGCAACGCTGCGCTGCTTGGAGTTCGAGTGTCAAAGAGTCAAGATTCGTAAATGCAATTATTTTATGCATAACATCGATTCTGGTCAGCGAGGGAGTTTATATGTATATAGCTGATGCTGATTTTCGTTCCTTATTTTTTTTTTTTTTTTTTTTCAGAATTTTCCAGGTTTTCCTATAACTGTGACTGCGAGAATTAAATCTAATTCATAAGATTTCAAAAGGTAAATGTTAAGCTCTGTATAGACGATTCCAATCATTTGCAGTGTTCATAAAAAAATGTTTCCTCCATTTAGTGAGACTTGAGATTGGCATCTAATTGGGAGTATACCCTTACCTATACCCATACCCGCATAATGTCGAAGACTAGAGACCACTGCATTGAATTATATGTTAAAATCACTCATTAACAAGAAATTTGTATCTATGCAAATTGGCTATTGAATATATAGAAGGAGTTCGAGAAAGCATTCTTAATGACGGAATTTGTTGAGAAGTGTTATCTGGAAACTCGAGGAGCATATTTGCACTAATTAGTAACTTCTGGCTAATCTGAAAAGTTCAATACAACAACGTATAATGATCTTCCAGCAGAAGGCTTATTTTCTTACAATATTTGGTTTACTATATGGAAGCAAAGCCATCAGATTGTAATAAGTCTATTCTATGTTTATACTATGAAACTGATCTTCAAGCTATGGTTATTTGTTTGGTTTATTTCTTAAGTCATCTGTAAGTAAAATGAATCTTGTACGAAATCTAGCTATGTGTATTTTTATTGGTGTGGTTGAACAAAGCTTAAAACAATTTGTTGGGAAGCGTTACAATTATTATTATCACATCGATATCCCCTGATATCGATTTTCAAAAATAAAATATACACGATTTTAAGACTTAACACTAATGTACTCAATTGACACTGTCCTCTGGCTGAAAGATACGAAAAGTTAAGGATAAATAAATAGATTAAATAAATTTGGTGGCGCGAAAGCTCATATTAATGGAGTTTAGGGCTTAGATGATACTCTTAGATGATACTCTTAGAAGATTTATCACTTCCTCGCACGAGGCAGTAGGCAATTTTTTTTTATTTTTAGGTGGACGGAGCTTGAACTCAGACCTCCAGCATGATAGTCTTATACGCAATAACTATTACGTCACTGGCTACTATACAGCAATTTGAGGATAAGAGTGTCATATCCGAAACCCAATCGTTTCTTCCTGATGGACAAGCTTTCTCCAGGTCAGTTTTTTGGCTAAAATAAATGTCCGGTATGTCTGCAAGCATGCAGCTCTGCACGTAAAATACATAATAAGTATGCTCTTTAATATTAATGTTTTAAATTTTTTAGCAGGCGCACCAATTCAAGTTTTTGCCACGTTTCGGATAATTTGTAAAGGGTGTTTTTTGTAGACGCGTGGTTTTCAAGAAGAAATAAAACGCATATGATTTAATGTTATTGCCAAGAATTTAGCTTTATTGTAGGTAACGATAAGGGTTTGCCATTATGTTTTGAAAATAATTTCGGGCAAGTGGCCGCCGCGGCTGGCTCAAATGAATTCTAGCCGAGAGGCCCAATTTTCGACCACATTTTGCAGCAATTGGGGCCGTTTGTCAGTAGTAACGCGCCGAATATTCTCTTCTAAGGCGTCAATAGTCTCGGGCTTATCTGAGTAGACAAGCGAATTCACATAAACTCACAAAAAATAGCCCAGCGGTGTTAAATCGCACGATCTTGAAGGCCACGCCACAGGCCCACGACGCGAGATAATGCGTTCACCAAAAGTTTCCTTCAATAAATTGATTGTTTCGTTGGCTGTATGGCATGTAGCGCCGGCCGTCTTGTTGGAACCAAAGGTCGTCCACATCAACATCCTCGAATTCAGGTACGAAAAAGTCATTAATCATGACTCTATACCGTTCCCCATTGACTATAATATTATAGCCGGCTTAATTTTTGAAGAAATATGGACCAATGATTCCCTCTGCTCATAGAACACATAAACAGTGACTTTTTGAGAATGTAACGGCGGCGGCGTCTCAACAATGGTGCGTGGATTATGATCACTTCTAATATGACAATTTTGCTAATTAACGTATTTTGCTAATTAATGAACCAAAAATGAGCTTCATCGCTGATGAAAATTTTCTTGTGAAAACCGGGATCAACAACGCGGTCTCGTTTCGAGCCCATTTTGAACGATTTGCAAACGTTGTTCAGGAGTAAGTCTATTCATTATGAAATGGCAAACAAAACTGAGCATAAGTCAAGTGCCAGCTGTCAAAAAGACCAACTCCGAAAAAAGTATTGCCAGATTGAAAACTACACGTCTAAAAAAAAAACACCTGTATATCCAAGGCGTAGCACTCGAATCATGAAAGGAAAGGATAAGCATTCGGAATATTGTCCAAAATAGAAAGAAACAATTCTTTAAGCTTTAGAATCACATTTCCCTACTATTCCCACTATTCCCTACAAATATTTAAGCTTTATGAATGGAACTCTTAGAAAAACACACCTTCTTTTAAACTCAAAAAATGACAGATCACCAACAAACATTTTGGACGATATGACATTTTGTTGGGTTATTTGTCATAGTATCAAAATGATTAAGATTTTAAGTGTCATCTATGTAAGTTAACCTGTGACAAAATTTAAATTCCGAATTTAGCTTCCGGGACAAAAGTTCCACTTAGCCTTTTGTTCTGGAGCTCATAACGGAAAACGAAAACAATCTGACGATATTATTGTTTCTATACCATTGCTATCTCTATCATATTTGTATAGATAAACAAATATAGGTATACCTTCAAAACAATATCGTTCGATCGTTTTTCGTATGATAAGGCCCCTGAGTTCAAATATATGAATGATCGGTTTGGGCATGCAGGCTTTGACTCATTAAGGACACCGTGTTCTCAATATAAATTGTAATCTGATGCTAATTCCATATTTAAGCCACGCCTTGCGTTTTATATAGAGTTTAGTAATTTATAATTTGTTTAAGTAAACGGCCCTTAGAGTAGGAGGTAATGGCCATTCATATATAAGTTCAACACAAAACCCTTAAGATGTTAACATGAAGAACTTTCAACTTTAACATATTTGTTTGAATTGAAAATCATAACCCATGGGCGGCTCAACTAACGCAGCAACATAATATTTAACCCAACAGCCCACAGCATGTAACCTCGCATGTTGTTCATTGCACTCGTTTCATACAGAAAAACATCAATTTGAATTTTTTTTTCGATTATAAATATGTCCATCATGTGGTGTGGTGGTATATACAGATTGCGATATGGAAAAGCCCGCACGAACCCGAGACCCGAGTCCCGACCGACCAACCGACCGAACGACCAACCAGTTGTTGTGTTTGTTGTTGTTGTTATAGTTGGTTGTGGCAGCCATTCTAATGGCCCATTGTCCAGTCACTTCACCTGAAGCTACATAATTTCTAGTATAGTTCCGGCAAATCATTTTGCCGCGAAGAAGAAACGGGGTCTCTTTTCTCTCTCGCGCCGCGCCGCACCGCGCCAGCTACGCGATGGTCTACGCCACGGTATGGACTTCTAACTATATACGGTTCCAACAATCTGGTGTAATAACAGGGGCTCTAGCAAGCCCGCGAATGTGAAAGCTAACAAGGACTATGTTATTGGTGCTGTAGTAACATCCAGCAACCACCACGATGACGATGACGACGCCGCCGCCGCTGCTGATGCTGGGGCATTCTAGTTAATTTTCCATCTCATATCAACAACAAACAATTCCGAAAGTCAGTCAATCAGAACCTGTCTGACCATCCGTCAAAGTTGCACATCACCATATCACCTCCGCGAAATTATCCTTCACGCGAATCTTTTTTTTGTTGTTTGTTGTTGTTTTGAATCGCTGCCTGATGTAAGTTGCCGCGCTGCCGAATATTCTAGCGCGCGGCGAAACGTCTCTTTGAGGACATACTGAACCATCTACATCTACAGACCACTCGTAGATACTTATACTCGCAAATGTAGATAGGTGGCAGTGACATCGGATCGGAGATGGATGCGATGCAAACTGGGATGAACGGGCGCTGCTGCGAATGAAGATGGATAGTTGAATGGAGCTGGAGGAAGAGATGCTGATGACGTTACATACCGAATGGCGGTGAATATGCTTCAATTGAGCTTCCACCACACGCCGCACCGCACCGCACCGCTTCAGCCTCTGCTTGCGATGTGTTGTGGGATTTGCTGATTTGCCATGATGCGGAATTATCAGATATCCTTTCGGGGGGAGCCATCATTAAATTGCTTCCCAGGGACAAGGACGGCGGCGGTGGGGCCGACAGCGGAGAAGTAATCACTCCCCATCAACCTATGTGCCTTTGCCTGTGCTGTGCATACTTCAGCAATTATCTCCGCAAAACGTGAACGTTCTGTTTTGGACTCTATTTAGGAGGAGGGGGTGAACTCCCCCGATTTGTTGTCTAAATCTATGTATGTTTTTTTTTTTCTTTTTGCAGATGTGTGATGCAGAATGTGTGTGTGTGTATGCAATGGGCTGACGAGATATGTAAGTATAGAGAGGCGACTACTCCTTGTGGGTGAAGAGGACTAATTTGATGGTGAAACGATTTTTGAAAATTACTCGTACTCCGCGCGGTGATTTGCTGAAACCGTTTCTTCTCAGCAATTATTCAGTGCTCCACAAATGGGCAGAATCCGATGGAATGATAGATAGACGGATGGATGGATAGATAGATGTGCTATAGTGCGCTAGCATCATGACGCAGCAATTGTAAAAGTCACTCTGTGGGTGGTTAATCTGTTTTTGGGTGGCCATGGCCAGGACAGGCCAGTATATATACGAGTGGTATTAATACAAAAGAACATGAGATTGCTCCAATTATTATAAACTTTGATGTAATGTTCAATTTTGTACTCGGCTATCGGAATTTCAACTCTAAATTTGCCATTAGTTAACAGAAAACCTTTTCCGCTTTTAAATGTTTATACAAATTTTCTCTATGAGAGACGTCGAGACATGCTTATTCAATCAAAATATACATCGGAGTCCGTATAAAAAATCATCTTAATTGTGCTTCAAAGAATTTAGATTTAGTGCAGTTTCAAAAACATGAAGAATTTTTAAAACACGAAGAAATTTTAGTTGATTCAAATGCAATGCGGTAAAACAATAAAACCTACATTGGGATGGACCTGATCCCATGACTTCGGTCGTTCAATGCGTAGTGCATATGGCTCTGAAGACGCTTGTTCAAGCCCCAGTCGGGAAAAAATTTTTTTCAAATTAAAATTGAACGTAAGGAAGGAGTCTGATGACCGGCCTGGCAACCATGAAATAGCTATAACTGCAGCCTAAAATAACTTGTTGGCAACTTACTCAAGTGGTTTTTGTTTTATTCAAAACAATCAATTCATTATTATCTTGAAGAAATATTGTTTAAAAAAAAATTACTTAAAAAATAGTAATTTTTTGACTCAGTCATCACAGTAGCCGGCAGTGTTCGCCCGTTTCGTGCATGCGATGCGACAGAGAGAGTCAGAGTATGCAAGTATGCTTGATGGGTATATACAGGGTGGGCCAAATACAAGTTCCTTTTTAAAAATGCAGTAAATTGAACAAAATTAAATTTGTTCCATGTATTATGGCTTTATTAGTATAAGAGCAAATATTTCCATTAATTATGGAACACAACGTCTTTCAAGTGGCTGCCTCAGCTGATTTCACGGCAGCGCATTCTGTCAATCCAATTTTCCAATATTGATGATATTGGCCTTAAGTGCTTGAATCGTTTCCGGATTGTTGGCATAACATCGGTCCTTCACGGTTAACCACAAAATGAAGTCCAAAGGGGTCAAATTGCAGGTCCGATGCAGCCAATTGACATCGTCAAGACGGTTGATAACACGATTAGGGTGTTTGGGGCGCAAAATATCTATTATGGCACCAGAGGGCGTCCAAATCCATTAATTGGCTCTGTAACGCTCACCCTTGACCGAAACGTTGTTCCCAGCCTCATTTTCAAATAAAAATGGTCCAATAATGCCACCACTCCAAAATCCGCATTAAACTGTCACTCTTACGTGCGGAGCCTCAGATGCGTCAATTTCGTTTGTTAACTTAGCCTCCGAGATAAAAATGCGCCTCGTAAGAAAGATGATTTTTCACTTCTTTTCAAAAAAAAAACGCACTGTTTGGGTTACACAGCACTCACTTTGGAAATAAGTTTTCAATATTTCCCACCGTTTTTCAAGCTTGGCGCGTGGCGAGAGTGTGATTTTTTCCACAAAAGAGAAAAAAAATCGACTTAGAGGGAAGAATGTATTCAAGATAGAGGGAATTTTGACTCAGATGGATTTCGACTTAGAGGATGCTTTTGCTATGAAAAATTGAAGGGAATGCCAAAATATGTGGACAAAATTCGATTTAGGGGGAAATTCAACTTAGATGAAGTTCGACTTAGATGACGTTCGACTTAGAGGGAGTAGATTGTATTTTTATTATATGTTCACTTTGGAATTTATAAATGTTAAAAAGTGTTCTGAATTCCGCTCTCAGGTTAGTCAGTATTTTTTTTTGAAAATCTTTAAAATACAAAACACAAAGTAAAAAAAAAACCGGGGGCACCCCGTGGCCTCTGAGGTTTGGTGACCCCCGATTGTTAAGTACAAAATTTAAGCTATATACAAACATATTGTGGCGAATTTTCGCCATGATCACCAAATCGCACCTGTCCAACTAATACCTCACCTCTACAAACTGTCACCAGCTGGCACCGCAGATCATCCTCATCCCTGTAAGTGGTCAATTTTACAAGACAAAATGGATTGAAAGGTTTTTAAAATTGACTGCCCACCTGAAGCCGGAGATGTTGGTTGGTGAATGCTGAAACACGAAATGAAAAGCAAATGACACTTAGTTCTACAATCCACAAATACCTGAATACAAAATTGAACATAACTGACTGAATAGGTAAAATGGAACCGTTCAGTCAGCCAGGTATATTGTTCAGAATTCTGAATTAATTAATTAATTCCATTTCAGGTGTAAATTGATAAAAAGTCGTTGTGTAGACGTACCTAGAGGTATGGCACACCAATCTAATGGAAATTTCGCGGTGATTAAGAAAAAAATAATAGTAGGTTGATTTAACGCAATCCAGAGGAAATTATTTGTGTGGCAGATATGAGGAAAATGGCGCGAAATTAATGTCAACAATGGAAAATGGAAAACAGTTCCAGAATTGCACTAGTGGAGATTGGAACCCACTGGAAATCATCCAATAGACTATAAAAAGCCGCTGCAAAGTTGGAAAATGGGGTCAGTTCGCTTTAAATTCTCCGGAAGAATTTGGATGCTTAATAAAACAAGTCGATTAAGAAAAACTTAAACTCCTTAAGATAAAAACAACAAATAAATAAACCCTCTCCGGAACCATTCATTAAAATAACTTTATTTTTGTTCTTCTTATTTTCGAAATAGGTTCGTTTTCGTTACAATATACTGTTTAATGGGTCCCTCTTCGTTTTGTGATGCCTACGGGGCCCCGCGTCTCCAGCTACTCCGCAAATAATGACTAGAAGTTTTGCAATTACAAATGAAAGTGGTTGAAATACATAGGACGTTTAAATTACGGTGTAAAATGTGTCTTTTTCATCTCAAAAATTGTAACAGATGGTCAGAAGTGAAAAAATTCATTTTTGACATATCGACTTATACATTGAAAGCCTCGATTCTATTCTATTCTATTTTGATTTTTGGAACTAACAAAATTGTATATGTAGAAACAAATTTTAAATTTTGCAACATTTCGTGGCTTTGGTCGAATTTTCGTAAGCGGGAGTTTCTGAAAATGTCGCCAAATTCGAAAAAAAAATCAGTTTGCAAATTTATTCCTTGACGAATTGAAACTCTTAATAAAATGTATATACTCAACCAAATGAATCGAAGAGCGGAGAAAATAAAAAAATATTATTTGATTCCACACGATATCTATTATAAATTTAAAATAAGATCAACGTTCCCTATAAAATATCTGATTTTATTTAAGTAGCATATTGATAAACCAAAAAGACAACTAATTTCCATTAAGTCATAGAATTTCTCTGACTCACTCTGATTTTTATTCAAAAATTATAATTTTCAAAGAAATAATCAATTTATTTATGAATCACAAACTCCTTCCCATAATATATCTACATTCTCATCTTGATGTGCCATGTCATTTGCAAACTCACTCAATTAAATAAATAAAAAATCAAAAAAAAAAAACAAAAATAATAAAATAATATTTCCTCTTCGTCAAGTTCATAATATTCAACCATCATAAATATGGTTTTGTTTTTGCTTATCTAAATGGATCTTTATGTTTTTCGAAAGGAAAATACAATTTAGAGGTGGTATACAAAATATACACCAACTATAGGCTTCTCTATAAAAAAATAAATATATGTAACAAAATGCAAAAATATATAAATTTTTTAAACAAAAAGCAGTTATCGTAAAAATATTCATATATGCGCCTAAATGGATACCGTGGGTACCCTAGTTTCAATCATTTATATTAAACAAATTGAAAAATTTGAATAAATTGACAATAACTCCAAAGCGCTAAAGCGCTAAAGAACATTGAAATTAATTAACAAAAGTTTGTTTGTTTTTTTTTTTTTGTTTCTGTTGTTTTTGTTGTGTTTCGTTGTATAATAATATCATATTTCGCTTTGGCTTTAGCATTTAGCTTATCAATAAATTTGTATTTTGAATCTTTTGCCTTCGCTTCGAGATATACGAGTATGCCCATCTACTAAAACAAAACTGGAATACTTAATTTTTGACACAATTATTGTCATTGTGTCGAAATGTTTTATCAAACAAATATATTTCACAAAAAATAAACTTGCTTTTGAAAAGGCACGTTTACCTTTAAACGAGGGTTCCGTCAGCAAAATCCAACAAATCCAACAACAACAACAAACGTTGTTATACTCGTACAACCTATCGAATTAATTATGCAAATATTTTTGATAACAAATGGTTCATAATTATAAACACACACGAACATCAAATTCAACTTTGCTTCGATGTAAATTAGAAATAAAATAAAAAAAAAAAAAATGTATAACAATATTCTAACTACATATATTTCTGTATCAATTTATTTTATTTCAGGATTTTGGGATTTTAATTTTTTTTTCTCTCCAAAAAAAAAAGAATGACTACACTTTGGGATATTGTAAAATCCACTGCAAAAATCCCTGCGCTGCAATCAATTTTCCATAACTTATCCTAATCTGCAATTTAGGAGCTGACACCTCATAATAAATTGTTACACACCTAAACATGGAAGGATTTTTGCATAATTTTACCATTAATCCTGTTGCACACGCCATGCATGCACATGCACAACGTAGCTATATTTCGCTCGCTCGTTCGTCCTGCAGCAGTCCTGTTTTTTTTGTTTTTTTTTTTGTGGATTGTTTGCAATATCAAGGACCGACGCGGTTCCGGACATCCAGGGAGTCATGCAACAGAAATAGTTGTAATCTCGACTCATCCCTTGCAGGCGTTGGTTTTGCCGTGAATCCTTTTTGAAGATATCCACTTCCACTTCCACTGACATGTTTAATTTTATTTTTTTTTCTTACTTTATATTTATTTATGAATTTAGCAATTTCTGGTTTAATCCTGTGGGATTAGGAGTAGCTCTGTTCTATTTATTTTTGTTTGTATCCTTGAATCAGCTAGCTAGCTCGTGTGGGGGTGTTGCCGGGTTGTGAATATCGTTATTGTTATCATTGCAAGGATCAGCAAAAGTTAATTTTCACCAAAATCAAATGTTGTTGGTTGTTACATAACAATAGTTGTGATTTTGAGAAAGACAATAAAGGATATAGTCCTTGTTCACACTTTTTTCTTTTTTTTGCTCCTTTTATTGGAAATGGTTATTATGGGGCGTGTTGGGTTTAACTTGAATTATGATGGCATACGTTCGTCGTTCGGTATTTTCAGTGCGATGTTCTCCTTTTGTTTTCATCTATGCGGTCTCTGTATATATATTGACGAGTCCTTGAGGAATCGATGTATATGTAGGCTGTTGTAGGTTGGATTTGTTATCATATCCATTGGCACGTGCATTACTTTATATTGCATTATATTAGCCAAACAATTGGTTACTATCATAATATTGTGACACAATCAAACGTTGGGATCGGAACTCCAGATGTATCGTTAAGATTAAGGCTATATTATGTGGGGGTAATATGGACATGGTGTGTTATGTGTGTGTTTCTTGAAAGAAAATGCTGGTTTCTGGTTATAAATATGAACTTAAGATATACCTATACATTTGTGGTATTTGCTCAAAAGAAATTTAAATCACGAGGGGGTGTAATGTTGCACATATATGTTTATCCATCACTCAAGGTCCTTGTCAGTTTTCAAAACTGCATTAAACTATTCAAAAATTTTATAAATTTAAGTTCGTCTTTGAACTTTTTGTTTCAAAGTTTTTTAATTCCAAAATTATGTATGAATACATTCAAAATTTTTGTAAAAATAATGACGTGGCATAGAGCATTTAAATAACTTAAAAATATGCAAGACTGTGGGGGTAGGTACAAATGGCTTTGCTTGATGAAATCTTCTATGAGACCGTCAGAGCATCGAGCTTGGCGGTACTTAAGTTAATTCAAAGATTTTATTGATTTGTAGGTGAATTAAGCTACTGTGCAATATACTTAATAAAATAAATAAATTTATTATTAATGGTGCGAAAGCTCGTGGATAACCATGTAGGCCTGCTGTATATTGTACTCTCAAGCATTCCCGGGTTTGCGTATAGAGGGGATATATCATTTTCTGCCATCTTTAGCATTCCATAAACAATCAAAGCAAACATGCGTGAAGTACCTTAGTATTTAGGTAGGTATAGGTACTTACTGCCATTTTCGATTATTTAAAAAAAAAAAAGAAAATTCTGGCGTGACTTTAAAAATTGTACATTATAGGGATTTGATCTTTAGAAGGAAATCAATTGTTTAGGGTGAATTTAGCAACAATATTTATTTTCTAAAAACAAAAGTAGACAATTCTGCATTCAACTTGTAAAAAACTTTTGCAAATTTTTGCGAAAGTAGGTACCAACCAATTTATTTTCGATTTTTCAAAATCAAAAGTTGTGCCCTTTTGTCCCCATCTTTTTTTTTGTTTCACAATTACAAATTTCTCAAACGAATTATTTTTGATTTTCCTTAAAAGGCAGAATTCCCGCAAAAATGAAAAAATAATTGCATTTTTAGTTATTTTACCATTTAAATTTTCGAAAAAGATAAAATTGAGCCGTTACTTCGCTTAACTTGTGCTGACACATTACAAAAAAATCTCCCAAATTTTGCGAAAGAAGCAATTTTTTATTTTCAATTTTTTAATAGAGAAAAACACGAAGTGTGCTTTTTTCGGGTAGGTATAGCACTATCCGTTGATGGTGATGGCAACGACATCGTGGTTTTTGAAGAACTACGGACTATCACAGACAGCGACAATGTTTTCAGTTGATCTTGAGTTTCGTTGACGCAATGGGGTTGCTTGATTGTTCACAGAATCGGTTGAGTGAGTCAAATTTGGTCACCAAACTTTGGACAATCGACTTGGAAGGACAACCCTGTAAACCGTAAAATGGGCGGAAAGTATGTATCGGTGCCCCAAAATATTTTCATATTAAGGTTTTATCATTTGGACGTATATTGTTCAATCGTGTAACTTGCCATGGTGATTTGTCATCAGTAGCTGAATAATTAACAACAGATTTGACAGATGTCACCAAAACAACATGGCCGCCACATTCTGCCAAAATATACCCGCGCCCAGAAAACCCAGAAAAGCTCAATTTTGACATTTAAATTTTCAAAAAAATTCGAAGAAGCTGAATTTTTAGTCAAGAGCTTTTCTTTTATGCCTTAAGCATTTTCTTAAAATTACCAGGCGTGCTATTCACAACTTGAAAACAAAAAAGTGTGGTGCCAAGTATATGCAAGTATGTATATGAGGGGCCCTGGCCTCGGGGGCCTCATAAACAGTACTTTTATAAACCAAAGCTCTTCAGCTGAACCAAGTGTCCAATTTACCTAAAACTTTCAAAGCAATGATCTAAAATCTGCCACTGAAATTTCTAGGTACCGAAAGACACAAAAAACAAATGGTTTCAAAAACTCCGATATTGTATGTTCGTAAAGAAGTTGTACGTTTGGCTCTGGAGCAAACGTGGAATCTGTTTATTTAGAATTACGGCTGAACTAATAGCCAAACAAATTTAAAATCAGAATATTCGTGATCTGGGAGTTGCTACCTTTCCATATAGATATGGCACGATAAGAAATTAAAAACATATTTTTTTGTTAAAAAATTGACTTTTTCGCCTATTTTAACACTATTTTCACCTCATAAAAAAACACGATTTGTCACTAAAAGTAGGTGCTGTTTATCAAGCCCAGGAAAGCCAGGGGCATCCGCCGCCGCTGCTGGGCATACTTCGGGTAACTAGAGTTTTTTTTTGTTGCAAGTCACGCGAAGCTTGTTGATGCGCACCTATTTCTAATGGCGAAAAAATGTTATAACTGTTATAAATTCAAATTTTTCTAGTGTACCTACTATACTTTTAAGAAAGTTAAGGAGCTTCCTCGGAGATATTTAGAAGTTTGGTCTTTTTTGTCTAGGACCGACTCGCATAGGGGCCCTTGTAAAGGCTGTTTTTTTTTAGACGTGTGGTTTTCAATCCAGCAATACTTTTTTTATAGTTGGACTTTTTGACAGGTGTTACTTGATTTATGCTCAAATGAAGCCGGCCATAATGTAACAGTCAATGGGGAACGCTATAGAGCCATGATTAATAACTTTTTCGTGACTGAATTGGAGGATGTTGATGTGGACGACCTTTGGTTCCAACAAGATGGCACAGCCAACGGAACAATCAATTTATTGAAGGAAACTTCTGGTGAGCGCATTATCTCGCGTCGTGGGCCTGTGGTGTGGCCTCCAAGATCGTGCGATTTAACACCGCTGTACTATTTTTTTGTGAGGTTATGTGAATTCGCTTGTCTACTCAGATAAGCCCGAGACTATTGACGCCTTAGAAGAGAATATTCGGCGCGTTACTGCTGACAAAAGTGGTCGAAAATTGGTCCTCTCGGATGGAATTTATGCGAGCCAGCCACTTGCCCGAAATCATTTTTAAAACATAATGGCAAACTCTTATCTTTATGATAAAGCTAAATTCTTGGCCATAACATTAAATTATATGCGTTTTATTTCTTCTTGAAAACTACACGTTTAAAAAAAAACAGCCTTTATAATTTTTTTTCAAAATTCCTGTAAAGCCAAGGGATTTTCGATGAAAAGCAATTACGCATTTTAAGATTTCTCATTTAGGGAATGAAGGACTTACTTTTTGATCTGAGCGTTTTAAACAAACGCGTTGGATAAAACATCAAAGCATCTGTTCAGTTAATCCTGAGTTAACTCACGAAATTTGATGAGTTAACTCGGGTTTAAGTTTAATCTTGCACTGAAAAAACTGGGCCTAAGGCCTTTCTATATAATGTGTGGAGTTCATTGACTGTTTTTTTTTTTCTAGTGATTTGTGCAATTCCAAAATAATAATTTAAAACCAGCCACCCACATTTGCAGCTGCTAATAATTTGACGCTTCAAAGGAAACAAAAAAACAAATCAAATAAGTAAGTGCGAGGCAACTTTGAAAAAAGAGGTTGAAAAGTAACTCCTAACTGCATCTGATATATATAGATACAGAATAGAGATATAGATTTTTATAACCGAAGCGGTGAGGCAGAGGTGCAAAAACTAAAATTCCATAAATTAAAGCTAAAGAAATAAAACTTTTCTCCTGCACATAAATCACAGATCTTCAACATAAATTTATGGCTGCCTTTTGCGTGTATGGAATGGGTAACAATTTCTGTTGGTATATAATAACGTATGTACATATATGGAGTTACCTATAAAAGAAGGGGTTATATTTTCCACCGTTGAGAAATGTGTATAATGCTTATACCTACAACTGGGGTTAAAATCCACCCCCATAATATGCCAACATGCAGTAAAGTTTTAGAACAGCATAAAATGCTCTGCGATCTTATATGTGTTTTCGATTGCATATCGATGTGCAGATATATACATACATAGTGTAGCCTTGCTAAATTGCACACGAGTGTGTTATATGTATGTGTGTAGTAAAGACAGATGTACTCTACATACCTATATCTAACTGCTATACAATCCTAAAGAAAGTTACTTTCGAAAAGTAACTAAAGTTCGTGTATGAGGTAATTTATTAACGACATGATTGTGATGGAATATGTGGTGGGGGGGGAGAGGGGAGTTGGTAAATCAAATGTGCAAATAGAAAATGTTGCAAATTTATCATGAAAATATATTTAAAGGTGTTTTTTTTTATATTTATTAATCGAAATAGGAACCTAAATAAATTCAAATTTAACAAAAGTTTATAAATAAAAAAGCATCAAATGTGTATAGATATACATTACATATGTATTTACATTATGACTTTAAATTTAAAGATTTACAAGGTAAAATTTAGCGTTTAGGTGTTGTTTGATACACAAAATTAGTTAACATATCACTTCTGTGAGACAAACTTTAAAAAGTAAATCTGCCCGCACCTGTGTTTAACAATTATAACGGGTGATTTTTTAGCTGGTTTGGTTTTGGCAACACTGGTTTTGACAGCTGACGTGTGTTTAGTACCTTGTGTCACCGTCAAACAGCTTCAGTTTGGTTTGCAATTTAACCATGGATCGTCTTACAAATGAACAACGCTTGCAAATTATTGAATTTTACTATCAAAATTCGTGCTCGGTTCGAAATGTTCATCGCGCGCTGCTTGTGTTCACCGATGAGGCTCATTTTTGGTTGAATGGGTACGTAAATAAGCAAAATTGCCGCATTTGGAGTGAAGATCAGCCAGAAGCATTGCAACAGCTACCAATGCATCCCGAAAAAGCCACTGTTTGGTGCGGTTTATGGGCCGGCGGCATTATTGGGCCTATTTCTTCAAAGATGATGCGAATCGCAGCGTTACTGTCAATGGTGAACGCTACCGAGCGATGATAACAAACTTTTTTTTGCCCGAAATGGAAGTTCTTGACTTGCATGATATGTGGTTTCAACAAGACGGTGCCACATGCCACACAGCACGCGAAACAATGGCGCAATTGCGAGGCGAGTTTGGTGAACAGTTAATTTCACGTTTCGGGCCGGTCAATTGGCCGCCTAGATCGTGCGATTTGACACCATTAGATTATTTTTTGTGGGGATATGTCAAGGCTAATGTCTATAGGGACAAGCCCGCTTCGATTGACGCACTGGAAGCCAACATCCATGCATTCATTCGTGAGATACCGGCCGATATGTGTGAAAGAGTATGCCAAAATTGGACTCAGCGGATGGGCTACCTGAGACGCAGCCGCGGTCAACATTTGCATGAAATTATCTTTAAACATTAAATTGCAAGGTTCAAACTATCGATTCAAATAAATATTTCATTCATTTTTTCGAATTTTTTGTGTTTTTTTTTTTTTTAAAGTTCTAAACCTCTTAAAAAATCACCCATTACTTCCGCCAGGGTTACCAACACAAAAGACTTATCTAATCTTTGCATTCTGGCACTTATTGATTTATGTACAAATAACAGCTACTTTTGGTTATAAGTAAGCAAGCTTTGACGAAAATCCTGAATTAAAGCTTAAGAAACTCATTAAAAAAAACCTATGGCATACCAATTTCTGAAACAAGTTGCCCTTTTATGACGTCACTAAGACTTTCAGATGGTAGGTATACTTTTTTGCAAATATGGGGTGCCTAAATTCCACAGCTGAGCTTACTTCCTCTTCTGTCAAATCACCTTTATAAAAGCAAGGACAATTTTAAGGAAGATGGTAGGAGCAATATTTTTTTCAAGAATTTTATTTTTCAATTTTTTTATATTTTCTTTATCAACATTTTGAAAAGTGAATACCAAAACTCACACACCTAGTTTTGTACGAGTATTTACACTTAAAAGAAGCCTGATTTCAACTTTCATTAAATTATCTTAATTTTGAAGGTCAATAGGTGATAGGTCTGGTAGTTTTTGAAAAATTACTTTTCAAACTCAAAATTTTGAAAAAAAAAATAAAAATAAAAAAATTCGAACTAATTTTTTTGAAAATTTAACGGAACTAAATACGAATTTTGTTTTCAAAATTCAATGCTCTAATTAGTTTTTAGTCAAAAACAGAAAACCGGATAGTTTAATGTATTTTACTTTTTAAGAAAATTGAAAATAATTGAATCTACTTTAGTATAGCTACGTATTGGAAATAGGATCTTTAGAGCAACGGATTGGAGTCAAATTAAGCGAATATTATTTTTGTTATTGTTAATTTTCTAAAGAACAAGAGGAGTTTGTTTGACTAAAAATTAATAAAAACATTGAATACTAAAAGCAAAAATACTACTTAATAACGTAAAATGTTGAACAAAATTAAAAACTTTTTTTTTAAATTTTGAGTTTGAAAATTAAGTTTTTTAAAAACTACTCTCTAAAACAAGTTTATTTAAAAAGAAATGATTTTTGGCTTTACAAAAAGGTATATCATGGCATTTTGAGTGTAACTGTTGTTTTTTAATGATTTGTTTTCTGTTTTAAGTAATTTTTTTAGAAAATTGCATCTCCTGGCCAGATTGGGGGCATAGACCCAAACGATTCTTTCTTGTCTCAACCCAACCTACACACTCTAGCTTTCTGTGCCATAGGTATACGAACTTAATCCTTGTAAAGAGTTTCTTCAAAAGTCAAAAATTCCGGGCATTTGCATTTTACTCTTAAATAACGCAGTTATCAAAAAATAATCTAGGCTCATTTTATAGATTGTAAACATTGTCGTCAAAAAATATTTTGACATAATTTTCCATACAAGCAATCAGTTACAAGATATTCCGACTTAAAAAAATGGACACAAAATGGTTAAGTCCATATGCGAAAAACACGGTATATTTTTATGCTCACACGATTTGGTAAAGGACTCTTCGTGAGTATTGCTTATGCCCAAAAAAATATGATTATAATTACATTTCAAAAGCCATACTTGGAGTTTTTCTACATAAGTGACACTATATTTTGACTTACCGGGCCACAAAGAAAACAATTGACATCTTTAGAGCCAGCCTGCTATATATAAAGTCTATAATAAAACAATAAATAAATAAAATATCTGGCAATACTTTTTTCGGAGTTGGTCTTTTAGACAGCTGTCACTTGATTTATTCCCAATTTGGTTTGCCATTTTATAATTAATAGATTTACTCCTAAACAACCTTTGCAAATCGTGCAAATTTATTACCAAAATACTGGTTCGGTTCGTGGCACGAATTTCGTGAGACGCATCGCGCACCGCGTCCAATATTCGATCGACATAATCGCAAAATCGCATAAATTCGAGCAAACCATGAATCGGTTTTTCACCACGTTTACTCTAGTGGATAATGCGCATCCTGAGAGATGCCGTACAGTGCGCACCGAAGACGTTATTGCTGCTGTGGGGCAGAGTATCGAAAAGACCCGAATGAGTCCATCCGGCCATCGCGCGCAACAATTGGAGCTGTCGAAAATTGGGCCTCTTGGTATAAGGACCCTGAGTTCATAATAATTACCTACTCATAGGCGCCCTTTTTCGAAAACAATACTTAAATATTTAAATATTCTGCCTTAGGGCTTATGTAACATTTGCGCTGGGGAAAAATTAGAACATAAGCGTTTGAGTTGAACATAAATATTTAAGTTTCGTATCAGCAAACGCCCTTATTAGAAGGTATATTCCTAAATTTGTATCATAAAAAGTACCTAAATATTTCTTGTTCTGATTTCGATACTAAAAATAAAGACAATAATTATTTGTTAAGCTTGAACCTTTCTCCACTTAGTGGTGCCAAACTATCCTAACCCTCAAAAATCCATTAAAGGTTTTACCTAAAATTACTTTTTAAGAAATAAACAATCAAATTGTAAGAGCGGGTCGTTAATATCCATAACACACTTGCATTTACTTTACATATAATTAAATACAAATTAAATTCAAACTCACCGATTAAACAATGCGTTTCGAAAAGGGTTAATAATAATTATTATTACTCCACCATAAGCATCGTTGTTAAGTCAACAACTCCCATAAAATGCTTGTCTATTAAGCCAAAAGTAGATATAGTGTCGTGCGCCACACCTGCGAGCTTGACTTTTCTGCCGACCACCACACCAACCGATGCTAGCCGGCTGTATTGTTGCAAGTTAACCAGCCTATAAGATTTACGACTCCAAATAGACGCGTAATGAAAATAATTAAAAAATAAATTGTTCGTAATTTTCTTAAATATACTAATAACACTCTGGTTCTTAACGGTTCTCCAACGGCTTGAGCGCATAGCGCGGAAATAACATAAACAATTTAAGTGCTCAAAATAGTGTTGTCATAAAAATTAAAAAAAAATACTTCAGGCTAAAGTATCTAATATGGACATTGGACAAGCTTAATGCCTTGTAATACAATTAACCAAAACAAAAATAATTTCAAAAAAAAACTAATAACTGTTTTTTTTTATGTGTGATTCTTATCTTACACACACGTGCCGCTAGTGTCACTTTCTATACTTAGTCATGTCAGAGTGTCAGTGGCTCAGGTTACCTAAGGTTATGGCTTGATGTTCAATTTTTTAACCTCAACAGGGTGTTTCGGAAACATAAATCGATCACAGAGTTGTAAGGAAATTTATATTAAGTTGTATAATTTCAACTCCTTCTCCATTATCGATGATAAATTTACGCAGTTCAATTGAAAAAGAATCGTTAAAAACCTAATAAATCACCGAAAACAACAATGGCTTCGTGCTCAGCAACAAAATATCGCAATCGTTCAGTAAATATTTGCTTTTTTATGCTTTTTAGGTAAAAATCTCGAATCAATTCGGAGCATTTATATACAGCAGAGTGTATCTGTAGCTTCCCCTTCACCACCTGGTTAAACATTAACGATGCAAATTTGCTTACGATCTTAGTGCCTGTTTTTTTTTTTTCTTTTTTGTTTGCCGTTTCAGTGTGAATTGTTACGCGCACATCAAGTGTCGTCAATTTAGCCCACTTTGTGCCATAAAAATAAATTTTATGAAAATCACGATTTCTGTATGTGATGGCCTGTCACATTCAGCGATTTTAAGAGGTACCGCTAAATTAAAACTCAAATCGAAAACAAGAGACGTTATAACGTTTAATGTGAACTAAATAAAAATAATATCGCCTTTCATGATCATGATGGGGTCATAATATATACATTTATCGAGAAAGTGGCTGCGCGCAATGCGCGTGTGATTTCACGGAAATTATCTTCATAAGTGCACCAAAAAATGTATCTTTTGGATATCCATTGTATCTGGTAGATACATATATGAATGTATACAATTATACATACCAGAAGATGTGATGGCGTAAAAATATATTTGATGCAAAATGGACGTGTGATGGAGTTATAGTAGGTACATAATCGACATCTTATTTGATGCATTTAATTCGCACATGATAAACATTTTGGAGTAGGTTTTGACTTTGCATTTGTGCATGTGTTTTTTGTTTTTACGTCTTATATGTATTTATTTGGCAATTTGCATTTTTAATGTTGCTCAATCAATTGCAGTTTGGAAGGAAAATGTAAACGAAACTATGCATAATATCGAATTGAAACATTCGAAGCAGATATGGATTGAAATTCAATGCATTTGAAAACAATTTGAATTTCTAGATTATTGTTTATTATCTGTTATAGCGGTCTCAAATTAAATACCAAGTGAAGGTATGTATGGATTACTATACCAAATACAGAAACCTTATTTATATAATTTTTATAATGCGATCCTTGAACCAATCTTGACAATATTAATACCTAAAATAGGTATCTTCTATTCAAAAAGATTGTGTTAAAACCGGCTTTACAAGGGGCAATAGTCGTGTTTTTTTTAAAGCCCCGATGAAATTGGTCGAAAAAAATGACGTCGGGGCTAAGTAACTTACATGTCAAATGCAACAATAACTAATCCTTGGGGCTTAACTTAAGCACGGATAAAACTGTGTTTCTAGCGTGAATTGCATACTTGTTATCGATAGTTTGTATGGACACTCCATTTTGTTTTCGTAATGGCATCGCTAATCCCCGATATCGTTTTTTTTTTCAACCAAATATTTGTGGACTTGCAAAAAACACAAATTATAAAGGGTCCGCCATCTAACGTTTTTTTTTCAACTAGTGCTTATTTCGTGAATGGTGACACTTAGCTCATGTCTGATTTGACAGATAATTAGTTTTATCCTTCCGCTGAACGAATATGGTTGTGTATACGCTTCGCTAAGTGGGCCTGCGATCGACTTAGAGAAGATGCTGATTTTGCCAAAAAAATCATCTTTTCAGATGAAGCTCATTTTGATCTTGGCGGGTAGTAAACAAGCAAAATTGTCTCATTTGGGGACACAAAACCCGCACGCATACACTGAAAAGCCGATACACCCAAAACGAGTCACTGTTTAGTGCGGATTTTGGTCCAGAGGCATAATTGGGCCATTTTTCGAAAATGAGCAAGGAGTGGCCGTTACAGTCAATGGCGATCGTTATCGGGCCATGTTGAACGAATTTTTGTTCACAAAAATTAAAGAGGAGGATATTGGCAACATTTGGTTTCAACAGGACGGCGCTATGTGCCACACAGCCGAAGCTACACTCGCTGTTTTGCGCCATTTTCAAAAATAAAGAAGTTATTTGGCGGACCCTTTATTACTGTCCTAGATTATAGCCTTTTTCGGTATTATACTGAGCTTGTTTAATGGTGATGGAAAATGGGATTATTTTTGAATATTCTACAATATATATAGCAATGCTATAGGCAGAAATAAAACCCTGGGGTCCCAAAATAAAAAAAAAACACGTGATGGGCGTTTTTGCCCTTTAGGAGTGGAAATGAGACCCGCCACAAAAAAAAAGGGTAAACATCAGTGGGAGATTCAAAATCCAGTGGGAGTTATTGCCTTTCTGATTTGGCAATAAGCCCCATATTTAAAGTATCATTTAATTATTCATACTTTGCTTTAAAATATTTTTCAATTGAATATTTTCAAAATGATGAAATTTCGAAATTTCTCAAAAGTCAAGATTGAAACTTAATGACCAATTCTTTGGCCATCATCAACAGTTTTCTTGGACAACAATATGGCAGGAAATTCAAAGTACTGTTATCCAAGAAAACTATTGATAAAGTCTTAAGGAATTTTTTGAAGTCTTGAGAGTTTTTTTCTTCTTTTATTGGTTCTTCAAATTAAAACGCACAAACAAAATTTATTAGAACCCACAAAGTACAGAACATTTAAGCCAAATCCAATTCATCACCATTTTAAATTGTCCCCTCCCCTGATCCAGTGTTTGTGCTTTTGCTTTTGTAATTCAGGTATAATTGCATCAGTTGTCACCTATTCAAACTACACTGTCACTTATGTTTTCTTATAATTCCATTTATGGGTTCCCTAAATTCTTATGCTTACTTACTTAGATGAAGTATAATGTGTAAGTTGGGTTTTGGGTATGAAGCTGAGTGCTTGGCTCTCAATCAACAAGACTTTATCCCTCCATTAGTTAGCCGGTCATTTGCTTATTACAGTCTCTAGTTAGATTGCAAGTACTATTTCGGCTTTTAATAGAACGTTGGGAGCCTATATGACATGATATAATTTTTTATGAGTTAGTTTTAAGCCAATTGTATCTATAGAAAAGCAATTGATAAATACAAAATTTTTAATTTAAAAAAAGATTTCTGAAATGGGTTCTCGTGATTGTTTGTGATATTGTAATCAAAGCTAACACTATGATGATCGAGAAGACCGAGAAAGTGTGTTTCGTCATTCCATACGTCGATCTGTAATTTGAGATATGAGGGAAACGGGTGCCGATTTGCTTGAAATTTGATATAAAGTATTCTTACGCGATTCCGTATAGTGAAAATTCGAATTTTTGTTTTAACTCGTCTCAGCTGCCATACCTACAAACATTTTTTATTCAATTTTCCTCGAAAACGGCTTTAACGATTTTGGTTATTCGTTTATCTCTTTTTGATCCTTAGACCGATTTTGTAATAATTTTGCAGTTTGACTCTCTATAGTTTAATCAATATTAGATTTTAAAATGTTGACAAACATTGGCGCAAAATTTTAGACGATTAAGTAAAGTGTTAAATCATTTTTAGTATGATACTAGGTTAAAAAGAGGATTTTGCTAATTTTAAACGAGTTTAACATGATACACTATCTCTTAGCATTATACTAAAGTTAAAATAGCCAGATTGCTGTTTTATCTTTTTAACATATTACTAAATCCATATGTCACTTTGACATAGAAAAATTTTAAAAAGGTATGTTTGCTTACCTTTTTGCACTAAATGTAACTGTTTTAGATACGTTCAACTTGAGTTTCGTAAGAAAATAGGTTTAGTATGATACTAGTTAAAAAGTGTTTAAAAATAAGAACATTTCAGTAAAGATCATTAAAGTTAGTAAAGTGTTAACTAGTATCATACTAAAACCTTAACATGAGGCTGTTTAAAATTTTGCGCCATTATTTTTTAAACAAAAACAAAATCTAACAAAAAATAAATTTGTACGTTTGACTCTTTTTATATTTTCTTGTGAAAGAAGGCCACATACAATTATTCACCTCAAGAGCAAGTTCGTGCATATTTTTTGATGTGTAAACCTGTAAACATCTATGCTGGCGGTAGGGTGAAAAAAAAACGTGAACGTTCGTGTGCAACGTTACGTCGTGCACTTTACGTTGTAGCACGTTACGTTACGAAATCTGATTTGCCCCGACCAAAACAAATTGATTTTAACGCGACCGACAATTAGATTATACTTTATCGTGACCACTCATTTATATTGTTTTTGCCAACGACGAAAGCAAATTGTTTTTAGCGCAACCGACGATTTTATCATTTTAACATATTTATATTTTTTTCTTTCCCCGAACAAAATGGACGCGACACTAGTAATTAAAAAGAAAAAGAAAATCAAAACAAAAATAATAATAGTCAGCTGTAGGGATTGACAATTGACTGTAGGTATGGTAGATCAATGGCTGTAGGTATGGTAGGATATCGGGTTCGTTCAGTGATACAAATCTGAACTTAAATTCTACGTTTACATTATACTGGTTTTAAACGATGCAATTTCTTCTTGCAATTTTTAGGCACGTAGGCGATGGACATAGGTGGCTGGGATATACAAAAAAGCTGAGGTTGAACAAATTGCAGAGTTATCGGCTACCTTTGTACTTGCACAAAGTTAACATTCATTAAAAATCACAGCGTCCAATTCCATAGGCGATTGATGGTGTCAATCGATTGAAACCACGATTTTAGTGCTCTCCGCTGACAGTTGTTGTTTGTCGATGCTGAGAGAGTGATTACCATAAACAATAACCATGTGTAATGTGAAGTCATCTTAAAGTTGAGATTGAACTAAGAAGCAGGACCTTTCAGTACCGAACCTTCACCGTTCGTTGGAAATTTCGTTACAGCGGTTCCCCCACTGGGTATTTCGCTGCCGTTCTTTCAACACTATAAGCACTGCCTACAGATAGGTAATGCAGTGTTAATTATTCAACATGTTTCTTTTGATGACGTTCAGTAACAAAAATTAGCCACTTTGACAAACGTTGATGTTTACACATATGTAACCGTGAGTCCCGGCACTCACTTTTTGATGTGTAAACATCTATGCTGGCGGTAGAGTGAAAAAAAAAAACGTGAGCGTTCGTGTGCAACGTTACGTCGTGCAACGTTACGGTGTGCAACGTTACGATCTGCATACTAGGATGGGTGCGTTCAGTGGAAAAAATCTTAAGATCCCCTTCAAGCAAAACCAAGTCCGTTTTGGATCCGCGCACGTTGATGTTTACACATATTAACCGTGAGTCCCGGCACTCACACAATTTTTTTTTTAATTCCGGCTAGTAAAATCAAGTCAGACCATTTTGAAGTGGAATGAAAATTAAAAGCTAATAAAGTTGCTCTGTGATCATCCTTCAGTTTAGAAGGAAAATAATATGGCTCCGGGATCTAAGCGTCCCATATGTTGGATATTCCCAAAATAAGTATGCCGTCTTAAAGGACAGTAATTGGTCCAATAGGTCAACCAGTTTCAGAAATTGGTCAGCCATAGGTTGTTTTTAAATGTTTTTTTAAAGTTTTTCAATGTTGTAAAATATCCCACATTTGTGGGATATTCGAAAAATGTACCTACCATCTTAATCACTTACTTAATCTTCATTAAAGATAATTTTTTTTTGTAGTTCGTCAGCCATACAGTTTTTTTTAAGTGAAATAGTAGAAGGGAACTACAAAATTTGTGTTCTTTTATTATTATTTTTACAATTTTATTTTTACAACTCAATATCACAACTTTAATTGAATAGTGTTATTCTATCCTAAGTCGATTGAATCGCTTTTATTTTATGTTAAAAATTCTTTAATTGGAGACAAAAATTGAAAACAAAAATGCGATGATTCAAGCTCTCATATAAAGACTACGTCAAGGTAAAGATATACCTGCTGGCCAGTTTAAAAAAAAAAATGATCCACAGCATATAAGGTATATACAAATATACAGAATTTTACTATTTAGGGTGTGTTTAGTCAAAACAAAAAGAATGATGTATACTCTTAAACCTACCCCATCCCACATTCCCTCCAACGATATAAAAGCTCATAAGAAACGGACTTGCAAAAGTTTATAGCATTTTTTCTCTGGTTTCTACGATATATATTCCGGCCTGTGAGTCCTTGTTTGCAGGTAATTAATATACCAACCAAGTTGCACAGCCAAGGAATATTAGAACAAAAATATACTTCATCAAATTTGTTGCCTTAATGAGCATGCCGCTTAGGGCAGTTGTAGTGAATATGGGGAAAACTCTATACCTAGCATTAACAGGCACATAACCCAATTTTCTTAATGGCTATTAGGCATTTTCTTGCCTTCTACGTCCTAATTGAGACGATGTTCATTAAGTGGTTTCTATATCGGTATAACATAAATGTATATACCTATCTATACTCATATGGTAGTGCGGTTAGAAGGATGATTGTTATATTTTCTATTTCTGTAGGTGTATTGTTAAAAGGTGTTGGTACATTTTTCTCTTTGTATATTGCAAACCAAAGCAATTCCTCAATATGACAGATATCCTTTTCCCATCCTCCCGCAGCACCAAAATGGGTCATAAATAATTAAATGAATATCCTGCTATAACATATCCTCTCATACTGCTCATCCACCCCATAAATGTATACAGTCAGTCAAATAATATCTGCTCCTTTGCAGGATAATTCGTGGTAGTGAACAGTCGCATCTGGTCAAATATTGAAGAAGACAACACTTGATGACAAAAAAAAGGATGATAAAAAATCCTATTTACAATACACTCTTCTATTAACTATACAAGGACTTGTTGACAGGCGGCAAAAATCGAAATGAATAAAACTTAAAAACTGGTGTAAAAAAAATATCCTTGACAAAAAATAAATTGTGAAAAATTGAGAAGGAGGCTGTGACTGAATGGAATATGGCTTGCAGTGATGTAGAGTTTTTTTGTTGTTGTTGGGAAATCAGAGCAACTCCAACAAAGTGACAAGATAATAAATAAATAGTCCTTCCGCTGGCTCTGTAACGTGTATAAGGATGTAACAAAGAACACATGATGCACTATACTGTGTGATGTTGGTTGGAGGTTGACTGCAAGGCATTTATGAAGTATACCAGGCAGGGGTTCAATATAAGGTTCGATATTGAGGAGGATTTGTGTCGTCGTCGTCGGTCGTTGAGAGACAGATAAAAGAAATTATAGAATGCCTGTCATATGTATTTACAATATCCTTTTGCGAATAAAAAGGATATTTATTTTTTGTCTTCTTTTGAAATTAATTGAATTTATTGCATGTTGAATATTCTGTATAAGTCCGGGAGGAGGATTTTATAGTCGAGCATTGCGCTGCTGCTGCTGCTGCCAATGCTTCGATACTGGTGTCTTTGTTTGTCACACATTTTCACTGCAAACAAATTTCTTCGGAGGAATATGTAAACGTATTATGTACGCGAAAAGGGGGTTGTATACCTATAAAGGATTCGATGACAAATATGAGATTCGACATATGTGTAAACATGGTGTGGTATAATTGAAGTGGAAATTTGTGGATTTTTTTGTTGTTTGTAAGTTCTGCGCGGAGATATGAGAGGAAACATAAAGGCAGTATTTTATGTGGTGAAACTAGATTATTATACTTTGCGGAAGGCTTTAGTGATTTATATTTTTGGTAGATTAATTTTCCCAAAAAAAAATCAAATCTTCAATTGTTACAGTATTAGGAAGGCACTAGTTTAGTACTAAATCACATTTTAATCTTTGGTTTTGTATAGCTTTTTTTATCATTTTCAACCACATGTCTAATGTGCCTCTATACAACTTGTGGTAGTTTTTAAATACAATCTGAATTGAACTGTGTTTAGTTAGAATGAATAAAAAATAGAAGGGTTTGAAAGAATTTTGGTCGACGCAGTGTATCTATAGTATCGGTTGGTATAAACAGAGCATCTGCTAAGAACTCAAATTTTTGGAGTAAATTCTTCAATCGAAATAAATAAAATTCCTTGTACATTGCTTTATCAAAAGCATCTGCTCATTAAATGGAGTATTTGCTCTTAACACGTGCTCCGTTTAAGCGTCTAGTTAAAGCTGGGAGTACAGAGAAAAGAATGTTGTCTAGAGTGGGGCTCGAAGCCACACCTCTCACTGAGAAGTCAAGTACTATTTCAGATAGATTCTCCTCCTATGTGTAAATTACAGTCCTCTGTTCTTGCAGTTCCGCGATTCAGTCAAGTGCGGCCTAATCTTAAAATTGCAATTCAGAAATGGTAATGATACAAAATTGTAACAGGCTTTGGAATTTATTAACGTCCCTTACTTTGACGGACAGTTTTTGGTGGAATCAAAAAAAAATTTATATCTAAATTTGTAGCTTATTAAATATTAACTTGTGGCACAAACCAATAATTTTGGTGTCGAATAGTTTCTTAGTTTTTAAAGTTTCCACTAGAATAAATCTGAAGTTAGCGGATGAAAATAAGAAAATAATTTTTCTCTGGGTGTCCATAATGGAAACTTTCAAAATGCTAATTTTTGCATAAAAATTAATTTTGTAGCTTTTATGGATAATTTATATTTGAATTTTAAGTTTAAAAAATCGTATTTCGGGTCTGTAAAAATAATTTGTCGAAAAAAAACCTAAAAGAATGAGATTTTCAACTTGTCTTGTGAAATGTGGTCAAGACTCAAGACCTATAGGGTTGCTACGCTTTAAAGAACAATTTTTAGGTTTATTCAATTTCGTAACCTGGATTATATGGAAAATGAGATAAAAAATAGCCCGTAAAAGGAAATTTTATTCAAACATTTATTTACTAAAATAATGTGGACATTTTTTTAATTCAGAGTTGTATTAGGGTTAATTTGGATACAGAAAGATTAAGACAAAAAATGTATTTTCCAAACCAAAAATGATAGAAAATTGAACTATTTTGGATTCCACATAGATAAAGCAAGTTACGTATTTAATTGATACCTCACAGTCTTACCCAAATTCAACAAAAAAAATTGGAATATCCCAAACCCACATTACCTTCATAAAAAAATCAACTTACCTACTTCAATTTTACATATTTTTCCAGCTATAAGTTGTGCCCTTAAAAAAAAACTCACTAAGAACTTTCAGTTCAGGTGGTCCTTTTTGCAAATATCCCATATATAGGTTCAATAGATCCCTGGAGCCAGGTCATCAGCGAATTTAAGACTCTCATTTGTGGGATATTCGTATATTTTAGCATCTCATTGGTGGGATATTCGAAAAAACAGCATATCACTTGAAAGGTTTCAGTGACCTCATAAAAGGTAAAATATATTTAATAGTTGGTCAGCAATAGGTTTTTCTTCATGAATTTTTAAAGATTATTTTCAAGGGCACATACATTGTGACCATGACAAAAACTTAAAAAGAAATCATTAAAAAAAACCTATGGCTGACCAATTAATGAACTGGTTTTGACCAATCACTGACCTTTTAAAAGGTATATATACTGTTTTTGCGAATATCCTACATATGGAGTGCTAAGACCCTGGATCGTCAATATAATCTTTTTTAAACATTTCATCTCTTAGTCTTGAGATGTTTTTTTCTCTTAATCTATGACCTAAATATTTATCTATCGCACCTTCGACACATTTTGGTTGGTATAAACGATCAAAAATGTTTGCCTTTAAAGTGAAATCTAAAGTACTTGTGTCTTTTGTTGATGGTGTTGGACTTTATAGGCGTATAAATTTTTAATAGAATCTGCAACACAGAAACACATGTTCCGAAAGTTTTTAATTTCACGTTAAGTAAACAAACAAAAAAAACACATCTAACAAATTTTGTTTAAATGCAATCAATTACATAATATCAATTTAATATTATAAGAAAAATACAAAAAACTAGGAAAATGCATTTAAACATCCACTTACCTACTAAGCCCACTTAAATACTAAAGGAGTGGTTTTTTGAAAAAAAAAATGGGAAACAAAACAAACAAACACCAACATCAACATCAATTTCAACTCAGCCGTGTAAAAATAATTAAATTATTTCTAGCTCAGTTTTTTTTTTTTTTCTACTCTAAATATACGCCAGGGCAGTACCGCGATAGCCGACGAACGACTAACGACGACCGACGACGACGATTTGATTACACAATTCACTCAAATGACACTCGGCTGTTGCACATGAGTAGCGCAAATGTTGTCGCCCATAAACAGCCAACAAAATACAAAATATATAAAAAAAAGTTAATCAAACCAAAATCTTAAGTAAAAATAAAAAACATTACTTAAAAAAAAAAAAAAAAAAAAAAACAGAAAAAAAATAAACTTTAATTCATTTCAAATCTCTATTCGATGGAGAAAACCAATCAAAAAATCGAATCGCATGTCTGGGGCAATTTCAGTCGTTCAGATATACAATAATTCGCCAATTATCATGAATCCGCCACCCACCCATATATTGGACACATCGGGCGCGCAAGCAGGTAAAACCACCTCCTCGAAAACTGTGCACAACACCACCCCCTCTTCATATCACCTCATCGATTATGGTTGCCCGCTAAAAAGTTTCTGCACCTGGACGACCGACGAACGCCGACCAACGACGACGACGACTATAGCGAAGCGATATAAAGAGTTGATTTGAAGTTGACGTGTGATCGTGCACACGTATATAGCAACGTTTTATGGCCGCTCGATTCAGCTCGACGAGAGTGCGCCAAGCGCCAAGAGTGCAAATAATCGAAGGCGGACATTAAACATCCGCTAAAATTGGCTAAAAGAACTACATTATGGCGCATACATTATGGAACAGGTGTTTGTGTGTTTCCCACCCTGTATACAAACATCATATATGAATTTGCTTGTTAAATCAAATTGGCGGAGGAGGACAACAAAAACAATGTTTAACACACAACGGGATGTGGTTATTAGAGTGAGTCGATTGTGGTCACAGGGTAATTGCCATGACCAAAGCACGCACGCAAATTGTCCTTTTTTCCCAGTTGCCTATAGCAAATAAACTATATAAGTGAGGGAAAAAGTTCCTTATAGAAAAAAAAAGAAGATAGAAAATGTATTTTTAATCAAAATTCGAATACCTATTTGAGCCATATATGGCGTTTTTCTTTTTTAACTCTGAGCAGATCACGGAATTGTCAAAGAAAAAATCTATGTTTTTTTTTTAGCTCAGACATATCATAAAAAGTGTGTTTCTTTTTTCCATCGGAGTTAGCTCAGAGCTTGTTCAATTAGCTCAGAATAAAATGACCGAGCAAATCGAGCGAAACGCTGAGCGAAGCCGACTTCACGGGTTGGGTACGAAATCCCGCATCACAAAATCCCTTATCACGAAATCCCGCATCTGGAACTTGGACAAAGGACACATTTTTTTTTTTAAACAAATTTCTGGAGATGAATCTGGAACCAGGACAAAAGTTCTGGAGGTGGGTTTGGAACTTGGACAAAGGACACATTTTTTTTTGAAAAAAGGTTCTGGAGGTGGATATGGAACCAGGACAAAAGTTCTACAGGTGGGTCTAGAACTTGGACAAAGGACACATTTTTTTTTGAAACAAGGTTCTGGAGGTGGATATGGAACCAGGACAAAAGTTCTACAGGTGGGTCTAGAACTTGGACAAAAGACACATTTGTTTTTGAAAGAAGGTTCTGGAGGTGGATCTGGAACCGGACAAAGTTCTGGAGGTGGCTCTGGACCTTGGACAAAGGACACATTTTTTGTTCTTGAAAACAACTTTTTTTAGAATTTAAAAAAAGATTCTAGAGGTGGGTGTGGAACTTGGACAAAGGACAATTTTTTTTTGGAAACAACTTTTTTTATTAATTTACAAATTTAAAAAAATTGCGTCTTTGCCAGATAATTTGGTAAGGTTCTGGAGGTGGATCTGGAACTGGGACAAAAGTTCTGAAGGTGACTCTGGAACTTGGACAAACGACAATTTTTTTTTGTTTTTGGCAACAACTTTTTTGCAATTTAAAAAAAAATTCTGGAGGTGGGCCTGGAACTTGGACAAAGGAAAAGTTTTTTTTGGGAAATTAAACCATTTTCCAAGAGAAAAGTTAATTTTATTTTAAATATTTTTTCCAAAAAAAAAAAAAATTCCATCTCTGTCCAGGTCCAGAACCACCTTCGTCCAGGTCCAGAAATCCAGAAAAATATTATATTCGGAATCACCAACATTCTGCGGGATTTCTTAACGATCCCCAACTTCACACATAACTAAAAATTAAAAATGGATTCCTTATAAAATGACAGTTCAGTGCTCAAGTGTGTTTCATAATTATATCTGAGGACTCTGATCATATCTGCTCAGAGCTCTGCTCTGATCGCTCAGCCTCTGCTCAGAGCTTTGCTCAGAGCCAAAAAAGAAAAACGCCAATAGTAACAAAATAAGTGTTGATTTTAGCGTCACATTATCGACACTAGACACCTACTAGACTTTCCAAAGTCACAGAGGTTCATTAAGGTGACAGTTTTGTGTCATCTCCTCAGTCACAATAAGAAAATTCAAGCTTTTAGTCGGCTTTTATTTCAGATCACACCTAAGCGTTATAGGAGTAGATAATAGAAACACATCATTCATAAGTAAATCTTACATTACACCAAGATTCACATGACTCCATGGATTATTAAGCGTCACACTTACTGACACATTCAAAGTACCTACCTAACGCTTAAATTCAGATTATACATAGTTTCAAATTGTAATATGTGTAGGTACATGTATGTGTAGTTTGTTATCTTCACTTAATAGGTAGGAAAACCTTAAGCAATCTAATCATTCTTTAACAAATTCAACGTCACAATATAAGAGTCACAATAATATTTTATTATTTAGCCAAATGTCTTGTTTACACCCATTGTTTTTTGAAAACTTTTATAATATTTCCAAGAATTAAATACGAAGTAAATCTCACATTTTACTTCAAACTATGTGTCAATATTTGTGACACTCAATATTTAGCTGAATGTTACTAAATGTGACGTTGAATTTTGTTGATGAATTTGCAACCTAAGCAAAACACTATAAAAATTCTGATGGAAGTTGTGGTTAAGGATGTGACAATAACTCGTTACGTAAATGTGACGTTACGTAATAATGGTGGTGCTGCAGGGCCTAGTGACTTACATAACTCCCGACCATTCCACTGTGCGAGTTGTCTACAGGCATAGAGGCATAGAAGTAACCTACAGATCCTGGAGCCAAAAAGCTGCTAACAGAATGTAAGTATAGAAGTTTCATTTAGAATCCATTATATATCGGCCTTTATACCTTGATTCCCGATAAAAGTTTATAAGTTTATCTATGGCAACTATACCTGCCCGTTGAAAATGATCGAAGGGAGGTTTGCAGACTCACTTTGAAGAGCCCACTTTTCCTCGGTCTCCCTATAAACTGAAGTGCCATATTTGATTAAAATCACGAAGTCGATACTATTTTAATGCCAATCTACAACTTGCTTTTATATCAAGTCAAAAAAAAATGACAAGTCAGAATAAAAATGACAAATGATCATACCCCTGACATGATGATGATGATGACTTCGCCATCCGACACACTGCGCTCTCACCAAACGGAAGCAATTAGCCTGGTATGAGTTCCACTCGTCAGAAATGTCATCGTTTAAGGATAACCGATGGCGGTGGTTTAATAATAAAAAAAAAAAACAAAAACAATTCAACACACATACACACACTTCTTCCGTTTTGGGGGTGACAAATTATAATTTTATTGTAAGAGAAGGGTTTGTTTTCCGTTCGTTTTTCTTTTTATTTTATTTTTTTAGAAAGACATGTTGAAAGTATGCCCTTTCATTGCGTTTAACCCAGAAGGGTGCCGCGGATCTTTGGTTGCTTTTTTTTTATATTTGTCACGGCTGTTATGACGGCTAACTGACAGAAGGTACTACAGACAGATAGACATACATATGTGTGACAGTTATATTTTAAAAGGGATAGCTGATGCCTTTTGTGCACTTTGTATACCATCATCAGCGTGTAACGTAACATGTTATATGTCATACAATATATTTCATGTTGTTGATGTTTATTTTGTTGTTGTGTTGGCAATTGGACGGGAATTGGGTTGTTGAAATATTAAAAAAATAAAAAAGAAATGTGTTTATGCCAGTGTCATCCCTTAAATTGAATAATTTCACGTTCGAACAAAAAAACTGTGTTTATTCATTTCAAGAATGTTAATTGTGTGCATAGCGTTGACACAAGGACGAGGGTAATTTGTTTAAATTTGACAACAAAAAAAAATTAATGCAGGCAAAGTTTTTTTTTGATTTATGATGCAAAGAAAGTGAATTTTACGCACTTTACTTTAAGATATAGAGATTCCTCGTAAAAATCTCTATTTTTTTTTAAAATGCATACAGGCATCAGGTAGGTAATATGACACTGTTTAAATAAAAGGAGTTTTTTCAATAAAATAATATAAACTCACATCAAATTATATATAGGCACTAGTTGTCATTATAAGCACCTTAGTAGAATAAAGGAGCTTCCAATAGGGACATCCGAACTTTGACAGTTGATAGCGGCGATATTGTTGAAGCTACATCTGTCAAATTGACTGTAATTTATTCAGTGTGTTTTGCCAAATCACCATGGTCGGAAAAAGCGTTCAAAAACACGTGGAAATGATAAAATTGTTTTATAAAAATTGTTGTTCTGTTCGGGCAACGTTCCACGCGCTTCGCCAATTTTACGGTTGCCATAATCGTTCTACCGAGAGGACTATTTGCAGTATGGTGAGAAAAATGAACGTCGCAAAAAAGCAATTTCTGCCGCTGTCCGTGAGAGTATGCAGGAGAATCCGAGGCAGTCGATTTCGCGTCGCTCACAAGAACTACTAGGCCTTTCGCAGACCACAACTTGGTGACTTTACCGTCGTGACTTGGGCCTGTTCGCGTACACTGTGTTCGCTGAAGTGGCTCCGGAGTAGTTGGAAACTGACCCTTATTTTCATCGAAAAATAGTCTTCAGCGATGAGCCCCATTTCTGGATGAATGGGTAAGTCAACAAACAAAATTGTCGATTTTGGGAAGACACCAATCCACGTGAGATCCAAGAGCGTACAATGCATCCCGAAAAATTCACTGTTTGATGGTGTAGATTTTGGACTGGCAGGGTTATCAGTCCATATTTCTTTGAGAACGACGTTGGCCAAGCCATCACCGTCAATGACGAGCGCTAAATAGGTCGATGATTGCTTGGATTGGATGATATGGACACCAACAACATGATGTTTCAACAGGACGGCGCTATGTGCCACACAGCTTACACCACATGGGAAATTCTGCACGAGCGATTCGAGAGCATGTTCATCTCACGTGGAGGAGATGTGAACTGGCCACCGAGATCGTGGGATTTGCCCCCTTTAGACTTTTTCTTGTAGGGTTTTCTGCAGTCACAGGTCTATGCGAACAAGCCACAAACCAACATAACCCATGCCATCGGTCAAATTTAGCCTGATTTATGCGCCAGAGTCATGAAAAATTGGACATTTTTTATGTGCGCCACCCAAAGAAGCCGCGGCGGACATTTGATCGATGTTATATTCCATACATAGCTAATACAAAATTTCGAATTTCCCACATACTTTGTGTTATTTCAATTAAAAGATAGGAAGCGCTTAATGAAAGACCCTGTACCATTAAATTTGTCTAGATTTCCTCTTTGATAAAACGGATTTCTTCTAACCTAAAAAAAAAATATTATTACATATATTGTTCGTTTCATATCTGCCCCCTCTAGCCCATTTCTTAGCTTTGTCTGGTGTACCCCAATGCAGCCACCTAGGTCCACTTCTATTCATTCTTACCATTAATGAAATTAAAAACAATTTCTTCGACACATGACTTTTCTCTTATTCAAAAGAATCTTCACAGTTTTTCAGTCTGGTCCCTTCAAAACTTATTCGATCCTAACATTGCCAAATGCCAAACTATTACCTAGACTATCTTAAGCTCATCAACTTAAAATCACTATGGAAGATCGAAGAGAAATATTCAATATTCTTTTCATTCATCTACACTTTACTGCTACCTTTGGCTGCACTGCGCTCTATTACTCTATCTACCTCTCTTATGATGTCTACCCTAACACCATAGCTTTCATGGCTCCAACAAACCTATCGCTCATATGCTGCTGAGTGTTAATTTGAACCTGAACTGTTTTGACTTTAACCTGAATTGGTAATCCTCCCTTAAAATTCCGCATTCTGAATAATCTTCCTTCTCAGGTTCTTAGTTTTTGAGTTTGATAAAAAGTTAGCATTTGTTAAGTCGAAAAAACGAAAAAAATATCGAAGTGCTTCCGTATAAGTATATCACAGCTCACATGGCTTTTTTTAATAATCTCGCTATTTAACTACCCTAGATTGCATGTGCAAGAAATTGACAAATCCTCTAGGCGTATCTTTTATCATGAAAAACTGCCTCTCGCACCTGTGCCTATCAGCGAATTGGGCAGAAAAAATTAAATTTGTATTTAATTAGTTCATTTCCATCTCTTAAGATATTCGTCATTTGAATAAGCAGAAGCTACTAAAAATCCATTATAAGACTTATTAATTAAATTCATAATTTATGAAGGTTTTGCAAGCATCACCATAAAGAAATCCCGCTCTATACCATCATCATCAGCAAAACGGAAATGCCCACTGTTAAATGACCAACAAAAATTAAAAGAAAAAAAATACAAAAATCTAAGAAAAACATACATAGTTCCCCACCCAAACAGCTTCATTAATGAGATTTTCTACCCCATATCGAATTCAAATGAATGAAAAAGGCCCCATTTAGCTCACTGAATAAACATTTCCAACTAAACCATCAAAATTATCTCGTTCACAAAATCTTTATAATCAATCCCCGCAGCAATTCCTAACAAAAAATCCAAAACTAAATTCTTTTCAGTTAGTCAGTTGTTAGCCACAAAAGATCTCTGCTGTTTATACCTACTTAATAATAAAACAAAAAAAAAACACTAAAGTATCTATAAAAATATTATGAAAAATCTCAACAACAAAAAAAAAAATATAAAAACCATCTCACCACATTCACACTCGAAAAGAGCCCAACATCGATCGGCATCGGCGATCAGCAGTCGGCCAGCAGTTGGTTCGGGATCGGCATCAGCATCGGCACCGGCAACCCCCATCGAGTCAATCGATCGATTAAAATCAATATCAGGTTCAGCAAAAGGAGATGAAAACGCTATATGCGGAGCTGAACAATGGCCCGGCAATTCATTCGGTGAAAGATCCAGCTACCGGGGAGCTGGGAAGCGTCATTTGTTTTGGTGCACAGGTGAGGTCTTTTCAAAAGAACTCCACGTGTTTTTTGTTAGTCTTGGGTGAATATTATGCTACCGCCTTACGATCTTGCTGTTGTGTGATGTGATGGTATTGATGATGATGCTGAAGTTGAAGCTGTTTCGGATGCTGCCGCTGATGATGGCTCTTTACCATGTCCATTCCCAGATTCGGATGAAACACACGGCCAAAGATATGACATCATGTCATCATGGAATTTGATTTACGGTTCATTCGATATGAATTTATATGCGAGAGATCTTTGCTGAAGATATAGCTCGGTATGCTAGGAATAATATGCGGTTAAGATTTTTTTAGTATTTTTTTTTTTTTTTTTTTTTTAGTTTACTGAAAATATCTATGAAATATATTTTATATGTTTTTGATTTGTGTTTTATTGCTTTGTTCTTCCATTCGAGATTTTCTGATTTTTGTTTTTGGTTTGGGTAGAAATATTATACCCGAAGCCCCCTTTGGTGCGATGTGATTCGAAGAAAGGGTTTAATAGTTTTTTTTTTTTTTTTTTTTTTGTTACGGATAGTAAATCTTTTTTCTCAATTTATTGGAGAAGGTTTAGGTTTAGGGTCCTTATATAGCAGCAGAATTGGTTTTAATTACCCTTTCTTCGAAATTCATTTTGAATAATTTCACCAGCCAATAAAATATTATGTACCTACATATACCTCTTCCCAATGTTCAAGATCAATGTTCCACGAAATGAAATTAAATAATAGAAGTATCAATGTCCACATCGCATTTCTTTATTATCGCTTCAGTCTTGGTGTTCTTTTGTCTTGACAGATCATGTAAAAACATTTAGATATGGTCAAGTTGTTAAGAAGTGCGAAATCATTCGATTTTCGGGTTGCAGTACGGTTGATCACAAAATAGCTGAATTTCGAGTCAAGAATTGTAGCTTATAAAATTCTACGCAAAAAAGATTATAACACTTTCAGGTAGGTATGCAAACTTTTTGGGGGTATCAAACAATTTTTGATATCTGAATTTGTTGCACACACCAAAAACTTGTTTATAGCTCGCATAGTTTAGTATAGACATTTAAATTTAAGCTAAAATAATTCTGAAGCTAACGGGTGAACTCTAATATAAACTAATTTTAAATTATTTTTAGCTCTTGAGTTGCGAAAACCTCAAACAAACACAATTTTGGTTTCCATATTGTATGTTCCAAAAGTTGATATACCTACTGCATTCGAGAAGTTCATAGTCTATAAGAGCCAACCGCAAATGTTGGGTTTGGAGGTATATAACCAAAATTGTTGGGTGTCTGTTGATTTTAAATACAATCGCCTGGCAGAATTCTTTTGTCCCCAACGCCGAGGGAAAGGGGGTCGAAAATGGATATTTCCAGATTTTCGTCGCGGGGATATAACCACCTTCTTATATAGGAAGGTATAATTTAATTTAAAGCGACCTAATGCTTTGATCAAGAATTTTCGGTTCCCGATCGTTTTTAGATTCGCCACACACTCAGCCAGACGCCCCTAAAAGGGCCAAACAGTCTTAATATTTGGTTTCAGAGGTGCAACCATATAAAGGGTCCGCCAAATAACTTCTTTTTTTTTGAAAATGGCGCAAAACATCGAGTGTAGCTTCGGCTGTGTGGCACGTAGCGCCGCCCTGTTGAAACCAAATGTTCCCAATATCCTCTTCTTCAATTTTTGTGAACAAAAATTCGTTCAACATGGCCCGATAACGATCGCCATAAGGATCGAAGGATAAAACTAATTATCTGTCAAATCAGACATGAGCTAAGTGTTACCATTCACGAAATAAGCACTAGTTGAAAAAAAAAACGTTAGATGGCGGACCCTTTATAAATGATATTTCAAAAAATCTGAAAAAATTTCCTCATTCAAAGTAAATTAAATTTAATAAAATGTGTGGCTGATGGGTCGCATGAACTTGCTCTTAAAATTAAAATATCATACAATTTGTTTCACAATGTTTCAGTTCTGATTAGTTATTCGATGCATTTTGGGACAGGGTCATAAGTTCAAAAGCCAAACAATTTTTTGCATTTATATAACACATTCAGATGGGTCAAGAGACAGTTATAAAATATTTTACTTTGAACCCTGATCTTAAACCCTTAATGAGTAATATTTATGTACCAGATAATTAGTTAGAATTTTACTAAAACTTTGAGAATGAGGCTGAGGCCCTTAGAATTTTGAAGAAGTATTGATTTACTCAGAGACAAATGCTGCTATGAAATTTGTTCTTGCCTAATCAACTCCTAAAATAAAGGGTGTTTTCTTAGACGTGTGGTTTTCAAGAAGAAATAAAACGCAAATAGTTTAATGTTATGGCCAAGAATTTAGCTTTCATATAAAGATAAGGGTTTGTCATTTCATTATGATATAAAAATGATTTCGGGCAAGTGGCCGCGGCGGCTCGCTTCGGGTCTTCTTCGATACTCTGCTCCACAGCAGCAATAGCGTCTTGGGTGCCCACTGTACGGCCGGCGTCTCTAAGGATGCGCATTATCCACTAGAGTAAAGATGGTGCGAAATCGATCCATGGTTGCACGAATTTATGCGATTTTGCCATTGGACGCAGCGCACGATGGGTCGTGCGAACCGAACCATTATTTTGGTTGTAAATTTGCCCGATTTTCAAACGTTGTTCAAGAGTAAGTCTATTAATTATGAATGGCAAACCAAACTGAGCATAAATCAAGTAACAACTGTCAAAAAGACCAACTCCGAAAAAAGTATTGCCAGATTGAAAACCACACGTGTAAAAGGGTCTCACAAAAACGTCCCTCCGACTGTCTGTCTGTTCGGCTACAGCCTAAACGGATGGGTCGACTTTCTTTAAATTTGGTACCTAGCGTTTTTTTTTTGGATATTCCCCCAACCATTTTTTTTGGCGATTTTTCACAAAATCGGCTCCACAGTTTAAAAAACCAAAATTATAAATTGTCTAAGTTATAAGCTGCCGTTTAGTAAAAAAAATGGTTCCGAAAAATGGCTACTAATCGCAATTTCCCATAGAACCTTTTTTTTATTTTTTTTTGTTTATTTTTTCGAAAACGGACTGAAAATAATTTTGAGTAGCGAAGTTTTCAAAAATTATTTTTTGGATTATTTTTTGAAAATTCGATATTTCAAAACGGGTGGATGTTTTTTTTGAAATTCAATTTTTAACTCCACATTAATAAATAATTAAAATTTGCTTACCAATTTTTGTTTTCAAAAATATTTACAAAATTTAATTTAATTTAATTTAATTAATTGTTTTTAAGACTGCTGTTAAGATTTTTTAAATTTTTTTCTCATAAATTCAATTAAATTAAATTGCGTTCAAAGCAGTTTCTTAAGTATTTTAATCAATTTATTTCTAATTTTTCTATATTATTGTCAATTTGTGTATAGGTACTCACTTCTCACATAATACTATCTGCAACTAAACTAAGTTTTGGCAAATGTATAGACTATAGGGTAGCATAACTAATTTATTTCAGAATTTAGAACCATAGTGTGATCGCACTTAAGAGCAAGTTCGTAAGACCCAGTTGTGCATATTTTTTTGTTGTTGCAGAAATTGTTTTTTTCTCATTTCATTTTGCTAAAAATCACTTTAGCCGCTTACTGCCTGCGAATACAATGAAGACGGAGCTGCATCAGCCACAGCTGCAAGAGTTCACCAACTTTTAACTTTCACGTGCAGCATTTTTGACATTTCAAAATTGATCGATAAGGGGTTGAAATGAGTTTTAAGCTCTCTTCAATTCCTCAATGTCAGAAAGCTGTACAGCTGCATTTTGGACACGCAAAAAAAAGAAGCACGTGCGTCGAAAAACCGACCATTAAGTTTAGTTTTAAGAACAATAATTTCGCTTGTATTAAGCTAAATAAATAAATAAATGCTAGATCGAGATACAAGCACACAAAATTTTCATTTTCTCTGTCATCGTAAGGTCAGGTTTGACATTTTATTGTTCCTCAGACTCTAAAGCCTACAAACAAAATTTGGCGTGTTCCCCCTCTCAACAATTTTCCCCATCCCCATTTTCACTTTATTTCCATTTCCATTTATTTCAATTAGTATCTATTTATATAATCTACAACTTTTAATAAGTCGTTTAAGATAAAATGTCAATTAAGGGACAATATTCAAAAATGTATACTTCCTCAATTTGGTTCTTAAATCTCTTACAATTAGAGCACTTTGCTGATATGAAACATAAATATTTATGTTAAATAGGCGATTATATCAGTCGTATCTATACACCCAGAATTAGGGTTGTCGATTTGACCGCCTTCATTCTTATAGCTTACCTCCAAAAGATTCTGCACCTTCCACAAAACGAAGTTTGAAAAGGCAAACAATTCCACCTTAAAAAAAAAAAAGTTTTTTTTTCAATTCCATTTAATTGTTTTATTTTCTTTGTTTTTTTTTTTAATATTTTTGGTTTGTAATAACTTATTACATTGTTTTTTTTTTTTTTTATTTTGTATATTATTTATTTACTTTCTATTTCTAGCTTCAGTGTTTTTTTTTTTTATTTTTTTGACAAATATTTTTAAACATATCCATACACTAACATCTATTTTTATTTATATAATTTCCTTATAGTCTAATTTATTTTGTTTGTTTTTTTTTTTAAATAATTTTTAGATTTAAATATTTACAAATATGATGCATTATGAACAAAAGGAAACAAAAAATTAAATAAAAGTCCAACATCACAAAATATCTCTTATATATTTTTCTTAAATATTATTTTCTTTTTTTTTAATTAAAAACTAATATAAGATGTTTCATATTTGATTGATATTTTAATTAAATTTCTTTTTTCTTAGAAACTAGTTTTTTTTATTTTAATATTTTATTTATTTTTATAATTCATTTTTGTTGTTTTGTTTTGATTTAATAAAGTGCAAACTTTATATTAATTTGTAGACTTTAGTTTAAAATTAGAACTTTAGCCATAAAATAAATAATTTAATTTTGTTTGTTGTTTTTTTTTTCTATACATTATTTACATTATAATATTTTTTATCTAACATTTATATAATATGTATAATGGATAGTATCACAAAATTTTTGTTTATATATTAATTTTTTTAGCTTATTTTTTTGAATTTCTTTTTTTTTATTTAAGTTAAATTTTTAGTTTATCTCTCGTTTCATTTTCGTGCTTAAAATATTTATATTACATCGACCGGATATTTTGTTGTTCATATATGTATATCTACAAAAGCAATGACGAAGAATTTATATATGTATTTATTTAAGGAGACAGTGAAAATAGTTTTATGTTTATTTTTAATTTTTTTTTTTTTACATTTTTACAATATTTTGGTTTTTCGCCGAAATTATTTTATAAATTTATTTAAAATTTTTATTGCACTTTTATTTGATACAAAATAATATATATATGACGACGGTGTGGCGTGGCGCGGTGGCGATGAATTTAGTTTTTATTAAATTCGATTTTTGATTTTAGTAAGGTTTCTGCAAAGAATTTTGCTGTTTTTTTTTTTTTTTTTTTTTTTTTTTTTTACTTTGTATGATTTTAGTAGTCTGAGATTTGTCTAATGTTAAATGAAACGAAATCAGTCTCTTGTCTGGCGTTCTAATATTTTTTGTTTTGTTTGAAATCACACATTGCATGCATCTTTGGATACGTTTCATTTAATAGTTTTTTTTTTTTTTTTTTTTTTGTTTTCTAAATTTATTTTGCCTATTTTTTCCTACGATTCTCGCTCGGATATTTAAGAACAAAAGAAAATCAAATCAAATAATTCACTCATAAACAAGATTATCGAGAACAATACATATGGTTTTGTCTTGAATAATATTTTTATCTTTTTTTTATTGTTATTCGTAGTGCAAAATTTGAATTTTAGAGATGAAAAACAAAATTATCATTTTGCCAGCTTTTATGTTAATTTAATTTTTTTGTTTAATATACGAGCAGGATTGTTCTTTTGAAACCAGTAATAATGAGATTTATTTTGTTGTTTATGAGGAATTAATTGTTTTATTTTATTTTATTTTATGTTTTTTTTTTTTTTTTGATTTGAAACGGTAGTTCATTATATTTTTGATTTTTTTTTTTTTTGATACATCCAATATAATTTTGGAGATGGCATTTATTTTTTTTAAAAAAGGTATTTAGTTACCAGCATTTACCTTCTGTCTTTTAGATTTTTAATTTCAAGACAATGTCTGATTTGAAAATTGTGTGTATGGAGGCATTTAATGAGATCATTGTAGAGAGGGCGACATCCACATTTTAAGAAAATCACTTGCGGGAATGGAGCAATATTAAAAGGATTCCTTTCGATGGCTCATATAGGATCAACTTTTAAAAGGATATCAAAAGTGGTTGACTATAATATTTATTCGTATTCTTCTTTCCAGCCACTCATCTGAAATAAAAAACAAATATTTTGTTTTGGGGTAAGTTTATGTATTTATAAAGAAAGATACGCATAAAAATTTTCAAAAAAAAAAAAAAAAAAAAAAAAAAAATAGAACGTGTTTCAAAAAAAGCAAATGAGCCAAACTTTTGCAAATTAATATATGATTTTAGTATTTGTTCAATGTCTGTACGCTAGTATAAGTCCTATGAAAAAATGTTCGACAGGGTTAAGTCTTTAAAGAAAATACATATAGCTTAAAGCCTTTTTGAATATTATGAAATTTCAACAAAGCGTTAGTTAATTCATACATTCTTTCGTATGACTTGTATTTTTGACTCAAACATAAAATAAATTTAACTTAAGCAAAATAAAAAAAAATAATATTTTTATATGCAAGCACGCGTACCAAATTAAAATTTTAAACAAAAAATAAACAACTCAGTGATATTGAAACTTACATACTTGACGGCTCTATTTCTGAAAGTCTCCTGTTCCATGTCTCGAATTTTATGCGTTAACATATGCTGTTTAAGATTGCCCTGCAAGCAAAATAAAGTGAAAATTTAATGTAATGTTCTTAGTTTGTTTTTGTTTTTGTTTTGGTTTTATTTTATTTTATTTTATTTTATTTTATTTTATTTTATTTTATTTTATTTTATTTTATTTTATTTTATTTTATTTTACTTTATTTTATTTTATTTTATTTTATTTTATTTTATTTTATTTTATTTTATTTTATTTTATTTTATTTTATTTTATTTTATTTTATTTTACTTTATTTTATTTTATTTTATTTTATTTTAGTTTATTTATTTTATTCTATTTTATTTTATTTTATTTTATTTTATTTTATTTTATTTTATTTTATTTTATTTTATTTTATTTTATTTTATTTTATTTTACTTTATTTTATTTTATTTTATTTTATTTTATTTTATTTTATTTTATTTTATTTTATTTTATTTTATTTTATTTTACTTTATTTTATTTTATTTTATTTTATTTTATTTTATTTTATTTTATTTTATTTTATTTTACTTTATTTTATTTTATTTTATTTTATTTTATTTTATTTTAGTTTATTTATTTTATTCTATTTTATTTTATTTTATTTTATTTTATTTTATTTTATTTTATTTTATTTTATTTTATTTTATTTTATTTTATTTTACTTTATTTTATTTTATTTTATTTTATTTTATTTTATTTTATTTTATTTTATTTTATTTTATTTTATTTTACTTTATTTTATTTTATTTTATTTTATTTTATTTTATTTTATTTTATTTTATTTTATTTTATTTTATTTTATTTCACTTAGATTTACTGAAGTAAAACAGTATTCAATTTTCTTAAATTTTTAATTTTAAAATTTTTGTTGTTTATTATACAAGGTCATTCATTTAGTGGTATCAAGTTGTTAGCACTGGCATTTGACACCTCTCACACTCAGCTGTCATTTGAAGTGTCATAATATAAGTTGAATGTTTGCCATTTACGATAGTGGATCGCTTAACAATCGAACAACGCGTTAAAATAATTAAAACTTACTACAAATGTGGTGATTCAAAAGTAGCCATTTTTCGCGCGATGATTATGGTCGTCATACGACAACGCAATTAATCGGTAAAATTGTGAAGAAATTTAAATAGAGTGGAAGCGTTACTGATGTCGTAAGGCCTGTGGATCATCGTAATACACGATTAGTCGAAAATATTGCAGCTGTAAGTGAAATTGTTGCTGATGATACGAATTTATCGATTTTCGCAGCAATTGAACATAGCGAACCGATTTTTTTTTTTTTTGCCGGCAATTGAAGATCACGACTTGGACGATATTTGTGGTTCCAACAAGACGGGGCAACAAGCCACACAACACGACCAATTACGGCTTTATTGCGTGAGAAGTTTCCTGGTCGCGTAATTTCACGTTTTGGCGACGTCAATTGGCCATCAATACCATGCGATTTGACACTGTTAGATTTTTTTCTGTGAAGCTACGCAAAAGACCGTGTTTACGTGAATATTCCCCGAACTATAGACGCATTAAAAACCAAGATTACTCAAGTTATGGCCAGGATACCGCCCGAAATGTGCGAAAAAGTGGTTAAAAATTACCTCAATAGTATCGCATGCTGCGACTTTTCCCGTAGCGGCCATTTGAATGATATTGTTTTTCGCACTAAATGGCAAAGTCCAAACTTTATAATGAATTAAAATATTCATCAAAAATGTATCGCTGTTTGTGTTTTATTTAGCTTTACTTTCGAAACCGAAAAATGAATGACCCTTTAGTCCTTTTTCTTCTAGTTAATTTTTATATGATATGATTAAATTTATCGTATTTCGTTTGAATTTAATTAAAATTGTCCATATTATGGTTATTTGAAACATTTTTTATTTTTATTTAGTTTTTATTTAAAATTTTATATTTTTTTGAAAATTTTCACTTTTTTTTTAAAAATGTTTAATAGTTATAGTGTGTTTTTTTTTTTTTTAAGTTGAAACTCACCTTAGTTGTAAAACCTCGATCACAGATCGAGCATTTGAATGGTCGCTCTTTGGTATGACTCCTATAGTGGATTTCTAAAGCCGAATGGCATGGGAATGTTTTGAAGCAGATACCGCAAGTTGTGCTCCCTCTGACGCCTTTAATTCCAAATGAAACAAAAAGAAAAGAAAAAAAAACATTAATAACAAAAATAATAATTTAATAATTTAATTTAAATTTACTAAAACAAAAATAAATAAATTATTTTATATCATTTTAATTATTTATTTATTTTTATTTTTTTTTTTTTTTTTTTTTTTTTTTTTGTAAGAAATTTATTTAATAAAAAAAAGTTGGAAACTCACAACTCACCCGAAAGTGCTAGTGGATTGAAAGGTGCCGCTGGCATCACCGACTGAGCGATTGAGTTCATGGCGGTGCACATATTTTGTGTTGTTGCCGGCGGGAAGAGCGGAATGTTGGGAAACATTCCGAACGGTGGACGTGCGGATATCATGGTCGGATTTGGTTGTGGTGGTGGTGGAGGTTGGAGGGCATGGTGTTGCTGCTGTTGTTGGCTTTGTTGTTGTTGTTGAGCTTCTTGTTGCTGCCGCTGTTGGTGAAGGTGTTGCTGATGCTGTTGTTGCTGGTGATGGTGGTGGAGTTGCTGGTGAAGATGTTGCTGGTGGTGAAGGAACATGTTCGGATGACTGGGAGCAATCGGACTATGTTGTTGCGGTGGTGGCGGAGGCTGTGGTGGTTGTTGTTGTTGTTGAGGTGGTTGGGGATTTGATTGAGGTGGTGTTGGAGGGGTTGGTATTTTTGCGGGAGCAGGAGCTTGCTGTTGTTGGCTTAGCTGAGATCTTGGGGTAAGATCCAAAGCACCGGAGCTGTCTTCGGGAGATGCTGGTGGTTTGCTTGTAGGGGTATTTTCTATTGGACTCGAGGGCCCCGAGGTAGTATTTGCCTCAATTTTTAGCTTTTGCTCGAACAACATTCCCTTCATGTCGTCTCCGGACTTTGGACGGTCTATAGATTCATCGTGAATCGAAGACATGTGTTCCGAGGAGACGTCATCTTCAAAGTCATCGCTGCAATCCATGTTGTCATCTATATCGCCCTGAGATGATTCCGAGCCCATGGCTCCATTATGAGGACCTCCGGGTCCCATTGCACCAAAATGAAAAGCGAACGGATTTAAGAATGCACCTGGCATCATTGATGGCGGTGGATCACGAATTTCCGCCGCCTGAATTTGTTCCGGCGTCAGGTCGGTGGGCTCACCAGTGTGCAGGCGAATGTGTTGCTGCAACACCAAGGCATTGGAGTATTTTTTGTGGCATACAGGACACTGGTGGAAGTTCCGCATTGGTGGACGAATTTTATGCACTGCCATATGGGTTTTCAGATTACCCTTGGTCGTGAAAGCCCGACCGCAAATCCGACACTTGAAAGGTCGCTCACCGGTATGCGTGCGATAGTGCATTTGCAAGGCACTTTTGCAGGACAACACTCGATCACAGACCACACATTGATTGGGGTCCGTAAGCTTCTTGTTCTTCATCATTTCCTTCAGTTTTAGTGTCTCCGAAGTGTTGGAAACTTCGATAAAGTTCTCCCATGAATTGTCATTGCTGTGTGGTCTTGGAAGCAAAGCCATTTCGTGCTTCATGGCTGCTCCGAAGAACGGTGACCGCGGGATGCTTGCCGGACTGCGGATCGGTGATCTGCGATCGGGAGACGTCCTCGTGAAGTTCAAAGGAAACCGATCGGCGAAGAAGTCATCTCGGTGAAATGACGGAGGTAGTTGTCCGGGTGTTGGGAGGAGTTCAATATTTTGCGGTGGAATTTGTCCTGGTGATGGTTGAGGATGTATCGCTGGCTGCTGTGGTTGAACTACTGGCGGCAGAGCTGATTTCGTTGGGGTCGGTGGAGATGGTGGAGCCAGCGGTCGCACGGAGATAATCGGTGTTGGCGGTGACGGGTGTGTCACAGGTGCCGGCGGGGGAACAGGTAGGGAAGGAGGTGCTGGTGGTGGCGGGGTGCCCATTCGATCGCTATCTCGTGAAAGTTCATTCTCCTCCTGGACTGTTTCTTGTTTGATTTTTAAGCTCAATGGTTCTTCAGTTGGTGGTGGTGGAGTCACACTTCTGGTGTTGATGGTCCTTTCCTCTTCGACCTCAGGTTCCTTCACCTGCTCCGGTGAATTCGGAGCCGATGGCTTGCGAAGGTCGGTTGGCAGTTCTTGATCACGTTTTAAAGCTGCTGCCATAGCTGGTGGCAAATGCGGCAGGGAGGGGAAAAATGGATTCGGGTAAGGTCCAAGTGTCTTGAGGATATCTAAAGGAGGACGATACAGGCCGGGAAGTCCTGGATAGCCAGCGCTCGGTGGGAATGGTAGAGGCAATGAAACGGAGGGCATTTGCTGTGGCATCTGCGGCTGGTGAGTTGGTGAACTGTCCGGCGACATTTGCTCCAGCAATGGTGGATGGAATTTGTCGAGGTGCTCGGGAATGGGTGTTGCGTTCATAGGAATATGGGGGAACTTATGTGCATGCCGCTGAAAGTGAACTTTTAGATTACCCTTGGTGGTGAAGCGACTTCCACACACATTGCACTTAAACGGTCGCTCTCCGGTGTGAGAGCGGATGTGAATTTGTAAAGCTGAATCCGAACCGAACACTTTGCCACAGTATCGACAGCGGTGTTTGAAGAATGGTTCGTTGCGGCTTTTGCCATCGGCTGTCTTGCCATCCTTGCCAAAGGAATACTCATCGGCTAAATTGTTCGCCAAGATACCTTGCGAAGCCGAATCGAGTACTTCCTGAGCTCTTCGCTGAAGCATCTCAAGCGAATTAGGCTCGTCCAGCGATGGTAGATCATCGTGATTAGTAATTATGCTCGACGCCAGATCATTACCGAAAGGCAGCGGCATGTTTTCGTCCTGTTTCATGCTCGCCAGCATTTGGAGAGAATTATTTCTACTATATTCGTCATACTCTTCACGTTTTCGTTTCAACGATTCATTGTTGTTCGATTCGCTGTGGTTGGAAGCCTGCATTTCTTCGTCCTGACAACGGACCTCATCATCCAGTCTCTCGCGTTTAACCTGAATCTCTCCCGGTTCTAACTCTTGATCTTCATCCTGGTCTCTTTCCCTCTCATGCTCTTGATCTAGGTCCACATCTTCAATTTCTTCTTCGCCCTCATTTTCACTTTTGCTTCCCTGGTTCATCGCAAGTTGTGACTGTAGCTGCTGAATCAGTTGGATCTGGAACAGTTGCTGTTGTTGTAGATTGAAGAGCGTTTGCTGCAAGAATGCCAGCTGTTTCATGGCTGCTTCATTGTCGGCTCCGGCATTTCCATTTGGAATCGTTTTTGCGGCGAATTGGGCAATGGCCATCTGCATATTTTGTATCGCCTCCAGTGTAACTGGGCCAGGAGCAGGAAACTGAGGCATTTGCAGAGGTGGACTACTCGCTGCTGGGCACGAGATAGGACGATTTTCTTCCTCCACACAGTCTTCTTCATTGGGTTTATCATCTCCAGTAGTTGGTGTTGAAACTCTCTGTTCAAGGTCTATTGCCATAGGAACAGTCTTCTCGTCTTCCCGTTGCACCTGGAGCTGTTCCCTCTCATCAGTCTTCTCACTTTCAAGCTGCTGTTTCTTCAGAGTTTCTTCTCCCACAACCACTTCTGGCGACCGCCTGTCCAAAGGCTGATTATTGATCTCCAGATCAGGTGGCGTCGGCGATGGTAATTTTGTATTTATTCTTTCAATTTCCTGCAGATATGTATGTTGTTCACCTTTCAAACCGCCCATCATTACCTCCGATTGCTGATGATGAGGCAAATGATGGGCATCGTTGCCATCTAGCGGTGACATTAGGCTATTGTTATTGTGATTGTGATCTTCCAAATGATTTACACTACTTTGATTACTTAAATGACTAAATGGATTTAGGTGATGATGCATGTGATGATGATTATCTAACATTGTTCGTGTATCGGCTAAACTTAAGGCAACACTAGCACCAGCAGTTATAGTTGCATCGATTTCTTCAGCATCAGCTGCGGGCGAATGTTGCGATTGCATTTGAATATCAGGACTATTTGACTTGCAACTGGGTGAACATGAGCCAATATCTTCTTGGTCACTGGTTATATCTGTAAAGAAAATAAGAAAAAAAATATTAAGGACTTTATGCATACATGAAAACTAACAATATAGAAAACATATGTATAGCTATAAATAATTATAGTTTAATGAAACAATTTCGTATAGGATACTGCACTACTAAGTTTTTCAGTGGAACTTCAACACACTCTTAAAACAATGAAAGAATGTTTCTCTTAAATGGCGCCCAACGTTACTTGGAGAAATTTTCAAAATGAGTTGTCAATAAATTGAAATAAACTAAGTCCACTGCCTCAACTGATAATAATGGTAAAATTTGCATGACAAAAAAATCGAAAAAATGTTTCGAATTATGAAGTAAAAAACGGGGGGCGCGCACAATCATTAGGTCTTTTCATGTATAGAATAAGTTCCTTTTACACTCCACTACATTTTATAAGCTATTAGTTTTGCATATAACTTGCATGGTGGATTTAAAACGGTTAGAAATGTTTGTTCTTAATTGGCGCCCAACGTAAGGTCAAGAAAATAAAAATAATTAAATTCCAATCTATGTTTATATGCGTGTATTTTCATACTTAAAATCGCCAAATATCATAAACAAAACAAGAGTATGAATAGAAAAAGTGCCCATTTTTAAATGGCGCCCAACAAGAACTGATATAAATCCTTTTTTGTTTCGCTTTATTGTTGGACTTAAAAAAGTGTCCTAATTTTTATTTCCCTGAAAAGGGTAAATTAAAATCAATACCTGTTCTTTCAGCGACTAAACAAAATTCTATTATTTAAATGGCGCCCAAGTGAAGTTCACACAGAATCATTTTGTTAATGGTTTTGAAGCCGAAAATGATTATCTCTAATCAATTATTCGTATCTACTTTCATTATATGAATGAACTTAATGGAATGAATGAAACAAATCTACAAACAAAAATAAAAACAAGCACTTTTTCCATGGTTTTCTTCAAACAAACATATCTTCTATTGTGGATATAATGACTTTCATTGGAAACTTTAACTTTCGATTTCAAGACCATATTATAAATATATTTCCTGCGCTGCCGCCGGCAAATATGGAATTAAAACATTCCCTGAATTCTTTAGCACAGTAAAACCGCAACAAGCTCATCTATGCCTTCTTTAGTCGAAGATCACTTATTATTATTTTATTATTTTTTTTTTATAAATATTTTTTTTTTTTACTCTCCCACGGCTGATGATTGTTTGTTTTCTTGCTCACTCATTCCTAAACAACAATGGGACACAAGTGGCACGTGTTTTCCTCGAACCACACACGCATCCCGCTGTCATCGCCATACACACCCTACCACGCCCCTCTCATTCCTCATTTATCGACCGACAACAAAATAATCTCATCTCTTCTATATATGACTTGTGTGCATATACTGGCTGCTGCTGCTGGTGGAATACCTGTTGTTCCGAACACCGCGTCTAGTCGGCATGTGTAGATATTTGCTGCTAAAAAAAATATTGTATCTATTAGATACTATTTCTTGGTCAGTAGATCGGAAACAGCAAACACCACAACCACAATATAGGTATATGCACCTAACACAAACACACTGCTGAAGCTGATGGCATTATAAATGTGGCAGGTCCACATCCACATGGGGCTTCAGATATAGGTACTTTTGCTGCAACTTTGCAAGCCTATATAGTTTTGCCTTTTTGAAAAATGCTGAATAGATATAGATATACAATGATGGAGAAGAGAGGAAGCAACACGATGCACGGACAGACGCACGGACGGACGAACGAACGGACGACCGATGTCTAAGAAAAAAAATGGAAGTTCATTAAAAATTTTGATCGCACCATTAAAATCTATTATTGCTGTTTGTTGCTGTTGCGCTCGGTTCGGATTTCAACAGCAATGTGCAATTCACTCTATACACATACTCACACACGTAAATCTATCTACATCATTTGCCCCTCGCTAGAAGTTGTGTTTTCAGTTTTGCCAATGATGGTTTTCTCTTCTCGTCCTCCCTTGGGACCATACAACTATAAAAACAACATCAACAGAAATATTGTTAAATGAAAAATGCACAACAATAAACCATGCGTTTATTTTTTCTGCGCTATCTGAGAATCTATATTTGAAAAATGCAGTACAATAATAAATTGTGGCACAAAAAATGAATATGGATTTGTATATCTCTATCTATAGTAGGTATGTGTGTTTTTCTTTCTGTTACTGTGCTGTGCGAAATATCTTAATCAAAGATTTTATTATTAACAATACAATGAAAATATATTGTAATCCAAGGTTTGAACTACATTTTGTATCTGAAAATGCATCTGAAAGTGCTAGGAAAACTGAAAGCTAATTACTTACACTCGCATTGTTACACCAAATAAACGATTGAAATTTTTTGTTTTATTATTTGGGGAGATATCAGATGCAAAAAGTCGTTGGAGTGTTGGAGTGTTGAATTTTTCGCACCTTCTTACTGCATTAACTTCGATTGGTAGTATGTACAATATTTCAACACTGAAATAGTGGTAGATGATTAACATATTACAATGAGATATTTGTTTTTGTTGTTGCTCGGATAGTAATGTCGCCTGAGGTCAGACTATGTTTTAACTAATTCCGATGTCATGTTTAAAATGTTAAAGTTGAACACACCCGTGGGCGCGATGGCTATATTTGTTTTGTACACGATTTGCGCTGGTATACGATGAGCTTGCAAAAGATTGTTATTGCAGGATATAGAAGTGTTAACTTACAAATTTGAATTTTAAAATTATTCAACTTGCAACTGTGAGGTTGCACAAAAAAACGATGTTGGAAATGAGAACTCAATCGAGTGACGTGGAGTGTGGTTTGATGGAGTATATAGAAAATGTTTCTCTGATAAATATAATTGTCAACAAAGTGTTTGTCTTAATTTACTAAGCTCAGTACCTACCTTCCTCGCAATAGATATTCTAAACAAATATGAATGGATTGGATAATTTTTTTTTACATTCTGTGTTTGCGTTAACATAAACAAAAGTTCTATGTTTAGATAATTTTACATGTTATTCTATACATATATTTGTTTAAAGGAGTTTACTGTCATGAAACTTAACTTTATAGGATTTTATTAGCTTTACTTTAAATTTCTATTAAATTAGGTTTAAATTCTATGTTACCGTAACTTAGAATTCTATGTTTATATAATATAAGATTCTTTTTATTAAATTAACATAACGTAGCGTTCTATGTTCACATAAATGATCTAACATTTAAGTTTAAAACAAACTAACTTTATAAATTCTATGTTTACCTCACTATAACATTCTATGTTAAATTTAGTTAAATAATGTTAAAAATATTTCATTTTTAATTTAAATACATCTTCCCGTTTCTGTTATGATATCAACTTGGGAAGTCTCTTAAAAGAATTAAATAATAACCATAAAAAAAAAACAACATTTGAAACCACAAAAAAATAATCGTTTCAAAACGCTCTATTGGTTAAAAAACTAATGAAGGGGAACCCATGAAATTATTACAAGAAAATTAGTGTAGGCATTTTATGTTCCCCCTTTTACAGTTGTTTTTTTTTTTTTTTAATTTATGAGTATTTATCATATCTTTGGGGGCGTTGTCAAAGAGTTGTTTAACGAATTTTAATTTAATTGGAGCAATAAACATAATTTTGTTCTATATAAGAATTATGTAGGTGTATTAGGTTTAGATTATATGGGAGTCGTATAGGAAATAGCATCCGTAACGAATTGATTAAATTTAAATGACACGATGAAAGATTGCTAACCGCAGTAAATTGAAAAATTATGTTAATACAATTTTTTTAATTTAAAAATGTTTAAAACACAACCATTATAATAATTATTATAAAAATGAATTTAAAAAAAAGTTGGTTCGAGGTCAACTGAGATAGATGATTTGCTGTAAAATTGTTTAATGTTTTTCTAATTTTTGTGCTACAAAGAAACTATGTAGGTGCTAACATTTTGTTTGTTGTTTAAATGGCGCCCAATGCTAGATCTTGATATCAAATAAAATAGCGCTTGATTGATTATGTTGTGTGTTTTTCTTACTTTGGTACTATGAATCTGGAATCACAAATATTTTGTAGATCATACTATAATGCTACAACATTTGTGAAATATGCAGCTAAATGGCGCCCAACGCTAGATCTCGTTATCAAAGAAATAGCTTTTGATTGATTTTGCTGTCTGATTTTCTTACCCCTATGCTATGAGCGCAGTAAAAACTCACTTGTTTTGCTAGCCATACTCTATAACACGTCATATAATTGTAAAATATCAATTTCTGATATGGCGCCCAATGCCAGACTTCGTAATAATGATACATTTTTAGAGAAATTAAAATAGTTTTTCACTTCCTATAGTACTGTCTGAAGTCTGTAAGTGAAATTTATTTGTTTTCTTAGATCAAATGAGGTGGGATAACATATGTACCTTATTATACATGGTGTTTTGCATAAGATAAGTGTTTTGCTGGAGCGTGTTAGTTGGGTCAAAACAAGAAAAAATAAAGTATTGGAGGGCCGTTTATTTCCATCCTGATTTATCTCATTTAACGTTAATTTTTATGTAAGTAGGTACTATTTTTGTATTTAATATTCAATTCTGTTATCAAATTTAGTTAAACACTTCAAAAAAAAATTCGCTTAATGTCATCTAGTTTTTGAGAAAGTGCCCTAATAACACAGTGTTATTTAAATTTAACTTAAATATCATTAATATCTTCAATATAAAATGGCGCCCGACGTGAGTTCTAATAACTTCATTTTAAACTATTTTTTTTAAATTGTGTTTAATTATTATGATGAGAATTCTTTCTCAAATCTTAGTACGCTGCTGATGCAAAACAAAAAATCCCATATAAAAATGACACAACGAAATCATAAACAAAAAATTTCGATTTCTAGTAACGCTGTTCGATGAGCGAAATTGATAATTGTAGCAGATTATTCGGAAAGCAATTTTATCGTACTGAATTAATTGCCCGGACCATAAAATGTTTGCGGAAAAATGATATTTGAGGTACTAGGCTTTTAAGATGTTTCACAAATGGCGCCCAATGCGAGTCTTACTTAATAAGTTCCATTTTTTTTACTGAATGTATATCAAAAATAGTACTAATACATTTGTTTAATATACATACATATATATATAAATAACAAAGGCAAAGGCAAAGGAGGTCTTTAAAATTCACTTACTGAGCAATGACGCAAATCAAATATTGTACCTATGCATCTTAATTTTCGAACTTTCAAAAATCATTACAAATTAATGGACTTCTGATAAATTTAAATCATTTTTAATGCATTTTAATCCGTTCTGATGTCTTATGGAACATCCATAGAAAGAATCAAAATTCCAGGCCATCAGTTCCATAAAATATAGCAGACAGAATTATACAAAAAAAAAATTTCGTGCAAAATTGAAAAATGTAAATCACTTTAGTATTTGATTTTGCAGACAGGCCCAACAACAATCCAGATATACAAAATGTACAATTATTCATTGAATATAGCCATTTAATCTTTTTTTTTTTTTTTTTTATTTTGGGTTTATTATATTCGTTCAAAAGAGAACGAAATGATGAAAAGAAATATACCATGTATCTTAGTGCATATATAGAACAAAAAGTATAAATGTATCTATATCGAATTTGTATAAAGGAAATTATACAAAATTCTCAACAATTTAATATGCACCCACACAGAAATATGAGAATATACCTTCCATGTTTCCTATCTCGATGACAGCCTTAAGATGTAAAAAAAAAAAAAAAAAAAAAAATGTTTATACATATCTTGAGAGTGTGCGCTTGTCGTTTGGTTAATCAATTTTTATGAGGTGAGGTTCCTTATTTTTCCGTGTATCCATCGCTCATTTAATATGGCGGCAGACACAACGGAACGGACGAACGACTATACGATGCAGTGCGAAGAAGAAGAAGATACATGGATTTACAATGGCCGATGGCGGAGCGGAACCACCGCACGATATGGAAGATCCGAGACCATCAGACGCAAAGGATGCACACACAGTCATACACATAACATACATAAATACATGTGATATCATTAAAGTTGATTTAAGAACCACAGAGACGATTTTTTTAAGTGTTCTGCGTTAATAATAAATGAACAGTGAACAACAACAAAAATCGTGAATGAATAAAAAAAAAAAAATCAAAAACGGATTTATTTATTGTATTGGCTTTTCTTTGTGGTTGAGAGACTACAGCATCAGCTTCAGGATTGGCTCTATACCTACTCTGTAGCTGCATAATACAAATTAGAGAAAAATTAAAATAGTTTGTTTGTTTAAGTTGGTAGAAGATTTATGAAATCATAAATTCTTAACACTTAAGATGGCTAATAGTTTTGGAAAAAGCCAAGAAACAGGTTTAGATTTATCGATGTGAAGACCAAAAAAAAAAAAAAACAAACATCTACCTCTATATCGAGCTGGAATTGTAGATATACGAGTAGGCAATAATGTATCTAAAGGTTTGAAATAGTGTTGAAAGTATATCTTGTTTTACCTTTTACTTTGAATTTGATTTTAAGATTTCATTAAACTCTGATTTCTTTATTTTTTTTATGATAATTAAAACATTTCACTCACAAAAGATACACACTACTTGATTAGCTGATGCTCTCTAAGGGCAAATTACAGCATTACAATAGGTAGGTAAAAGGTATATTGGTATAATCTTCGAATTATGAATCTAAATGTGAACCTTTTTCCAAACCATTTTTGTAACTTCAAATTGATATGCCATAGACTTTTGGTCTAAATGTGTTTATTATTCCATCAGTGTTACATTACACGGTTTGATATATATTTTTTTTTATATTCCACTTATCTACATCAATGCTAATCATTGATGTATAAAATGTATTTTAGATGAATATAAATTAGATAGAAACAAAAAATTTTAAAATAAATTAAATAAAAAACACCAGCTAATGTATTTCTAAAATAAAATTTGTATATAATTTAATCATAAAAAAATCATAAAATAATCACACAAACCACAAAAAAAAAAAAAAAAACATATAAAATTAATACCAAACTTAGTCATAATATAATAAACGAATTCAAAGTTGAGTTGAGTTGAGTTGAGTTGAGTTGAGTTGAGTTGAGTTGAGTTGAGTTGAGTTGAGAATGATCCGTCCTCGACTTCATTTTATTTATTAATATTACGAAGGTATTCCGAATACACGTGTTTGTATCGTTGTGAGTGATTTTTGTGTCTTTTCTTTTTCTTTCTTTCTTTATCTTAAGACAAGACACCTTTAGTTTATTGAAATAAATAATATGTTAAACAATAAAATTGAAAAGTTTCAAGTGTTTTTTTTTATCATATATTTCGATCGTGATTTTTTTTTTTAATCAAACAAGAAAAATTGTAATTTTATGATCGAAATAAAATCAACTAAAAATAAAAAAAAATTTGGATTTTTGATAAGAGAGAGAAAGAGAGGCAAAGAAACAAACAACCAAAAAAAAAATAATACAATAAATTTATAATTAATTCAATCGATTTAGGTATATTAACACTCTAGTTTTGTATAGAGAGGTAGTATATAAAATATATGTTAATGCGCATAAATGAAGATTAATCTTTGGTATTTCTGGCTTCCTTTCTATTATTATTTTGTTTTTGTTTTTTTTGGGAGTTCATTAAATTTTTTATCACCTTGTGGGCATTAGATTGTAAAATGCTAATTTTTATATACTTTTATACCACTTTTTTTTTTTAAATTTTAGTTACGGGTTCATTTGGAAAATGATCTAGTTTAAATCGGGTTTGATAATGGGCGTAATTTGTCATTTATAAGGGGACTGATTGGTAGAGAGAATTAGTTTGAATGTGGTTTTGTATGTTTTTTTTTTGTTTTTATTTTTAATATTTTCAAGGGGCTTAAGAAATATTGGAGGGGATAGGTATTCAGAAGGAATTAATGTTGTATATATTAACTATGAATTTATATTAGAAATGATTATGGAAGACTTACCTATACCTAAAACTTAAAGCAAAAAATATGTTTAAATAATTTTTATGAAGCTTATGTATTAGGTTATGTAAGACATTTAGGCTGCTTATTATACCATTAATAGAAGGTCACTTTTATAATATAAGTTGAGTAGTTGGCGTATCAACTAATGTCATTCGGGAGTATGAACAGCTTCTGCTACCTATAAATATGTCAGCAGTGCTATATGCAATGATAAAAAAAACAATTCCAAATCATTTAGATCAGAAAGTGGTGTTCCACAAGGTTGCACCTTGAGCCCGTTAATGTTAATGATACTGAAAATCATTCACCAGGAGGAGTCTATTTTGGTCTTTTGTGTCTATGAAACTTTTACTTAACGCTTGTGATTTGGTTAACTTTTCTGATAATCCGGCCTGCAGGTATAAGCAAATTGAAACAAAATTTTGTAATTCATGGGGACTTAAAATAAATATTAAAAATAAAGCTCGTGAAGAACCCAATCCTCGTGACTTAAAACTCTCAACGTGCGTTATTCCTGCGCTATTGGTGGCAGAAGATTGGAGGGAACCTACAATGTTTGCCAAAACCGAAGTAAACCATCTAAGTTGAGTTCGGGCGTTCACAAAAAAAAATATGTATTATATTATTGTCGATTCTAACTCGAACCGATTTTGATTTAGAAAAACAAAAGGTTCAAATCGTTTAATTGTGTCGAAAGGTCGATTAACTGCCTAAGAAAACAATGAAGACGGTGCTACAGCTGAAATTGGAGCCGGAATAGATGTCAAAATATTGAATATACACGCACAAATTCACAGCGCAACGTAGCTCCTGCCGGCGCTGGAAAAGTTCACCAACTTTTAGCTTTTCACGTAAGTACAGCACTTTTGACATTTCAAATTGTTAGAAGATAAAAAAATAATCGACCATGCCAATTGCCGATTTGTGTTGAAAAAAATAATAACTAAGCCTTTGCACAAAAAGCTGCACAGCTTCATTGTGGGCATTTAAAAAAAAGTACGCAGGATACATTTTACCCAGCTGTTCCAACTCCATTTCAGTTTTTCCCCTTTTTAGTCTCTCGAAGCGATTATCTGGTGCGTTTATAAATACGAGCAGCGGTTTTGATAAACGATAGAAGCAGTGATTCTAGCGGCACTAAGAAAAAAAACACACTGATTGGGTCTTGAACAAAAGCAAACCCATTCCAAACTTATTTTTATGGGATGAAATGTGGAATGGAATAGCAATTCAATGTGAATTTTTAAATAAAAACAACTTTTCAAACAATCAGGGCCTTGATATATATCGACACATCATATAAATTCAAAGACTTAATCGTTGCTGGCAATATTTCTATTAACACTTATTACATCTTAAAAATAAAAGCGTCTCTAGAAATTACCTTGCAAACTCCTGAATACAAGTTGATTTGGGTGGATTTAAGTGTGAAACTCAAAAAAAGGTGTTCCTCAGGGTTTCTTGTTGTTTACTCATGTATTTATCTACGATATGGAAAATTCATTTTCTTTGAATGTGAATAAGCTTTAAGGGCAGCTTATGACAAGCTTATCACAATCTTAAAAGCATATGACAAGCTTATCAAGCTAAGAAATGCTGAGGCAACAAATCAACAGTTGGAACGTGGAAGATTTGTCATCAGAAACAACTGTATTCTCTTTTACCTTAGCTGTAAGGCAATTTTAAAGTTATTAATTCAAAAAGAAACATTGAGAATTTTTGGGTTAAGTTAAAATTTGTATCTTAAATCCTGAAAAAATTAATGTCTTTGCGACAGGCACTCATATCAATTGTTTTTAGTTTTAAGCACCTCAAACTAAAGGTAGGTACTCATATCTACAAGCTGGTGAATTTTTTTTTAATTTGAAGATTCAACCAGAATTTTATTTACCGGACATTTTTTGGGGTTTTCTGGTTTTCTATTTAAAAAAAAAAATCGGTCTTAGGTTTTTCTTTTTTTATAGGATTCTTAGGCCCAGTTTTTCAGTGGTGAGTTAAACCAGCGAGTTAGCTAACTCTAGAAGTAAATTATCCCACAGTGAACTGAGGAACAAGTTTTTCGGTGGAGAATGCATGAGGAACGACTAAACAAACTCGGTGGATAAAACATCGAAAGCAATTGTTCAGTTAATCCTGAGTTAACTAACCAAATTTGATGAGTTACCTTGGGTTTAACTTTAATCTCGAACTGAATAACTGGATCTTAAAGTATGTTCATATAGGTAGCAAAAGGTAGATAAATCTAACAATAGCTCTGTTTTTTTCTGAGGGTTAATCTATATATAGTATAGTAAGAAATTTACAAAAAAAACTCATGCGTAGTAGCCTGGTTTTATACTTCACATTCGGTACTATTGAACAGCAGTCAAGATAATAAAAAAAAACCAACACAAATAAAAGAAAGTTTCCTTCAAACAAAAAATAGCTTCAACGAAAAATTAAATTTAGTCACATAAAATGGACAGTTCCATTTCGATACTCGAATAAACGTCACAAACTCATCCACAGGTAGGATTCTAATTCTGCTTTTATTGGCAGTTATCCTACTGTGGATGTTGCATTTGTAACTCGTGTAAGATCCTACTCTACTGCGAATAGCTTTTCCAAAAAAACACGACTATTTCATCTAAACAATATTTTTCTGCGTTACCAAATTATTTTCAAATTTTAAAAATAATTAAAAATATTTTGTTTTGCCATATACTATCTATAATCTCTAAACGGATTTTTTGTTTTTTTCTTCTATTTAATCCAAATCTCATATGATTCATAGCTAACATTTTTTTTGTTATATAAAATTCCAAATAAATAATAAATCACTTTCAAATTAATTAAAAATAATGAAAAAAAAAACCTATAAACATTAATTTTCCACCCACCACATGTTCTCAATCATTAAAAATTTAACAAAATATAAAAAAATTAAAATTAACTACAAAGATGATGTTTTCGATAATAACTCATTTCATAATTCACATACAGAAATATTTTTTTTTTTTCATTTTTTTACGGCATGGTGAAAAGGAAAATATAATTTGTGTTTATATGTATGTGTTTATTTTCATAAACACTATAAAAAATTATATTGATCCATTTCCATTCCGAAAATACAGATTTGGATCATATGGAAATAACGCTTTTAATATGATTATTTTCCACACTAGGTGATGTTGTTGTAGGTGGTGTACCTACTATATGAAATATTCCCCATCATCGAATGCAAAAAAAAAAAAGGCTTTTGTCTGTTTTTTTTTTGTTCATATAAAATTAACAGGAGCGGACCTACCTACATTATTAGCAATCGACAAGCAGTTTTGAAAATGTGATTTGCTTAACTGAGTTAATATCTTAAAGTTGGTTACCTATAATGTTAAGAAATGAGATTTAGTAAAAACAATTTTAACAGACAAAATAAAGAAACAAAATAGCGAAAAAAACACACTTTTCCACGGTAACACTCGTGCTTTTACGAATGCACATCAGTTTACCATTGAGCTCCACTTGGGACGTAGGAACCGTTAAGTATAGAGATTTGTTCTTTAGCAACACTTCACGAATGTGGAATTCTTTTCCTGGCTCTATTTTTACTTCCCATATTGATGATCAGAATTTCAAAACTAATTTTTCCTTTTAAATTCTCTTCTTTCTACGCACTTTGGTAAAGCATTTAAGGGTAGTCAAAACCCCTTTAGTTGCCGAATAATTATAAATAAAAAAGTACAGATAAGAGAAGAGAATTGGTCCAAATTCAAGATTTTTACAATGTATGAATTGGTAAATAAAGTAGGTAACGACTATATGTTCAACAAAAAATGAATTAGTACAGAACTAATGGGGAGGGGAGTCCACAGTTACACAATCCAAACCAAACAAATTACCACTGAAAAAATTCCAAACCAATGAGCAATGACTACTTGCTGTTGCAACTCTCCAAAAATGATTTTACACTTCACGCAGGCGACAGGGCAGAATAGCTGAGTTACTATTCCTAGTTGAAAGCGAATCGTTAGGACTTTTGCAAATATTTTTGTCGCAGAGCTTTTGGGTTGAAGCTTTTGTGAAATCTTCAATTTGCAGAAAGTTATGATGGAAACTCTACAAAAACTTGTAAGAAGGGCAGGTTTATGCAACCATCTGACTGAGAAGTAGACGTCCTATCGTCCCTGTACCTGCCCTGATGTAGGTACTGATGTGTAGGGGGAAAAAAGTGCCCGAGGGAAGATCAATTTGAGAAATAAAAATTAGAAATTGAAGAAAGGAGTCCATTTCACTCTCTTAATATTTTTTTTCTAAATTCGGCGCCCTAGCTAGATTATAGTCAATCCGCTGTTGACTGCGAAAAATTCATTCTGCACTATACCTGGACGAATGCTGGTTGTAATATTAATAGTGTATCTCATGTGAATTATGGAAATTCTAAATAAAATACACGATTTATATCTAACAGACCAATATAACGAGCGATCACTATGTACGTACTATGAGTCTTCTATACCTATAGCTACAATACAATAATAGAATACCTATAGTGTAAGCACATAATAATTTAAATCTTATTGAACCAACAAAAATAAAATATGCACACAATTTGAATTGATCGGAGTTGTAAATAGATTGAAAATTCGGATATGAAAATGATGTGTGCGCCAATAGATATACAAATATTATATATAGTTTCGAACCATCATCATCAGGAGCAAAAGCAAAACCTAAACACAGAAAATATTGGGACGACGAGGAATATAGTAGGTACATAGATATCTAATAGAGATTGCTACACATTTGATGAGTTCCAAACACAAATTATTTCGAGCTACTGCCCGCCAACAGCACACAATCCAGTTACCAGTAGGTACTCTATACATATGTAGGTACACAATCTGAGGTCAACATTGGAATAAATTTAACCTACAATACATATATACATATAGAAATGTGTGCAATATATAGGCTTGTATTTAAAAAAAAAAAGTATCTAAAAGGAACAAATACAAAATATAATGGATAGTAAAAAGGGTGACATTGTCGTAGATATCGCACGATATTTGCAATTCGAATTTTCAACTCGTTCTTTGTATTTTTATTTGATTGTACATTAAACGAAATAATAAATAAAATTTTTGGTTTGTGTTTTAAAAAAAATAAAAATAAAGGAAATCGTATTTTCATATTCATTTGCTTCTTTCTTGCGTTGTAGGTTGAATTTTATTTTATTGTTCGTGATAATGATTTTTTTTTTTTTATAAAATTTATACGATACTCGAGTCGAGTTATCACCAACGTTCGCATATAAATGTGGTGTCCGTGAAATTAAAATGTAGGTACTTTACTTATTGCTATCGACACACAGCGAAGTAGATACCTATACAGATGCTCGCGCATATTATACCTAGAAGGCATATCGAAACGCAGTCGAAGAATAATTTGCATATGGAACAAGATTTAAATGTATACATACATAGATATAAAATAGAAGGAGAATTTCCTGAATACTTATCATATTATTAATATTTATTTATTTTTTTTTTTTTTTCAAGAAAATTAAATTAAATTTTAATTAAATTGTAATTTTAATTTTTATGAATTGATGAAGGGCAGAAGTTATAAAGAGGTTATAGATCACATTGTTCCTTTATTGGAGTCATTTCATTTGATGAATATTACATATTTTTTTATTTTACTATTCAATAACTATTTATAGGTACAGTTAACTATAATATTTTAGTGAAAAAGTCACTTCATTTGTCAATTCAGTGCAATTGATAAAGAATAAATCTGCATTGGGATAGCACTGATCCAGTGAGTTCTGTAGTGCGATGCTTAGTGTATCGGCTTCTAAATCTGGTCACAGCTAATGTCCTTAAGTTGTTTTTTTGTTTTTTTGTTTTTTTGTTTCAGTTAATAAGTAGATTTTGTACAGTTTTGAAGTATATAAATCCAAAAAAAACTTGAACTTTATTTTTACATTTGGGATATAGTACTGATCAAGTGACTTCTAAAGATTTCGGTCACGGCTGATGGTCTTAAGTTGTAGTCACAATAGCTCTGAAATTTTGTTGCAATTAAATGATTTTGTAAACTACAGTTTAAAAATAAAAAACATGCAAACAAAAATTGAACTTGATTTTTCAATTTGGGACATAGGACTGATCAAGCGACTTCTGAAGCCTGATGGGTACTGCATCGACTTCTAAATCCAGTCACAACTAATAGTCTTAAGTTGGGTTCTCCGTAGCAGTGCGAAGTTTTTAACTTAAAGCTATTTGAAACGTTTTACAATTGTTCAAATGAGTCAGGGTTGCCAGTATAGGGGTTTTCCCCCCTAGATTTAGATGATTTTTTTTGTCGTTGGGGGGTTATCTGTGTGTGTGTGGGTTGGGGGTGGGGGGGGGGGGGGGGGGAATCTGGGTGGATTAATTCAGAGCTTAAAGGTTGAGAAATCGTATACGTATTTAAACAGCTGACAGTATTCCACGAGTTAGATATTCCCTATATTCTGGGTGTCAGAATTTTAAACCAACAGAAGAAATGCTGAAAACTTTCATAAGTGAGAAAATCTATCAAACCAACGCGACAGCCAAAACGAAGATGACGATAAAGTATTAGAACTTTTTTAAAGAAGTGCGAAAAAAAATGTTAAGTCCTTTATATTTTTATTTTCATATTAATTTCTGGTGAGTTAAATCATAGTGAGCTAACTCTAGAACTAAATTAACCCACAGTTAACTGAGGAAGCTATTTTTTAGTGCGAATGTACGCGAAATGACTAAACAAACTCTTTGCATAAAACATCAAAAGCACCTTTTCAGTTAATCCTGATTTAACCTACCAAATATGTTGATTTAACTCGGGTTAAACTTTAATCGCGCACTAAAAAACTGGACCTGGACTGGATTAAAGTTCTAAATAAGCAATTTGGAACTTTTTAATCAATTATCAACCTCCCTTATGTTTCACAATATCTAACCAGTATCTATAGCTTATAATTAACGTTCAAAGTATTTTAATGGCCCGATTAAGTGTCGATTAGGATTAGCAAATTTATATACTTGGCATTTTAAATATTATTCATTATTTTTTTTTCCAGTTTTCATCAGTCAAAACTTAAATACATTTATTATTTCGAAAAAATGTGAAACGCTTAGTTTTTTTACTGGAAGGATTTAATTTGCGGATAATTTGAATGTCGAGTAAATAATCAGAACTTTATTTAGAAATTGTGAAGAAAACCCTATACAAATTTTTTTTTATTACTTAGTACCTTTTTTACAAATGTTTTTTTTTTTTACTGTAGCTGTGTGAATTAATTAAATTAAAAACAAATTTAAGAGCTGTGAATAAAGTCGACAAAAAAATTTAGGGGTTTTTGTTGATAGAATGTGGTAATCTGGGGGGTTTCAAAATTTTTCTGGGGGGAAATTTTTTTTTCATCTGGCAACACTGAAATGAGTACATATCTACTTGGTGAATAAGAATCGGATTAAAATTGAAAATAATCCTCTCCCAGTACAAAACAAAGTCTCGTATGTCATATTTACCTCAAAGATCCGATTTATTATTAGACTTTAAGGCTTAGTTTTTAAGTGGTGAGTTAAACCAAAGTTAGTTAACTCTAGAAATAAATTAACCCACAGTTAGCTGAGGAAGCAGTTTTTTGGTGGAGAATGCATGGCGAACGACTAAACTCGGTGGATAAAACTTCAAAAGCATCTGTTCAGTAAATCCTGAGTTAACTCACGAAATTTGATGAGTTAACTCGGGTTTCACTTTAATCTCGCACTGAAAAACTGGACCTAAGTTATAATTTGTTGCTTAAATTAAGTCTGTTAGTTCCTTTTTTATGTCACTAACACAAAACACGCATTAAATCTTACTTTATTTTAATTTACTTATATATGTAGCAACAAAATATACTTATCTAAAAGGTTTAGTAATGACGTAGGTAAGAAGAAGGTACCTACTTGTTAAAAAGGTAATTTAGAAACAGACTTTCTAAACCACTCAATTATCTCAAATAGCTTGCTGACACATAATTCTATACCTATACCTTTATAGGAATTCCAACAAAAAAAAATTATTTGACTCACAAACTCAAACAATACCATCCAAACCACAAAATAACTCGTCACTATCATGTTTATAATTTATCAATTTCAAATTGTGAGTGATTTCACATTTGTATCTTTTTCTATTAGGCATATTAATTTTTCTTCTTCTTCTTCTTTTTTAACAACACGAACATTTCTGTTAAGGTAATTTTTCGTCGATCCGTTCTGCACTCATTTGCCTATCACTTAAGTGGCTCCTAATGAGTGAACATATATTTTCTTCTTTTTTTTTTTCTTTCTGATCAAAAATAATAAAAAACAAAATAAGAAACAAAAAAAAAACTACCAATTTAATTCAAAATCCAACAACAAAAAGTCCCATTATCAGCATCCATTATAATATTTCTTTTCAAAATGAAAAAAAAAAAAAAAAAAAAAAACAGAACATAATCAAAAATTCAAAAATTCAAAAATGTCCCCTCGAACCCCGAAAAAATAAATTAAAAAAAAAAAATAAAAAACAAAATCAGAAAAAGATGAGACATGAAATTCAACCTAAAGAACGAGAAAAAATTAAGTAACGAAACAAAAACACCAACAAAACAAAATTATTTATTGATTCATTTAAATGTAAATTGCCTCCAACGTCGAATGTATCTCATCTTTGCTACTGTCACTAACTACTATATACATATGGATGGATGTATCTCTAGCTCCACGTCATTGGGTGAACTCGCTCTCATACCACACCAAGAGGCAAATACAAACAAATAAAAAGTTACACACAACACACAATCTACCTCTATTTTGTTTGAGCCCCGATGGCGATATGATGGCTAAAGTGCTAAGACTAGAGTGCCATATCTGTGGCTTTAAGGAGAGTGAGATGAAAATCTATCTTTGGCCAAAGACTCTCTCCATCGTTTAAAGACCTTTGTGCACATGTAGATTAATTTATTCATAATTAGTTACTTTCATACCTTTAACCAACATCCCAGCATCAATCTGCTACATATACACACAAACATATACATGCTTGCATACATAGAACATTGTTTTTTTATTTTGAACGTCTTCTGTCAAAGTTACTTGATTTTTTGTTATTCCCTTTTTGTTTTCCAAAGAAACAAAAAATTTAGTAAAATTTAGATTTTTTCTTCTTCGGGCTTAGACGTGGGTTTAATTTCCCTACTTTATCACTGTGAAAGCATTTTGGACAGCTATTAACATCCGTTGTTATTCTTTTTGGGCTTAAACGTTAAAGATCTTGCGGCTCATTTGGGAATTAAAGATTTTCTGAACATACAACGGAATATTAATTATTAATTTTAAGAATCAACAAAAAAGAATACAAACTTTGTATCTGTATTTTTTTTTTTTTTTAATTTATTCAACAAGATGGAGAAGATTAGAGGTAGGTAGGTATATATTTCAGAAAAATGTATAAAATAAAAAAATTCAAAGATGGTGAAGATTTGATAGCAAAGTGGCAGCATCTCGATACTAATTAAGCCACCGGAGTTAGTTTTAAGCCTCTCGCTCATGATCCGCCAATCTCCATTTTTTATGTAGATACATACCTTACCTACCTATGTCTTCCTCTTTTTCTTTTAAATGCAAACAAAACAAAAAAAAAAGAAGAAAGAAGATGGAATTTAATGGCGGTGCGGTGCGTTATTAGGTATTATTATTATTATTATTATTATTATTTCCTTTGTAGATATGAATTTTTTGTTTTCATTTTCTTCTTCTGATGATGATGGTTTTTGGAAGACAAGTTTAATTAACCGATTAATCGTAAACGGAATGAGAAAAGGATTTTTATCAGGAGTCAAGTGAATATTTCGTAAAAGAGCTACCAAATACGCTTAATTGGCAGGAAAATCAGCAGCGAGTATTTTTTTTTTTTTTAATTTTTGTCGTTATATGGGTTCGGTATACCTACTTCTTCTGTGTGTTAACTAATCGAAGCGATTAAGTGAGATGGAAAGGATATGATAAAACAAAAAAAGGATCTGAATGATAAGGTATATTTGAGTTAAGATTTTTGAATGAATTCTCCGTTTTAAGTATGACAATTATTTGAATATTTTGACAGTGAAACTAATGATGACTTGGCCTGGGAAGATTTTAATAAGGGATATGCCGACGGTAGTATAGACTATAGAGTTTTAAGGAAAAGAAACATATTTTTGTTGTGAATTTGTTTGTGTTGCATGAAAGGCATGCATGGGAATGAAAGATATTTATGCCGGTGACTATAGGAAAGGTTTATTTGAATGGAACATTCCAAACAACACTGATAACCTCGATAAGGTAGGTATATATCACTATCTGGATGATTGCTTCGTATTAAAAAGCGTAAAAAGCGAACAAAAGCGTAAAAAGCGAACAAAAGCGTAAAAAGCGCGATGTGTGATGTTGAATTCAAGTTTCAAGATACCTATAAATGGGTGTTGAAATTGTTACGGGTGTGACACACGTACTCATCATCACACTTAGTAAATATAAATCTTCTAACTTAATAGAATAAATGAATAAAATATTACATAGTAAATGTTAATACATAATTTGAAAAAAAAATATATGTAGTTGATCCATTTCAGTTGTGTTACGGGTGTGACCTTAGGAAACTGGTGATTTGTGAATGGGATATATTTGATGTTCTGGTGATCTAAAGTGTGTACCTATTTGCATGAAAATTTTGTAAGTACTAACGTCCAACCAACTAAATGTTAGTTCAAAATTGTTACGGATATGACAATTTAAAGTTACGTTAGTGACTTAGCATGATTTTCAAGCATGAACAAAATAAATTAAATGAAATTCTATTGGAAAATTATTCTCATCATCGTGACTGTCCTTTAATCATTTATCATTTCATTTATCACTCCAATATTAAATACGCACTAAAAATAGATTAAATTAACATATGTATGAACAATTTTTGCAATGCACTCACAGATCAAAACTTAAAATTTGTTGAAAAACAGAATGCACTTATAAGTTTTTAAATGCAACATTAATATGTTACGGGTATGACACAACCATTTAACTTTAAATTCTGGGTCAGTTTAATTTTAAAATTCAATGAAATTTTGTCGGATAGTAGATGGCAGTATTACATTTTCAGTTTCTAACAAATTTTGAAACAAAACATTACACATTTTTCTACCGGTGTGACACTTATGACACTTATTTCAGCTGTGTATAAACTCAGTTTATTTTTTTTCCACTGAAAACTTAGTCAAAAAATACCTACACTACAGTATGATGTGGAGTTTAGAAAATGGAAAAATTGTTAACGATCCTTAATTCAACACTCACAAAAATAACAGGGTTACTAACTTATGTTTAAAAAAACAATACTTTTTGGAGCCATAAACTGCCAAATGGGACAAAATGTGAAACAAGTAATAACTATTAATCAAATGTATGACTTTTCGACTTAGTAATGAAACATTGAGATAATAGATAATGAGGGTATAAGGAACAAAGTTTAATTTTTACTAAAGGATGACATGACGAATAGAAAAAGGTGAACACGATAACCCAGTCGACGGATTACTCTAAGGCACCTAAAATTTGGATAAAGCTTACGAAGACGTCTTCTGCCCTATAGGTTTAACAAACACCAGAATTATATTCTCCAGTTTTCATAAATTAGAACTTGAGTTGGAGTAAAACTTTGTTAGATACTGCTATAAATATACAATTAACCTCCAATTAAGCAATTCAACTTGGAATTTAATACCAGCTTATATAGCTTATCATGTACCTACTTATCAATAAGGAAATTAGGAGAGTCTTAACAAAACCAGTACGTAGGTATTTATATTGCATCAGAAGAAGTGATAATATCCGTCTTGTGATTTACGGACCCGACATTTTAAGCGATGATAAGGTTTAAGATAGAGATTAAACTAATTTATATGAAAATAATCCTATAATATCAGCTTTGGGACTGATGAAAAGGGAGTTATGGCAGACACCAATTGAGTAGGTACAACTAAAGAAGTCAAAACATTTTGAAGCAGAGTTTTTAAAAAAGAAGAAGAACTACAGAGATCTTGAAAGCCGATTCGCGCTATTTAAAATATGACGATCATACGTTGTTTAATGGTAGATTAGGTGGCTTTTACAGGTTAGCTTCTAATTGCGAGAGGTATATACAATGGTATACAATGCATACGTTAATATGGAGCCCCGTTGAACAAGGGACTTCCATGTTCCGAATTATTAGTTCTTCGCGTTCATCACGAGAAGCGCGCTTTAATGATAGATTCACTCAAGTGTCCACTGCTCAGTTTTCTGTATGAAATTTCGCATTGGAAAAACACTGCCAAGTTCTATTGGCGGACTGCGGAAGAGTAAATTAAAGCTCAAGAATGTTGGTATCCTTTCGTTTGATAAGATAAGGATCGATGAAGAGAAATAATTCCACGACGAGTCTCTGCTCCACGTATGGTAATTTATTTCACTTTAAGCAGAAATCCATTCCCTTTTTAGATGTGGAATAGATTATCACTCAGAGTGAGAATATAGAGTAGCATCTTCAAATATTGCTTCCCACTTTAAAGGCATAAGGAACACTTTTAATTATCATTTAGACGTTTAGACGCTTCCGATGATGATTTTAATAGATTTATTATTGGAGGTAGGTATTAGTGGATTCAGCTCAACATGGCCGGGTTCTCTACTGCTAAATATAAAATATTTAAGACAACTATTTTTTTTTTTTAAATTTAACCTCTCTTTATATTTTAAGCTATAATATGCTTAGGTACAAAAAGAATAATTAAAAACCGCGCAATATTATTCACGTTTTGTAAACCAGACAAGAATTATGCGGATGACGACGACTCCTAGGACCTAGGACCGAGTGTTTTGAAATCGCGCGAACCATGTAACACGGTTTGTTGTTTGTAACACTTAGCTCATGTCTGATTTGACAGATAATTAGTTTTATCCTTCCGCTGAACGAATATGGTTGTGTATACGCTTCGCTAATTTGGCCTGCGATCGACTTAGAGAAGATGCCGATTTTGCAAAAAAAATCATCTTTTAAGATGAAGCTCATTTTGATCTTGGCGGGTAGTAAACAAGCAAAATTGTCGCGTTTGGGGCACAGAAAACCCGCACGCATACATTGAAAAGCCGATACACCCAAAATGAGTCACTGTTTGGTGCGGATTTTGGTCCAGAGGCATAATTGGGCCATTTTTCGAAAATGAGCAAGGAGTGGCCGTTACAGTCAATGGCGATCGTTATCGGGCCATGTTGAACGAATTTTCGTTCACAAAAATTGAAGAGGAGGATATTGGCAACATTTGGTTATTTGGCGGACCCTTTAGAAAAGATAAACTGGGTTACGAGTTTTTGACTTTGAGTGATCTCTATTCGGGAGTAGGTATTGTAGATCTCGAAACACCATTGACTTTCCTAAGCATTTTGACTTAGTATACCTAGTTACTTATTGTTTTGATATGTTTGTATTTTACGATTTGGGGTTTTAAATTGAGATGAGTTTTTTTTTAAATATGTATGCGATATAGCAGTCATATAATAGGAGTAGGAGGCATTTTATAAAAATTCAACCACAGGAAAGATATTCAAATAAGTATCTATAAAATTAATGAGGAGAGAGAAAAAATGCTTTCCGTCTCTTTTTAAATTATTTTTCATTTTTTTATTTTGAAAAATTTGTGAAGCAGCTCTAAAACAATGAAAGATATACAACATTACGACTTTGCTGATCAAACGTATCTCTAAACCTATACTTCTCGTGGATATAGGTATAGCTACCTATATCGAATTTTTAAATAAAAAACTTGACGTCAAAAATTATAAATCGAAATGAATTGACAAACTTGATTCAAAATTATATGTAGATATATATTAGGTAATAGCTGTATCTACATGTTTATTAAAATAAGATCAAGCACTCTTTTGTAGATCAACCTACCTATAAATCTGATTTTCAAATTCGATCAATAAACATCTAAAAATATAATTATATTTACCGCAAAGTAAATAAGTTTCTTAATTTGACGATAGATATTATCTACCTATGTCTACCTAAACCTACAATTCGTCTTATGGTCAAAGGAAACAATTAAGGAAAAATACTACTTATATAACTATGCTAATTATTGTATCAATTAGCCAAAAGGTAGAATATCTATATTAGTATAACACACAACAACAAAATGACACGTTTTGGAACTTATTAGCAAAGTATGATAATGTCTTCCATTTGTTCCATTAAGAATAATATACCTAGTTATATATTTAGGCTTAGTCTGGATTATTAATTTGAAATTAATGCCTTTCTTTTTGCTTATATTCAATTTATTTTAATATTCATATTAATCGACAAAAAATATATTTTTAATTATAAGAACAAAAATGCGGTTTTAAAATATTTATAAAAATAAAAACTGGATTGAAATATAATAAAATTTATTTTGAATATTTAGATGTGTGTAGGTTTGTGAGTAGATATCCTACCTATAAAGATATATAGGTACCTTTATATATAGGAAGTGTATCTATACAAATGGTTCAGTTTTTGAAAGGGAAAGCAATCAGGAAATTGTAAGTAGGTTTCAATCTTAAGAAAGGCTTATAAGTAGGTATATCTAACTAGTTTTTAAGGTTTAAGATCTTAGGTGTTAACTTATAAATAACATATCTATATACTACATACCTAGAAAGAAACTATTGTGGTGTAGGAACATGGTACTTAGCGCTGTTATAGTGGTTACAAAGAGCAAATGAAGAATTAATGAGACAATTGAAACACTTTTTTGACTAAAGTTTTATTTTGTGATTTTAGTTTGTTTTAGAATTTAAATGAAAATCTAGATTCGCTATAACTTCGCTACTTCAGAGCCTCAGATTTCTTATAAAACATAAAATTATTGATCAATTTTAAAATATCTACAGTTTGTGAGCGTTCAAAATTCAAACGACTCATACAATCCATTGGATACCTTGCATCTAAATCAACTGACAAATCGATTAAATACACACGTTTTTTACGAGAATGAACAATCAGGCAACGCATGCAACAGACGCAACGGAAACAGTAGATGAACTTTCAACCTTTTCTCTCCGCCATATCATTTGACAATAAATTGAGATCAGTTAACATTGACCTAATATTGTCTTAGACAATGAAAGTCGGAACAACTAATTCATTTTAGATCACCCCTATGCGTCTACGTCAACGGATGCGTTGTCAGTGTAACGCACTCGACGGATTCTAGGGTTAAGTATAATTTTTCCCTAGAGTCAAATTGCCTCAAAAATAATGAATCTACTTATTTATACTTGCCCCAATCGATCATCTTGCAACTAACGAATTTTTTTTTCGGAATCGAGAAAATATATTTACAAAATAGAAAAACATACCTAGGTGCATGTTCCAGCAATACATACCTAATATACATATAAGTATAAGTACCTACCTAGGATTGTGGATTATCCTTAACAAAATTGGAGCCAGTGACAAACAGATACCTTACACCCCAAATGACAAACCTATAAGGAACAAATACCTTTATTCGTTTACCTCGCAAAACTGTCAATTTCTACCAATTTCAGTCCAAACTTATGCCAAATTTCAAATTAAAAAATAAATTAAACTGGATTTTGGGGAGTTTTATGGAAGTAAACGAACAGGCCTAGTGTGAAAATTAGCACGGCGGAGCTGCATAGTTTATCCAGAAACAAAAAGAGACATGCATATTTAATGGTACCTATATACCTACCTAATTGACATTTTAGACAATTTGACTCAACGGACACCATCTTACCCTGGTTACCCCTAATTTCCTATAGGCGGTTCAGGCGCCAGTTATAGACAACTTGACTTGGGAGCCAATTTTCCACGGTTATAGGTACCTTATTTTCTACAAAAGTATAGGTACCTACTGAATATATAAACTTTGGACGATTCGAGGTTTTTCTATTTCAATCATAATGTAAGTTACGTTCATTTTTTTGTCTCGAGTCTTTTAGCAGATTTAAGCAATTTAGCTATATCTACCTATCTGAATTTTAAGCTAATTTGTTGCGCAAACTGGGATTTAATTGCTCAGAGCTGATTTTTTTTAATTTTCAAGTTTGTAATGGTTAAATACTCAAGTCTGAAGTTATTAAAAAAAATTTAGTTACCTACCTAATCTTTGTTGGGCACATTTTTTAAAGTCTAATTCTGGCAATTCGGTTTTGGAGCTTATGTAACCCTATAGGTTACGGAAGGTGATTCTCAGAGTTCCCTTTCAATCAAAAATATATTGTTAATGATGTAGGTATACGTATTGCAACATACATAGGCATCTATACAAATAGATTTAAATGTAGGTACCCACCTACTTATTTTTCGTTCAAAAACTTTCAGATAATTACCGAATGGAGAGCCGAAAACAAGCGCCACACTTTTTCGGACGGATAACCTATTGGCCGAGTTCAACGCACATCTGAATATTCAGAATTCTGAATTTTTGAAGCTCTTGATTGGCCAGCTGTCAGAAAAAGTTCTGAAAATTCAGATGACTTCTGACAGCTGGCCAATCAAGAGCTTCAAAAATTCAGAATTCTGAATATTCAGATGTGCGTTGAACTCGGCCATTATCAACTTATTAACGAAAAATATAAACTGCATTTTGGCCCTAAAAGAAACCTAGATAAATGTTTGCAACAATTTTTTTGAAGTTAGATAAAAAGTAGTTGTTAAGCTTTAAGGAAATTATAGTTTTCAGAGATGTCACTTGTCACTAACAAAAATAAAATAAATCTTCTTATAGGTGTCTAATCTACCTACCTATTTGAATATCTACATATCTACTTTTATCAACACTCTCTTTCCAATTAAAAAAAGAAGGTAGTTATCCCTAAACGTATCTACCTACTTATGTTGTAAAACCTTTTGCCGCTTTTAATCACTCACAAAAAAAAAAAAAAAAAAAAAAACGAAATTCCAACTCACCTCGTTCAGATCTCGTTCGGTCTTTAAGCTGCTTAACAATTCCATATTTAACAGTTCCAAATTGTATCATTTTATTGATAGTATCTGTATTATCTTTAAAATCACTTCGCATTTCACCCAATAAAGATACAAAATTATTTTTCATTTAAAAATTACTTTCGTTTTGTCAAAAAATCAAACAAACACCGGAAATTTTTTTTTGCATCAAAGAATTTCGAAATTTGAATGGAAAATTATAAAACTGAGTAAAACAAAAAAAAATCAAAACCGCACTTTTTGTTCCGTTTGACTTTTCTTCTTTTTTTTTTCTTGTGTCCCCGAACGTTTTTTTTTAATACATTCGAAGTATCATCTCGATAAATTAAATTTAAATCCTCGTTTCATTTTTCGTTTTGTTTGTTTTAATCCTTTCTCCCGCTTTTGGGTTTATTAACTTCACTTCATTTTTATTTAGGTATGAATTTTTTTTATTTTCTTAATAAAAATATATTTTGTTTATTTTTAAAAATCACAAAAATATAAATAATATCCTTTTTTTTTGTGTTGTGTAAGAATACGCGATGCCGGTTGCATGAGTTTTAACTTTTAATATTTGCTTTCACACAAAAACACAGTTATTTATAGGTAGGTAGGTACATAGTTGTATAAAAAAGAAAGAAACTTTTAAATTTTAATAAACAATAATTTATTATAGAAATATCGAGTGTGTGTTGTGTTGTGAATGTGATGTGTGTTTACACTGCACGTTGCCGTCATCAACTGTCATCATTATTTTCGAATAAACGAATAATAACTCTAGGTGCTCATCATCATCATCGTCATAATAATTGAAACACATATATGTAGGTATGTATATGTATATGCGTGCATTACATAGGCATATACTTCACTCATCCATCACACAGTCTGTTATTCGCCTACCCCTCCCCACGTTATCGGATCGGATCGGTTTGGTTTGGTTGGCGTTAACTCTTATTGCCGTTGTTGGTGTATCAATATCAATATCAATATAAAGGTATGTGCATGTGTGTATTTTGTATGAGTTATTACGGGCAAAACGTCACGTTATGGTCTCAAACTGACCGGACAGTTAAACATTTCATATTAGTCACTCAAAAAAAAAAAAAAATAACAAAATTTTCTTCAAAAATCCACCAACAACAATAACAACAAAAAAATCACGGTATTGTATCTCTTACTGTTGTATCCGAATAACACGTATGTAACTCTTTTTTTACGAATTTCTATACGACTGTGATTTGCGATGTGAGCGACCGCGGTACCTTCCGTGATATGGATATGTTCGGAACGCGCGTCAAAATAGCACTGACACAACAACAGTGCGACAACAGGAAAAATCACTCAATTTTCGTTTCTTTTTTATTATTTTGCTCACTTGTAATTTTTCTTCTCTTTCGTTCTTATTCATTAAGTTGAAATATTTCTTTTCATTTTTCGCTCTCTATCAGACAATCGCATTCGAGTATGTTTCTTCTTCCTCTCGCGATATGTTTCTTCTCCCTTTTGCTCATATGAAATTTATGAGCGAACGGCGAACCAGCGAAGACCAACTGTAGATAATATTATGATCTTTTGCAATATCTGAGCAAATGAGAGAGGTGGTTCATAATTTTATTTTTTTGTGTTTTCTTTTTTTTACTACAAGGAAAAAAAGAAAAGATGAAATTATGAGTGCTTCTCACTCACCTTTCAGTAGTCATAGACTCCATCTTGAAATTTCTCATAATTTCTGGCCCGCCTGTCAAAAATTCATATTTGCCCCACCCCTTTTCATAATCATACATCATAACCACCACCCAACACAGCAACAAAGCCGTCGGAATTATTAAAAAGAAAAAAAAACACAGAGCTGAAGAAAAGGCAAACCCATATTTATCCCCTCTCCTTTTATTTTTGCCAACCAAAAAAAAAAAAAAACAAATACAATTCATAATTCTCCTACACACACTCATAATAAACCAAAACAAAAACAAATAACCTGAAACTGAATCTGAAGAGAGAGAGAGAAAGAAAACCTGTCATATGCATATTAACCGCGCCACCACCACACACCAACCAAAAACACAAAACACAAAACACCACTGAACACAATATCAAAAAAAAAAAAACAGACAAACAAAAGATGAAACAAAAAACCTCCATATATGATTTTCATCATAACTCTGTTATCTCTTTATTTCCTCTCAAAATTTGTGTTGTTGTTGTTTCTGGTTTCTTTTTTTCCACCTTGCTCGTTCCTCCTTTTTCGAGAGCGAAACCATTGAATATGATTTCAAGTTTTTTTTTTTTGAGTTTATAACTGGTTTCGCAGCTATGCTTGTCTCATCCTAACCAAAGCATTCAATTGGACTTTGTTGGTTGGGTGCTATTTGGGGTAAAGTGCTGTCTTCTGTGTAGTGTAGAGTGTAGTGCTGTTCACGGGTTTTGTTGTGTTGTGTTGAGAGAAAGATGAATTTGAATATGAAACTCTTATACCATTGGATTTTCGA